>VBSM01002608.1:100301756-100402224 GCA_008086735.1 Cheirogaleus medius | reverse complement strand
ACAGAGTGAGACTCTGTCTCAAAAAATAAATAAATAAATAAATAAATAATAAAAATAAATAAAAATACTTGGATTTTTTTTATATATGATGTGGGGTAGGAGTTAATTTCATAGATAACCAATTTTTCTGGTAGTATGAGAAACCCATTGTTTCCCTGTTATCTACATTATCATCTCTGCCATGAGTCCAGTTTCATACATCTGTGGATCTGTTTCTGGGTCCTTTGTTCTCTTCAGTGCTTTTCTATTACTGTCTTTATCACTTAACTTCAATACACATATATTTTTCATCTTGGTAAGGCAAGGCCCTGACCTTGTTCTTCTTCAGGAGTGACTTAGCTATTCTTATCCCTTTGTTCTATCATATAAAGGTGAGTATCAGATCATTAATTCCCACATACACAAAAGTTGGAAATTTGATTGGAGCTGTATTGAATCTAGAGATCAACTTGGAGAGGACTTGTATCTTTACAATATTTCATCTTCCAATCCATGTACATGGTATTATGCATCTCAGTTTATTCAGGTCTTTTAAATCTCTTTTCATATTAAGTTTGTTAATTTTCTCCATTGAGGTTTTAACACATATTTTGTCAAGCTGATTGCTTCATAAGTTATATTTTTGATAGCAATGTTACAAGTTTTTTTTAAACTATATTTTTCAGTTGTTAGTGTAGGGAAATGCAATTGATTGTATATACAGCAACCTTGCTAAATTTTCTTATTAATCCTAATAATTCATCAGTAGATTCTTTTGAGTTTTATATATAGACAATATAATTTGAAAAAATTAGTTTTGTTTTCTCCTAACATATACTTTTTCTTTTTCTTCATTTACTGCTTTGACCAAGAATTTCCAGCATAATGTTGGATAAAAGTGGAACCATGTCTTGTTCCTAATATTTAGTGAAATGCTATAAATGCTTCAACATTGACAGAATGCTTGTGGGTTTTTTTTGCAGATAGTGTTATTGTGTTAATGAAGTTGCCTTCTATTCCAAATTTGCTAAGAATTTTTCCTTTAAATCATGTATAGTGAATTTTATCAAATGCTTTTTCTGAATTTATTCAAACAAATACCTTTTTCCTTTACTATTTTAATATAATGAATTTTATTAATATTCTATAATAAAAGGAAACCAATTTTGAACTCTTGGAATAAATATGGTTTCCTAATTATTAATTAATTTAAAAATATATTTTCATTTTGCTGGATTGAATTTATTATTTTGCTTAGGATTTTTACATTTATGATCATGAATGAAACTGGTCTCCTGTAATTTCTTTTTCTTGTACTATTCTTGTCAAGTTTTGATATCCAGATTATGCTGTCTTGATAGAATGAGTTGGGAACTGCTGATTCTTTTCTAATTCTCCAAAAGAAAGTATAAGTTAGGAATTACTATTCCCTATGAGTTTGGTAGAATTCCTGGTAAAAATGTCTAGCCCTGAAACTGTGTGTGTAGAATGATATTTTAAAAATTTCTGAGCCAATTTTTAGGTTATAGGATTATTCAGGTTATATTTATATATAAATTTCATATAAAACACATATGTATATGAAACCTGATAATCATTTCAATAATATTCATTTTGCTTAATCTTCAAAAAAGCTTGGCATAATTTTGCTCATGATATATTATTTTCTTGATCTGCATCATCTGTAGTTTGTTTCATATTTCTTTCTTAATATTGTTTATTTGTGTCTTCTTTTTGTCTTGATCAATCTCTCCAGGTAGTTTGTCAACTTTATTACACCTTCAAAGAACAAACTTTTGGCTTCATTGACATTTAGGATTTTATCTTTGTTTGCTGTTTTATTAATTTCTGCTCTTGTCTTTTTTGGTAAATGTCTTTTTTATTTGCTTTGGATTCATTTTCTCTTCTTTGTCTAACCTATTATGGTTGATTCTTAGTTCATTACTTTTTTTTCTTTTCTAGGATGAGCATTGAAGGCTACAACTTTACCTCCAGTTTGGTTACATCCCTCAGTTTTAATAGGTTTTTTCTTTTTTTTTAGAGACAGGGCTTGCCCTGTTGCCCATGCTGGCTGGAGTGTAGTGGTGTGGTCAAGATCACTGCAGCCTCGAACTCCTGGGCTCAAACCATCCTCTCACCTCAGCCTCTTGAGCAGCTGGGACTACAGGTGTACCACGACACCCGGCTATTATTAGGTATATTTATTACCTGTCAGTCCCAAATATTTACTAGTATCTAAAGTGATTCTTAATTTCTAAACATATGTGCTTTCACTACCAATTACCTTTTGGTTATCAATTTCTAATTTAATCATCTTGTGGTCAGAGACCATGATCAGTGTAATACTGATCCTCCAAAATTTGTTGCAACTTGCTTTATGGTCCAGTATGCTGTCAATTTTCATAAACGTCTCCTGTATGCTTGAGAATAATGCATATTTTGCAGCTCTTAGATGATGTGCTCTTGCTAACTGTGTCATTTAAATCTTATACATCCTTACTAATGTTTTTGTTTACACTATGTAACAATTACTAATTTATGTTTACATCTCCCATTAAAGTAATAGATTTCTCCTTGTACTTAGGTTATTTTTACTTTTGAAATTTTGGATGTATATTATCTGGCATTTACATGTTTACAATTCTTTTGTCTGTATGGTATGCTGTATTTTCCTTGTTGTGTAGTGATCCTTTTTAACCCTAGTAATGTTTGGTGCTTAATGTCTGTTTTCCTCACATCAAAATAAATACACCATTATTTATTTTCATCAGCATTTGCCTGGCATATATTTTCCTATCCTTTTTGTCTTTCAAATTTTCTGAATTCCATTTCTGACATTTCGACAATTTCCTTTTGATTGTGGTCCATTGCTGTAGAGTCACTGTGATCCCTTGGAGGTACTGAACAAGCTTGTTTTTTCATGTTGCCACAATTCTTTTGTTGGTGTCTTCTCATCTGAAAGCTACTTTCTCAGCTCAGGGCAGATAGGTTTGCAGCACGAGTGTTCTCCTTTGCTGGGGACTCTCCTACTTAATGAGTAGGAGAGATCCCTAGACGGAACTTTTGTGACCTACTCTGGAAGAATGACCCGCAGGAGAGGGACAGATGAACTGACTGTCTGTAATGCAGCTGATCTGTGTTGTCCTGTTCCCCTGTGTTTGTCACAGTTCAAGCTGGTGCTGGATGATCTTCATGCAGAGTGGTGGGTTGTTCCCCAGGCTACTTTTGGAAGCTTGGGTTGGGGGCTAGGCGAGTCCCTCTCCACGGAGGCTCGTGTTGAGGGAGATTACTCTGCTTGGGTCTCCCATGGTGGTGACAGTAGCAGCTTGGCAAGGCTATCTAGGCAGCGGTTGTGGGTATCAGGGCTGCAGACATTTGCTCCAACTGTGTCCAGGTACGATGGTGGCTCGAGGTTAGTGGGTCCCTGGCAGAGTGTCGGACCATGGGAGTGGTTTCTGCCAGGCAGCCAGTGGGAGTGGCAGGGCTGGGGCCATGGGTTCTGGTGGTAGAGCAGAAGCCTCAAGGGTGAGTCTGCAGGGCCTGGTGGTGGTGCTGGAGCCTTGTGGGCAGAGCCACAGGGCCCGGTGGCAGCTTAGGGGTCACAGGAGCATGGGGCTGCAAGGCTGGGCCACGGGGCAGCCAGGGATCTCCCCCTACCCAGGTCTCATACCAGCATTTGCTGCAGGGCTTCTCAGGTGGTGTCTGTGGCAGCCGTTCAGCTCAGATCCCCTGTGGGGAGGAGGGGTGCTTGGCTCCCGGTCAGGGGGCATTCGAGGGCATCTGCTCTCCCTGATCCCTCCCTGGCCCAGCCAGGGTGATGCCAAGGCCGCTGCAGAAAAGCCAAGCCCTGTGTAGACCTGGCGCTGTGGAGCTGAGAGCTTGGAATGGCCTTAGTTTCAGTAACCCCAGAACAGGAGCCCCCGCGTCCCTGCCACACCACTCTCCAGTGCAATGCTGCCGCACAGATTCCAAGCAGCTCCCTGATCCATCTGGAGCTCTGCGGTGGTGGTGGGGCCCACTCACAGCTCAGGCCACGGTGCCTGCAGGGGCAGCATGGAGCCCCAGGGCTCTCTTCTCCTCTCTTTCCCCACACTCTATGCCTCCCCTAGTTACCTTCCAATCTTGCTGAGTGGGTTGGCCCTGTCATCCTCTCTTTCACTCTGTATGTCCCCTGTTGCTTCTCTGATGATTCACAATGCTCTTTCTGAGAAGGCCAGTCATAGGTGGACATCTACTTGCAATTTTGATCCTGTCCTTGAGAGTGGTGCTTGTGGGCTGCTTCTAGCTTGCCATCTTGCCCCTCCCTCAACATTTTCTGAATATTTATTTTCTAAATGTGCCATTGTAAATAGCACAGAGTTGGTGTTTTATTTTTAATCCGTTTGGATAACATTTGTCATTAAATCACAGCATCTAATCCATTTGTTTAAATGAGTGATATAATTTATGCTACCATGTTTTCCCATACACTTTGTTTCATTTTCTATTCTTCCTTTGGATGAATTAATCTTTTCATATTCTATTTTTAACTTGGTGTGTAAGATGTTTTCCACAGTTTGTTTGTAGGCTAAATACCCTTTTTCTATACTTTGGCAGTTATCCTAAAAATTGCAAATACTTAATTTATCAAAGTCCAAAGGCAGCATTTTTACCCTTTTTCCAAGTAATTACAGAAACTTAGATGATTTTAATTCCAAATTCTCCTCCCCTTATTTTATGCTATTGTTTTTTTGTATTCCAATAATACTTTTATTTTGATTATCTCACAAGATATTAATATTGTTCCACGCAATCAATATTATTCAAATTTCCCCCATATTCACTTTCACTACTATTCAATACTCGTGCACCTCACATTCCTACTGAACAAAGTACATCTTTTATTTGAGTTCTTTTTTGTGAAGATCTACTCGTGGCAAACTTTCCAAGTTTTTGTTTGTCTGAAAATGTCTTTATTCTTAACATTTTTTTTGCAAGATACACAATTCTAAGTTGACAACTATTTTCTCTCAGCTAAGTGAAGTGACAATTTCACTGTTTGCTGGCCCCCACTGCTGCCGCTGTGAAGTCAGCTGGAAGTTTGTTGCTTTTTTGAAGACATTAAAGGGTATTTTAAGGGTTTTTTTCCTCCCCTCGATGTGTTTTGCAGTTTAACCACAGTGTGTCTAGTGTGGATTTTTTTTCATTTATCCTGCTTAGTGGTCATTGGGTTTCTTCACTCTGGGTTAGTGTCTTTCAATTCTGGCAAATTCCCAGCCACTATCTCCGTTAGCATTGCCTCTTCCCCCAACCCTGTCTGGAATTCTAGTTAGATCTATGTTAGACTTTCCCACGTCGTCCCCCATGTTTCTTAACTTCCATTTCTGTCTCTCTAGGCTGCATTCTAGGTAATTTCTAAATTCAACTTTCTAATTAATTCTTTCTCGGCTGTGTTATTAAACCTGATCATGGAAATTTAAATTTCTATTATTATTTTTTCATTTCCAGATGTTCTATTTAGCACACTTCTTCAAATCTTCTTGCTCTTTACCACATTTCCAATCTTCTTTTTTACCTCCAGAAATTAAAGGACTCTTGTTTTATATTCTTTATATTTATATTTATAATTCCAGTATCTGAATCAGCAGTCTGATTCTCTGCTGTATGCTGTTTTTTCCTTGCTCTTGCTCATGGTCTCGTTTCCTGTTATGTGAGTGTTTCTGATTGCAAGGTGCTCATTGCCCTTGGAACTCTATTTATTTCTATTATTATTTATTCCTCTCCATTTTCTTTTTCTGGTATTTCTATTACCTGGATTTTGACCTTCCCAGCCTGACTGACCTACTGTGTGTCTTAACTACCTGCCATATTTTCCATCTGTGTTTTGCTTTATAGTCAGAAAAAAAAGTTTTCAACTTTATATTCCAGATTGCAGACTTCGGCTATTACCAAAACTTTTTTATTCTTTCCCTTGAATGAACTAGATTTCCTCTGGGGCCAGTCCTTCTCTTTGGTGCTCTTGGGGTATATATTTGTATTTTTGAATAACAGGTTGGTTAGCAAAGGTAATTGGTTTGGATTTTTTGCATCAGTATATACTGATCGATTTTCCTAACACACCTATCCCTTGTAGGAATAGCTGACTTGGAGCTCTTTGTAAGTGGACAGGGTATGCTGACTTGAAGGCTTCACTAGGGTTCAAGAGAAGAGAAGTCTACAAGCAAACTGGGAGCCCAAACCCTCTATTCACTTGCTTCCCCAACAAAAATAGAAATTTTTGGAGAAAATTTTTAGAGAAATTTTTTTGGAGAATTTATATTTGCCTCTAGAGAAAAGTTGACCCTTTTTCTATCACTCATCTATTTCTACTTTTAAGGTCTGGTATTATCTTAGAATCTATCTATCTATTCCATTTCTCTTTCAGGTATCAGTTCCCAACTATGAGTTCTAGTCAACTGGTTAGTTTTTAGCAAATATTACTGTGTGTTTTTTTAGTCTTCTGGTTTTCTTGAGAGGAAAATTGGACAGAAAGCTCTGCATAACAATCAGCTAGGATGCAGGTGGAGGGGTAACGGGTGGAAAAATGGCCCAGGTGTTCATATCACTGCAGGCAATTCACACTTGTTCTCTCTTGGGGTCCAGCAGAATCTGGAGTCTTTCCTAGGCATCCCCAGGGCTGTTCCTACCACCACTACAGCTTGTTCCTGTTTGAATCTTTTTTCTTTTTCTGGGTCATAACCTTCCTTGTTCAGTGTTATTTTTCAGCAGGGTCCTATTACTTTGTGTTTTCCAGAAATGCAACTAAATTTCTGATTTGCTGATGGCATTCTTTCCTGTTCTCAGTGCTGTTATGGTTTTTTCCCCCCCATTACTTAGGCTTTATGGCTATTAGGCAGGGATTCTGAAGCAAGGGAAAGAAGGCTCACACTCAATCTGTCGCCTGAACAGGACGTTCTTTTAATTCTAAAAAACGTACACATGTGTAATCTATTTTAATATTTTAGTTACTCAATGTTTAATGAGCTTCCATTTTATAATACTAAGTTTAATTGATCAGTAATTGAGCAAAGTGACAATCTACCTCTCAGAAGATTTGGAGTGAAAATCATTTTCTGTTTGATTTATATACTTTTATTATCTATATAACATGGTTTTTCTAATTTCAAAAAGAGAATAAAAGCACTGGCCTAAAGTAGTGAGGGTTAGTAATCAACCTACACATATAGATTTTGTTTTTGGTTTTTTGGAAGTTCAGTAATTCTCTATTTCTTACATGTTTACTGGAGTCATGAGTCTACCATTTCAAACCATAATGATTCCAAACCAAATAAAAAAACAGTACAGGAAATGCTGGTGGGATCAGTTTTCCTAAGGTTTCAAATGTGCTATAATCCACAGAGAATGCTTAGATTTTTAAATAGGAATACTACCTTTTTATACATATGTTTGGCTTTGGTGGAAAGGTTTATTTTAAAAATGGAAAAAAAAATTCCCTTACCCCTAGGAAAGAGAAAGTTAACCAAAAACTTTTCCTAGACAATGAAATGCCAGAGGGTTTTGTACCACACAAAGAAGGTGCCACATTATGTTCCACAGAAGAAAGGTCTGTTTCTACATAATCTAAATTACAGTGAATATTATGGCATGCCATAAAAATATGCCAGATGCATACAGAAATCACAGCATGTAGTTCTTGGACAATAATTCAAACTCACAGTGACTTGACAGAACCAGCTTTCTTGTTAATCAACACAGTGGGATGAAAAGTCTGTGTCTCTGGGGCAGAGATCCCTGAATTCAAATCCTAGCTATCTTTTTCTTAGCCATGTGACTGAAAAATGGCTAATTATTAATCTCAGAATCTCTATTTCTTGGCAGTGGCTCTCGCCTATAATCCCAGTGCTTTGAGAGGGCAAGGCAAGAGGATTGCTGAGGCCAGGAGTTTGAGACCAACCTGGGCAATACAGCAAGACCCTGTCTCTACAAAAAATAAAATATTTAGCCAGGAGTGGTGGTATGTGCCTGTAGTCCCAGCTACTCAGGAGGCTGAGGCAGGAGGATCTCCTGAGCCCATGAATTTGAGATTATGGTGAGTTATGATTGAGCCACTGCACTCCAGCCTGGCAGCCTGGGTGACAGAGCAAGACTCCATCTCTAAAAAATAAAGAATCTCAATTTCTTCACGTGTAAAATTATAAAATTCAGACAATAATGCCTATTTCATACAGCTATTGTGAAAATTAAGTGAAATAATATAGATCAAGGCGCTGGCACACAGTATTAACAAACACTCAACAACTTATTTCCTTTGTTCTCTTTCCTGTCAAAGATTCCAAGCTGGGAGAAGGTGCATTTATTTGTCTAGTAGATCTTCCCTTTACCCGGAAAGTTTAAATTCAAGTGGTAAGAAATGGTGAGGAAAGCAATGGCAACTCTTCAGTATGTTCTAGTCATTGGCATATGATGCTGATAATTGCACGCCACATGCACTTCTTCTGATCCCGTTCTTATTACTGAATCATTACCATCTTCAGATATCATGTCCCTTGGCATTTTATCTCCTTGTTAGTGCCTATGCCTACAGAAAATCCCAACAGAGGATGGGATAATTAAGTGATGCTGCCTATGCATCATCCTATGCCTATGCATCATCCCCTCCACTGACCTTTCTCTAGCTGCGCATTAAAATTCTGGGGCTTTCCGACACATTTGTCTGGACATCTTTCCTCTCCATCCCTTTTGCCTCACAGATGCCCAGTGGGTGAGCCTCAGTTTCACAGACATATCTACTAGCTCGGTGGATTTTCATCTTCAAACACAGCTTTGTAATTGGCAAGGGGTGCGCTCAGCCTGCCGGCTGGTCATGAAACTAACAAAGCCCGGTCTTTGTCAGCGTGCTTTTAGTACACGAACAGGGTAGCTTATGCATTTTTAATGCTCAAGACACATTAATACCAATTAGTAGGGCCAAACAAGAGAATTAAAACACTACTTCACAGAATGTTAACATCCTCTCTTTGATGACAAAGCTTATGTGTTTTATTAGCCACTGATTCAATAAGGAAATGGCTTCCTAAACAGTCGAGTCTATTTCTGGAAGAGGACAGGGTGCACATACTCAGCAAGTTGTGACTTTTCTTCACGGATTCTAAGGCCATTTATCTTGAGGTCTTCTGATTGGTTTTCTTTGCCCACTAATTTTCTTTTCTTTTTGTTGAGACAGAGTCTCGCTCTGTTGTGGGGCCTAGAGTGTAGTGCTGTTATCACAGCAACCTCAAAGTGATCTCCTGCCTTAGCCTCTCGAGTAGCTGGGACTACAGGCACACACCACCATGCTCGGATAATTTTTCTATTTTATTGTAGAGATAGGGTCTTACTCTTGTGCTCAGGCTGGTCTCAAACTCCTAGCCTCAAGTGATCCTCCTGCCTCAGCTTCCCAAAGTGCTAGGATTACAGGCGTGAGCTACCTAATTTTCTTTTAATTTAGACAACTCATTATTTGCCTTTAAAATTTTTTTCCCCTCTACATGACTAGGGAACAACTGTATTAAAGCATCATGTTCCTTTCCCCTAGGATTGCTTTGAAATTCACCATGTCATGTTTTGGCCCTCCTTCCGCCCTCCACCCTCAACTTCCACCCCTATTTGAAGTTGTGGAGTGAAGTCTTTCTTACTTGGATTATTGTGTCCAGAGGATACAAGCTGAGAGTCCTGAAAAAACAAGAAGTATCAATTAATTTTCTAATTTTCACTTTCAAAACTCAAGTTGAACACGAGACATATTACTGGTCATTCAGAACTGATTCACAGCTCTTAATCTCACTAGTTAGTGTAACGACAAACATTTACAGGAATGTGCTTGTTAAGCAGTTCCGGGAATATACTTCACAAACGCTTTTATTTTATATTGTTTACTTTTTGTTTTATTTATTGAGGTGACATTCACATAACATAAAATCAACCATTTTAAAGTGAACAATTCAGTAAGCATTTAGTTCATTTACGATGTTGTACGACCACTACCTCTATCTAGTTGCAAAATATTTCCATCACTCCTAAGTAAAAACCCCTTATCCATTAAGCAGTGTCTTTCCATTCCCCACTCCCCTCAGCTCCTGGCAGCCACCAATTTCCATGTGTCTCTATGGATTTACTATTTGGGTATTTCATATAAATGGAATCATACAATAGGTGACATTTTGTGTCTGGCTTCTTCCATTTAGCCTGATGTTTTGGAGATTCATACTTGCTAAAGCATGTATCAGTACTTCCTTTTTATGGATAAATAATATTCTATTGTATGTATATATAACAACTGGTTTATCCATTAATCTATTAATGTGTATCTGGGCTATTCCCACCTTTTGGATACTGTGAATAGTGCTGCTATGAACACGTGTGTACATGCACTTGCTTGAGTCCCTGTTTTCAATCCTTTTGGGTACATACCTAGGAGTGGAATTTCTGGGTCATACGGTAACACTATGTTAAACTTTTTGAGGAACTGACAAACTGTTTTCCACAGAAGTAAACCCACTTTGCATTCCCACCAGCAATGCCAGCAATATCAATTTTTCCACATACTTGCCAACATTTGTTATTTTCCATTAAAAAAAATTATAGCTATCTTTGTAGAAGTAAAGTGATACCTCATTGTAGTTTTGATTTGTATTTCCCTAGTAACTAATGACACTGAACATCTTTTCATGTGTTTGTTGGCCATTTTTACATCTTTGGAGAAATCTATATTCAAGTCCCTTGCCATTTTTCAACTTAGATTGTTTGTCTTTTCGTTGTTGAGATGAAAGAGTTCTTGAGATAGTCTGGACACTAGACTCTTATCTGATATGTAAGATGATTTGCAAATATTTTCTCCCATTCTATTGGTTGTCTTTTAATTTGACTGATAAAGTTATTTGATACATAAAAGTTTTAAATTTTGGTAAAGTTTAATTTATCCAATTTTTCTTTTGTTGCTCATGCTTTTGGTGTCATATCTAGGAATGTATTACAAAATCCAAGGTCATGAAGATTTAAACCTATGTTTTTTTCTATGAGGTTTATGGTTTTAGTTCTCATTTCTGGTCATTGATCTGTTTGTTATCTCATTGACTTGTAATACAACTCACTTCTTCTTGAATGTACCTTCACTCCCACCCATTTCCTGTAGATGAGGCTGCCAACATCCCACCAGAAACAGTGTGTTGAACAACTCTTGTCAATCTCACACTGGTGGAAGAAAAGATTATTGCCGATATCAACTTCTCTGCAATGGCATAAAGTCAGTACTACATAGTATTTTAAATTTAGTTAATGCTGAGGTAAACAGAGATTGAACCTGATTTTATTTGTATTAAAATGAAATGTGGAATTTTGACTTGAGGATTCACAACAAAATTCATTGTCCTTGCAAAATTCTCATTTAAAATAAAATATAAGGGAGAATTATAAAAGAATGAATTAACTGAGATGTTAGGAAGGTACAAAAATAAGTAGCAGCATATAAAATCTTGCAAAACTCTTTCATAATTCTGGCACATGTAACAAAAATCCAGTGAAATGGAATTAACTTCTAAAATATGGCTTAATATTTTATGAGAATTTTGCTCCATGAATACAGTTGTTAGGGATCAGGGAATGTCATTTGATATGACTTGTGACATATTTGAATCCAAGTAATAATGTCTGCTTGAGAAAGGAATTCCACTGGAAGAGTATAAAATAAGCCAGTCTGGTCGTTGAGGGTTGGATGGGAAAACTGGGAAGGAAAGGGATTCCCAGTCTATTAAACAGACTGAGTCATACACAGATGCCTAATAAACCTCTTTCAGCATTCCTAATAATGAGCTATTCATCTGCAGAAAAAGAACAAGTTCAACTCTCACCCTGAGATTCAGTTTTTGGAAAGGGTTTTATGAAGATGAAACACTGGTCCAGAAATATAATCTGCAAAAATGATTTTGGCCTATCTTGGATAGATGCTGTTATGAAGAAGATATCAACAGTTAAATCCCCCAAGTAGACTGGCGTGTTTCCTTCCCTTGCAATTAGAGTTTATATCCGAACATGAATTAGTTTTAGCTTTGACACGTGACAAGTACTTTGAGTCCCACTGAGTTAACTCCTCTGTGCTATCTATAGACATTGGCCCTTTGGAGGCATCCTGTGTCAGGGAGGGGAATACTCACCATCAAATGGACAAGAATGGCAACCAAGATAGTTTTTAGCATTAAGCTCTTTCTTTTAAAAAGAAAAAAAAATACAAATTTTTCTAAGACTGTTTGCTGACACTAAGTAGAAATAGTTCTTGATGCATCCTAAAACCTGGGTGATGACTATTGACCACAGACCACCCATCAGCAGAGAACCACAGATGAGCTCACAGTTGACCTGAATTATAATCGCATACTGTATGGTCACATATTCCATAGATAGTAAGCTTCAAATTTTAACTAAAATACCTCCATAATTAATGATTATTAATATTTCTATTTTGCGTAGGGCATGAAGAAAGGCAGAAATATGATTAAAGTAATTGGTACCCGCCGCCCTCGTCCCCCTCCCCCCGCCAAAAAAAATCTCTGCAGGAGAGACAAGAATAAAATCAAGGACTTTGTCCCTAATATGTAATCTCTTGTTTCTAGTTGATGTCTTCTTGGTGGTACACTGACTGACCCAACAAATGTTAGCTCAGAAATACTGACTCTGACCCTGATGCTCTGTGTCACTCTGTGGGTACAAACAATGTCCTATTATCATTCTTACTGGTACTTGGTCAGTGTGTGGCCAGTCTGCTCGTGGAGGGTTCAGCTACCTTAAGAAGCTGCTGTCAAATTTAAGTCCACAGGTCCACGTATAAGATGCCTTGATAAGGTGTCTGCTGGCCAACCTCAGGGCCCATGGCTGCTGTTTCTGAAGGAGTACTGCCCTGCCCAGGCAGCTGCAAAACCCAGGGAGCCCCCCAGACTAAGAAGATCCTTCATTCTTCATGGAGCCAGAGCCAGGGTGGGTTCAGAGCAGAGGGTGACCAACATTCTTTTCTCCAAAGGGCCAAGGCACTGAAGTCCTTTCCTCTATTGCATCTCCTGCCACCCCACCCAGACCCCCACATGCCTATAGCTTCTATCTCAAAGGCCTTCTCTCCCCTTGCAAATGTCTTCTGTAAGTAGATGCCTGGCAGGCCCCAGCCCCTCTGGGAGCACTCGACTAGGCCTGCGACGTTCTCTGTCAGGCTCTTTAAGGGTTACAGAAGTGAGTCCAGTAAGTCAGGCACGGAGGTGATGTATGTGCAAATTATTATAACCCAGGGCTGAAAGTGATGCCGTGACTGCCACCCACGAGTGCTCCAGCCTGTGTATTCTGCCCTGGCTCCCACTCCTTGGAACACATGTCCTGCTGCTTTCTGTTTTCTGCCTGGAAACTTCACTCTTCCTTCAAGGCTCTGCACAAGCTAGCTCAAAGGTTACCTGCTCTTTGAAATCGTCCTGAATCTCAGGACGACTGAGTTGCTTATGTTTTCGCTGCACTATTATAGTAATTATCTTTTCAATGATGATTTATTTTTTTAAAAAAAGTTTTATTGAAGTACAAATTATATAACATAAGCTACACATATTTAAAGTATACAATTTGATAATAAGTATCTTAAAAGGAATGCTACTATTATTATCTTGACCCAAGGATGGCTCCATAATACTTATGCATTAAAGAAAATTCAAAAAATTGAGAAAAGTATAAAAAAGAAGTTTCCTGTAATCCCATATCAGTACATTTCCAAGGTTAATCTGCTGCTTTCAGTTTGCCAGGGTCATTCATCAAGTGTGTGTCAATCTAATGGTCAAGTGCACAGAAGGGAGAACCACTCCCTGCTACTTGGAAGAATATTTATACATAAGAATTTATTCTTCTCCACCTGTAAGTCCTGAATTCCCAACACTATTCTGCTATAGCACTAACTCTTTGGTACACATCACTCCTAAAACTCCTTTAAATATGGTATTTCGTTAAGAAGAAAAGTTCATATAAATCATTTTGCTGAAGACGGAAATAGCTAGGCACACTGGTATCTGAGAAAGCCCTTGAATAAAACACTATAATAGGGACCACATTTCATTAAATGTTAACATGCCATCCAAGTTGCATGAGGCTGCATTATCCCACATGCTACCAATTGCTGCCAATTAATTGTAAGATGCCATCAACTGTAAAACAAATTCAGATTTTAGTTAATATATGTGCTGCTGAGGCGAGTACAAGATTTTAGTTATCTTAAAATGCAAAAAAATATATATATGCACCTTAGATCCATGAAATACAGTTCTTCATTCATGTTTGTGATGAGAACAGTATTTACACTGTGGAGGTATTACTTAAAAATGGCTTTCTGAAAACCATTTGAGAAAGGCTCCATGCATACCTCTCTTTTCCCTCCTTGCTTACATATCAGTCCCATCAATGGAACTACAAAAGGCAAGAAATTGAAATAAACCTTACATTTTCAGACCCCCATGCAAAGCTATTACTGTAGGAAATATTACCACCTGACTTGGTCGCGTTTCCCTACACCCTCACCAATTCCTTTCTTCTCATTCTTATTCTATTAAAGCTCAAAGCAGTTGAAATAATGTGATTTATAATTAATTGAAATGTTTATTTTGAGGTAATGCTAAACATGGAGTTTTAGTGGAAACATTTAGCGAAAGATTTTGACGCACGCTAGCATCTCAAACGGGGAGATGTATGATACACTTTCCAACTTCAAAGCACTTTTCTTCACACTTGCTGGCTTTCATTCTCATTCTAGTGTGTAAAGAGAAAGGCAATAGGATTCTCAGTTCTGTAATGATGCTAGAATTTTTCTGTATAATGCTTTAAAAATCAATCAGCAAGAATAGTTTCAGGCCAGGTCTGAGCCCACCAGAGTCAGCATCCATGGCCCCATGAAATGCTTGCGAAATGCTATTAGCTTTGGACATATACCTTCTTGAGGGTGGAAAATGCTCTACAATTTTGAGTTCTTTATTTGCATTTCAAAATGTGTGAGATTGCTGCAGAAATGAAAGGGAAAAAGCAAAGCAAATTCATTTTCTTCTCTCTTGGTTGAAATACCTGATAATGGTAGCCAATTTAAAGGAGTCATGAATTCTTTTCTTTACCAAATTCAATTACTTTTGAGATTTGAAGAATGAGGCAGAAACGCCTGGTGGTGTTTGTCTAGGGAATTGTTACTCAAAATTAAGTTTTCAGAGAACAGAAAAAAAATAGGCAAGTTCATTATCAATTGACTTTATTATATATCATGTCCTTCGATATCCAGACAAAATGAGGACATTCTCAGAAGTAGTTAGCTAATTAATTTAGTGGTACTGGTACCTCAGAACACACAGTTAAATCAACTTTCCTTGTGAGGCCAAATTGTCCCCTTAATCTTCATAAGGCCTTAATTTCATTGTTTATTCGTTATTGTAGAGATTTTGCCCATCAAATTCCAAAAACAGTTCTAGCACCTGCACACTAACAATAGTGATAATCTCAAACATTAATAGTCCAGTTAATGAACTGCAATGTCCAGCTGTCAGAATACTAATTTGTTGAGATACAGGTTAAAAGAGGTGCCCTCTGTGTGAAAATTAATAACAGTCTTTGCATAATGGCACCCCTAAAGATGTCTGTGCCCTAATTCCTGGAACCTGTGAATGTTACCTCACATGGAAAAAGGGATCGTGCAAATGTGATTAATGATTTGGAGGCGAGAGATGATTAGGTGGGCCCAATATAATCACAAGGGTCCTCACAAGGAAAAGAAGGAGCAGGAGAGTCAGAAGAGATGTGAGAAGGGAAGCAGAGGTTGGGGTGATGAGAGCCATGAGCAGGAACGGTGCCTCTAGAAGCTGGGAGCGGCAACAAGAAGAATTCTCCCCTACAGGCTTCAGCAGGAACTAAGCCCCCTTGACCTTGATTTTAGCTCAGTGAAACTGATTTCAGACTTCTGACTTCCAGAAGTGTAAGAGAAATGCATGTTGTCTTAAGTCACTAAGTTTGTAGTAATTTGTTATAGCAGAAATAGAAAACGAATGCAGTCTTGTTTCCTGTGTACAAGATAAATTATCAGTACTTACAATGAACTTTTTGAAAAAAGGCATTATTAAAATCATGCACTGTTCCTACTCTTTGAAAGAAAATCACTTATTCTTTCTTTCTTGGGCACGGCAGAAAAGATCTAGAAGTGAAATACCTCCATGTGAATCTTATAGTAGTTCTAAATAAGACATTTTTTTTCCTATTTAAATTTGAAATTCTGTGCCCTATATGATAGATAATAATGGATCTTTTTGAGTGAAAAATAAGTACTTCTAACTTTGTCTTAAAAATAAAAAATTTTAACTATAATCATGTTTCTGTATATTAGATCTCCAGAACTTACTCATCTTCTATAACTGAAACTTTGTACCCTTTGGCCAGCACTCCCATTCCCACCCCCACGCTCCAGCACCTGGCAACCACCATTCTACTCTCTGCTTCTATGAGTTTGGCTATTTTAGATTCTACATGTAAGTGATATCATACTGTATCTGTCTTTCTGAGTCTGGCTTAATTCATTTAGCATAATGTCTATGCTATATATGCATGTGTAAATGACATGATATATCAAAAATGTAACTACAGTTAACAATACTGTATTGTATACTTGAAATTTGCTAAGAGAGTAGATCTTTAGAAATTTGCTAGGAGGGTAGCGTTTTCATTAAAAAAAGGAAATTGTTAACCATATGAGGTGATAGGTATGTTAATTAGCATGACTGTGGTGATTATTTCACAAAATATGTAAATATGGAAACATCAAGTTATTTACCTTAAATGTATACAATTTTTATTTGTCAATTATACCTCCATAAGGCTAAACAAATGAAATTTTTGCACTAATGATGTAAAGTCTCAATTTCACCTCAGGAGTTAAGTCATTATTTACACTTAAGTATCTACATGAAACAAAACAGAACTCTGTATCATCCTTTTGGAAAAGTCACAACAAAATATGCATTGGTATGTGCCCAGTTATATTAAAATTCATCATGGATATATGTATATAATAAAAATGCTTATTTGACTGTATTTTGGGTTAGTCATTATTTTGGACAGATTATGTGCAAAGACTGTAAGCATCTTGCATTTTATTCTAAGTGTGGCAGGATGCCATTGGAAATACATACTAAATAAACCATTCAACTAAATTCCCTTGTCGTGAAAGGGCTGGAAACCTGGGAACTTCAGATGGGTTCAGGTTTTGATTCCGCCAATGAGATACCACATTCATTCATTTAGGTACTGTCTACAAAGCTGAAACTATTTACTCTCTGATCCTTTTCTGAAAAAGTCTATCAAACTCTGATTTAAACAATGAGTATCTGGGAAAAAATTACATAAACATATCAAAAAACAGAGTAGAGTTTGGAAACAAATCCATGTACCTACAAGAAATTCAACTGCTGACATAGGGTATTTCAAACCAATGGGGGAAAAATGGGCTAATACACTGATAGTATTATAATAATTTACTAGTCATTGAAGAGAATAAAACTAGAATCCTATGTCATACCACCCACAAATTTTAAAAAACCTTAAAAAAACTGTAATAGAATTAGAATAAAATAGAGAACATTGTCAGAATGCTGGAGCAGGGAAGATCTTTTTTTCTCTGACATAAAAATTAAACACTTAGCTAGTATAAAAGGCACATAAAAAGGTTACAAGAAAATAGTTGCATCACATAGAACAGACAAATGAATAAGACATTAGGAGTTCCTACAAATCATTTTTTTAAAGTGGCAATGAACAATGAATAGGCAATTTGCAAATGAAAAACGGTCTTTGCTCAAGCTTAGAAGTAATTGAGAAAATGCAAATGAAAACAATGAGGTATCAACTTTTCATCCATCATACAGACACAATGATAAAAGGCCAGATAATATTAATCATTGGCAAAGATATATAAGAAGTACTTTTGAAGCACAGCCAAGGGTAATTGTGGTTTCTGATGCCCAGAGCCAGCCATAATTCCTGTTCTAGATAGCCTCACTAGAGACATTCAATAGCAGGCATACAAAGAGGCGCTTCCAAAAAGTGTTTGTTAACAGCAGCATTGTAATTGCTGGGGACTTCAACACCCCACTGACAGAGCTGGACAGATCATCAAAGCAGAAAATAAATAAAAACTGGACTTAAATGGGACTCTAGAACAGATGGGGCTGACAGACATTTACAGAACATTCTACCCCAAAACTACTGAATACACATTCTTCTCATCTGCACATGGAACATTCTCCAAGATTGTTCATATCTTAGGCCATAAAACTTGTCTGAACAAATTAAAAAAAAAAATCAAAATCAGACGATGTATCTTCTCAGATCACAGTGGAATAAAACTAGAAATCAAGTCCAAGAGAAACACTCAAATCTACACAGAGTCATGGAAATTAAATAACCTGCTGCTGAACAATTATTGGGTCAATAATGAAATTAAGATGGAAATCAAAAAATTCCTCAAACTGAACAACAAAAGGGACACAAGTTATCAAAATCTATGGGATTCAGCAAAAGCAGTCGTAAGTGGAAAATCCAAAGCCTTAAATGCCTACGTCAAAAAGACAGAAAGATCACAAATTAACAACCTAATGACACATCTCAAGTAATTGAAAAGGAAGAGCAAACCAAACCCAAAACCAGCAGAAGAAAAGAAATAACTAAAGTCAGAACAGAACTAAATGAAACAGAAAACAAACAAAAAAATTAAAAAAATAAACAAAAGTTGGTTCTTTGAAAAGATAAACAAAATCGATAGACCTCTTGTTAGATTAACCAGGAATAGAAGAGAAAGGACCCAAATAAACTCAATCAGAAATGAAAAGTGAGATATTACAACTGATACCACTGAAATACAAGATATTATTCATTAATATTATGAAAATCTCTGCACGTATACTAGAAAATGATGAGGAAATGGACAAATTCCTGGAAACACACAACCTCCCAAGACTCAATCAGGAAGAAACAGAATTCCTGAACAGACCAATAATGAGCAATGACATTAAAACAGTAATAAAAAATCTTCCAACTAAAAAAAGCCCCAGACCAGATGGAATCACAGCTGAATTCTATCAGACCTACAAAGAAGAGCTGGTATCTCTATGTAAAACAGTATGGAGATTCCTTAAAGAAATAAATGTAGACCTACCATTCGATCCAACAATCCCACTACTGGGTATATACTCAAAGGAAAGTAAGTCATTTTATCAAAAAGGCACCTGAACTTGAATGTTTATTACAACGCAATTCACAATTGCAAAGATGTGGAATCAGCCCAAGTGCCCATCAATTGATGAGAGGATTAACAAAACATGGTATATGTATACCATGGGGTACTACTCAACCACAAAAGGATGAATTAATGCCTTTTGCAGCAATTTGGATTGAACTGGAGAACATGATCCTAAGTGAAGTATCTCAAGAATGGAAAAATAGACACCACATGTACTCTCTAATAAATCTGGAACTAACCGAGGGGCACACATGTAAACAGAGGGAAGTAAAAGTCACTGGAAATCAAGCAGGGGGGAGGGGGAGAAGAGGAGGGGCAAAAACCTACCAAATGGGTACAATGAACACTTTTTGGGTGATGGTACAGGTACACTTATAGCCCTGACTCAAGCATTACAAAAGCTATTCATGTAACAAAACCATTTGTACCCCCTTAATATTTTGAAATAAAAAAAGTGTTTGTTGTAACAGTGTTTATAATAATAACAAGCCATAAACAATTTCAATGTCCATCAAAAGCAGCTTGATTAAATAAATTACAGCAAATTCATACTACAAAATATTTTGGTGCTGTTTAGAAGAATGAAGAAAATCCCTACATTTTCACTTGCAAAGATCTCTAAACACATATTGTTAAGGGAAATAAAAATCAACTTTTAGAATGGAATTTACTTCTGTGATAACAGTAATGAACAATTATTTCAATAATTCACTTTGGAAAAGTATGATATTTGTATTTAGCAATGCTATTTATATATTGTGGGTATCTGGAAACAATCAACTCTTGGAAAAAATGCTTTTAGTACTATACAATTTAACAGTTTTAAAAAACTGCACATGCACATACGTGCCTATAAGGCACAGGTAAAAATAATTGAATTGGTACACACTAAACTCTGGAGAGTAATCTCTGGGTAGGGAAATGGAATCTGACTGGAGATGGAAGAGACTTTCACATTTTGCTCTCTTGCCATGTGTACAATTTGATCTTTTATAACGAGTATATAGTTAGATGTCACTGGTTTGGTTAAAAAAAAATCAAAGAAAGCCTAGAAGGCTCAAGTATGCAATAATTTAAATATATTTTATGGCTGAATTTTTGTGTGCTTTTTCTCAGAAAATAGAGAAATCTTTTTTTAAAGTCTTAGAAAATATTTTAAGCTTTAAAAAGGTACTCAGGGAAGTTAAATACCACATGTCTTCTATTCTAAGACATTGATTTTAAGATATATCATTAATTTAATAACAGCTTTTCAGGAAAAAACAGGACATACAATCACATTGAATGTATAAAATGATTGTAAGATTCATTTCAACTTCACCAATGTTTCTAGATAAGATGACAATTATAATAAGCATCACATTTTGCAGAGAGTACGGAAGTGCAGGTAAGTAAGGCTGCAAGCTTGATTGTCCCCCTCTGATGAATGAACACATACATGCTTGCAAACTGTTAAGGATCAGCTTCTTCATTTGCCTCTGGCAGGAATATTTACAGAGGAAATGACAATCAAGAGTAAACTCACTGTCCACTGCTAACGTCTACGTGAATAAAGCATATTCCTCCTGAGTAATGCAAGATCTCACCTTGTTTGGAAATGGAAATTTGCTTGGTTCCACTTTGCCAGGTGCTTGAATAGCAGAGAGTGGTGGAAGCCAGGTCATCTCCTAAACGAGGGGATAAAAACAAACAGTATAGTGATACAGGGAATATTCTAAGTTAGTGGCATGTAAAGCAGCTATGCAAGCATGCCTCAATAAGGCACACAACGGTAAGGAATGAATATGGGATGGAAGAATTTTTTTCAAAAAGGATATGAAACCCACTTTTGTGATTTCTTTTCCTAATTTTACCAATTTTTGACTCCTTGGTTATCCCCATGCTCCCTTTATACCTTAAAAGGGACTGCAAGGCTGTCCTATTTTCACATCATTGGAGCCCCTGAGTAAAGGGATCACTCATTAGTAAAAGTGCTATGGAAAATGCAGGAGAGAGGGCTCTGGGACTTGATCTCACAAAATTCACAGGATGCCTCTGAAGGAATGCACAAAGTCCTTTTCACTTTAGGGATCTTTAGTAGAGGAGTTATTTACACTCTTAGAGATAAACTGTGAGTTCCCAACAAGCTCCACACATCACTTTGGTCTTTGTAAAAATGGCATTCATGGAGAAGTGGAAAAATAAATCATGTGTATAAAATAAAGAGAAAAGGGTATCATTTTTATAACATAGTATTAAGAACACAATGCGAGCTTAACTTGCAATAATCTGTCATATGCTTTTTGACATGAGCTGTAAGGGGGTGGAGGGGTTGTTTTATTCTCTTCCAGTATTCTCCTTCAGTTTCATTTCCTGGAAGACAGTTGCAATCAATACATGATTATGGAATTAAATTGATATCTGATTACCAAGATGCTAACTTGGAGTTTACAAATCGGTTCTGAACCCCATTTCTTGGTTTGCTTGCACTTTTGAACCTAAGCAAACACAGAAGCAGTAGACGATCTATTTTAAGAAAAATGAGAATTCTCTCTTTTTAGGTGAGGACATTTCCTAACCTCCCTTTAGTAGGTGGGTGGATGTTAAAAAGGGATTCTTTTAGGTTTCTGGAATGAAAGGGTTTCTCGAGAATAATCTTGTGCCTTCTTTCCTTGGTTCACTCTCCTCCTCAGCACCTTAGACGGTGCAGAACCCACAGAGGGAGCAGGGGGAGGGAGAGTGTGTTCAAAGCCAGCCTGGGAGGATTTACTAAGCCCACATCATCTCTCCCCCATCATGACACGTGCCACAGGTGGTAGGTGGGTCCAGCACATGTGCATTCGAGGTATCCCTTCTCCATTCAGCTGTTACCAAAGCAACCCTTTATGTCCCTGTCTCCTTCCACTTCTTGCTTCCCAAGTATCTGCCAGTGCACTGGTGTCCCTTTTGAGGAGGTTGTTAACCAGGATTGTCACGTTTGTATTCAGAGTGGTCTCTGTCTTTGTTGAATCAAGGAACTGGTCATCGTTCTCAGAGTTGGGCCACCTTGTCTGGTCAGATCTTACCCAGATTTCTGCTACCCAATTAAGAAAGCTATGAAGACACAAGTGGGTTGTCACTAGTTTCCTTCCTACAACTTGGCTTCCCCATATAGCCATCTTTCCTCTATAGGGTTTCTGATTTTTCTCTTTTATTTAAATTACTCTTTAGGATATGTGTGTTTTGCGGTAATTGGTCTCAAATCTTTCGCAGAGGAGTTAGTTATCGATTACAAACCATGGGACCAATTATTCTTTTCCTCTGTTGACTGTCTGATATGTCCCTGAGTCCATCCCACTGCTAATCAGCCGCTCAATAGCTTCCTTTGCAATCACTCCTTGGCTTAAACAATTTATCGTGTGATCCTTAGGGGCCCAAAATTGCTAAGTACAAACTAATTACTCATGATTAAACATCAGACTTGCACATACAACCCCCATATGTCCATGTTAACTCTGCATACAGATTCCATCTGTATACCAGAATGCCTTGTATATGTGCATTTCGTGTCTGATTGCTACCAAAAACACAGAAAAGACGAACTACTATTTCTGTGTGTCCCACAGCTACTCAGGAATAAATTAAAAGTCCATAAAAATATAAATTATAATACTTTCAAAAGAATACCTCCTAGACCATCAGCTTCTTATAACTGATACTTTCAGGTTAAAATTTGTTTATTACACTGTTTATCTGTTTATTACACTGTTTTTAGACACCACTAAGCTGTGATCCTTAAGGGTAAAACCTGCCTTCCTGATCTCTGTATGTTAATCATGGTCCATCCCTGAGCACCCACTCACTCACTGCATGGACATTTACTGAAGATGCATTGTGGGCAGGCACTGTGACGACCTTATATACATGGGGCGCTCAGTCCAGTATTTACTGAATTTGAAAGTTAGGGTATCAGCTCTGTGACCACTTTCAATCTTCCTTCCTGAATCCCAGTTATGCATGTAATCTTTTTCCTTCCTTCCTTCCTCCCTCCTTCCTTCCTTCTTATCCATCCATCCTCCACCCAACTTCAAAAACCACCGGCACAGAAGGCAGATGCCACATCCTCTTAGCTTGCTGTCCTCATGCAAATACCCTTCTCCTTTGAGGTTCTGGCCATATGGATTTGGACTTCTCAGCTCCTTTCCTTCTCTCATTAAAGATGAGCTGCATCTTTCTTTCTGCCCACCCCACCCCTTTAAACCAGCCTCCAATGGCTCCCTCCAAAGCCCCCTCCTGCCCTCCCAGCCTTACAATACCCTCCTATTGGCTTTTAAGGGCAGTAGGGCAATCCTGTGGATTCCCCAAGCACTTCATTTTACCCTTCTGGCCTGTTCCTTTTCTGCATCCATCTCTGCTCTACCTCAAATTTTCAGCTTCAGAACCCTGAATTTAATTCTGACCTTTGGACTTCTGTTTTGAAGAATTAGCATCTTGGCTCTTCCCAGTCTACTCTTCATTCCATGGGCTCTCCAAGCCCTATTTTTCCTCAGCTAAAAAATGGCACATTAAATAAATTGCTCTTGAAATCCAACACCCAATACTAACCACCAAACAGACCTCTTTGCTGGCTTATTCTAGACTCTCCCACAAGGTAAAGATCACTCTTAGGTCCATACAAATCCCCCTTAGATCTCCAGTTTTTTAAATTATTATTTTTATTTTGCTTTTTACCCATAGCCTAGTTCTCTAAGTAATAAAATCTCCAATTTTGGATCAAGCCCTCATTCTGGCTTCTCTGATCCTACACGTGGGCTGCTTAGGGAAAGGCAACTGAGCACAACGGTGCTGAAACAGAAGCAGAACAATGACTTCCCTACACGCGGGCCCTCCATGTGGCTCTGGCAAGGCTTGTGTTCATTCCTCACATTTTGTGACTCTCCTGGAGGCTTGCTTTGGTTCTTTCTCTCACAATAGGTGACCTGGCCTCCTATGTCATCTAAAAAACAAAGGCTCTAAAAGTTTAAATGTTTCCCAAAGACGAATCTGTGGGTTCATGCCCGACCCCCCCTTCCTTCCCTGATTAGAAGAGGCCGATCCCCACTTGTGCCCTCCACCTGTTTGTTCCTCTGTGTGTGTGTGTTTGTGTGTAGTTTAAGAATAATGAAATGAATACCTGCGAACTCACAACTCACCTTCACATCACCAAGAGCTTATTATCCACTTTTCAAGAACCAGCTCTTACATAAGTCCTTCTGATTGTCAAGATCATTGGATTTTCTCGAATGCTTTCATTTCTTCCCCAAACTCTCTTCTCCCCCAGCTCCCAGGATGATGTCTTCCTGGCTCACCTCTACCTTCTAAGCTTTCTTCCGCTTTCTTTCTTCTTCTTTTTTTTTTTTTTTTTGCTGAACCTTCTTTTCTCTCACTGTTCCTTGAATGTCTTGTGTTCAGCCTTCCTCTCACTACATTTCCTTTCCCTGGGTGACTCTGTTACTGTGGCTTTACAAACCATCTAATACGCTGGCAATGCTCAAAAGTATAACTGCTTCCTCTAGATGTGCCCTGAACCTCTCAACCTGGGAGTTCGATGGTCAATTCAAACTCACCATGTTTAAAACTGAACTTCTACACCCCACAAACTTCTCCTCTTCTTGTGTTTTATATCCTTGTTAACGGCACTGACATCTATTGTCTACAAGTCAGAATACTCATCCTAGACTCTGTCTCTTTTACTCCCTCTCTCCAGTAATAACAGTAATGCACATTTATTAAGCACTTAAAGTATATCATACATGGTTTTAAATGTTTTACATGATTTACTCGATATAATTCTCATAACAACGCTAAAAGGTAGTATTTATCATTTCCTCATTTTATAGTTGAGGAAACCAGTCACTAAGAGGTTAAGTGATTTGCTAAAGTTCACCCCACAGCTGGACTTACCATATCCTGGGCTGCCTCTAGGTGGACCTAGGACCTTCTGTGTTCTAGCCATGGCCTAACTCCTGCCTCACTGCCATCCCAAGCTTAGAACCCTGAATACACCATGCTTCCCTGTTGTTTGCTAGGCTGTTCACTCATCTGGCAATACCCACTTCCATCTCCTCCTTTCCTATGAAGCCTTTTTTGGCCAAATCAAGCCACTGTTGATTTGACCTTCCATTATGCCACATGTTCCATATACATATTTCTATTAGAATATTTGTTCCTCTGCTGTGGCTATGCGTTTATACACCTGTGCCTCCCCTCTAGGCTGTGATGAGCCCTGAAGGGCCAAGACTGCATACATTATCTGGTGGCCCCAGCACCTAATCCGGAGCCTGGAGCACAGTGGGTGTTCATTTCATTTCTGTATAAATGCTGAAATGAACAGTATCTCTGCAGTGTCTCTAGCTTCCCTTCCTTTCCATTACTTGAACTACCACCCTAATCACACCTTCATTACCTTTAACTTGGGTTACTTTAACAGCTTCCTGATTGGTTCTCTTCCTTCTGTTAGCAATCCAATCTCTATACCACTGCCAACTGAATTTTCCTAAAGTGCAAATCTACCTGAAAAACTTCACTGCTCCAAAAATTTTCATATGCCATCATCACATACGTAAAGCAATGATGATGATGATGATGATGCCTCCTGTGGTGCTTTATAGTCTTCACAATACTTTCACACAAATTTTCCCACTTATGCGCAACCTTTAAAATACCAATCATTATCTGTGTGTTAGAGGTGAGGAAGTTAAAGCTCAAGAAGATTAACCGATTTGTCCAAGTTCCGTTGGTTCATAAATGCCACAGCTGAAGTTTGGCCATATATCTCCTTACTCCCAGTCTAGGATTTGTTTTTCACTCTATTGCATTTGCCCTCTAAGACCTCACCCTAGCCCTTGAGACCTTCTACAATAAGGTCTCAGTTTCCAGCCGCATGCTTTTTTATTGCTCTACAAATACGCTACCTCCAAGGAAAAGCAGTCCCTCCCTTTCCTTACACTATACCCTTGGTGTGTGAGTGCGCTACCCCCATATGCTTCTGGATCTCTGTCTATCCATTAAGGATTATCTCAAGCATCATTTTTGTCTTGAGACCTTTGCCAATTCTTCTTCTTTTCCAATATAATATGACTGTTCCATTCTCATGCTCCTCCAAAGCACTTATTTCTCTCTCTCATAGTAACTCACACATTCTGTTTTGTATGGTAGTTTTATGAGTACATTCCTCAGTCTACACCCAACCATTTCTCCCTCTTCTGATGCTCTTCCCCCAATGTAGAATAAAAATAATACTTAGAAATCCTAATAATCTCTTTTAAGAGCATTCAGTTTTACTAAACATAATCCCCAAATAGAAATCCTAATAATCCCTTTCAAGAGCATTTGGATTTATGGAACATAATCGCCTAAAGAAGGACTATAAATTTCTTGTGAGAGGGATATTATCTACTTATGTTTGTAGACTGGAGCATCTTACATAGTGCTCAATATAAACTTGTTGAACTGAAATGAACACACACATTTCAATGCAAACTTGTTTGCTAATGTTGCTTTAATTATAGCTAAGCATTTCCATGTGATTTTTCTATCTAATGAATCCTACTAAGTACGCACAGTAATAATAAAGAAAATACAGATGCTTAAATTATTCAGATCTATAAGAATTTCCAAAAAAACCTAAGAATTATTTAGATATACTATTTTGGTGCATTTGTAATGCAATGCAAATACAAAATATATAAAGTACATATAAAATAAAAAGCTTCTGCACAGCCAAGGAAACTATCATGAGAGCAAACAGACAACCTACAGAATGGGAGAAAATATTCGCATGCTACATATATGAAAAAGGGCTGATAACTAGAATCTATATAGAACTCAGGAAAATCAGCAAGAAAAAAATCAAACAAGCCCATTAAAAAGTGGGCAAAACACATGGACAGAAACTTTTCAAAAGAAGACAGAATAATGGCCAACAAATGTATGAAAAAATGCTCAACATCTCTAATCATCAGGGAAATGAAAATCAAAACCACAATGAGATATCACTTAACTCCATTGAGAATGGCTTTTATCAAAAAGTCCCAAAATGATAAATGTTGGCATGGATATGGAGAGATAGGAACACTCATACACTGCTGGTGGGACTACAAACTAATACAAACTCTGTGGAAAGCAATATGGAGATACCTCCAAGAGCTAAAAGTAGAACTACCATTTGATCCAGCAATCCCATTACTGGGCATCTATCCAAAGGAAAAAAAGACATTCTATAAAAAAGACATCTGTAATAGAATGTTTATAGCAGCACAATTCACAACTGCAAAGATGTGGAAACAACCCAAGTGCCCATCAAGACACGAGTGGATTAATAAAATGTGGTATATGTATACCATGTTGTTCTACTCAGCCACAAAAAACAATGCTGATATAGCACCTCTTGTATTATCCTGGATAGAGCTGGAGCCCATTGTATTAAATGAAGTATCACAAGAATGGAAAAACAAGCACCACATGTATTCGCCATCAAATTGGTATTAATTGATCAACACTTATGTGCACACATACTAGTAACATTAATCGCGTGTCATGCAGGTGGGAGGGAGGAGCAGGGGATGGGTATATTCACACCTAATGAGTGTGGTGCACACCATCTGGGGGATGGACACGCTTGTAGCTCTGACTTGAATGGGGCAAAGGCAATATATGTAATCTAAACATTTGTGCTGCTGTAATATGTTGAAATAAAAAATAAAAAAAATTACAAAATAAAAAGGCCAAAGGCACTTCTATGAATTGAAAAAAAGTCATTTATAATGTGCGATGGATTTATAAGATTATTTATTATGTTAAAATCCCCCACTCGGACTGTATGAGAAAATTAAGGGCAAATAGACTATCTCTATTTCCTTTTCTGTCACTTACTAGCTCAGTGAGCTTAGGTAAGTCACATGCTCAGTAAACTGCAGTGATGTCAAACTATAGACTTTAGAATCAATCAGATCTCAGCTTGTGGTGTCTTAGAACAGTGATACCCAATCTTTTTGGTACCAAGGACTGGTTTCATGGAAGATATTTTTCCACGGACCCAGGTGAGGGGCAGGGAATGGTTGGTTTCAGGATGATTCAAGCACATTACATTTATTGTGCACTTTATTTTTATTAGTATTACATTGTAATATATAATGAAATAATTATGCAACTTACTATAATGCAGAATCAATGGGAGCCCTGAGCTTGTTTTCCTGCAACTAGATGGTCCCATCTGGGGGTGGTGAGAGACAGTGACTGATCTGACAGGAGGCGGAGCTTAGGTGGTGATGCAAGCAATGGGGAGTGGCTGTAAATACAGAGGAAGCTTCATTCTCCCACTAGCCGTTCATCTCCTGCTGTGTGGCCCGGTTCCTAACAGGCCATGGACCGATACTGGTTCTCAGCCTGGGGGTTGGGGACCACAATCTTAGAACCAGAGGAAATGGGGATGTTAACTATCGCATGGTTTAGTTATGAAGATTAAATGACATAACATATATAAAGAAAATAGCATAGTTCCTTTCGTATTTAAGCATTCAATAAAAGACAGCACTGATTAATATCAAGCTGAGTTTTTGAATGGTCTCTAAAATGAGAAATATATTAATAATTTCTCTCTGGGCTTTAGTTGCTGGGAGTCTGAGATGAGAGAATATATGGAAAAGTGTTTTTTACAACAGAATAAGTATAATAAGTATCATGCAAGTGTAGCCTGTAATTAAGCTAGTAATTATTCATACAGACTACATTACATATTACTAAAACAGAAAGTTAAAGAGATTATTATGATTCCTAGGTATGATCTGTATTTTATATTGGAGAAAATGTCTCTAAGTTACCTCATAGGAACAGATCTCTGACAAAATAATAGCAGTCAGTGGGATAATAAGATCTGATAAAAAGTAATTCATTTGTACCTTATTTCTGGTAATGATTTAAAATGTAAGCAAAGGTAATTTATCATTCCTGCTAGAATTTCACTTAGCTGCCTCCGCTTGTTTTCTTTGTAGAGAAAGACTATTTCATGTGAGGACACTGAACCCTGCCACTGTCTCCAACGTCGTCGCCACCCCCATCCGCTCCTGGCCTCCCCGCTCCAACCACCCCTTCATCACTGCTCTGCTTCCTTCTACCCCAGCTGCCTATCCTTTAATCATTTCCTGGACCACATGTAAGACAGGAAGAGAAATATAATGTTTAAAGCCACTCACTCCGAAGTCTAGCTAGCTACCTTCCCTGCCCTTTCTTTGATCTCTCTGCCTTCCTTCCTTTTTGATTTTCTTGCCACTCAGGAACAAGGTTTCCCCAGCCCTGAGAGGCCCTCAGTTTTGAGATTAAAAAAAAAAAAAAAAAGTGGCTAAGGAACTTAAAGAGACAGGGGCTATGTTGCCCAGGCTGGCCTTGAACTCCTGGGCTCAAGGGATCCTTCCTGCCTCAGGTCACTAGTAGCTGGGACTACAGGCATGTGCCACCATGCATAGCTCCTTAGCTTTTTAGATACTCCAAGTGATGAGATTAAGAATCTATATATCTATCTTAACACAGCCTCACCAGTCCCATCTCCCCACACAGATGTCTAGTTACCTAAGGGACATATTTTAGGGTGACTTCTTATTCCCTGGATAGGCTTAAAATGCCAAGACTCTTTACAATAGTAAGTACACTCACTTTTCTCCTAAAATGAAAGAACAGATGTTTAAACGATAAGGGTATAGAATATTGCATTTCATTAGCTGTCTTACTTCCGCTCTATCCTCCATATACCAATTTGTAGGAGGCTATGGGGCACACAGGCCAGTTTCCGTTTTCATGTCTATTGTATAGTACAATTGACCCTGATTCCCAAGAATCAGTAGACTTTCACAAGCTCATTTTGCACACCCTCCTTCTCTCTCCAACTATTTGCCCACTTATTCTGATGTCACCTGCATTGGCCTGTTTTAGCACAAGTGGTAGGAGGCCTATGGCATCCATTCACTGAGCAGCACGGCTCTTTGTTATTAAAGGAGAGAAGAGACAAAACTGAATTTTAGCCTGAAGTCTAATCTTAAAGTTCAAAATGTGCCACTATGAAGATTTGCAAAGTATAGCTTGCAAATAAACTAGAAAAAATTCAAATGATGTTTCAATTTCCCCATTAAAAGCAAATGAATAGAAAAGAACTCTTCTCCCTCCCGTCTTCCCACCACAATCTCCCTTGCAGACTGCCAAAGAGGTGTCCACCTGACAGTTACCATCCTGCCTTTGCTCAATAGCACCCAGTGACTCTGGTCCAAGGGTTCAAGATGCTCTGTCACATGGCACCATCATGGATACTGAAGTGTTGCTGCCCACTACTTCTCTACAAAGTTCCCCGAGCCAGATGGGCTTACTTCCTGTCCTGCCCAAGAGTTTCCTGCCCCTACATCCTTTCACTTTTCCTTTCATGTTATTCCATTTCACTTCCCTCCCCATTCTTTCTCATCCTGGCCTCTCTGTGAAGTGCTACCTTCATCGAGCTCTCTATCCCCTACCCTCTATGTATATATGATCTATGCCACTTATTTAACTATTGCATGCTGTGAGTTTTCTTTTTAGGTGTTAACCACCATCAGATTATAATTTTTAAATTCCTGCTAGATTATAACCTCTTCCAGGGAAAGGATGTCTTTTAATTCTCCTGTGACTCCGCAAAGGCCAAGCACAATCAATACAATAACAGTGAAACTGCCCGTTATAAAATTAAGAAAAGGCCATAAGGTTGCAACTATGGTAGGGGCCTGAACTCTGTAAAGATATAGGCATAGTTAAAATATATATATAACCAACCACTGTTCCTTAGCTTGCTTTCCTATTAATTGCTTATTACTCAGCAGTCACATAGCTGATGGCCATAAAGATTCTCAGCTTTCTTCATTGCTCCCATAGATAACACCACCCTTGTGAAACCTAAGGCTGGTCTTTGGGATATCTTCCAGACCTTGCATTCTGGTGGACCAACTGATGCAACCAGACCAGAGGCCCATCCCAAGCTAACTGGTCTTGTGACCTGGGAACTGACTCAGTGCAAGAAGACAATTTCTACTTCCCAACCCTATCAGTTCATCCCTAGCCAATCCGCAGATCCAATTCCCTAGCCCTCTGCCCACCAAACTATCTTTAAAAACCCTGGCCACAAAATTCTCAGGTAGGTAAATATGAGAAATTTCTCCCGTATCCTCTCATGCACCCTGTGATATTAAACTCTCCGCTGTAACCCCTACTGTCTCAGTGTACTGCCTTCCTCTTGAGCAGTGGGCAATGAACTTGGTCGGGTAGTAACAATAGGAATTCATTTAACCACTCTGCGATTCTCTTTCCTCGCGTGTAAAATGACGGCAACGATAAATTATACTTGTCCCACCAAGCACATGTGACTTTTGCTGGGATCAAGAGATTTGCCTGTCAGATGACCGCAGTTAACTCCAGAATTCTTTGTGCTCAGAAACTTATTCTTTCCTAAATAAGACACTAGATGAATTCTGCCAACGGAGAAAAAAAATGTAAAACACCGAAGTTGATGTTTATGTGTGGCAGTGGCAATTGATCAGAGTATGATTTCATTTTCAGTTTCCGTATCAGAATAATCACTCAGCTTTTCAGGTCTTTCGCACAGATTATTCATGTTAGGACACTCTTATTAGATAACATTAGACAGGAGAACATGCTAATTTTTATGGTACCACATATCTTCTAAATCTGGTCAAGGAGAAAACACACCCGAGGGTCTGTACCTGGGAAGCTGAGCCTGCCTTCTCCTGAGATGAAATGGGAGAAACATACTCCTTCTCTATGGAACTGAAGGGTACGTGCTACTGCCAACCCACCCCTGGCATCTGTGGGAAGGCCCTGATATCTGCCTTTATAAACATGGATTCCAGGGTCAGACTTAAAGGTGGAGCAGACTTTGGCTCAGAACAAGGAAGTTGGCAGGGCACAGTGGCTCACGACTATAATCCTAGCACTGTGGGAGGCTGAGGCAGGAGGATCCCTTGCGCTCAGGAGTTTGAGACCAGACTAAGCAAGAGCAAGACCCCATCACTACTAAAAATAGACAAAATTAGCCGAGTGTCCATGGCATGTGCCTGTAGTCCCAGCTACTCAGGAGGCTGAGGCAGGAGGATCACGTGAGGACAGGAGTTTGAGGTTGCAGGGAGCTAGGATGACGTCACTACACTTTACCCAGGGCAAAAGAGTGAGACTCTGCCTCAAAAAGAAGAGAAAAGAAAAACAAAAAGAACAAGGAAGTCACACAGTCAAAACCTCTAAACTGGCCTTGAATCAACAAAAAGTCAAGAATAACCTTATTTTACCACTCTGTAGTAGAAAAACCTATACTTTGAAAAAAATATAGTACATTTGTGTCATAATAGTTATAACAATTATTTTGATGGAAACACTACTCATGGAAAGCTTTTGGAAAAATAGCAACTGCTGAAAAGAAAAGTGCTTTTTAAAAAAATCTACCTTTCACAGTATAGCTTAGGCTGCTAAAATGCCAGAAGCCAAAACTGTAACTGACTCAAGCACAGATACAAATAAGCAAATAACCAATAAGACTCTGTAAAAACAGGGTTAGCAAAAATCACAGTGAGACTTTATTTCTTTAAACTAAAAATTTAGGAATATGACCAATTCGAATCAAAATGGGCCTGAGAAGGGGATTCCCAGGGGAGCTGTCCATGTATTTTCTGGTCTCTCACACACCCCCTGGAAGGGAGGATCTCAGACGGGGACGCAGATTAGTTTAATTCATTGCAATGCCAGGGCTTCTGGACTTATCACTGCCCCCTGCCCGCAATGAGGTTAATCATCAAGGTATCAAATGGGGTGATGATCCGTGGAATCGGTGTGAGAAGCAGCTTGCAATTCAGGTTTCACGGACTGACACGTACAAAAGTGTCCTTCAAACTGGAAATGCTGGGGTACCTCATACCTGTGCAGCCCACTTGCTCCTTGGTCTGTAAACTTCACGCTTATAAAAGAGTAGAGGCTACATGGCATCCAGCCTGTCCTTGTTTCCTCCACGTTGTATAAAGTGTTCCTGATGTGACTGGAGACCCCAGCCCGCACCTCCTTGACTTTGGCTGTCTCTGGGAACTCTGGACTCTCCAAAGGGAGGATACGAATATTGAGGAAAGTTAAGATACTACAACCTCACCTTAAAACATTTTTTTTCATGCTAGATCCATTAGTTTTGGACTTTTCTGATGATTTCTTGTGCTAGGTACAGTTTTGCTGTTTTCTAGCTTTCTTCTGGGGTAGGAAGATGCAAGTGACCTGCCTCATTCTCTTGTCCCTTTGTGTTAAGTGCATATCTGTTCTACCTATGTGCTTGGAATCTTTCGGAACAATAAAAACCATACGTTTCTAAAATATTTAGATTCATCTGGCTTTCAATGTTCATTTTCTTACTTGGTTTTAAAATACACTCTTAGTTCCTATTCCTTAATTTGGGGATGGTTTTTAAAACTGAGGGCTGTATTAAATGTTAGAAGTAGTAAAATTTCTATTGTTCTCGGTACTTGCAGAAGATGATTTTGCTGGTGAGTGTACAGCTGCATGAACCAGTGACTCTTGTTAAACCCAGGCGACTACAAATTCACACTGAGATCCTGCTGCATCACTCAGACACCTGCTAGCTCTCAGCACTCTTACAACTCTTGCGCTCCTGATGAGCAGCAGTAATTGGTGTAATTTTAAATTTTTAAAAATGCTTTTTAAAAAAAAAATTAAAAGAATAAAGCATCTGAGGAGCACTGAGAGGACTTTCCAAATTCTGAATCTGGGGCTGGTACTTCTCTTTGTCATTTCTGAGAATAAATCATGGTAAGTCTAGGTTTGTAAGAAGTGAGCCAAATTTCTGACCAGCTCATGAGAAAAGGCATGTCATTAATTATGCCACTGTCACTTTATTTCTGACTCACATGATACCTTTTAGTGGTAGCACAAATACCCATAAATTAGCCCTCCTAACAGACATATAGATTATAATTAATCTTTGAACTAACTGTGGTTTGCAATAATCAAATTGCTCTTTCATATACATCTAAAGGAAAAGACTGTTATTTGGGACAGACAGGAAGACTGGGGACCCCGGAAGGGCAAGAGAGTGATAATTACTTTCTTGGCCATGTTTTTCTTATAACCTACTCCTGAACCCCTTTCCACAGACAATCTGGAAATGCACATTGGACAAAACCCTCATGCCAATTACAGAAAAGCAGAATGGTGGAGCCAGCATCCGAGAAACCTTATTTAATATTGGCCCTGTCATAAACCAGCAGAATGACCTTGGGCAATTACTTTTCAGATTATTAGTGTCTTTATCTGTTAATTGGTATTAATAACTCTATCTGGCAAGATTACCTAAATGGTTAGTGATACACAAAGTACTGAGCATAATGTCTGGCACATAGTAGGTGCTCCATAAAAAGTAATTATTGCTATATTACTACCTTTGTAGTTAGTGTTGGCAGCTTTTGGCTTGGACCCAGTGAGGGAATGAATATAGAAGACATTTATGAGTTTGTTTTTTAATCTATTTTACTCAGTTAATTATTTAATATTTAACTGGTTAATTATTCATAGTCAAATAGAAGGCATTATAAAAGTGTGCTTATTAAACAATAATTTGCTTCCCTAACTCCCTTTGCCACTAAAGTGCCATGTGCACAAAGGGAAGGGAGAATGCTGTTTCGGTGTCTGGTATTTTTCTTAAAAGGGACAGTTATGAGAAATCAGGATCTATTATCTTTCTAAAAGCTGGTTTGGGGTTCTAGAGAGTTGAGAAGCTTTGCCTTTATGCCTGTAGGCTACCCTGGAGGGCAGCAGGGCAGCACAGGGGGCGATGGGCAGGCTGGGGGGATGGAAGGCTACTGCACCATCATGGCAGTGCAGGGGTTACTGTCCAGGCAAGCAGCAGAACAAGGCAGGTGAGCCTGGGCAAGAACAAACTCTGAAAGCCACTGGGGCTAGGATGAAAAGTCCCCGGTCTGGTGGGACTTCTGGTTCACCAGAGGGAAGGTCAGGCCAATCCTACCGAAAGCACACATCTTTCTCCCTTCCAAATGTTTCCCAGCTAAGTTGCTTGCGAACATGCAGGCTTCTGACTATTAACTTTACCCAAAGATTTCTTCTCAGTTTGAGAGGTGATTTATATATCACAGAATGGTATTGCCCTAGTCCAGCAGGGACGTCTCTGAGCCTTAGGGATGAATGTGAAAGGCAGGATGACTGTATAAGAAACAGGAAAAGTCTACTGAAGTACTCCAGATATTGACAGTCAAATCCAGAGGCTGGAGGAAAGCTGGTTAGCCTCAGAGAAACCATCTTTTCTTTTTGTTCTTTCTTCTTCTTCTTCTTTTATTAACCATGAGGTTAAACTATCCTTAAAGAGGAGAAGCAAAATATTAAAATGTTTCCCCCAAAAGTTCATAGGTCTTCAAGAAAAGAGAACTTAGGGCCAAAATATAAACGGGATGACAACTACTTTTATTCAAAGAAAACTGAGTTTTTGAGAAGACTGAATTAGGATAGCCTGATAAAGTACTTATCCCATGGGAAAAGTTATTCTGTGAGAGCAAAGGAATAAAGATAAAAAAGGAAAGCAATAAATTAACAATGTCTAAAGAAGGGGAGCGCCTGAACTCAGATGCTAACTGTGTTCTTAATGGAGGATAGGAAGAAAAGAACTTTAGGGAATCAGGAGGCACAGGTCATCTTGAAGAAGTCCCTATGCAGAGAAGGTGAGAAAGGTTCATAATACACGATGACAAAAGGAAAACCTACAAATTTTAGATGGATGTTTTTATTCCTTGGTCTTCACAGACAACACAGACATAGTGAGAAGTCTATAATCATGCAGAATAGTTTAAGATTTAGTACCAATGAGTTCAGTTTCTACTAGTACACCTGTGCACCCAGGTGTATGTTCAACTGAACACACACACACACACACACAAACACACACACACACACACACATATATATTAAATTTAGAGATAGGCTCTTGCTCTGTCACCCAGGTTGGAGTATAGTGGCATCATCATAGCTTAAACCTCAAACTCCTGGGCTCAAGCAATCCTCCTACCTCAGCCTCCTGAGTACCTGGGACTACAGGTGTGTACCACCATGCTTGGCTAAGTTTTCTTACTTTTCGTAGGGATGGGGGTCTTGCTATGTTGCCCCAGCTGGTCTCCAACTCCTGGGCTCAAGCCATCCTGCCTCGGCCTCCTGAAGTGCTGGGATTACAGGTGTGAGCCACTGTACCCGACCCTGAACACATCTGAGCGCTCACCATGTGCCGTGGGCTACTCTAGGTCTTGGGAACGACACAGGATACAATAGACATGGTCCCTGCTCCCGGGAAGTGTAGCACCATCGAGGGAGACAAGCAATAAACAATGAACAAAGAAATGTAAACACAACAGATCTACATTCCTCACAGAATTGCTGTGTTGGTCTGATGGGTCTAATCAGTGTTTTGGCAAAGAAGAAGTATGAGGCGGGTGTGGTTGCTGTGTCAGACATCTGAAGGGCTGGCTTGTGGAAAAGACATCATGTGTAGCTTAAAGCTGCAGGGAAGATTTTGGCTTTTTTAAACTTCCTAACAATTCCTGTCAGGAAATATTCTGTAGGTGCTTTGTGCTAAGCGCTGTTTCAGTGCTGGGGATGCAGTTGTGAATAAGGTCCTTGCCCTCACGGAGGCTACGTTCTGGGAAAAGGAGATATATACACGTATACAGCATTACATAATATAACCCAATGCAGTATCTTAGCATAGTGTAATATGGTATAACACGGTAATCATTAAAACTGTGTGTCTGTAAGTTGGCCATCCCTTACAATGGTGAGCCGCTTATCTTGGAAGCATTTGGGATCGCAAGCAAAATAGGAGGTCTCTGGAATGCCAAGCCTGGAGTATCTGCATCTTCTGACTTTGGTGGGGCCACATGGGGGGATTAGAGCAACTCCTGCCCACCGTTTTGTCTCTATTCCCGATTCAATGAAGTTCTTAACTTCACATGTGATTCCTGGTGCATTGGAGACACGATTTCATTTTCATCTTTAATTGAAAAAGTATCTCCATAATAGTTTCCGCTCACATAAATAACATATGCAAAAAATACAAAATGAAGGAGAGTGAAACTCCCCTTCCCTAGGACCCTAACATGCATGCACAGATAAGGCCACAGTGAACAGTGTTAAGCACAGGGTATTTATCCAATTTTTATATACATATACTAACATCAGGATTTTATATATATATTTAATAAGGTCATAGTGTTTGGTGACATACTCTTTTTAATTGAACGTCTTTCCCAACACAACATACAAGTGCATCTTCTTTTTTATTTTTTATTTTATTTTTACTTATTTTCTTTTTCTCCCTCCCTCCCCTACATCTTCTTTTTTAAAGGCTGCATAGACCATTTAGCTGCCTAGAGGTGCTAAATTTTATTTAATCAAGAGATGGAGAGCTGTCATTTTTTATTACTATTATACGAACCACATCTTGGCAAAAATCCTCATACATTTATCTCTTCACAGTTTTGTATTTTTTCTGTAGGAATAATTCCTTGAATAAAATTTCTAGGTCAAATGGTATAAATATTTAAAACTTTTTAATACACTGTCAAATTGTTACCCTAAAATGATCTACCAACTTACATCTCCTCCAACAGTATATGAGAGACCCTGTTTCTAAACACCTTAATACTCTTTTTAAAAAATCATTTTTTACATTATTGACAATCTTACAGGAAAAAAATGATCTAACTATTGTTTTAATTATATAATTATTAGTATACTGTATTTATTAGATATATTCACTTCCTGTTTGTGAAATACTTATCATAATCTTTTGTCCATTTGCATGTCAGAATACATATTTTTCATACTGTCATTTGGAGAGTGCTTGGGTATTTAGGGAATTAATGCTCTGTCTCACCTTCTGGGTTGTCACACAAATATATTTTCCACATCATGCATATTTGGAAGAAATTCAAGACCAAAGAACTCTTGAGAAGAAAAGGTGAGCAATACAGTTTTACCACTGAAAAGTATTCAACATAATCATCATGTGGAAGGCAAATTTTTATTGCCATGCAGCAAACTTTTCCAAATTCGAAACAAAGAACCTTGATTTCTAAAAATATTTGTTTTAATAAAAGCTTAAATAGGCAAGGACAGTAATGTTCCAGTTGAACCATTGGGTGTGTGAATGACTGTGTATGTGAGTATGTGTATGTATGAACGTGATTATTTCCTATGGACTCAGCACGGCATTAACCACCAAAGAAGATAAAGAAGAAGGCAAAGATTCCTGCACTCAGGCTATTCACAGATGGGAAATAAAACAGATCAAAAAACAGAACCATATCAATAGTGATATACAGTAGTCCCTTGTTATCTGCAGGGGATTGGTTCCAGGACCCCTCTCAGATACCAAAAGCCATGGATGCTTAAGTCCTTGATCTAAAATGGTAGAGTATTTGCATATAACCTGTGCAACCCTCCTGTATACTCTAAATCATCTCGATTATTCATAACGCCTAATATTAATAGAATGCCTGCACACCACTTCATTTGCATGGATTCAACACAGTACTTACTCAGTGTGGCAAATTCAAGTTTTGATTTTTGGAACTTTGTGGAATTTTTTTTCCCCCAAGTATTTTTGATTTGAGGTTGGTTGAATTCCATCATTGTGGAACCCGCGGATAGGGAGGGCTGACTATACATACACAATGAGTATGAGAGATCTTATTAGGGCGATGAAATGTTCTAAAACTGTATTACGGTGACGGTTGCACAACTCTGTAAATTTATTAAGTTTACTACATTATCACTGAATTGCACAGTTGAATGGGGTTTTTTTTTTGATACACAAACTATACTCCTAAACTAAACCCACAGAAAAAAAGGGGTGATACGTGCTGCTTAATTACACTCAGCAGACTATGAGTAGAAGGTGGTACTCAGAAGAGAAAGATGCTTCTGAGTTAGGGCAAGACGCGGGCAGAGCAGGCATGGTGGGCTTTTGAGGAATGGTCAGAACCCACCAAGGTGTGGCCGTTATGACAGTGGGAATGAGGAGCCTGACTGGAGGGGGGGAGGTCGGGGGTGGACAGAGAGTGCTCTGGCATGGATAAAGATGATGCTGGAACAGGTAGCAAGCACCCAGGTTATGGGCGCCTTTAAAAGACAGAGCAATTCAGGCTCAACAACAAGCCAGGGAGATATCTAAGCCCTGATGTCCAGACAAGAGCAGTTCTGGAAAGAAGGAGGTTGCCACGAACAGGATGCAACCAACAAATTCTAGAGCTGCAAAATCCCAACTAAAACATTTATAAATATGTTACCTTGTTTATATAATATTTATGTTTTAAACTTTACTATTCCCCCAGTATTTCAAAGCCCCGAAGATAAAGAAAACAACACCATGTAGAGAAGTAGGAAAAACACTGGACTTGGAATGAGAAGATACATATTCTGGTCTCAGAGCCACAGGGCACCATGGAATCTGGGGGTGAAGGTTACAGCAGGGAGCACTGTCTTTCTAGATTTTTCCATGAGGACACCCAGCCAGGAGAAGCTAGGTGAGCTGCCCAGGGCCACACAGTCACCTGTAGCACAGCTGCAATGTGGGACAGAAGCCACTGTCCTTCCACATTCCTCCAGTTTGTAAAACAGAGATAAGAATATCTAACTGAGGTTTTGAGAGAAGCAGGCTACTGTATCTGAAACTATTTCATAAAATGTTACTTCAGCAAGAGTTTGTAAGTGTGAACTCAAGCTCCACTCAGTATTCCTGCCTTATCGGCTCTCTCACTTCTCCCACCCAACTCTGGTCCCTCTCCCATCCTCCTCCTCAGGAAACAAGAAGTGGGACAAAATGGCCTCTTCCTTTTTCCAGCACTTGTCATTTCTTATGAATCTCCTCAGGAAGACATGGTGGCAATTACAGAACAATTATTCTGACTGGCCTGAGGTGATGGGGTGAAGGTAGTACCATTTTTACTTGGAAGTTAAACAGCTTTAATCCTCAAATTGCTTCCCAAACCTGGGAAGTTAAGATCCTGGTTGCTGACTAATTCTGGAACCATTTATTGTTAAATGGAGTTGAGCACAGGGAAGGTTGGGGTGACTGCAGCTAAGGGAAAGGTCATCAATCCTGACGCCAGATTAACCTTCCCTCAACACCTTTGCCACCTGGGAGGGTCCGTGGTCACCTGTCAGACCAGGTCCACGCTTTTCCACCTTGTCTCAGGTGTGTGGGTGTTTCCCATCAATCCTCACAGGGGCCAAAGTGCAGGCTGCCGGGTTCCCGCTCCTGCTCGCAGGAAGGCGGCTTTGCGATCGCACCTGCAGGCTTTGCTCAGGTGTGTGCCCACCTGTCTTCACTTCCCTATCCACAGCCTACCCTTCCATCACATCTTAGTTCAAGAAGATCCATCTATCTCAGGAAACAATCTGTTCACTGCTTCCTTTTCTTAACGTTTCCTTTTGCTGACCGTCTACAGTGCTCATAGTCTGCAGCACTCAATCCACCCACTGAGACACCGCTAAGCCTCCTGAGGGCGCAGGGCCCCTCTGCGTGGTTCGCTGCTCCGTCGCAGTGTCGAGCTTAGCCGGGTGCTGGTTAAAGAATCATGAAATGAACGAATGGTTACTTAACATAGGGGGTAGGATAAGACAATGAGACTGCTTCTTAAACTACTTGCTATAATGTACATTCATATAATTTTTTGTTGCTTCACAGCAGTCACCGAAGTGAGTGAGTCTTTTATTCCAACAGTGCCTTGGACAGCTCAAAACCTTTCTGGAATTCTTCTTTGAGAACTGTGCTATGGCATAGTCCTTTGCATTCCTGGGGGTGGGGTGGGGAATCTTGGTTTTAAGAGTGGATGTGAATTCAGAGAGAGAGTCAAAAGTCACTCAGAGCCCGGCCTCAACTGAAGTGGATGATTAAGCCAGGGAGAGCTGTTTTGGGTCAAAACCCATCAGGATGCTGTTCCTCATTGCTTGTCCTCCTTGCTCTCAAGGAGAACATAGTCGTAGGCATTCTTGAAAGATGACAACATCATTAGAATGAGTATTTAGCTTCTCAAGATGATTATTTCAAAGGACAATAATTCTTTGAATGCATTAAAAATACCCCAAAACATGAATATTTCCTTTAAAAAATGAATCTAGCAACTAGCACATAGGAGGAACTAAATTAATACCCACTGACCTAATTTTATTTACAGTTGTGGCAGAACACTAGTTTGGTTCTGCGCAAATATAAACTTTAAAATACATCTGATGCTTTAAAAATACCAAGCTCCTATAGTAGAACAATAAAATAATGCAACAGTAGGAGACATGCGAAAATGCTTGACTACCTCTCAGGAGGGAGGAAAGCGTGGGGGAATTTTAAAAATACAATTCTCAGAGGGGTTTCAAATAACACAGGGAAAGAAAGGCAGGCACTAGATGTTCTTGGAGTTCCATATAATTGTGTCTCTTTGGCTCCTAACAAAGAACCAGCAGCAGAGTCAGGATTATTTTGGGCAAATTTCAAGAAATTAAAACAAAGGTAAAAAAATAAAAAAAGCAGAGAAGACTAGGGGTCAGTCTGTTTACCTAGTACAGACAGATGGTTGTATTTCTGTAGTTAGAGGAGTACTGCAGAAAGATTTCCAAAGTTCCAGATGAGGCACATTTGCCAAGAAAATGCTTCAGGTTGGCAGAAGGTAGAAACCCTGTATTGGGTAAATATTTAGCAACGCTCAAGAATTTTTAACACTAATATCTCATTTGCAGTGGAATATGCTTTATGGTCTGAATTCTTTCCCCATTCTGTTTTATAAGTGCTGATAAAAATCAAAACATAATCACCTGTCGAGGATGAATCCCGCACCTGTGAAACTATATTTCAAACACGCCAACTTCCTAATTACGACGGAGAGGAAACTGGCGCGGGGAAGCGAGCTGCTTACACCGCTCCTGCAGTGGGCTCCCGGACCCCAGGCGAATGGCTGTTGGTACAACCACGAAAGACTTCTCAAATCATCTTTTATTATTTCTGTCTGCACAACAAATAGCTCCATCTGGGGCTCTATGGTAGACTATAGCCAAAATTCACAAGGGCGCAGCTCTGAGGCATCTGATTGCAGCCCTGCCTAAGGCAGAAAAAGCAGACTCCAATCAGCTGTGACCTTGGTCCACAGCAGCCATGGAGAGAGGACTCTTGTGCAGGGCCCTGGGCTGACGAGTCAGGGGGCACAGAACACAGGAAGCACAGACTCTAAAGGAGCTTGCAGTGCAGCTGGGGAGAAAGGAGTCTACAAACACACACATGCGAAAGCAAAACTGTCCCTAAGTCATGTGTGGCAGGTTAGAAATGTGGGAAGGGCAGTGATGCTTGGAACAGAGCGAGGCAGAGCTCACTGTGAGTGGCGGTGGTCAGGGATAGGGAAGGAGGCAGGGCATAATGAGCATCTTCTGAGAACTTCCTACAGGTAAGACTCCACGCTGAGCTCCTCCTTGGGTCCTCTCCTTTACCTGCTTCCTTCCTTCCCAGGAACACCTGGGCAGAGTGCCACTAGGAGTCCCCAGTTATTTCTGCACAGAGGAAACATTCCATTCCCCCAAAAGTGTTATCTTGGTCCTACATGACTCCAGGCCCAACACCTTAGTCTTATCTCCATGGGCTTTAACCCCAGACAGTGGTTGGTGCAACTCTGGAGGCTGGATGTTCAGAGCCCCGAGCCCCTGGACTGTGGACACCTGCAGACTGAACACTGCTGCGTCCCGGGACACAGATGCTGCATCATGGGGAGGGGTCTTTGGGTTTTTCTCCAAGGAGGAAAGTACTGCACCAAATATCTGTGTCCTTGCTTTGCCACGGTTGGGTTAAACATTCCACCTGCCTAGCCTTGTAAGCTGCTCCACCAGATTTAAGTACAAGGCTCTTCAACATTCATAAGTCTCTTAAATTATTACAGGTAAGAACTGCTAGCTCTACACCTCCAACATCTGGCAGGCTTTCCACTTGGTTCCTTTGTTTATTGTATTTATGAAAACGCTCTGAAGAGCGGGTCTCAGCCAGGCAACCTCTAGCAGGCCCTGTCTTCATGCACACAGACATGGTAGCTGCCTTCCACTGGCTTTCGATGGCCCACAGAACAGATGCAATGCAGGCTGTGTCCTGCCCGGCCTGGCCCTGGGAGCACAGGCTCAGTTTGCACGTCATTACCGAAGCAGGCCCTGAGGGTACTTAAAAAAAGCAAAAACAAAAAACCTGGAAAAATTAGTTCCAGCACTTCCAGTTCAAATGGGCAGCATGTATGTCCATATGGCCAGGCCCCTGCAGGTCTGACTATGTAATAAAGACAGGTTTCAGTTGGTTTTTTCCAGGCCTGAGAGCCAGAAGGCAGAGCAGTCTCTGCAGCAGTAGAGCCAGAGTGACCACTGCATGTAACATCCTTTCTGGAGCCTGCCTGGAGCTCCCTCTGACTGGAGCACACTTCCCCTCCCTCTTCATCTGATCGTCTCCTCCTCCTCCTCCTCCTCCTCAGCTCTCACCTCCTTCAGGTCTGTGGCTGTCCCCAACACCTTACATAGTACCTGGAACTCAGCGAAGCTCGACAGATATCTGTTCAAAGAATGAAGGAATGTATGATTGATGCAAGGAAGGGGAATTGATGCAAGTCGCCCACACAGTGGGTGACTACGACAGGCAGTAACAGAAGGGATTAATAGCACATGTAGAAAGCAATAGAAGTATTCATGCATAAATACTCCAATGTGATTCCAGCAAACTCCCACCAAACTGACAACAATCGGCAGCCTGTTTCTCCCCTACTCCCATCTCCATCTTTTCTTTTATGTAGATATCCACGTGATCTATATGTCTGTCTGCCTATCTTAACAGTATTAAGTCTTCCAATCCAGGAACACAGGATGTCTTTCCACTCCTTTAAGTTTTAAATTATTTTCAACAATGTTTTGTAGTTTTCAGTGTATAAGTATTATACTTCCTTAGTTAATTTTATTCCTAAATGGAATTGTTTTCTTAGTTTCGTTTTTGGATTGCTCATTGCTAATGTATAGAAATACAACTGATGTTTGTATATTGATCTTGCATCCTGTAACTTTGCTGAACTTGTGTATTATTAATAGCTACAATAGAGTGTGTGTGTGTGTGTGTGTGTTTGGGGGGTATTCCTTAGGGTTTTCTACATAGAAGAAAATGTTATGTGAATTAGAGGTAGTTTTAATTCTTCCTTTCCAATCTGGATACCTTTTATTTTCTTTTTCTTGCCTAATACCACTTCCAGGACAATAGTGGCTCAAAGTGGCAAGAGCAGACATCCTTACCTGGTTCCTGATCTCAGGGGAAAGGATCACTCTTTTACCATTAAGTATTTTTGTTAGCTGTGGGTTTTTCACAGACAGCCTTTACAGGCTGAGGAAGTTAGCCTGTATTTCTAGTTTGTTGAGTGTTTTTATCATGAAAGGGCATTGGATTTTGTCAAATGTTTTTTCTGCATCTATTGTGATGGTCATGTGGTTTTATCATTTATTTTACATTTACGGTACATTAATTTCAACACGTGAAAATCAACTCTGAATTTTTGGTATAAATCCCTAAAAATAAATTCTTAGAACAACAAGGAAGATGATCAACATGCCAATAATATCACATAGTGTGGTGATTCACATTTTTTAGGGAATTTTCACAATCAAAAAACCTTGGATAAGTGACCACACAGTTGTTATTATTAATCTTCATTTTACAAGCGAAGGACTTGCCCAGGAATACAACACTGGCACACAGCAGCACCAGCACCAGGATTCAGGTCTTCTCACTTCCAGTCTGTATAGTCACATACATAGATAAATTCTTATAATTACACTAAAAAGATAGCCACAGCACTATTATAAGAAAAGGTAAAGAACACTTTGTTCAAAATTAGAATCCTAACATCTGGAGGTCCACTGAAGTTACTGAAACATTTACTGGTCATCTGTCTATTATCCCTTCCTATGGGTTGTTCCTGTCACCCATAGGAAGGATTTATCTCCCATCTTCAAATACCCTCTTGACCTCATGGCATGCGTGAACAACTGTCCTATTTCTTTGTTCGTCTTTAGAGCCAAAATGCTTTGAAGAGCTTCCTATACTCTCCTTTTCAACCTCCTCTCCTGACCCCAGCCAGCATGCTGAACTGACATTGGTCTGGCATTCTTGGTGCTGACTCTCAGTTTCCACCTTACCGAACCTCTCGGCACTTGGTTTCAGTTGATACTCCTCTCCTCCGTGAATCAGTCTCCACATGGCCATCATATCATCTGCTCCTAGTTCTCCCCCTTCCTCAATGGCTGCTCCCTCCCAGTTTCCTTTGCAAGGTCCTTCTTGCCTTTCTGATCTGCAAACGACTGTGCAACCCGAGGTTCAGCTCTACTACCACTTCTCTTTTCTAAATGTGCTTATGTTCTGGGGGATCTCATCCTGGTCAAACTTACACTGCTAACCTACACCTTTCCCCTGAATTCCAAACTTGTGCATCTAACTGCTTCCCAGTTACCTCCACTTTAATATCAGAATAGCTCCCCAAATTTAATACATTTTAAACGGAACTATTGATTTCCACCACAAATCTGCATTTACCATAGTCTTCCCCATCTTGGTTAATGGCAACTTCATTCTTCTAGTCGTTTAGATCAAAATCTTGGGCTCATCTCGACTCTTTTCTTTCTTTCACACTGTACAGTCTACTGGTGAATCCTGTCAGCTCAACCCTCAAAACGTATCCCGAATCCAATCGCTTGTGATGTCTACTGCTACCACCCTGGACACGCCACTGTTGCCTCTCATCTGACTTTCACTAAAGTCTCTTGCTTCCACCCTTGTCCCCGAACAAGTCTCTTCTCCCTACAACAGCCAGAGTGATCACTGAAAAACATAAAAGAGATCATGCCAGTCTTCTGCCATGCCAGTCTTTCAGTGGCTTCCTACCTCATGGAAGATGAACCCCTAGGTCCTTACAATAGCCCACGGGGTCCTACATGACCTGGCCATGGCTCCCCCCATGACTCGGTTTCCATCATTCTCATTTTACCTACTCTCCTCCACCTACAATGGCCTCTTCCACGTTTCTCCGATCAGCTTCCTGCCTTAGGGCCTGTGCACTTGCTGTTCCCTTAGCCTATCCACTGTACTGTGACAGAGACACCACCCACTCCCCCATTTGTTAGGTCTCTGCTCGACGGTCACTTCTGCAGACAGGCCTTCCCAGTATGCTATATCTCATATAACACTTGCCCAGTCACTCTCCACCCCCTCGCCTTGCCTTATTTTCCTTATTAGCACTTATCACTGCCTGACATTTATATATTTATTGATTTATTTGTTTCTTGCCTCCCTCCACTAATATGAGAACAGGGGACTTTCTCTGTTCATATCTTAGGTCTAGGGATGGCAAAACAATGGCTTCTAGGACAAACTGGCCTGCTACCTGCTTTTTAAAATAATGTTTTATTGGAACATAGCTACATGAATACATTCACTACTGCTGTCTATGGCTGCTTCTGTGTTACAAAGGCATAAGTGAGTAGTCAGGACAGAAGCTGTATGGCCCACAAAGCCTGAAATATTTACCACCTGCCCTTCACAGGAAAAGTTTGCCGACTCCTTTGATTCCTGTTTTGGGCCCTAGAAGACAGTGCTGGCATACAGCGGAGACACAAACATATCGCTCAATGAATGCATGCATGAAATAGAAGAAGAAAGAAACAAAGAGAGGGTTAAGAAATATTACATCAAAAGGGCATGTGCATTCGTTATTAGATTAACCAAGTATAACAAAATATTAGAAAGAGTGATTTAAAAATCCAAATATGGAGAAAAGATACTTTATAATTCTGTTTTTTGCAAGTTGGAAATTTAATGTATTTCCTTTGATGTGATGTGAGAGAAATATTGAGATGAATACCGCTAACTCATGTGACATTTAAGCTTATGTAGAACTTTATCATCTGGGGGACTTTGGTGCAAATAAATACACACACACACCAAAAACTATTGCTTTGGAAACTTGAAAGTTTTTTTTTCCTTTTTCTTCTCATTCAGGCCAATGTTTTGATTTTCCGTTTCCCCTTGGGCAAGAAGATAGTCTGCTTTTGGATATAGGGTCCTTACATTGTAATAACTGTAAACAGAGTGCACTTGAAAGGTTTAATGTAGACATTACCAAAAGCCTTTTAGCCCAGACATCTGTAAATGCTAGTGAACATTATAAAATAAAAAAACCCAGGATTCCCTTTTTATGATGTTATTTTTCTAAAAGCACTAATTTTGCCAGCATGAGAGAGAGTGGAAGGAACAAAACCCAAAAAGGAAAAGGTCAGCGTTAGAATTTTAAAACACGGGACAAGCCCCCCTTGAACATTTCCAAGACACACTGTTTGAGCTGTAACCTGTGCCGTCACTGTAGGAAGAGGGGCCTTCGATGACCCTGCAAAGCCCTTCTGCAGTAATGCATTTGAAACTGTTCTGAAACTTTTTAAAACTTTGACTTGCAACACTGATTCTCAAGACGGTGAGTCAAAAAGCGTTTGCTCAATTCTTTCTATGCTTTACTTTTAGTGTAACATCAAAGGCTCAGACTCCTCCTGATATTTGACCATTTCAACTGGTCGTTAGGTTTGTGGACAAACATATCCAGTCCCAACACACAAACATACACAGCATTCACTGCGAACTCAGAGACAAGATTTCTGAAGGTAAAATTAGCGTTCCAAAACCCTACACCAAGACTCAAAATATTTCAAATGAATGGCGTTTAGATATCCAGAAGCAAAAAAGACGCAAATGCTTATTTTGGCCCACACAGAGGATCTGTTTTCTTAAGCTTGGATATTTTCCAAGCAAATCAATTTAAACATCCAAAAAGGCTGTCTTGCCTTGCTGTTTTAGAAAAGTTCCTAGAGTTTCAGAGAATTTAATGGGGGAACAAAGATAGTGAATGGCTGCTTGGAACCTTGTGCCCAGGCTGGCCTTGTCTTTACTTGGCATCTGTTTTACAGAGGATAGAGGTGGATAAAATCCATTACTTAACAGAAGGAAAACAGACAATGAGCAGAGATTTAAACTAGAAAGCATCACTATTTACCCAAATTCAAAACAGCAGTAAAATTTTTGCTCTATTGCAAAGCTTGATAATTGTCATGCATTGCCAACTGCCACCTCCCAAGTTCCCTTTAATTTCCTCCTCCAAACTCAAGGGGATGGAAACCCCCGACCCCGGTTCCAATCATGGAGATTCTGAAAAGCGGTTGCACACGACCTTCTCTTCTAAAGCCTGCCTGTTTTGAGGGGGCCTGTGCGTCATCAGTGTCCAGGGATGCTGGGTAGACAGTGCAAAATAAGAGGGTACAAATGTAAATTCTGCAGTTTTGGTGTGAGTAGCTGAGCTGCAATGTGCGAGAACTCACCCTATCTCAGGACATGTAACTCAGGCTTCTCTCATGAGGGCACTTGAGCTCTACAGATAAAAGGCGACACGTGACAGCAAGAGGTTACACAACAGAAGAGGACTTGCTTCAACCTCACACTGTCCTAGAGACTAAGTCAAGCTTGGTCACTGATAAAATATGTATCCTTTTCTCAACCAAGCAACATCTTTGTGCAAATCATCTGTAGCAAATCATTTAGCCTGTCTTTCTAGAATCCAGAACTATCTTTCTAGAAATTGTGATGTGGAGGCTGTCATTTGCAGAACTTTCCAAAAAAGGAAAAAGTGGTCAACAGACCATCCTGAAGATGTAAATCCAGCAACTTTTCTAAGCTATTCTATTACTGCTCTGGGAGTACCTGACAAGGCCCCCAAGGAAAGGGAAAGTTACTCAAGTGGGTCTCCCATGCCTAACTAGAGCAGTAAAGCAATGCTCCCTTTTTGAGCACCTACTATGTGCTAAGAACCAGATATTGTACTTAATCATATGTCATCCATTTCAAGTACCTTTGGAAGCTGAATTAACTCTCTTTGATGAAATATCTACTTTTTAGGTATACCCAGGTGTTCCCTAAAAGTATCCAGAGAAAACACTAAGATAACCTCTGCAGATGGCTTGCAGAGAAGCAAGTGTTTACCTCACCAGCTGCTCCGGCCTGTATGATCAGCGAGGGGTTTATTTAAGCCCCAAAGCCCCTCAGGGAATCTGGATACATCATCTGTCAATCAAAACTAAGCCCACACAGCCCAGAGATCCCAGGGCTTTGTCTGCTCAGACACTTTCCCACCTTGAAACAAGATTCTGATGAACTGCCACAGGTCTGCAGTCTCCAGCACCCTCATGGATGGTCTGGGGACATTCTTTGGGTCACTGGAGTGTATGTGTGTATGTTTCTGTATAGTAATATTCTGTCAAACCTTCGCAGGCTCTGAATCTGATAGAGCACAGGTGGTCACAGGAAGGGCCTGTGGTGCACAGCACAGAAAAGAGATGACAGACACGAGGCTGGGAGTTAGTTCCTACAGGGCCCAGGAACAAAAGACTCAGAGCAAAGGGTGGCCCAAAGCCAAATGGGTTGGCAAACAGAACTGCATATATTAGTAAATTATATGAGTACATGTTATATATGAGTATGATATTACAATAGCATAAAGCTTTGTGCAGTATTAAGACATTCTGTTTCTCAACTTTAAAATCTTAGGCTATCAGCACGTGAGGGAACAAGCTCTATAAGGCATTTCAACATGACCAGTTTTCTTCTACTGAATAATGTGGACTTCATTCCTCTTAGCCACTTTCTATTTCAGGATCTGAGCTAAGAATACACCGAGCGTAATTGTACTGCCCTAAAATTTAGTCCATACTCTTTAAATTACCTTTATAGGATGTTTCTATCATGAGTACATTCTAAGTTATTAGAGTTTTAAAAATCACAATAACCTGATCAGGAGGTCGTATTTGTTTTCCTCTTTGCAAATATGTCCTTGTTACCCTTGTTCCCGCGTTTCCTCACTTAACTACAGCTCTGCAATTATCTATGGAGAGAATCCTAACTACAGTTTTAAAACTGTGTCTTGCTTAGTGTTTATGCACCTTGTGATGTTGGGAGCCTCTGAAGTTTTAGTCACTCATCCTCATTTCTATCCCTGCTTGTGTCCTGGCAGCCAAGAGGGACACAGGAGTGGAAAACGCAGAAGAGTTAGAGTTATTGCAAGGCAGCCTGAATTGGTTTGTCTGTTCCTAATCAAACTCTGATAAGTCATTCCAAGTTCTAATCTATGTGGACCTCTGTAATAGGAGGTGAATGGAACAGAGAATTACGGTAATGCAGCCCACCAGTGACGAAAACATATATCACTACCTTAGTGCCACACTTGCATTAAGCAGCCATTTCTTAATCTAAAGTAATAACACAGAGGGGGATTCTACCTGCCTTTATAAGGACAGCGCTAGCTCAAAATTTATATCCAAATCTCCAAAAATTACCTGTAAAGGTTACAACTACCAGAGATAGAAAGATTAGCTTAGAAAGAATAAAACTTTACTCGCTCCTTACTCCTTTTTCTCTTTTTACAATGGAATCTCATCAGAAGTTCTACAAGGGAAATAAAAGGGGAACATTTTTATTTCCCTTCAGGTTTCTGGTAGGTATTTAAAAGTTCTAAGAAATATTTGTAGATGAAAGGCTTTTCTGCTGTCTCTTCTTCCATTGAATCTGTGGAAGAGTTTAGAGCTCTTCAGAAAACTTCCAACTCTTTCTATACAGTCAAGAAATTCTGAGAGTTTGAGTCAGTGTAGACTTTTAAGTTATTTAAGAAGAACTTGAGTTCACCTCCTAGTGCAATATGCGTATGGATTCTCTGCACTGTGTTCTACATACACTCATTGAGTACCTACTCTCAAACCTGACATTCGCCTGGGTGCTTTATGCAAAAGAACATCAGGGAAATGAAGAGTTTGGATTTTTTAATCTGACTGGCTGAGTCTGAATCCTGGCCCTGCCATGTTTGCTCTATGCCTCTGGGAAAGTTATTTAATCTCTCAGGCCCATTTTCCTCATCTGTAAATGGGGATTGATAATAGCATTTGACTCGTGGGGCCAACGGGAAGCTCACATGAGATACTAGCACTAAAGCAGACATAACACACACTAGCGCACTGCACGTCTTCCAATGTTAGTTGTGGCTGTTGCAATGATTAAAGATGAACATAGTCATAAAGTGAAGGGTAGAATATTGGAGGTTCGGATAAAATGATGTTTCACCTTCAAAATGACAAATGCTTAGAAAAAACTCCCCATTTTCCACATTCTGTTTCTTGATCCTATGTGATAAAAAGCGAGTGTGACTGAGCAATGCAGTAAGGAATCAGGCCGACGGCTGTGACTCTGCACTGAAATCAGGGGCACGGGGGCCAGTAAGTAGCACAGAGAGTGAAAAGCATTTGTGGTTTTTATGCCTTAGTGCTATAAAGTTGGAGAGTAAAAAAATAAACTGTAACTTCAAACTAATCCTTTTATGCCAGCTTGCTATAAAATATTTAGAGGATTCGGGCTGGTTTTAGTGATGGATTCAACGTGCTGTGGCGCTTCGTCCTTTCCCGAACTTTAGCTGCGATGGCTGGATTCCCACCACACCATCTGTTCCTGACACTTGGTCTCATTAGTACCACTACTTTTATTGATACACACAGTAATGCTTCTCATACCGTCTTAGCTAGGCATTATTTATTGTATCTATATATACAACAATATTAACACAGTCAAGCACCAGGATCGGTACTTGAGGGCATCATTAAAAATCAGCCAGTGTTCAGCGAGAGATTTAATGATGGATTTAATAGTATTAAATGGGCAAAAATGCCCTTGGCCTTTACATTCTCATTTAAAAACATATAAAAGAGCAGTAATTCAGGCAGTTATACTTCTCTCAAAGATTTTGCTCTAAATCACAGATGGCAATGGGAGGCCATGGCTGTGTGTTGGCTCACACCCCACTCACTCTGACCGAAGCCAGAAGTGCCTCGTTGGGTCATAATTAGCAAACCACCCGCAAACTCAACCCTTTAAATCAGAAGCCAGGGAGTGCTGGGCTAAGGCAGACAGGGGAGAAAACAAGCAAAAACGATGATCTAGGGGTTCTCTGGAGGCTGCCATTCCTGGATAGCATTAGCATCGGGACACGTTACTACACCTGCGCCCGCACACCTGCAGTGGGAAGCGATGTACTTTACTTTCTGAGAAAGCCTCAGGGTTTGGCTCTTTGGTTTACAGGCTTCAAGGCAACAAGCTTCCCTGGACCAGCTCCTGCCCCTCCCCCACCGCCTGCCACAGGGCATAAATTTCTGTTTCAGAATCACATCATTTAAGCCACCTAATTATCAATTCCCTATGATGTATATCCTGGAGAGCTCTAAGCAGGGGCTGCTGGTCTGCAAGTTTAAACATTGCTGTTTGGAGACCATTAGACTCGGTTTCAAATTTGGATGGTGACAGTTTTGGCTGCAAAAAACCAAAAACAAAACCAAAAAACCCCTGGAGTTTGGTCAGAGGCTTGGCTTTGAGTTTGCTTGGTTATGCACCAGCTCTGTGGTCCAGGGCTGGCTATCCTTGGAGTCAGCTTCCTCAGCTGTGAAATGCCTCCTGGAGTGGTTATGATACTTGTCATCATTAGATAACACATGTGGAATTAGTTAGATAAGGCACAGCCATGCGCTGTAGAGCAACATTTCAGCCAATGACGGACTGCATAGATGACGGTGGTCCCATAACAATATAATAGAGCTGAAAAAATTCCTGTCACCTAGTGATGTCGTAGCTGTCGTAATGTCGTCATAGTGCAATGCGTTATTCACATGTTTTCGGTGATGCTGGTGTCAACACACCTACTGCAGTTCCAGCTGTTAAAAGTATCACACATATAATTATGCACAGTACATAACACTTGCCAATAAACAACTTCACTGGTTTATGTATTTACTACACTATATTTTTTATTGTTATTTTAGAACATACTCCTTCTACTTATTAAAAAAAACGTTAACTGCAAAACAGCCTCAGGTAGGTCCTTCAGGAGGTATTCCAGAAGAAGGCATTGTTAGCAAGGATATGACAGCTCCACGCGTGTTACTGTCCCTGAAGACCTTCCAGTGGGACCAGATGTGGAGGTGGGAGACAGTGACATTGATCCTGACCCTGTGTAGGCCTAGGCTCATGTGTGTGTTTGTGTTTTAGTTTAAAAAGTGAAAGAAAAACATTTTAAATAGAAAAAAGCATATGGAATAAGGATATAAAGAAAGGAGCTATTTTTCTACAGCTGTACAACGTTTGTGTTTTAAGCTAAGCGTTGTTACAAAACAGTTAAAAAGTTAAAAAGTTAAAAGTTTTTTAAAAAGTTAAAAAAAAATTGAAAAGTCTATAAAGTAAAAAGGTTACAGTAAGAGTAAGTTAAGGTTAATTTATTAGTGAAGAAAAATAGTTTTTATAAATTAAGTGTGCAGTGTTTCTAAAGTCTACAGTAATGTACAACGATGCCCTAGGCCTTCACATTCACTCACCACTCACTCACTGATTCCTCCAGAGCAGCTTCTAGTCCTGCAAGTTCCATTCATGGTAAGCGCCCTGCACAGGTGTACCATTTTTTATCTTTTATAATGTGTTTACTGTCCCTTTTCTATATTTAGATATCTTTTTTTTTTTTTTTTTTTGAGACAGAGTCTCACTCTGTTGCCCTGGCTGGAGTGCCGTGGCGTCAGCCTAGCTCACAGCAACCTCAAACTCCTGGGCTCAAGTGATCCTCCTGCCTCAGCCTCCCGAGTAGCTGGGACTACAGGCATGCGCCACCATGCCTGGCTAATTTTTTCTATGTATTTTTAGTTGGCTAATTAATTTCTTTCTATTTTTAGTAGAGATGGGGTCTCACTCTTGGTCAGGCTGGTTTCGAACTCCTGACCTTGAGCGATCCACCAGCCTCGGCCTCCCAGAGTGCTAGGATTACAGGCGTGAGCCACCGCCTGGCCTAGATATCTTTAGATACACAAATACCTGCCATATTGTGTTACAATTACCTACAATACTCAGCACAGTCACGTGCTGTTCAAGTTTGTAGCCTGGGAGCAATAGGCCACACCATACAGCCTAGGCATGTAGTGGGCTATACCATCTAGGTTTGTGTAAGTTCTATGATGTGTGCTCAATGACGAAATCACCCGATGACATATTTCTTAGAAAGCATCCCCACTGTTAAGCAATGCATGACTGTATATGAAACGCTTCCTACAAGCTTTGCATTCATTTTTTAATAAGAAGTTGTTGAGGATGCAGGCCACTGGTTCTGCCTTCTTTTCTGGAGATCCTAGAAATCATGCAAATGTGACCAGAATGACAGCATGGCTGCTCTCTGTTAGAACCTCCACCAGGCCTCTCTGCACACCCGCTCGGATTACCCTGCATGGACGGCAGCCCGGCCTCTTCCTCCCTCCAGCATCAGAAGAGACTTTCATTTTGGAAATGCTGCCCATCAGCACCGAGAATGGGTCATGCCAGGAGAGGCTGGTAGTGATACTGCTCAAGGATTCCGCTGCTGCTTCCATGGGAAGTTACAGAGGCGAACTGAGTCCTTCCCACGTTTTTTAAAAATCTTGTCAGGAAAAATAAACATCAGTGGCAGAAGCGCAAGCTCTGCAAATTAAAAGATAGCTACCAAATGATCTTCTTTGCATTTTAAAGCAAATTACGGAATCATTCAACTAATTTCAACAATGAAAGAAATGTAGAACCAGTCGAAATTACACATGCATGGACCCTGGTGATGATACCTCAAATTAGATTGTTGATGGCAGCTCCTGCAAACATAAATGCAAAGTGATTGCTCATCAGAAAATACATACATTCCCATGTGAAACTCTCTTGCCTGTGATAAATTCTTCCAACGAAATGACTACTCAAGCATTTACCAACCTGCCTTAGAAAATACTGCAAGCTAATATTTCTTGTCCAAAAATGTGTATACAGCACAGATAAGGGAAGAAATGTGACAGCAACATCAGAGTCTTGAACTGTCTGAAAAGCCCATATAGTAAATGAAGTGCCACAAAAACATGACTAAGAACCAGGCTAATGTAATTACAGTGTCTAACAGTAGCAACCACGACAAAATAATCAAAAATTTGTTAATAAAATTATCATATGCTTTTCAACATCTACACACAATGGGCCTTAATGCTCTGGAATTTTTGAATGAAATGCATTAGATAAAGCCTTCTGTGAATGAATGAAAGATGTACGATTTACTTCTCCCCTGGCAAAAGAACTCTGAGCAATATTCATGTATCTGAGGATAAAATGTTTCCTTTATGAAGCACTGGTTTGCTTTTACAATTTTACTGTCAATCTTCATGAAGCCACTACCGAATTCTACAGTTTTCAACCAGGGGCTATATCTGAAGACAATTCTGGTTGTCACAACTGAAGGGGTGCCACTGGCACCTAAGTGGGTGGAGGCCAGGGGTGCTGCCAAATATCCCGGAGTGCACTCTTTTATGTAGATCCAAGTTTCCATCTGGCATTGTTTCTCTTAAGCCTGAAGATCTTTCTTTAACATTTCTTTAGTCCAATTTGCTGGCAATGAATTCTCTCATCTTTTATTTTCATAAAAACTCTACTTTGCCTTCATTTTTCACAAGTATTTTTGTTGGATATAAATTTCTAGGTTAACAGGGTGTTTTCCTGAACACTTTAAAGATGCATTCCATTGTGGTGGTGTTCACACTGATTCCAGCAATAAGGCTGCAGTCATGTTTTTATGTTTGTTCTCCTGTGTATAGTGTTTTTTTCTCTAGCTGCTTTAAAAATTTTGTTACTCATTTTTAGCATTTTGAGTATGATGTGCTTTGATGTGACATTCTTTGTGCTTATCTTATTTGGGGTTTGTTGAAATTCCTGGATCTGCAGATTTATAGTTTATATCAAATATAAAAGACTTTATTTCTTCAAAATATTTTTTCTGCCTCTTCTTTCCTCTTTAGAGCTTCTGGAATCTAATTACACATATCATAGACCCCTACATATTGTTTTACACAGGCCATTGGTGTTCTGTTCATAAAAGAAATGAAATTCTCAGTTTTTTCCTCTCTTTGAAAATTTCTATGGCTACATCTTTAACTTCAGTGATTTTTATTTTCTGAAGTATCAATTTATTGGTAATTCTGTCCAGTGAATTTTAGATTTCAAATAGTGTATTTTTCAGCTCTATGGTCCATTTTATCTTTCTTTCCTTATTGTGTTCATCTTTTCCTTTAAATCTTCAAGTCCATTCATATTAGCTATTGTAAAGCCTTTGTATACAATTCCATCATCTCTTTCATTTCTGAGAATGTTAGCAACCAATTTTTCTTTTGCTGTGGGTCACATTTTGCTGCTGCTTTGTCTAACAATTTTGGACTGGATGCTTATTATGCTTAACATTTGAGATACTGCTTTAACTTCTTATCTTTCTTCAGAGATTGACGGGTTTGGTTTATCAGGAAATTAGGTTACTTTTGGATCATTTTTATTCTTTCAAAACTTATTTAAATTTTTTTTTAGGGTAGGGCCAATTCCTTTAACTCTAGAAATATTTTAGCTTTATTACTAAGGCATGACTAGTGTCTCTACTGAATGCTTTGAGTTTTTAATGAGCTCTTTCCATTATGGCTTGTGAGAATTTAAATGTGCCTCTGCTTTACGTGAGCTCTGGGAATTGTTCATCTCATAGCTCCATGGCAATTTTTATTTGCATGGTCTTGTGGAGTTTCACATTATGCATGAAAGGATTAGTATTCAGCTAAAGACTCAAAGGACCCCCTATATAGATTTTGGGAACTCTTTCTCTGAATACCTCTACTTTAGCATTCTGCCCTGCAAATTCCAGCTGCCTAGGCCTCTCCAAAGTCTGTTCTATTTCCCCTCAATTCAGTGAGACTTCTGGGTTCTGCTTGAAGCTCCTTCTCTGCAATGCAGTCTAGAAAGCATCTCTGAGTATAAATCTGAGATGATTGTAGTAGTCACATAATTTATTTCTCTTCACAGGATCATGATTCTGTACTGACTATTTTCCAATGTCTGAAAATAGTAATTTCATGTTTTGGGGGTTTTGGGGGGCAGTTTTCTGTTTATGGCAGGAAGGCAAATTCTATACCATTTACTACTTCATCAGAGGAACTAGAGTAATCGCTCCGAAGTGCGAACCGGATGATGTCACTCTCCAGCTTAAAATCCTTCCATGCTGACTATATAACTTATTGTCTATACTGGGATATTTCTGAAGTGCTAAAATGAACTGTTAAAATGTTAATCAGAAGGGGTGCTGGGATAAAAAGCACAAAGCAGGATGATCACAGGAAAACTGGACTCTCTGTCATTGCCACACTCTGTGGCTTTGCTTCTGGGCTTTCATTACCATTCCGTCCACTTCCCACCAGCCTTTCTTCCTTAAGCTTTGATGCCTCTACAATGATGTTTTTCTTGATTTTCTTCTGCCCTCCAGCTGGCTGAAACATTGTCTTCCCCTATGTCTACATAGTCTTTGTTCTTCATTTGACATGTACCTCATGGTATTCTATTAATTTGTTTACATGTTGCCTCCTCTTATAGACTAGATTTTTGAGAAAATGAGAGCAAAATCAAGCAATATGTTTTGTAAAAATTCATCCAGAAGCAATGTTTTTGAAAAATCGGATAAAGCATAAGAGATAGGGATACAGGCAACTTAGGAGATTGTTCAACATCCACCCATGTACCCATCTATCTATCTATCTGAGACAGAGTCTCACTCTGTTGCCTAGGCTAGAGAGCCGTGGCGTCAGCCTAGCTCATAGCAACCTCAAACTCCTGGGCTCAAGCAATCCTTCTGCCTCAGCCTCCTGAATAGCTAGGACTACCTGCATGTGCCACCATGCCCAGCTATTTTTAGTTGGCCAATTAATTTCTTTCTATTTTTAGTAGAGATGGGGTCTTGCTCTTGCTCAGGCTGGTTTCGAACTCCTGACCTTGAATGATCCTCCTGCCTCGGCCTCCCACAGTGCTAGGATCACAGGTGTGAGCCACTGCACCCAGCCAACATCTATATTTTTATTTAATAGCAACCTTTAAAGCTAAAGAAGCCAAAAGGCCTCTTAACACTAAATTACCCTACTTCCTCCTCTTAAACTCTAAATTGTAGTCAAAGCCTATTCAGAAAATTAGAATTTTAAAATGTAAACACCTCGGCGTGGAGGGTTTCTGTTTTTTACTATCTAAGCAAACGTGCCAAAATTTGTTGAGAATCGAGTCGACAAACCACGTGCAATTTTCCCACTGAACAATATTTAATATCCTATCCTACCCATTTCAACTGACATATATGAACACACTGGACTCACAAACACATTATTTGATACAAAACTCTATAATTTATTATTATTGTGTCATAAATTAGTTTTTATTTTTAAGAAAATATATTTTAATTCAAAAAGTTTTCTATTTGGAAGAAATATATGAAACAAAGGCTTTCAAGGCACTGGACACCAGGCAACCAATGACTCCTAGGAAATGGAAAACCAACCAGGCAAGCTGTAGTATTGTCTGAGCTTACTGCATTAAGAGTTTCCAGGCTATGGTGCAGGGGAGGAAATCCTAGTGAAAGCCAGTAGACACCCAGGACTGAGAGTCTGGGGAGAACAAGTTGACTAGAGTTTCCAGGACAGAGCACAAGAGAGAATCCTGAGACTGCAGAGGTCCTCCTGGAATATTCAGCAGAGTCCTGAGTAGCACAAGTGTGTGAGGAAATAATCTGAGGCTGGGGAAAGAATCACCTGAAAGGATTACAGAGAAAAATAGCAGGTTCCTACACAAGTCCAGGAAGAGTAATTGTTCTCACCGGCCAGATTGGAAAACATACTTAACATGGCATTGGATAGAGCACTCAAAAGAATCTTGCATCAGTAGCGGGCAATCATTAGCCATGGACTAAATGATACTCTTTCTCATTTAACAAGTTGTGAAAACAAGACCCAAAAGCATCAGACCATTTCCAAGTAACTAAACTGCATCCAAGCACAAAGCACAAGATGCTTTTAGAAATACAAAAAGGCAAAACTGTCTGGCATCCAACCAAAGATTACCAGACAGGTGAAGAAACTGCAACCCATAGTGAGGAGAACAATCAAAACCAACTCAGAACTGAAACAGATGTTGGAATTATCAGATAAGGATATTAAACAGTTACTATAATTAAAATCTGTATGTCCAGAAAGTTAAGTATAGATATAGAACATATACAAAAGATCCAAATCCAGTTTCTATAAATGAAAATCATATGAGATGAAAATATACACTGAGGCTCTCATGCCTCCCAAGGAGGGAGGACCATTTGAGGCCAGGGATTCAAGATCTGCCAGGGCAACATAGTGATACCTTATCTCTACAAAAAATTTAAAAATTAGCTGGGCGTGGTGGTGCACGCCTATAGTTGTAGCTACTCAGGAGGCTGGGGCAGGAAGATCACTTAAGCCTAGGAGTTTGAGGTTACAGTGAGCTATGATGATGCCACTGCATTCCAGTCGAGGCTATGAAATAAGATCTTGTTTCTAAAAAAAGACAAGAAAATATATGTAGAATGAAATTAATAGCAGAATAGAGATAGTTAAAGAAAAGACTAGTGAATTTTAAGACATAGCAGTAGAAACTACACATAATAAAACATGAAACACAGAAAGAAAAAATAGCACCAATAAAAAGTATTAGTGAATTGTAGAATGATTTCATGTGTAACTAAGTGTACATGAAACTGGAGTCCCTAAAACAGAAGGGAGAAGTAGAAAATATATCTGAAAAAATAATGAAAGAAAAAAACCTTGAAATCTGATGAAAAGCATAAATCCATAGATGCAGAAACTCAATGAATTCTAAGCACAAGAAACATGAAGAAAGGTACACAAGGTGCATAAGTATAATCAAATTGCTCAAAACCAGGGATAAAATGAAAATATTAAAAGCAGGGAGAAATTAAATGAAGATAAGGATTACAACAGAGTCCCTGTTGGAAACAATGCAAGTGAGAAGACAGTATAGCAACATCTTTAAAACACGGAAAGAAAATACATAATCCCACGTATCTACATCCAGCAAAAATATCTGTCAAAAACTAAGGCAAAATACAGATGTTTTCAGACAAGCAAAAGCTGAAAAAATTCATGACCAGCAGATTTGGACTATAGGAAATATTAAAGGAAGTCCTTAGAATAGAAGGAAAATGATAATATATGGAAATATAAATATACTCAAAGGAATAAAGAAAACTGGAAATGGTAACTACAGAGGGAAATGTATTAAAATGCTTTTCTAATTTAAATGTATCTGAAATATGATTTATTGTTTAAGCAAAAATAATAACAATTTACTTGGAGTTGATAACATACGCAAGTAAAATGTTTGGCAACAATAGGATAAAGGTGGCTTGGAGGATAGAAATGGAAGCATGCTACAGCAAAGTTCTTATATTAGACATGAAGTGGTAAAATATTACCTGAAGTAAGCTAAAGAAATCTACTATGAACCCTAAAAAATAATAAAACAAAGAATTACAGCTAATAGGATGACAACTGAAATAAAACAGTATAATGAACCAATTTAATACGAAAGAAGGCAGAAAAAGAAGAAAGGGCAACAAAGAAAATATAGGATGAATAGAAAACAATTAAGACAATAGATAATCCTAAATGTATAGTAATCATATTCAATATAAACACTCTGAAATTCCACTTAAAAGACAGAAATGGTCAGACCGCATAAACAATCAAAACCTAACTATATGCTGCTCATAAGAAACATACTTTAAATATAAAAAATAAATTAAAATAAATGATATAAATACATATTACATGATAACATTATCAAAAGAAAGCTTGTCTGGCTATATTAATATCAAAGTAGATCTCAGTACAGCCAGGGATAAAGATTATATCATACTGTTAAAGGACCAATCAATTTTTATGTCAAGGACATAAACATCTACATGTTTACATGACTAATAACAGAGCTTCAAAATACAGGCAGCAAGAACTGATACAACTGCAAAGAGAAACAGACAACCCTATAATTATAGTCAGAGCTCTTCATATCTCTACTTTACTAAATAATAGAATAAGTAGTAAGAAAATTATCCAGAGTGTAGCCTTGAACAACACTATGACACAATGGTCTATATATAAAATTTAATGGAATCCACAAAAAACCTACCAAAATTAATAGGCTAGTTTCAGAAAGTTGTAGGATATAAGATAAATAAAAGATCAATTATATACCTATATGCCACCAACTGATATTAAAAATTGAAATTAAAAAGCAAATGTCAAGCATGAGGCTCTGCCTTGAGGGGCGACGAGGGGCATGGGCAATATACGTAACCATAATATTTGTACCCCCATAATATGCTGAAATAAAAAAATAAAAATAAAAAGCAAATGTCATGTATAATAGTATCAAAAATATGAAATATTTAGACAAAAGATATTTAGACAAAAAATATCTGACAAAAGATGTTCAAGTCCTGGATACTAAAAATTACAAAGCACTGCAGGGAGAAATTAAAGAGATCTAAATAAGTAGAGAGATATACCATGGTCCATGGTTTGGATGAATCAATAGTTTTGAGATGTGGATTCTTCCCAAATTCATGTGTAGATTCAATGCAATCACAATAAAAATCCCAGATTTTTTTTTTTTTTGCAAAAATTGACAAGTTATTCTAAAATTCACACAGAAATGCAAAGGTGTTAAAATAACCAAAACAACTTTGAAAAGTAAGAATAAAATTGAAAGACTAACACTACCTGATAGACTATCTTACACAGCTACAGTGACCAAGACAGTCTGATACTGGTACAAAGACTTACAGGAACAAAATACAGAATCCAGAAATAGAACACACGTATACCAACAACTGATTTTCAACAAAAATGCAAAGGCAATTCGATGGAGAAAGAATATTTCAACAAATGGGGCTGGAACAACTGGATACCCATGTGCAAAAGTTGAACTTCCATCCATACTTCAAAATGGATCTTAAACCCAAATGAAACATCTAACACTGCAAAACTTTTTGAAGAAAACATAGGGGGAAAAAAACCTTTGTGACTTTGGATTATGCAAAGATTTCTTAGCCACAATATCAAAAACGTGATCCATAATGAAAAAAGTAGATAAACTGGCTTTAAAAACTAACAGTGTATCTTTTAAAAACATTAAGAGAATGTAAAGACAAGCCTCATACTGAGAGAAAATATTTGTAAAGTATACAAAAGACTTGTATATAGAATTTTCAAAAATTAACAAGAAAAACAACCTAATAAAAAAGGGCCATAGTTTTAGACACGTCACCAAAGATATATGGGTAGAAAATAAGTGCACGAAAAGACACTCGACATAATTAGTCGTGAAGCCAATGCACACTAAAACCACAATGAGATACCACTACATACCTATTGGAATGTTTAGATTTAAAAAGACTAAATGTTGGCGAGGATATAGAAAAAGGAGGACTCTCCTACATTGCTGGTGGAAATGTAAAATTACATAAGCATTTTGGAGGACAGTTCAGTAGGTTTTTTTCAAAAAGTTTAACATATTCCTACCATTTGATCCAAACATTCCACTCCTAGGTATTTTTACCAGAGAAAAGAAAGCACAAAGACTTTTTGTGTGTTATAAACATGTGCACAAATGTTTATCATAGCTTTGTGTGCAATAGCCCCCAGATGGAAACAACTCAAATGTCTTTGACAGATGAATGGATAAAAAAATTCTGGTATATCCATATGATGGAATTATTGCTCAGCAGTAAAAAAAATGAACCACTGATACATGCAACAACATGGATGAATCTCAAAATAATTCTGGAGGAAAAGAAACTAAACAAGAAAGAGTACATACTACGTGATTCCATATATTAATAGATAAAACTCTAGAAAGATGCAAACTCATCAAGATAAAGCAGATCAGTGGCCTGGGGAGGCATAAGGCATGCAGGGAAGGGCAGGAGGGATGAATTACAAGGGGGTCTGAGAAGAAATTTGGGAATGATAGATACGTTCATTATCTTGATGTGGCGATGTTTTCATGGATATATATACCAATGTGAAAACTTATCAAATTGTCATTCTAAGTACATGTAGTTTACTGTATGTTAAATATACCTCAATAAAGAAATACAAAAATCAACCAGGTGTGGTGGCTCACGCCTGTAATCCCAGCACTTTGGGAGGCTGATGCAGAAGGATTATTTGAGGCTAGGAGTTTGAGACCAGCCTAGGCGACATAGCAAAGTGCCATCTCTACAAAATATTAAAAAATTAGCTGGAGGTGGGACACTTATAGTCTCAGCTACTTGAGAGGCTAAGGTGGGAGGATTGCTTGAGTCCAGGAGTTTGAGGTTGCTGTAAACTTGATTGTGCCACTGCACCAGCCTGAGTGACAGAGGGAGACCCTGTCTTACAAAAAAGAAAATAAAAAAGAACTGCAAAAATAATATTTCCTTCTGATTCTACGCAATTTAACCTTCATGTATGAAGAACTTTCTGTAAGCTCCCAACAGCCAAGTTTTAGAAATTTATCAGAAATTTCAAAGTACATTAACTTCAATCTCTTACAGGTTAACTTCTTCTCTAACCTTCATCCAAATGTGCTACAAGGTATTTCTCACGTTTTCTCTAACCTAGTCTTCTCTGCTGTAGATTTTGGAGACTGTAGATATTTACAGAGTCAAGAAAGTGAGGCCAGTAGCACTAACTGGAACGGCAGGGGTGGACTCCTAAGCAAGGCAGCCCCGGACCAAGAAGGAGACTGTCATATGTACACACCTCTGCACTCCGCAGGGAGTGGCACGTTCCTACCACTGTGAAGGCACAGAACCTGTACCTCCCATGTCCTCCAGGAGATCTGGATGGAGGAGGCTGCTCTGCAAAAAGTCTTCACCAACTATCTCACTAGCTTAACATCTACTTTCAGGACCTCTCATTCTTACACATCTCCCTGAATTCTAGCTTTACCTCTGAGCAGAAAAGTAGAAATTGTGAGCACAAATGCTATTGTACGAGTACTTACATATAATTGTATGTAGGGGTCTGTATATTACTTCAAGTCATTAATTAGCCAAGTTCCTTTATTTTCTGTTAGTCAACCCTTTTGCAACTCTTCCCATAACTGCCTCCCACAGAACTATTTCCTTTGTTAAATACATACATATGCAGGTTTTTACATGTATATTATGAATCAATTATCATATAATTACATAATTACTGTAATCGGATTTAACTGCATAATTAGAATGTGTAATTACATAATTAAAACATGTAATTACCAAGTTTAAAAAGTTATGGAAATTATTTTTTAAATGAATAATGCATGTATGAGTAGGCAACTTTTGAGGCTCACTACTTAGGCCTTTGAATCATTTTAGCTGAAAATACAATTTAAAATCCAGTAAACCAGCTATTTCCCTATTGGAAGGCTGATGCAGAAGGATTATTTGAAGCGAGGAGTTTGAGGAGTTTGATGTGTTGAATATCTGTAAGAAATTTAATTGATTTTTATTTTATGAAAATAAAAACTTTCAAAGACTCAGCCTCTGGGTGCAGGAGAAGGAGACAAAAAGGCAGCTCTCATGAAGTGTTCATGAGATCTGACTGCATTACTAACCTGCTCCCATTTCTATTAAAAGTTTCCTTAGTGTAACTGACTGCGAGTGATGAGCAGTGATGACGAGCATGAAAGTCATTACCAGCTGATGTTTTGGCGAATCCAGGAAATGATGTATCTGATTCTGCCCCTCTAAAAATCTATGCTTGGTTTCAAAGGCATAATGTTACTTTTACAAATAAATGTTGACTACATACCTTCTTCAATAATAAGAAAAATCCACCTTTATTCATTTAATTTCAATTCGAAGAAGATAATTTTGTTATAAATGAGAAGTGTATTATAGCGGCAGCACTATAATGACAATTCACCTGTGCTTGATGCTGGAGATAAAGAGAGGAATCAGATGTTCTCTGGCCTGTGTTGTTTACGCAGACACAGGAGCCAATAAATAAAACACAAAGAGAATACGGGCAGTACTGGCTTTGAGAACTTTTTTTTTTCAATCTAATAAATCATTATAATTTGGTGCCTGAGGAAATAATTCTAATCATGTAAACTAGCAATCAATTATTGTTTTTCTGACCACAATCAACACAGCAGTTGATGATGCTCTGTATAGGGAAACCCTGCTCCTCTTCAGGACTGCCTCTAACGCTTTGTACATACTTAATAATATAGCACTTATCCCATTATCTCATAATTATGTACACGTCTGCTGCTCCTTTAAAATATGAACTCCAGGAGGGCAATTGCTCGGCACAGGAAACGTTTTCTCACCTGTGCTGAATGCCTGCAGGAGTCCTCTACACACACACACACACACACACACAGACACACAGACACACGAGATGAAGGAACATTTGCCTGCCCTTCTCATGGAACAGAATGTATTTGTCTCTTGACAACAAACGTAACCAGCACATCTTTCAAAACCCAACAGTTTAACTTGCAAATATTCATAAAGATCATTCTCAAATGACAACTTGTTCTTGACAACATAAGATACACACACACAAAATAAAAGAATATGCCTCACAGAGAAGGCAGAAAAAAACAGCAGAATAGTTATAGACTACAGGCTAAACCTTCAAGTCGTGCACTGCAATGGCCGTGATAAATAAGGTCTGCATCTGTCAGATCCGATCAGCCTGGTTTCCAGGGTAGCCTAGTTTCAGCAGACTGCAACAGCACTAATCATCTTGTGAATTCATCTGCAGTAGGTTAATGTTCAATTCATTAATTAATTACTCCCATCAACATTTATTGAGCTTCTGTCTACTATACGTGAAGTAGCGCGTTGCGCACAGAAGACACAGCAAACACAGAGCGGGAAATAGCTACTACCCTCGTGGAGTTCATGTTCCAGGAATGGGGCAGACACACAAGCAGGCATAACAGTGCACATGCCCCACTCTGTGATGGGTTACCCCAGAAGCATGGAGGAGACATTGGACCACTAGACACATCCAACACATTGCATTAATTTTGAGGGAGAAATCCCAGTTGACTTCACATGATGGAGCAAGTAACTTGAACAACCCCAATGTCTCAGATTACTGGCACCACGAGGCCTATTCTTTGGATCTGTCAACAAATTCTGAAAGACGGCTGCTGTTAACACGTGCATGAATTGAACTTGTCACTCATGAATGCAAACTTTGGTTCATCAGATTAGCTGGTTGCCATCTCACAAATGAGGAAGCAAGACTTTGGGTGGAAAGGGATGGAGCATAGGACAGGTAAGAGAAAATGGCATGATATATGAGTTGCTATGAGGTTCGTTGGTTCTCAAAGTCTGATAAGGCCACAAACTCTCAGGTTTGGGAAGGGCTCTGGACTAACCACATACCTAATGCATGAATTCCTACCAACACATGCAGCTTCTGCTTCTCCTAGGACAGAGAACTATTGATGCCCCCAAATAGACCATTCAGTTTTCTGCTATCTCAGCTGGTAGAAAGGTCTTCCTGATACTGAGGCCCAAACCGCAAATTATACTCCTTGCTCCTGGTTTTTCACTCTGAGGTTAAAGAACCAATCTAATCATCTGATGCTGTGGTATAAGTCCTGAAATGAAGAGTCAATACTGTGTGCTGTCTTGACATCTGGACATGCCAGGAGGGCCTCAAATGGCCTAACCACAAGTTCCCAGCCCCACAGTGGCCCCGTGAATAAGGTGCCCAGCCAAACACCCTCTTCATCAAGGAAGCCACAGTTCCTGCTCATCCCTGAGTAGTGTGTTAGTCCCCTGCCAGCCTGTAGAAGTTTTCAAACGAGCCAGTCACATCTTCCTGTGGGAACCGGGGGTCAACCCATCCTCTTGTTACTACGAAGCCCCTGTAGTCTCCCACAGCCCCTGCTGGTTCACTGTTCCCAAGTGTAGTTCCCTGTGGCCCTGAATCCTCCTCTCCCAGGCTGTGAGTATATGTGACTAATCAGCTGCTGTCACTCATACCTGTCTAGTGTCAGGTGTCGTGTGTTCAGCCATCCCCATCACCACAGGGTGGGAATCTCTCCCTCACCAACTGGGTGAAGGGGAGGCAACCAGAGCAGCTGCCTGTTAGTAGGAGGCCTTAGGAATCTTGGGAGAGTGGGTGAAAGAGGAGCCAGAAGAACTCTGTTTCATGAGAATTTAAAAGTCACATTTCTTCACTCTTTCCACCTCCTCTCCATGCCACTCCTGAGTTTTCTTACACAACCCTGGGTAACGCCATGGCAGGAAACAAGAACAAGTGAACAGAGGCAGAAACAAGACAGTCACACTTCAGGAAAAAGTAAACAAAGAAATATTCTGGGGTCTCAGGACCATCAGTGACAGGAAGCTTATTCTAGGAAACACATGCAATTATTCATTCAATTCCCCAGCAGACTCTGTCCACAACTTACTCTAGTTCTTTGGATAGCACATCCCAGGGTACCGGAACTCTACCTGTCTCTGTATGAAAACAAAGAGTGATGAACAGGAAAACTAATGATTAGTACTAATGCATGTGATCTAGTTACAGACACAAGCCTGCCCACTCCCCCTTTGAGCTAATGTATGAACCTCAATCAATACACTCAGGAAAGACCTCAGAATCAATAAACAAGGCTAATTTAACAGAATTAAGAAGTGGCTTTACCAAAAAGAAAAAGAAAAAAAAAACCAAGAAAGTAGACACAATTGCAATAACTACATTCTTATATGTTGCCTAGCGACAAGATATAAAAAAGATATAAAAATGATGTACAATGTCAGTAACTTATTTTCACATACGGAAACAGCCCCCTGCCTTGGCAATGCTACAATGTACTTTTCCCCAACTAGAACTCCGCAGAGACTAATAACGCTACCATTTTCCATAACACACTCTGTTAAACAATCATGTGTTTTCGTTAGTGCATTAAAACACTGAATTTACTTAATGACTACTCAGTGATGCAGAAGCTATAGAAAAGGGAGGAGTTTTTCTGTTTCTTTTTTAAGCGCACAGCTTCATTCCCTGGGCAGGAGAATTCAACAGATAGCAAAGGCTGTGAATCAAAGCGTTGGAATCCAAGAGTAAAAGGTGAGAGAAAGGAGGAAGCCGTGCTCTTACCTGTATTTTAAAGGGAAAGCAGAGAATGAAGTCGAAGTGCAGTGTTCGCGTTTCTTGATGACTTTTACAATTTTTCTTTAGAATATGAAAGAAGTTTCTGGAAAGCAGAAAGCCTTTGAGGTTCCAAGACATATCCTTGGACATGGGAGCGAAGGTTCAGTAGAAAAGGAAAGTGACAGCAGAGAGCTTTAGCTGAGAAGAAAAGAATAAGGAGCGGCTACAAAAGCACCAAGCTCCCAGTGGCCAGGGGCAAGTCCTCCGCGCAGGGGCGTCTAGTCTCACGCAGCTCGAATCTAGCCTGCGGGAAGGGGTACGGGTTTGCACCGTGCTGGGGGCTTTACATACATTATCTCATTTCATCCTTCTACAACTTTAAGCCCATTAAACAGAAGCAGAAAATAGGCTCATTGAGAATAGGTAATTTAGCCAGTATCTCTTAGCTGGAATTCAACACCGAGCCTGTCTTCAGCACCACTGCACACCTTTGCCTCAGCTGGCTGAGACTGATTTCCAGCTGTGGGGGATGCTCTGGTTTGCTGCCATTTAGGGTCCAAGGACCACAAGTAACGAGGAAACCTATTTCCTCAAAAGAAGCAAGCAAACAAAAATAAAAAACAAGAAAAAGCTTTCCTGATAAGCCCCACATCACATGCACTGTATTTACATGCACATTTGTTAACTTGAATGCTTCCATGATTTTTTGCAAGTTTCTTACTCGCCATTATGTGGGATCATTAACTCCTTTACTATAGGGCCCTGTATTATATTTTTAACAAACTATTTTCTGCAGAATTTTATTCAGGAAACCTCCAGTAAGCATTGATTGACAATTTGTGGGTAAGACAAAGGTCTGCTGGTTTTTTGAAATCTTTGGGGGAATGGATCTGTTTTAATGTTAGTGCTTTGTTCAACACTTGTGTTGGAATATAGTAAGTGCTCAATAAGTATGTATAATAGCAACTTTATTCCTTTTTACCCAGGAATTTCAAGATCTACTTAATACGCTGATTGACCAGTGATTTTTGCTCAGGGCCTCTGGGGCTTGAATCAATACTGGCACCTAAAAAACAGCCTCAATGCGATGAGCAAAAAGACAGACCCACTATCACTGGATGCTAATCTGAAGTGGAATGTTGTGGTTTAGTGGGAAGGGTGGGCAATTAGAGGCAAAGACAGCGTGATGGCAGCTCAGCATCCTCCTGGTTGCTATGCAACCCCAGAGAAGTCCCTCATCTTACCCAGCCTCTCTAACCTCACCACACCTGTTCCCTCATCTAGGAAATAATTACAACACTTACACTGTCAGGCAGTCAACAAGTATTTATGGAATACCCACAGGACACAAAGCAATAAACTTATTGCTTATTTAAGCCAGAAAATAAAGCTAAAGCAAAGCAGAGGATTAGTACAAATATCTGGGCAAACCAGGCACCAGTAGAAGTATCAGGTTCTTAAATCCTCCAGGTAATTGTGGTCATAAATTAATCTTGATTTCAAGGTAATTTTAAAGTAGTATCTGAAAAATCTTGTCTATCCACTTTAGTCTCAATGTGTGCGTGTACAATGGCTTTCTGCCTCTGCTGTTACAAATCACCTCAAACTTAGTGGCTTAAAACAACACAAATTTATGATCTAAGATTGGCAGCTTAGAAGTTCAAAATGTATGAAAATCAAGGTGCTGGCGGCAGGGCCACGTTCTGTTCTGGATATTCTAGGGGAAAATCCATCCTTTGCTCCTTGCAACTTCTATGGGCCACCCACATTCCTTGGCTTATGGCTCCTTCCTCCATCTTCAAAGCCAGCGACACCTGACAAGGCTTTCTCCTGCTCCCGTCTCTCTGATTCCCTTTCTTCTGCCTCCCTCTCCCACTTCTGAGGACCTTTGCGGTTACATTGCTCCCACCCAGATAATCCAGGATAATCTCCCCATCTCGGGGTGAGCTGACTAGCAACCTTAATTCCACTGGCAACCTTACTTCCCCCTTGTTATGTTGCCTAATATATTCACATGTTCTGGGGATTAGGACATGGGGGGCATTACTCTGCCTACTGCAGTGTGTGTCTGTCTGTAATTATCTATTGAAAGCAGCGACGGGTCATGAATTCTCTGGGTACAGTCCAGGGACCTACGTATAACTGTGCATTGCCTTGAGAACTCTATGTTCTAAGGAAGGTGATAATATGTAAGATATTTAACTACAACCAAAAGAACCCTGAAGTATGCAAAGCACTCTGACATCCATCTTTCTTGCTAGAACCACATAACTACTTTGCAAGACAGGTAAGGAAAGTATTATTCCCTCTGATTTATAGATGAGTAAACTTGAGGCACAGAGGGATTCTTCTTAAGGCCACAAAAACAGCAAGTTTAAACCAAAATATGTAGACTTCTGGCCAGTGTTCTTTCTACTCCTCACACTGCAAAAACCTTACAGTATGTGTCGTATCAACATACACTGCCAAAAGAAGAGGAGATCTTGTTTCTATTTTGTGAAAGAAAAACAGATGTGAGGTTGTTCAGAAATGTAACAAAGCACACAAAGTATGCCTCTCGCAGAGCTGAGGCACGAGACTCTCCGTCCATCAAGTCAGTCTCGTCCCTGATCCATGCTTGGACAGTGACCGACGAAGGAACGATGGGACAGGGAGAATCGTTTCTTCAGGCAGAGTCCCTGTATGGCTGGGGAGCAACATGGCAACGTGGGCACTGCACTCACACAGTTAAAAGAAATCACTTGTTTTATGCCTTCAATTTGTTTGGTTGATAAAAGAATGCAGCTGTAGATGCCTTGGCCTTGTGTGCACATGGGTAACTATGTACATAAACACAGACAACCACGGAAGTTGAGTTTTGTTAAAATATTTCACTCCCATTTGCTAATGGGCATTGTTTTCTTCTCTACAAAGCTGCATCATTTCAGCAGAGAATCCAAGATCAGAAATTTGCTCGTTCTAACCATGATTTCACAGATTTGTCCGGATGTCTTACCTTAAAGGGGGGAAAGGCGTTGATTCTTGTGCCCAATGTAAGGAGAAGCCCTGATACTGGGTGAAATGTGGCCGGTCCTGATGACAAGGATGGTGACAAAGATCCTGAGGCAAGACATCTAGAGCCCACCGGCAGGTGAATCAGGCCCTACCTATCTCCCACTCTCTCCGCTTTTTCCTTTGCTTTCTAGAAGTGTTCAACTGCCCACAGTGGCCTCTACAAGTTGAGATATTACTTCTGCAGTAAGATTACTGTTTTCCTTCCAACAACCTCTGAAGAAACCTCTGAAGGTGAAACGCGAACAGAAGGTGAAAAGTCACAAGTGCCTGCTGGAGATGCCCGACAAAGGCACACGGGGACACGCTTGCTGAGCAGTGTCCTGACACAACATCCTCGGGGAGTGAGACCTTCCAAGCCCAGAATACCCCAAATATCACCACATACTACATCATACGTGACTCTGATGGTTAAGCTGGTGAAAGGTAAGAAAAAAGATAGTCATCGGCATAATAGAGGAAAATACATAAATGTAAATGCATAAAGGGAAGTCGAGTGTGACTCCCTTTCTTAATTGCCTCACACAATTCCCACTAGATGCATAAATTGCAGTTCCTATTAACAGCACTATGAATAATAATCAGTTTACTTTCTGACTTGTATCTAAATATACTTTCTATATGATTTCATCTTTTATTCAGCTGTTTAAAAGCAGAACATCTAATTACAGTTCCTATTAGTCAACATTAATTTTTTTTTTTCCTTTTTGCCATGGAGCATGTGTGATGACTGATTTTCTAAAAACAGAATTCTTTAGCATATGGAACAAATCGTGTTATTATTAATGCATTCCCAGATGACTCTGCATTTCAATTCTCTTAATTATTTAGTCATTGCTGATTATGTCTTTTTACAATTCATTATCTCATTTCTTGCAATGCAGGCATTTTATTCATTAAGTGTCAGAATGAAGGGCTTGACCTCCAAAAAAAAAAAAAAAAAGAGAGAGAGAGATAATCAGGAAATAATGACATATTCTGACATATTTCTACAAGTCTGTGTTTCCCTTATGGAACATTTTCATGTTATATGATAACATGCTCTAAACAACAAGTTTTTCAAGGACATCATCAGGTACCCATGACAGTGCTGTGGGCAGAGGCTGGAGGGGTGCCTGGGAGTGGGGGCTGCGAAGCTGCTCACACGAGGCATCTCTAAAGATTACACCGCACCAGTTCCAGCTACAGCTCAGTCACGCCGACGTGCTCTCATTTTAAACAAAAATACCACTTGTGTAGTAGACTGTTGTACCAGTTTTATTCAAAAGCTAAAATGATGTTTCAAAAATAGCTCCTTAAGTAGTACTGGGAAGCCTTGGATAAGAAACATTTACTAAATTAAAAGAGAACTAGCTCTTAATAAGAATTCATTTTGTCCTCAGGCTGATCCTACTGAAGTTATAAAACCTGACCTGAACTATTTAATACGGACCACGTGCCACGATCTTCATGCAGATGTGGGCTCATTATTTCAGTGAGGTCTGTGCACCTTGTCTGAGACCAAATTCATTATAAAAATAAGGCAAGGGGAAAATGTAAAAGGATCAAGAAGGTTGAGAATGTGAGGAAATTAAAGGGGAACAAACACACCTATTTCTACCTGGCTAACACCTTTTCTCTATCCAAGATGTCAGCTTTAAATACCCAGATGGTGGGTGCTACAGTGTACACAGATCATAGTCACATAGAACAAAATGGCAAACCTATGATGTGCACCTTCTAGCTAAACACGTATCTGCTGATCATACTGAAGTTGAATATTACTGAGCAGGATGTTATGCAACTCTTTGGGTTTTTTTTTTACTAAGAACAAACAATAGATGCCAAATAACCAAAGGGAGGAGTGCACCTAGGCAGGCAAAACTTGCAATAGAAGAGCCCAGAAAGAGTGTTATAACCTTTGTTATAACCAATATCCACCTGAGCGTCTACAAGGGTTGAAGCTGCAAAGGCCCAGAAACACAATTTCTTGGGAGAAAGTTCCTGTAGTACTGTGACATTTTCCCTCCCCTATCTTAAGCGGGTAAGGAGACAAGAGGTATTTCTTCCTTACCTCAAGCCCAAGTGAAAGGGCTTCTATACAGACAAACATAAGACAACAATGACGACAATTAGAGGACTTAATATTTGCTCTGGGAGCTTAGGGACACCTAACTTAAGCCTGAACAAGTTTACAGGGCAGAGGCTACAGAGTGGCCTGCGATGGGGCACAGAAGCCTGTGCTGGGTGTGAACTGTGCTCATTTATGGAGAGACAAATACACCGTTGGGGGCAGGAGCTGAGTTGGGGCAAGAACAGGGAAAGAAGAGAGGGCCACATGGAAGGCTGAAAGAGAGGTGTCACCCTCGGTAAAGGAGCTACAGCTGGATGTTCACAGTGGGGAAAATCTCTCTGGACCCATGAAAGCATCCCACAAGAGAAAGAAGCAGCGTTAATATCCACCAACCCCAAGGAGCACCAACGCCAGCTCGTGACAGGAACAGCCAGGTAAGATTTTTCAGCCGCTCGCCACTCGTTTATCACCCTCACTCCGGCTCCTGGAGGAGCCAGAGACCCCAGCAGCTACAGAAAAGGAGAAATGCAAGGCAGCAAAACCGAGAAGGGCAGCCATGTCCCACCTTCCCTCCCAGGATTACAGCCTGAAGGAAGCCCAAGCTGGGGGAAGAAAAAGCTTTACCTTTAACTGAAGTTCAGAGCTTTGACCATGTCCTGTGATTTGGCATTTTAACTACTGAAATCAGACTTTTTGTCACTAAGAGTGACTGGAGGACTTTTTCTTTACGTTAGAATGTCTGAAAAAGCTATGAGATTTTATTCAGGGGCAGGGGAGGAAGTAGCCCATAAAAAGGGTCTGGAAAGACAACAAGAACAAATACAGGAAAGATGATCACATCTGAGTGAGTGTTATTCCTCGGATATAACAGTTGCATTTTTTATTATGGTAAAATACAATATGTGAACTCTACCATTTTAACCATGCCTAGGTATACAGTGCAGTGATATAAAGTGTATTAACACTGTTGTGCAACCACCACTACCATGCATCCACAGAACTTTTTCATCTCCCCTAACTGAAACTCCATACCCATTACACAATACTCTCCCAGGTCTTCACTAGGAGCACGTGGTGGAAGAGAAGCCTACAGGAGAACACCAACCTCCCTGGGTCTGCAGCCTCCTCCTGTGAGCCCACATTTAGCCTTTAGCAATTCATTAAGTTTATACCTAAATCTTCTTACTGGCTCATATGGTCTTGGGCAATGTCCCATGTAAGCAAATACTCAGGTCCCGATTCTTCCTGAAGGTGCCTGTCTCTCTTCATATTTCAGTTTCATTGTTTGCCCTGTAATTTCAGTTATCTCATGGGTTTCATAAAAGTAGTTAGTTTTCTGTTTCTCTGGCTTTTTTCCTGTTGCAAGAGGGGAACTGGTGCTCCTTCCAGCTCTCTACCTTCTGAAACTGAAATGTGAAATGTTGCTGGGTTTTTCTTTCTTTCTTTTTTTTCTGAGACGGGGTCTCACTACGTTGCCGAGGCTGGCCTTGAGCTACTAGGCTAAAGTGATCTTCCCACCTCAGGCTCTTGAGTAGCTGGGACTACAGGTGCATGCCACCATGCCTGGATTGTTGCTGTTTTCAATAGCACTTTACCAAGTTGTGTGCAATCCTTTGAGCTAAACAATCAGCGTGGGTCAAGCACCTGTTACAGCTGCCATAGGCAGAGAAGAAAAGCAGTTAGAAAACTTACTAAAATTTACAATGCTGAATATGCATGCCCAATTCATCATTTTCAAGTACTCACAGTGTCCTTATAAATGCCTAATTCACTCAAAAGTGACTTCCTAGCAGAAGTAAAAAAAAAAAAAGTTTGTAATTTTAGATGTCTTTGAGTTCTTACAAATACATGAATTTTCTATATGCAAAATTCCAGCTCTTATTCATTTCTGGACCCTAGAAATCACTGGCTTTTTATAGTAATAACTCAAGGCATTGAATATGATTTAACAACTAATATGTCCAATACAGGTTTAGCATCCCAAATCTGAAAATCCAATATGCTCCAAAATCTAAAACTTTATGAGCACCAACATGATGCTTAAAGGAAATGCTCACTGTAGTATTTAGGGTTTTGGATTTAGGATGCTGAACCAGTGTAATGTAAATATTCCAAAATCCAAAAAATTCTGAAATCTGAAAGACTTCTGGTCCCAAGCATTTCAGATAAGGAATACTCAACCTATCCTTAAAAGTATAAAACATGTCTTTAAATACTGAACAAGTGAGTCAGTTTTTTCATGAAGTTAGATTTTCAATAAATCAGCTATTGAGACTATTAGCTGGTGCTACAAAATCATATAGAAATATAGGGAATCTCACTTTAATTGAAGTTAAATCTGTACATCAATAAAAACACACTATTGAAAAGAAACAGACAGTCCTTGATACATGGTAAAGGAATGACAATCAGTTTCCTTTACCTTGCCTTTGTTTAAGAGTCTGTGTGATGGCTGGGGATTTTCTGAACCTACCTCTGTGAGAACTTCCACTACTTCAACTCATTGTCCTTTCAAGTCCAAGCAGATTTCTGAGTTTTACATTTGTTCTCCCTCGTTGGTTAAGTCTTTATGTAGAAAGGACTTATATTTAAGCAAGGAGGGTTTTGTCATTTGCCAATAAATGAGATAGTTGGTCCAAGTTATCGAGTTTATTTCCATATGAAAATACTGCTATAAGTCAGAAGTTACGACAATTTCTCATTCTTTGAGAATTCTCAAAAGGAATCTTCAGAACCACAGCAGACTAGATGATATAAAAATACTCTGCCTAGGTAACCTAATTCATAATTAGACATACTTAGTATAACCATATATGTACTTGTAAAAGCAACTTACAAGCATAAGTTGACATCAATGAAGATAGTGACAATTAACTAAGAAGGCAAAGAAATTTAAATAAGCACGTTGTATTTTAAGAGATAAAAAGCTATAAACCACCTATCAAGCAAATGTTCCACCAGGGGGTGTAGTCTGCATTTATTCCCTTTGCAGCCAATTTACTTAGCACATGCACCTGAGTGACTGTACAAAAAACGACATTTGTAGAATGATTTATGTCCCGCTGGCTTTCATTTTTTATTCCACAAAGGCTTTGTCTTTATTGTCTGTCAATCAAATTCAAAGTGAATTCCAACACTTTTGGTTTTTCAAATTAATGCCATGTTGTAAAAAACTACAAGCAAATATCTAGATTCTTTAGGGAAGTTTGCTATTAATGCCAGGTTAATCCTTTCCTATAGCCAAGAATCCTTTAGCAAAGCAATTGTTTCTTAGCAATGAATGAAGACAATCTCACAAATATTCTACAACTGGATTTTATAGATTGAGATTTCTTTAGGTAAACCTCATCTCTCTAATGAATTTTGAAATACTCAATTACTTTAACAAGAATAGCAGCTAACAGTTATTAATCCCCAAATAAAAAGTTTATTTCAATCACAGCTTTACAAAATTGGTTTACTTCCAGAACCACATTTAATGAATGAAAACATTTTGTTAGACATGTTGATTCACTAAGATGTGTGTATTCACAAATCTATCCAGAAATAGATGTAACAGCCATATGAAATAATGAATGAGAACAATAGCTTGCATAGCTTGTTTTCTTGAAAAATGTGTACTGTATTGAAATCAATATTGGCTCAATGTCATCCAGCCAGTAAGTGGCAGAGCTGTTGTTGAACGTAGGAGCGTCTAATGATAAGGCTCAAGCTCTGGTGAGAACTCACACCCCCGCACGCAGTCAGGAGGGCTGCAGCTTCTGTTACCTAGAACTCTTGGTGTCTCCCAACTCTCTTTACCCTCCCCCTCCTTGGGAAGAGGACAGCCCGGACTATTGTTGCTTTTACTACTGCTGACATGAATAGGATGCCACCACCAGGAGGTGCCAGTCATCACAGAGCTCCAAAGAAAGCAGCATATCATGGGCTGATGCAAGAAGAACCCGGCATTTCAAGATGCATTATTCAGTAACTAGGTTACACGTGAATACACACTCCAGATCAATTTGTAAGGAATTATCAAAGGTACAATCATGGGTCGCCTGATGACAGGGATACATTCTGAGATACGTGTCCGCATGTGATTTCGCCACTGTGCGAACACCACAGAGGGTACTCACACAGACCTAGATGGTACCGCCTACTACACACCTAGGATATGTAGGGTAGCCTGTTGCTCCTAGGATGCAAACCTGAACAGCATGTGACTGTACTGAATGCTGTAGACAACTGTAACACAATGGCAAGTGTTCGTGTATCTAAACAAATCTAAACATAGAAAAGGAACAGTAAAAATTAGGTATAAAAGATAAAAAATGGTACAGCTTTAGGGGGCACTTACACGGACAGAGGTTGCAGGCCTGGAAGTTGCTCTGGGTGAGTCGGTGAGCGAGTGGTGAGTGAATGTGAAGGTCTAGGACGTTACCGTACGCTACTGTAGGCTTTAGAAACACTGCGCACTTAGGATACACCAAATTTATAAAAAATTATTTTCCTTCTTCAGTAATAAATGAACCTTAGCTTACTGTAACTTTTTTAACTTTATAAACTTCTACTTTTCTTTGACTCTTTTGTAATAACACCTTAAAACACAAACACACTGTATAGCTGTACAAAAATAGTTTCTTTCTTTATATCCTTATTTATAAGATTTTTTCTGTTTAAAATTTTTTTTAATTTTACTTTCTTAGTTTCTAAGCTTTTCTGTTAAAAACTAAGACACAAACACACACACATGTTGGCCTAGGCCTACACAGGGTCAGGATCATCAATATCACTGTCTTCCACTCCCACATCCTGTCCCACTGGAAGGTCTTCAGAGGCTATAGCAAGCATGGAGCTGTCATCTCCTGTGATAACACTGCCTTCTTCTGGAATACCTCCTGCAGGACCTGCCTGAGGTTTATAGTTAACTTGTTTTTAATATAAGGAGTGCACTCTAACAATAAAAAGTATAGTATATTAAATAAACCAGTAACCTAATCATTTATTATCATTACCAAGTATTATATATTATACACAATTATATGTGCTATACTTTTATAGGACTGGCAGCACAGTAGGGGTGTTTACACTAGCACCACCACAAACACGTGAGTCATAATGCCATAGGCCGTGCCATGGCATTATGACAGCTACCATGTCACTAGGCCATAGGAATTTTTCAGATTGTGTCGTATGTACAGTCTGTGGTTGACGCTCGACTTCTGTCTTACATTTTGAAAATACTCAGACTAACAACAAATTACTCTGTATGCTGTTTAAGAATGTGGGCTGGAGTGTGGGAGACCTGGGTTTCAAGCCTGCCCCCTTCTTGCTGTGTGTTAACCTCTCTGCATCTCGGTTTCCTCCTCTGTAAGATGGGGCAATATCACAAGACTGTTCACATGCCTGTACTTCAAAGAAAGGGAAGTTATCACACAAATATTGATTTGATTGGCTCTTTATCATTTTTAGTGATTAAAAATCCAACACACCTCCTTCTAGGGACTGTGAGTTTTCCCAGTGCTGGGGGTGGGCGGGAGGCATGCATGTTAAAAATGCCCAAACTAAATTTATTGATGATCTCATTTCCTAAACATTTCTTCTAATTCACCAAATATTTTGCTCACTGCCTTTTCATTTCATTTTCCTCCAGTTGCGTGTGTTTTGCTTTTGATGTGGCACACACTTTGAAGATACATTATTAAAAAGACAAGCCCGTCACCCCTGGAGCTGGCACTCTGTCCCCTGCTTATCCTTAACAAATCTCCCTTTGTGTTCTTTTGTGCTGAAGTGATTAATCATTTCAACTATCCAAGGGCTGCTGACAATCTTTCTCGATGACTCCAGCTACCATGACCTCCCTCCCCCCATCTACACTGTTTTAAACATGCTCGGAATCTGCTCCGGGGTCTTTATTCGTATCACAGTGGGCTCCCCATTTCATACAATCACTAGCAAACCTCTAAAAGAGCTCAGTTTTTCTTTCTTGCCTTTTTCCAGAGTTCGGGGTTGTGGGTGTATATGAAAGGGGTAGTGACAGACTTCAATGAGAAGACAAGAAAATCAAAAGTTAAAAAGTCAGAATGATAAACGCCTGTTTCGCAAACCAGAAGAGAGGTTTTTATCTCACTGTCTCCAGAGAACCTGTTGCACCTCATTTTTTTCTGCAGTATCTTCACTGCATTGTGGCTGGGATTTCTTTCTCTCCCTTTGCTTCCCCGCCTGGTTTTCAAAGTTTGCAGATGGCTTCCTACTTAAAGCCCCATCTTTGACCCACTTGGCTCTTAATTGTAATTTGGTTTCTAGAGATGCAGCCCAGGTAGGTTTTGGGGGGTTGGTCATTTTTTAAATAATATTTTACTAACATTTTCAACTAACTTTAAAGGTTCTATTTTTAAAAGCCTATCCTCTTCCCCCCTCACAGTCATATGCTGTTAAACAGAATTCAAAAACATGTTTAAGGAACTGACCAAAAACACTCTGTTAAGTCTCAAGTTATTGCCAGAGAAGAGAAAGCTAAAGTGATTCATAAAATAAATATGCACATACAAGTATTCTGATAATGTTAATTAGCATGGAATCCCAGAGTGATTTTTTTTCAAAAAATGTACTTCATATGCAAGAAATAAACCTATATTGAAGACTATTAAAAAGATATTTACAAGTAGCTGAGGAATAGTTTTAAATTAATGCATAAGTTGATAATAAGCATACTGATCTTACAATTTTTAATTAGTTTTCAGAAATCTAATTGATGTTCATAGAAAGATACTTTTTAAAAAAATGAGAATATAAAATTCTTAATTTTTCAATTTCACAGAACCACAGATCTGTAATTGTTTAGCGTTACAATAAAAGTAAGGCACTAAGCTTAATAATGAAACAATTGTAATAATAAACAATGAACTGCCCATAGGATACAACTTTTATAACTGTCTAGGAAATCCAAAGGAGAGAGAAGGATACATATTTGCATAAATAGGTATACCTTTTATTTACCCATAGGCGCTAAGATAAATAAAATAAATCAGCTACTGCTAGCATATGATAACCTAATTTCTGGAGACACATGAAGAGGTCCACCTATCCTGATTTGTCATTTGAAACTAAAGGTGTTTAGGAAACTAGTACTTGGAGGGTGATGTCTCCAGAAAGTGGGATGCTGAGTATAGCATTTTTCTAGAATTTCTGAGATAATGGGCTCAGGAATGGAGCCATGGCAAATGGAAAAATGCCTCATGTTCAAAAAATAGTAAATTTGGGAGGCTAAAGAACCCCAACATTGGGTTATCTATTCTGAAATTACGGGCTATGTGGACCACTTTCAAAATCAAAACCAAAAAAATGCAAATAAATATGAGAGCATGTTCTAAAAGTTCTAGAAAATCTCTGAGTTCCAACCTCTACATTGTCTCAATACTTACATTTCATTTAATCCAGTGAGCAAAACAACAAAGAAACTGCACACCTATATATCAAATTTATCAGAACTTATAAAACAACACATACATACAATTGCAATGGAAAAATTAGGGTTCTAGGGTTTTTTAAAGGTTATAATGAACTAAATAATTATAAGATTATAAGAATTACAGGTAATTATGTCTTATTTAAAATATATGATTATTATCTAGCTAGATATTCTAATTTTCAAGGCCTATATATCTTCCATCCTCAAGTTATCATTTTCTACCTTAGAAATTATTTTTCTAAGATCTGTGTGTACACAATAGTAATTTGCAGCAAATCAGTGTAATTTCACAACTCTTCATTTGAAAAAATAAAAAATAACACTGAGTGCTTCATGATAGTAAATACAATTTTAAAATGTATGTCTTGAGTTGATCACTTTAGATAGATGCGTTTTAATTGTTCTAAGAACTGCTTTACACAGAGCATATTAGCAGTGGAAATAGCTCTGACTTCCAGGCCTTGATTCTACCAGCAGCAACGTGGTAATTAACCAAATTATCTCCGCAAATGGATTATCTTGATTTCTTCAACTTGTAAAAATTCATTATGCACCAAAATGAAAAACTCAGGCTCATGAAAGATAATCAGGATACAAGTGGCAGATACAAAAGGTCTGAGCTTTGCTGACATGTGCACCAGCAGCAGCTGCTGGACCCCTTTCCCTTCCTAGCCCTCGGGAGTCAGCAGGTGAGTTTTCATCTTTCTTGCATTTGTGCTAACGGTACAAGGTGTTCTAATGCTTCCAGGTGACACAACAGTCTTGGTAGTCCTTGGAGAGCTGATGTTTTAGAGGGACAGTACCTCAAACTTTGCATTGCAGGACTGGAAAGACAACACGGTGGAGAGCAAGCACAGACACTGGGCAAGAGGTCAGTCATTCGTTCATTATTCTTCATCCATTTCTTCAGTATTTATTAAACATCACTATGTGCCAGTCATTATGCTAACGTCCCTGGAGGTGGATGGTAACAGCCCCACAGGAGATAAGACAGACCATTTTGTACTAAGTGTTGGAATAAGAATACAGGGTACCTAGGAACACAGAAGAGGAGCATCGAACTCAGACTCCGGGGATCAGGAAGGCTTCCTGGTAGAAGTGACACTTCGAGTGAGGCTTAGAGGATACACAGGAGTAAGTCAGCTGGCTTTGTGGCCAAGGGCAGGGAGAGCAGTGGTAATACCCTTGCAGAAGTGGAGTGTAGAGTGTGAGGAGGAGAGTGGCCAAAGATGAGGCTGGAACGACAGATAGGTGGGGTCACTGTATGTGTGGCTCTGCAATCCACGCCCAGGAGTCTGACTCTATCCCCAGCCTGGGGCGGGGCCGGGGGATGGAAGTGTTTCCAGCAAGCTTATGCTTTGGAAACCTGACCGTGCCTGTATCATGAAGAGCTGGCTGGAGGCAGACAGGAGCCAGGGGGCCAGCGAGCAGGTCTCTGTAGTCATCTAGGAAAGGGCAGTGGACTGAACAAGGCAGGCAGCTGGAGGGGGACAGAAGTGGACCCCTGGGAGGCAGACAGAGTAGACAGGCGTGAGAAACCAAATGAGATGAGTGTGAGGGGAAGAACCCGGGAACTTCAGGTGTTGACAGTAATCTATGTTGGACGAAAAGCCAGTGGAGGTGGGAAGTGGCGTTACGGTGGAGGTGTCCATGACACATCTAAGTGGAGCGATTTGGTGGCAGCTAGAGAGGTGAGCATGAAGCTTCAGAAGCAGAGTTGGGTTTGAAACACATGCTTGACACCTGTCACCCCACAGATGTTGCAGAGCAACTGGGGCATGTTAGAAGAGAAGGGAGCCAAGACAGAACCCCAAGGAACACCAACATCTAGGGACAGTTACAGGAAGAGAAGTCCACAGAGGGGACAAGAAGAAATGACCACAAAGGTGGGTAAACCCAGACGGGCGTGGTGGGAGAGACGCCAAGGGCATGAGCATTTTAACGTGGATCCTGCGGTCAGCAACCCACCAAGAGATCAACTGGGGAGTGGTCTCTGCACCGTGATGAGCAAGCATGGGGTGGTGACCTCAGTAAAAGCCATGTCAGGCAGGAGTGTGGTAGGGGAGAAACCGGATAGCACTGGGTTGAAGGGGAAGTAGAGGAAGATGCAGAAAGATTTTGGCTGGGAAAGTCTACCTAGGAAGGAGGAAAGAGCTACAGGGAATGCAGCATTGAAGAAATATATGTGTGTATGTGTGTGTGTGTGTGTGTGTGTGTGTATGTAAGATGGAAATAATTTGTACATGCTTATTGTGAGGACGGGAAGCTAGCAGAGAGACAGAGCTCATAAGAGAGCAAAGAGAGAGGAAGTGCTTGCTAGCTCCTGAGTTGGCTGGGGCAGTGCCTATTTGCCTATCTTGCTCACTGCTGTACCCCCGGCACTGAGGACAGAGGCTGGCACACTGATTGACTGAAGCCACTGGCCCAGGGTCACCCACCAGATGGCACCCATCTCTTCAGGGACAGAGGTGAAGCATCTGTGGGTGGTGGGGAGGAGGTAGGTGTCATAGGTGTGCAGCGAACAGGGATGGTCTAAGCCAGGCCTTCAACGGGGGCCATACACAATGGGCTCTTGGGAAGGAAAAAGTCTTATTATCTGTATAAAGCACAGACACATGCCCCATACACAAACAGATACACAGTACCTCTGTGCTATTAGAATTTCATGGGAAGCAATTAGGGAAAAAAAGTCTAAAAATGTCCTTTAGAGGGGTGATAATGAAAAAAGGTTGAGAAACGCTGACTAGGCAAGGTAAAAAGAAATGCAGGACGCCCTGCAGTCAGCAACACCTGGGCAACATCATGCTGATCACGAGCTCCATGGGGGAGTAAGCCACAGGCTGCAGCTGGCCAGTCTTCTGGGGAGAAGGATGGCAGTGCCCTTAGGAATGGGATGGGGGCAGTGACAGTACCGAGAGGTGACTTATGCTCAAGGACCTGCTTGCAAGGACTAGCTGCCTGATGGAATTTCCATGTCCAAGTGAAAAGCAAAAATATCAAGTAGAGGTGATAAAAGTCACAGGGCCATTCATGCTAAGAATTTTATGACACAAAGGTTACATATACACATATCACACACATACACATATTCATACTCCAAAAATATTTTTGTAAACAATTAGAATCTTAGTTGCTCATATTTTAATTTGCTTACTTTGCTCATATTTGCTCATATGAATATCACTTCAGCAGATATTTTATTTTTTTAAATATTAAAAAAAATTTTTTTTTAAGAGACACGGTCTCACCATGTTGTCCAGGCTGGTCTTGAACTCCTGGGCTCAAGCGATCCTCGTGCCTCAACCTCCCTAGTAGCTGGGACTACAGGTGTGAGCCACCATGCCCATGTATTTTAATGTCTATACGGTAAGTCCTCATTTAACATTTTCGATGGGTTCTTGGAAACTGTGGCTTTAAGCGAAACAACACGTAAGGAAACCAATTTTACCACAGGCTAACTGACACAAACGAGAATGAAGTTCCATGGGCATATTTCTGGTCACAGAAACATCACCAAACTTCTACAAAAAGATTAAAATACTTCTAATATTAAACACTGAAATAAATGTGAGCTATGTGTACATTTAAGAAAGATTAATAAAAACAAGATTATTACCCAATTTTTGGTGAGTCGGTGAGTGACAGCAGGTGTAGTGGTGGGGGGTTCAAGCAAGGAGTAAATGTTTGCAAAGTGAAAATTGTGAGGAGCGCTTCCTCCCACCAAGCAGTTCAAAAAGAACAGTTTTCTACCACATTGCTTATTGTTGTGTGTTTGTATGGTTATCGTAGACTTTATACATTTTTATTTAACAATACTATGTATTCATTCCTTCATTCACTTGCCAACTTGTTTATTCCAGTTCAGGGCTGTGGGTGGCTGGAGCCTCTCCTGGCCACTCAGGGCACCAGGCGGGCACCAGCCCTGGCCAGGACGCTGTCCCCTCGCAGGGATACTCACACACATGCACAATCACACTGCGACCACATATAAACACACCCCACGTGCACAGCTTTGGGATGTGGGAGGAAACTGGAGTGCCCGCAGAAAACCCACGCAGACGTGGGAAGAACATGCAGACTCCACACAGACAGTGGCCCCAGTGGGAACTGATGTTTGTCCTCAACATTCCAATGAAATGACATTGAATGAAATGACATTATTCACGGACTTGCTGTATGCTTCCTAATTAGCACTCTAAAAACTCTTTTACTACATAAATAATTTCCAGTTCTGATCTCTAGTATGTTTTCGAAGTCTGATGAATATATATGGTTATATTAAGTATAGAAATAGGAAAGAAAAAATAAATTGCATTGCTTCTCTTAAATAAAGTTAACAGAGGACATATAGCAAGTTAGTTGGCTAGTACTAAACACTAGCATTTCACTGTCAGAGAAGAGCATTCAAGTGAAACAGGATTAAAAATAAGTTCTGTGTGTTGGTAATTTACACATTTGAAAGTATTATCAGATACTATTATTTTACATGTAGTAATATTTTCAACTCTCTATAGCAAAAAAAAAAAAACAAACACATTGCAATCATAAACCTCATTCATGGACAAAGATAAAAATTTGCACTTTTTGTTCTACATGATTCAAGTTTAAGCCCCTTATTTTTCTAAAAAAAATGCTCAAATATAAAGAAGAAAAAACTATAAAGATGCTACAAAAACGTGGATGGAATATGTAGATGACAACATGTAGTCCAATGGACACACGCAGATGGGGCCAGTGAGGTTACTGGCTCTCAGCTTCAGCCCTACCCTTCTGCCCTCCTGTTTTGTGTTCCTGAGGCTGAACTCTGCAAACCACCTCTCAAGGAAGTACTGCTATTGAAAGGAGCACATCTCTATTTGTTTTCTCCCCTGTATTCTTCCTCTAATTCATTCATCCCATCTGCTCAGTCCCTTCTGCATGTGGCAGGTGTTCTAAGGTATTTAACATCTACTTCTTTTTGAGGTATTTTTAGCCTCTCATTTCTTAGTTCTGTTAATGTACATTGCAGGGCTAGAACAACAGAAAACATAAAAATCAAATATTTGTAATGCCTCAGTCCTCTAATGTAGTGTTGAAGTCCTCTCAAGTACAAGAAACTGTGAAACCTTCACAGTAAAGTATTGACAAATACCCATGAAAAGATATTAACTGAGGTATCAGAACCCATGCTTTACTATTGGGGCAGAATTATAATCTCATAGACTTTTAGGTACTTGGGCTGCTAACATCCCCTTGGTCTTCTATCCATGTTTCTGCACATGCCTTTGTGATTTCTAATGGTGTGCATCAGAATGAGACAGGTAAATATCAAAAGGCAAGGCCACTCATTCTCAAGAGGAGCTTCTGGACCTCTGGGATCTTTAGCCATCACGCCAAAGCTTCTGGGCTCAGAACAGATTCTGAATTAGAGTGGTCTCTTGTCTCACATTGGTTATACACTAACTGAACACCTAACACACTAACTGGACACCTCCAGAGTCACTGCAAAGTCTATGAGTGTAGCCAAATGGCCCTGCAACATAGCCGCAGGCTGTTGTATACACCTCACAGGCACTAGGACACCTGTGACAGGTACCAGTGGAGCTATTTTGTCAGGGCTTTGGGTTTCAGCCAAAAGGACTAATATAATAGTATCTATTAAAAACGTATCTACAGATATAAAATAAGACGTAAAAGTATGGTATTTCCATCTCTAGCTGTTCAGATGACCAAACACAAAAGAAAACACAAAACAAAATACTACCGAGTGAACTCGTTTATCTTGGCTAAGACTTTTTGTAGGTTTTGCTCAGTGAATTTCTCTAGGCCTCAGTCAGGTTTACTTTTGTTTTGCTTTTATTTTACTACAACAAATAATGGGATATGTTAATGGGGCTCCTCTGTAATTACACCTGGATTGATTTGGTCATTGGTGGGCTTCATTTTGTCACTAATGAAATCTTTACTGTTGAAAATAAATGAAATAATTTATAAAGGAAACAGTCTGAGCTAGAAAAAAGCCTCTGCTCCGAAGCAGGGGGGATTTGACCTAGGTCCAACTTTGCAAATGACCCAAATAGGTCACTGAAAACAAGTCATCTCTTTGTTCTCTATTTTCCAGTAGACATAGAGTAGCTAACGTGTTTTCATTTGGGTTGAGGAGCATGCAGACTTCAGAACACAAAGCTTCTCTTGTCCCACCATCCGGGGTCTGCACTTGGGAGGCACCATCATGATGAGCATTTCACATGCCAGTGCTCTCAACTCACAAACCTCCCAGGACCACAACTGGAAATCATCTTATCCATGACACTCCTTAGCTGCTGGAAAACCAGGGAAAAAAGTTTACTTTTTTTTTTTTTTTTTTTTTTGCCTGAAGTCTGTTCATTTATAACGTCAGGAAACTGGTTTGGGTCTCCGAAATTTAAACAAGTACCACTTACTCCCTTCGTATAAACAGAAATGCAACTCTATGTAAATATTCTTTATGAATATTTCATAGCACATTGGAATTAAATTAGTGACTAACGATGAAAGCCAAGAAGGTAATCCACTCAGATGTTGCACTGAAATTGTCTCTAAATTCATTCCTTAAATCCAAACCACAATCTCAAACGCCAGTCTCTTATTACAAAGGTGCTCTGTGTTACGAGCAGTGCCCTCAACAAATGCCGCCTAAATCCCTCTTGCATAAAGCTTGTGCATCCTTGATTCTAGCCCTGCACCCATTAAGTTGTAAACGAATTTTATTTGCTGAACAAATGTTAATGCCGTTCTACGTTAAAGGATAATGTTAGGAAAAGCACCTAAGTATTAAGCACTGGAACCTTTAAGGATGAGATACAGTGTAACTTAGAAAACTGCCTGTTACAAACATATGTCAGCCATGAGGGCTTCCAGCCCTTATCTCCCATCTTCACAGAACTCGCTCGTAATTCCTCCCTCGGTTAAGAGGATTTTGCAATAACACACAGATTTATTAGATCCCAGGATCAAAACTCTCTGAGTAAGAATAAAAAATAATTATGCTTTAGAACACAATGCAATATCCAAATGACTGGAAAACAGTCACCTCAGCAAAAATAGGAGGAAGAAGTTAAAGATGAGGTTGGTAACACTGGCCATAAAACCTCTGTGAGTTTAAGTGCATAAATGCACGATCTGGCACTTCCAAATCATTAACGTGTGGAAATGGGAAACCTCCCGTTCACAGAAAAATGCCTGAGTGGTTTCATTAAGGAGCCAGGGTGACTTCTCCATTTAAGTAAGACAGATCAGTAGTTGAGAGACAGGTTGCTGGTGCAAGATATCTTTGTTAAAATCCCAGCTCTACCCCTTGCTAGCTGTGTAACCTCCGGCAAGTTGTGTTTAACTTCTCCTCGCTTCGGTGTTCTCATCTGTAAAATGGGGATATCAACAGTGCCTACCTCCTGAGGCAGCTGCGAGGGTTATATGGGTTAACACGTGTAAGGAACTTAGAATCATGCCCCTGTACGTAATGAGCGTTCAATGAATGTCAGCTCTTCATGATCTGGTCATTGCTATTGTACAGGGGATATACTGCAATTGAGAAGGGAGCTGACTGGAAATCATGGCCCTTCCTCGCAGGAGGTCTCTAAAGGCTCTGACTGCATCTTCTGATTTCTCTAGTATGGACTCTGCCCCTCACTCCACAGAAACAGCACTCAGAAAGGTCCCCATGATGTTTCTGTTGCCTAATCCATTGGGTGGTTTTAGATCCTCATCTTTCTTGTCCTCTCAGAAACTCGGAACACCGCTGAGCTTGAAACTCTCACTGTGGATTCTTTGACTTCTCACCATCATCATCATTGTCCCTCAGCTTTTCTGGTCACTCCCTCTCACTCCTGTTTGCCAGTGGATCTTCCTTCCCTTGGTCTCAAAATGTCAGAATTTAGGCTCTCATTGTTTCTCAGTCTCTAGTCTCTGTCCAGGGAAATTTACCCATTTCTATGGTTTGATTAGCAATGACAAGTTAATTAATCCAAAATGTTGACCTGCAGCTCAGACCTCTGCTCTGACCTCCAGATCCTCATTCATTATTCTGTGTTCTCCATGTTTACCTGAAAGTCTCAAAGGCACTTCAAACTTAGCACATATAAAAATGAATTTATGATTTCCCCCCTCCCTCTAAAACCAGGGTCTCCAATCATACTTCCCATGGCAGCGAGAGCACCACCAAGATTCTCTCATGTGGACTCCTGCGATAGCCTCCCACTCATTCCTGCTTCTCCTCCTCCTCCCACCTCGCCCCATCCATTCCCCACAGCAGCCACAGTGGTGCATTTAAACTGCCAATCTGATCACACCACTCTCTGCTCAAATGCTTCTGGCTTCCTACCTGATGGGATCTTGAAGGTGGCTGAGAAGGCACAGGGTGATCCGGCTCCTGCTGCCTCTCCTGCCTGGCTTCTTCTGCCCACTCTCTAGCCACTGTGGCCTTCCTCATCCTTTCCAGGACTCTAACAAGTCACACTCTTCCATTTCCTCTGTTTGGAACCCTCACCATTCCTCTCCTTGGATGATTTCCTATTCATTCTCCAACTCTCAGTTCAAATGTTACTTCCTCAGGAAAGCCTTTCCTGATCCAAAATTAGGTCATTTACCCTAAAGCAAGCTTTCCAAAAACCCTAGTATTTATCACAGTTAACATAACATCTTCATTTCTGTGGCCATTTTTCATGACCCTCCTCTTCCTCCACAACGGAGAGCTATCACCTAAACATGACGGCTGCAACTAACAAGTACCCCAGTGACCCTGACCACATCATGTTCATCCGGCCTGGTCACAAGGGCAGAGAAATGGATAAGGAAAACTGGGCTCTGCAAAGACGATCCCTGGAAACCTGGCATAAAAAGACCAATACATCATGTCTGTGATTTACAGCAAATGGAATCTGTTTGTGAGCCATTGCAATGATATTCATCATTTTCCTTTGGGAGATTCTGTTCCTCCCTCCCTCCCTCCCTCCCTGACTTACTCATTTAACAAAACTGTGAATTCTAAATTCCAGACATTGGGGCCACAGTCTGGGAGGAATGCTGGTGTGTGACAGATACACAACAAATACTATCTGCTATAAATAAGAAGGAGCCTTGTGCTTGTGTTTGGAGGGGAGAGCATGCTTAGGATAACAGGGGAATGTGGTCTTGGAGAATGACTGATGTGACTGAGGCAGGAAACAGCCAGAAAAACCTTCCAGGAAAAACTGGGAACACTGACGCCGTCCTCTAGGAGGACCTCTCCAAATACCAACTGCTACTACTACTACCTTAGGCTGACAGGTGGTGGGAGAGAGTAAAAGGCTCAACGGGGTGCTACAGGCACCACCATCACCAACGTTTCCCCCAGGTCTGTGCTGCCTCCCATCCTGGACCACTCATTGGCTCCAGGAAGAGTGGAACACAGGGAGCTCAGCTACCTCCTAACACAGCCACTCTCTCCACTGCACCTGGGCATGCACGTGGGAAGTTCAGACTGCCTATGGATACAAACCAGTGACCCAGCCCTTTGTTCCACACCTGATGGGAAGAATGTCACAGCTGAGTAGTGTCAGTGGTGGGAGGTGTCACAAGTCAGTATCGTGGGAAAGTGGGGTGGGTGGGGGGCTGTGAGACACTCATCAGCTCTTTCCAAAAAACAATCATTCTAAAGATTTATTAACTCTTGACTGTAGCTATCAGTCTTATTCTAATTGAATTTTACTTTACCTAAACTATATCCTTTGGGTGTGTGAATTACTCAAACTTCAAGTCCTGCTTGGAGAACAGAAAGGGAAGGGCATAAGACAGATTTCTCCCATATCCTCAAGAAAGCCAAGAGAGGATAAGAGGGGTAGAATTTTTCTAATTAGGGAAGCCCAAGAGGGGACTCGTGTTGTTCTGGCATTACTATTCTGTGGTTTTAACCACCATAATAAATTAGGGAGATGGGTTAAAAATGGAATATTTGGACTCTCAACATATGAAATATTTGGAATATTTGGACTTTCAACATAAAAATATGTTGAAAGAGAAAATTAAGAAAAGTTATAGCAGCATCTTATACTACTTGTTGTTTAAGCTGAAACAAAGCTCTAGAATAGAGATAATATAGATATAAGATATAATAGGTATCTTATTTAACATATATTTAAATACCAGAAATGAAGCTACCTGATTTGACAATTATTTTCTATGTAAACCTCTGCCAGAAAAAAAAAATCATTATGAATTCAACAAATCAAACTTCAGTGACTTATTCTGGTCAATTTGAGAGTTATTTATAAAATAATGCCTTCCAGAAAGGAAAAAAAAAATCTTGCGTTTGAAAACAGTTAATGTAAAATTTTAAACCAAGTAATTACATTGCTAGAATTCACCAGCAATTCAAGAAAAAGTGTGCAAAAGTTAAGACCATATTAAAATAAAAGTTTTTTTTTTTTTAACAGTGAAATTCCATACCATCTGGCCTAATTTTTCTTGGTGCTTTGCCCAGGGTAATATCAGCTTTTTGAGAACTTGAGTAAATTATTAGGTTATTCCTCTGAAAAAATATGAGTGAAGAAAAAATACAGGTTGATGACAACACCCTACTCAGAACAACACCAACATGGCGAACGGCCCAAGTGAAGTCAGGCTGCACGTGAAACTGGTCCGTGGAGGGATCCACGCTGGACGTGGCGGGGATGAAAAGGACAGGCGCCCAGGGAGCAACACGGAAAATAACAAGTAAAACAACATAGAAATAAATTTTCAGACTTTGAGCATTACCTCTCTGTCAGGTGCTCCTGATTCTAATTAAGTTTAGAAGAAAAATAACAGGGTAACCCCTGCCTGACTCAAAAAGTACAGACCCTTCAAGGATGCTCTTAGACAGCAGGGTGATAAACAGGGCATCCAAAGGTGAGCACCGCCATAGTTTTCACCTTAATTCCGTTCTTCTGGTGTCCAGCTGATCCCTTAATACAGCATCACCTCAGCCTGTGCAAAGGCACCCAGACGGGGTGCGGCTCCTAGATTTCTAGAACAGATGTTATTCATAGGTGCCATTTCATCAACCTACCCTCAAAAAAGGTAAAGGTCAAAGAACAAATGATGGGCTCCCTTTGATCAGGTAGCCACACGTTTCCTTTCTATTTGGAATCTACGTCCAACAAGCTGATAAGATTCAAAGAATAATCTTACCCGAATTATTTCTTCAACACAGCTGTTGCTTTCTCCAGATCTATTCTCCTGAAAGCAAAAGAAAAAAAGAAAGTTAAGCCTGAGGGAACAGATTCACGGTCACAAAGAGATGACATGCGAGCTTCCAAATTAGTGGGGAAAAGACTTTAATAGAGTTTTGGACAGAGGGAATATCTAAACTGGGACTTGCTGACCAAATCCTTTCCTTAATGGCTGGCTTCCGTTGTGGCTACTGCCTGTCACCCTTCCCCAGCCTGGAGTGCCAACACACCCACCCCAGGGCAGGGCAGACTCCTAGGAGCACAGAACACGAGCTGTAGGTATGAGCTTCGCACACCTTGGGCTCCATCCAAGTGTGGACACCACGGCCTGGGCAGTGAGAGTGGATCCAGTTTATCCACCCAATATGGGCCGTGGGCCTGACAGGTACAATGGCTGCTACAGCTTAAGTAAAAGTCTGGTGGTTCCACAGTCCTCAAAGCCTAGAAATACTGGTTTGATGGGCCGAAAACTGAAAAACCAAAAGCAGCAACATCCTCTGGCCGCTGGCATGGCACACTGGGGTGTCACACCCCGAGCCACTTGTTTTATCACTCACGCTGCCCCGTGCTGCGGAGATATGAACAGGCTCTGGGGTGTGGTGGCTTCAGGTCACAGCTGACTCTGGGGAACATTTTAAGTTCCAAAGATACTGCTAGTTACAAAGTCTAGAGCACAGGACGTGGCTCTGTGGGGACAGACACAGCATATGCTGGGGGAAGTGCCTATCTGTGGCCTTAGGGAGATCTCTTGCTCCTGTAATTCAAGGATGTTCACCGCACTCGGTGTGACACGCTAGAATGAGGCTTTCTTCACAATCTCTTCTCCAAGCCCACTTGCCTTTCTTCCTCACTCTTCTCTCTCCACCAGGAACGCTGTCTGCAGCTGTCCCCCTTTTCCTAGTGAATCCCAAGTCCTTCTCCAGGCAGCAGCTCCACCCGGCTCCCTCAGAGCGGCCATCCCTGACCCAGGAGCACCCTCCCGCAACAGTACCCGCTTCTTCACAGCCCTCGCCACAACCGCAAATCAGCAATGAGCTCGCCAGCACCATCCCCTCCCTCTGGAACACGCACTCCATAAATTCAGGAGCTTTCTGTCCTACAGCACTGCGCTTCACACAGTATGGAGTGTGTGCAATAAATATTTGCCAGTGGTCGGAGTATGAAGAAATGAATGAATTTACTTCCTGTGGTTCTGATAAAACCGAGGCCTGTTGCAATCAGCTCTGGGACTTTTACTTGTTGCAAAGGCTCCACCAAAGAGCAAACCACTGCACCTCCCATCCCCCTGCATGTGCCACCCCATGTCTTCTTCCTGGGAGTAGAGCATTTCCTATGAAACACTACCCTTCACACTGGGTGAGGGCCCAGAGAGAAGGAAGATAGGTGAAGCTTGAAAAGGTGATTGGGACCTTCTCCTACCCAGAATTAGGGGATTTACCCACATCTCCCACCGCAGGCCCAGAAAGTTTACATGACTTGCCCAAGGCCACGTAACAGTGGAGCCTGGACCCAGAACACAGCATGCCTGATCCTCAGTCATGTACATTTTCCCTTCAAGAAGCTTTCCCCAATACCAAAGGCTGTGCTTGAAATATATCCGTTCCTTTAGTAATCCTGAGTTTATTTGTCAAAATTATTTCATTACCAGGGTTTCTATGAGGTTAATATAGTTTGGGAACTTTTTTTTTTATTGTGGTAAAATACACATGACGTTTATCATTTTTACCCATTTTAAAGCATACAATTTATTGGTGTTAAGTACATTCACAATGTCATCACCACTATTTAGCTCTAGAAATTTTTTAAAAATATATTTCAAAGTATTATGGGGGTATGAATGTTTTTGGTTACATGGATCGGCTTTTGTAATGCTTGAGTTAGGGTTAAAAGTGTGCCTGTCACCCAGATAGTGTTCACTGTATCCATTAGGTAGGTTTTCACCTATCCCCTCTTTCTCCCTCCCCCCTATTTGATTTCCACTGAGTTATATACTTCCCTCTATACACATTGTGCTCATTGGTTAGTTCCAATTTAATAGTGAGTACATGTGGTGTTTCTTTTCCATTCTTGAGATACGTCACTTAGGAGAATGGTCTCCAGTTCTACCTATATTGTTGAAAAAGGCATTAAGTCATCATTCATGACTGAGTAGTACTTCATGATATATATATATATATATACACACACACACACACACACACACACACACATATACATACACACACACATTTTGTTAATTCACTTATGACTTGATGGGCATTTGGGTTGATTCCACATCCTTGCAATTGTGAATTGTGCTGCAATAAACATTCAGGTGCAAGTATCTTTTTGATAAAATGACTTCTTTTCCTTTGGTAGATACCTAGTAGTAAGATTTCTGGGTCAAATGGTAGGTCTACTTTTAGTTCTTTGAGGAATCTCCATACTGTTTTCCATAGAAGTTATACTAATTTGCAGTCCCACCAACAGTGTGTAAGCATTCCTTTCTCTCTGCATCTGCACCAGCATCTATTGTTTTTGGACTTTTTAATAAAAGCCATTCTAACAGGGGTATGGCGATATCTCATTGTAATTTTAATTTGCATTTTCCTGATGGTTAGAGACGTTGAGCATTTTGTCATGTTTCTTGGCCATTTGTCTATCTTCTTTTCAAAAGCTTCTGTTCATGTCCTTTTGCCCACTTTTTAATGGAGTTGTTTGATTTTTTTCTTGCTCATTTTCTTGAGTTATTTGTAGATTCTGGTTATTATTAATAGCCTTTCACTGGATATATAGCTTGCAAATATTTTCTCCCATTCTGTAGATTGTCTATTTGCTCTATTGATTATTTCCTTAGCTGTGCAGAAGCTTTTTAATCTAATCAGGTCCATTTATTTATTTTTGTTGTTTCTGTGATTGTCATTGAGATCTTCTTCATAAATTCTTTGCCTAGGCCAATATCTAGAAATGTTTTTCCAACATTAACTTCTAGAATTCTTAGGGTTTCATGCCTTACATTTAAGTCTTTTATCCATTTTGAATAAATTTGTGAGTGGTGAGAGATACAGATCCTGTTTCATTCTTCTGCATGTGGCTGTCCAGTTGTCCTAGCACCATTTATTGAATAGGGATTCTTTTCCTCGGTGTATATTGTTGTCTGTTTTGTCAAAGATCAGTTGGCTGTATGTGGATGGTTTCATGTCTGAGTTTACTGTTCTGTTCCATTGGTCTATGTCTCTATTTTTGTGCCAATAACCATGCTGTTTTGGTTATTATAGTTCTAGAAATTTTTATCATGCCACATGGAGACTCCATGCTTATTAATCAGTTATTACCCATTCCTCTTTACCCTAAGCCCTCGGAAACCACTAATCTGTTTTCTGTCTCTGTTGATTTTCTTATTCTGGATATTTCATATAAATGCATCATACAATATGTAGTCTTTTGTGTCTGGCTGCTTTTGCTTAGGATAGTGTTTTCAAGGTTCATTTGTGTTGTAGCACGTATCAGCATATCGTTCCTTTTTATGGCTGAATAATATTCCAGTGCATGGATAAGCCACATTTTGTTTATCCATTCATCAATTGAGAACACTTTGGTTGTTTCTGCTTTGGCTATTGTGATAGTGCTTCTGTTAGGTCAGCAGTCCCCAACCTTTTTGGCAACAGGGATGAGTTTCACGGAAGACAATTTTTATAAAGACTCAGGTGGGGATGGGGTGGGAGTGGAGCTCAGGCAGTGATGCAAGCGATGGGGAGTGGCTGTAAATACAGACAAAGTTTTGCTCACTTGCCTGCCACTCACTTCCTGCTGTGTGAGCCGGTTCCTATGTTTCACAGAAGACAATTTTTCCACGGACTGGTGTGGTGGGGAGGCAGAGGTAGAGGCCTGTGCAGCCTGGTTTATAACAGGCCAGGGGCTGAGGACCGCAGTCTTACATTAATATTTGTGTATAAATTTTTGGTTTCAACACTTGTTTTCAATTCTTTTGGGTATATAAAGGGTCATGTAGTAACTCTATGTTTTAAACTTTGGAGGAACCACCACATGGTTTTCCACAGAGGCTGCACTATTTTACATTCCCATCATAAGCGTAGGAGGGTTCTAGTTTCTCCATATCCTCGCCAACACTTGTTAGAGTTTATTTTATAATAGCCATCCTATTTTGGGTTTGAAATGGTTTTGATCTGCATATACTTAATGACTAATGGTGGTAAGCATCTTTTCATGTGCTTTTTGGTCACTTGTTTATCTTCTTTGGAGAAATGTCTACTCAAGTCCTTTTCCCATTTTTTTAATTGGGTTGTCTGTTTTCTCATAAGAGTTCTTGTATATTCTGGATATTAGACCCTTATTAGATATGATTTGCAAATATTTCCTTCCATTCTATGGCTTGTATTTTCACTGTATTGTTAGTGTTCATGGACACACCTTACAAGTTCTGACTTCCATCCCCAATTTCTTATTCCAGGAATGCTGTGGAGATTGAACCATTCTGACACTCTGACACTGTAATCAAATTGAATCCAACAGCTCTTTTGGAATGTGCCCCAAATAGGCTTCCTTTCTAAGAAAGTTTGAGGCAACATCACAAAGGTTATATGGTAAATTCTTGGTGAGGCCAGGGCTTGATGGTCCCTTGGAATGATCTCCTTTGGTGTTCAGGGTGGGAACAAGTGGTCTCCATTGGAAAATGTGTCAACACATCCACAATCATTAACAATTTCTCTTACCCTACTTCCAAGTCCCAACAGTTTTCTACTGTGTAACATGCCGAGTGAGCAAATGCTAAATTCCCAGTGTACTTTCTGTTTTCCACCTTAAAACAATTAATCAAGGAAAACCTGACCTCCTATTCTCCTAGTGGAATCACCCAGATACAACAACATACTAAGAAGACTTTCCAAATTAAACTTTTGGCTTGATTCCTTAAAGCTAAGCTTCCCTGAATACCATACTTTAATTTCATTTGATATGGTTCATATAAATAACTGGTTGCTATTATGACTATCTCCCCCTATAATCATAAAAATGTCCACTACCCTACTCTAATGAGGAAACGCACAGAGAGAAAAATGCAGGATAGATGCCCTGTTAAATACTCCCTCATCACTAAAGACACGTACATAGGATTACGACACCGGGTCATCTCAATGGCAGCTCCAACTCTGAGCTTTGGTGGTCTGGACAGACACCAGGTCATTCCTTACTAGGAGGGCCCCTTGTAAAGCTTAAGGAGGTGACAGAAGTGAAGCCGGAAAAGGGACTTCCAACAATAATCTCAGGAAGTCCTGCCTTTAAACTACAGCATCGATAGTCTTTGTCAGGGGAACATTTTGATCTTCTCTGGAACATTTCTCCTGAGGACTCAAGAAGGGTACCATACTGATTTGAATCTCCAGCACCCCATTTGGATTGTAGTGGATCCATGGGACATGGAACTGTACAAAGTTTGAATGGGAAGGAACCTTGGAGCTCATCTCAGGCCAACTCAATGACTTTAACAGACAGAGAAACTGTGGTCCAGGGAAGTGAAGGGCTCTGTCCAAAATCATTCTGGTAGTGAGGGGCAGTCAAGGCAGAATCCACACACACTTCTTCAACACAAGCTCAGTGAATTTTCTACTATCTCATGATGTCTCCCTCAGCTCAACCCCTAGAACTGGCTCAAGCTGAGGTTATTTGCATGCTTAAAGTAGGGAAATAAAAGAATTTAGATAGTATTTGGGTAAATTTCCTCCTTTCCATGTGGCGAATTATCCAACACTTAGTCACTGTGTCTCACTCACTAACCTCCAATGTCACATGCATAGACTAAAGGGGGAAGAGATGAGAGAGGAAGTAGAGAGAAAAGGTCAAATCTACAATCCCTTAAGTTGCATAAAAAAAAGAGAGATAAGGGTTTGTGTTCCTAGAAGTTGGAGGATAGAATCCCCCCTTCATCTTTTCCAAATATAAAGAGGGGGTAGGTGGCTAGGTAGGGTCAGGGAAGCAGGGAACTAGAGACCCTTTCACCTTCTTGAGGCCTTTCTCAAATCTGGTTTCAGCGGCAGTTGTGTGCTTTGATTATATTTACATTCTGAAAATTTCTCATGTTTATGAACAAGATTAAAATATGCAAGTAATTTACATCTCCAAATCCATGTTTATATTTTTCACAATAAAGTTACTGCGTTCCTTGGAAAGGTACCCACTGTGAAGGAAGGCTGCACAATGTACATTTTAATTACTCTGTATTTTCTGAGGGTTTGTAGCTGTTGTTTCACGCTGAGCTGCTGAGCTGTTGCTCTGTATTTACTCCGACTTTGATGAACCCACCTCATTTTCCTATCATTACATTTTGAAATCTGTCATAACAGTCTCACCTCATTGAACCTCCAACTAAACTTCAATTAAAAGCTAGCAACCCCATCTGATTCTCCTCTTTAGCCTTGCCTATCATGTGATTTCCCCAAATCCTGCCACTTAAATGTACATATCGTACACTCTGCCGGGGAAATGTGAAGAGCTAAGCTGTGGGTAAGTATAGCTCAAGAAATAGCCAGGAGCATCCCATCACTGACAGCAGAAGTCCCTAATTACCATGCCGAGCACAGAGCACAGGAAGAAGCAAGGCTTAAGGAGGAAAAGCTCCATCAAATCAGTGGGAAATGGCATTTCATTGCAGAGACGAGCTGCACACATCCTCGTTTTTGAAAATGCGTTCATCAGACACATTTCGGGCGGAACTTTCATTCTAAAATACTACTACTTTAAAGTCACCATGCCTTTTTTTGTCTGCATGCACTCAAGAGACCCTCAAGCATTTAGAATTTGTTTATCTCATGTATACTCTTAAATATTCCTGAAGAACTATTTTTAAATAAAGCTTACTATTCTTGATTTATAGAAAAACCGAGATACAAAGAAATTAGGTGTGCTGTCAATGCCGCAAAAGCAGTGGGCAAGGATCTAAGCTCGAATTCAGGGACCGTAATTATTCTATGGGAAGCCCATCCCTGCACCTATGTCCTCAGCTGTATCTTGGAGGACAGGGTCACCTGTGGACAAGGAGGCACACAGCCAGTTCACTCCCAAATTCAGTCTGTCTCATACCTAAACTGCCCCAGCTCCTTCCAAGGGCTGTGCCCTGCTCTCAGTCCCCAAGCTGGAAGCCCAGCTGCATCTCTGCTCAGCCCCCTCCTCATCCGAATTTGCTCAGCTCACTGGGTCTCCTCTACCTGTACCACTCACATCCAGCTCTTCCTCTCCCATCCGGCTGTCACCACTGTCATCTCAGCATTTATACACTGAGAGGAAAAATCAGTGGAAAGAATCATAAAAAGAGAAAGGACGCATAAAGGTACATCATAAACATGTGAACAAAATGGCAGCAGATGATGTGACGGCAATATTAACATCACTTAAAGGACAGTTCACAGCAAAAAAGAAAAAAAGAATAAGAATTGGAGAGCACAGTACAGAATGAGGAAAAAATAGTCAGGGCATTAATATAGCACCAACATAAGATATGCTAAGAAAAAGGAAGAGAAATTGAATTTTTATGGTTAGGAGTCTCTAATCCACGCCTGTTTTTTCCTAACAGACCAAGGATACCAAAATTAAGACAAACATAAAACCCCATATAAGGGGATAGATAATTTGAACAACAAATTAAATAAGGCCAAATTGATAGAATGAACTTAATGCTATGCAGAAACTCTAGCTTCTCAAATATACATGAGATAGTTACAAAAAAGTGGTAGCTACTGAAGTGATCATATACTATGCCACAAAAAAAGCTTCAAAAATTCCAAAATGTAGTTGTCTTACAGCCTGGACTCTTTACTCACAAAGTTATCAAAACTACGAAGCTACTGACACAGGAAACTTACTCCCGATGCTGGGAGCCTATGTTTTCCTGGAATGAGGTAACACCTTCTATTTCTCCACCATCTTGGTTTTAATGGTTGGAACTTGCTCTGTCTCCATCCTGTTTTGATCAGGGTAATTTAAAACTTTGTTTTGAGACTTCCTGATTCAGGCAATGCTGCAGCAATGCCCAAAACAGTACCTAAAGCACTGCCCAAAGCAGCACCTACCAGTTCCTTGTCTCACTATGAATTAAACACAGTATTAGACATAAAAATCTCCTACCGCGTTTCCCCAAAAATAAGATCTACTCCTCAAATAAGCCCTAGCAGGATTTCTAAGCATTTGCGCAATATAAGCCCTACCCC
>VBSM01002608.1:100272676-100301656 GCA_008086735.1 Cheirogaleus medius | reverse complement strand
GTGTCTTCTTGAGGAAAAATAAATATAAGACCCTGTCTTATTTTCAGGGAAACCTTATTTTCAGGGAAACATGGTAGAATGCCTGAAGAAACAAAAAACACACACTAATACTCTTCATATGTTCAGAAAAATAATGTTAAAATACAGCAAAATAAAATTATGAAATGTCCCCAAAGATTTTCTTAGAGGTCAATTCATACACTAAAGGCTTTCATTATTTTTTTCAGAGGAACTTTATGTGCTAAACAATCAATTACACATTTAAAATCAAAAGAGAAGTACAAAAGAAGGAATAAGGGAGAAAATAACAAATAAAGAAAAGCAAATAACATTAATAGAATACAAAATCAATAGAATTTATAAAGCCAAGATATAGTTTCTTAAAAGCAAAAGCAAAACACACTATAAACACAAGTGACAATATACAAGTCACTTATAAATCAATTCAATAAAAAGAACATCTGAATAAATATATTTTGAGATAAGAAGGGAAAAAAATAACTTATATGGAAGGGACTATAATTATAAGAGGATATTTATATTAATATTAAAATAGAACGCAATACTAATAATTGAAAAATTTTTATGAAGTAGTCAACTTTCTGAAAAAAATTGACTTAAGAAATAAAGGAAAAAGAGATTAGAGCTGCAACCCTGAGAATGCAAAGAAAATAACTAAAAAGTACCTTCAAATGGGGCTTCAAGTCAGACAGTTGTAGAGAAGTATCTCAAACTTCTAAGGAAGAACTAATTCCCATATATTTTCTTTTCCAGAGCAGAAAGTAATGGAAAGCTATGTAATTTATTTTATCAAATTAGCATAAAAACCTAACAAAAGAGAACTACTCAATATCTCCTATGAAAATAAATATGAAATCCTCAATAGGTTATTAACAAATATAATTCAATAAAATATTATAAGAATTAGTAAGATTTATCTAAGGAATGCCAAAAAGGTTTAATATTCAATATTAAGGCCCTTTAAAAGTATTGTATCACTAGGGAAAATAAGTAAACTATGATTATCTCAGCTTACAGATTTTTGATCGTATACCTAGCAAATCCAAAAGATTCCGCTGTTATTGTTATTTAAAAAGGTGGTTAATAAAGTGGTTGGAAAGAAACTAAACAGTGAAATTTCAATAATTATTTTGTGTAACAGTAATAAACAATTTAAAAATATGGAAAAAAATCCCACCCACAATATCAGGAAATATAAATGAAGGAAACAAGAAATGTTTAAAATGTATAAAAAATACCTCAGTGTTCTAGTGAAAGATACAAAAATACCTGAAAGGGATTGGGCTAGACTTCTTGTGGGGGGAATAAACCACAAACTATGTTAACTTTAAAAAAATTATTGAGGTGAAAATCAAGTGACATGCTACCATTTTAAAGTTGTACAATTTAGTGGCATTTAGTACATTCGCAATGTTGTAAATCACAATCATTTTCTATCTAGTTCCAAAATATTTCTATCATTCCAAAGTAAAACCCTATACTCATTAAGCAGTTTCTCTCCATTCCTCTCATACATTAGCTTTTTAATATGATTTTATTGCATATATTAACAAATATTATACTGCACTAAAAAGAACAAAATGAGAAAATATTCATGGGTCCCATTTACTTGTATTAGCAGATTTTATAGTGGCTATGTTATTTCTCATTTATGTGTTCATGACCAGTTCCTAGCAGAGTACTTGGTACAAAATAGTAGGCATTCAGTGATAATTGTTGAATGGATAAATAAGTAGCTAATACACTAAAAAAGAAAATATTTTTTAAAAATTAAACTCTGCAACTTTTTAACTTTATAGGTAATAAGGCTGTTCATCTACATTACAAAGGGTTATCTTTGTTTTACCCCAAAATAACAATAAACCACCAGGTACCTTAAAGACAAATTCTTGGAACACTAACATTTATTTACTTCATTAAAATTAGGCTTATATCCATTAATATAGAAACTATTAACAAGTCATTTGACATCCCTAATCTCCACGCTGGTATAAATTAGAGCACAAATATTTGCTTTCTATCAGCAGGCAATATTGTTAAAGAGTTAATAATTGATTTTCCATCAGATTCTTAGACATAGGACAAGGTCTTTCAATTATGTTATTATTTTCATAATGAAAATTAGTGATCTAAATCAGAGCTTGCAGTTAAAAGAGTATTTGGTTTTCAGAAAGTTAAGTGGGCTGTCAGTGTGCTGACCTCGTCAAAACCTATCGATGGCACACAGAGACTAGAACAAGAGACAGTGATGCTACATCCTGATCGCTAATTGATATTGAGTACTTTTCCATGGGGTCATGTCTCAATAAAGTGCCCGAGTACTGTCTATTAGGGTCATCTCCCACACTGCTCTGTCAACACTGGGTAAAGAAACCACATGAGGGTAATAATGAATACATGCTTCCCATTTGTAACCTGACATCGACAAGAACACTTCAAGACTTGTGTGTTCTTTCATCTAAGATTCTGCAGTCATTACTGTTACTAAGAGGAAGACCATGCAGACTCAGGCAGGACTGACAATGCTGAAGTCATTTAACCCTCACAGGGCAGGCGAACTTCAGTGAGACTTTTAAGATGTACCACTTCCTTTCTGACATCTTCCTGAATCTCACCTCCACACTCCATTTATATAATGCGTCATCAGAAGGCTTGCTGATAGGACAACCCTATAACATATTAGTTTTTTTTTCTCCTATAAAGGATGGAGGGAAATGTATAGGACAAACACATTTGATTATCATTTACAGTCAGGAACATGTTTTTCTTTTCTAAGCATGAAATTCTGAACATGAAAGCTTGCAAGATGGACAGAGTAATACAGTGTGGCTGAATAAATCAACCAATCGAAGATGCTTAGGACTGCTTTAATTTGTGTTCCACAGTAAGATGGATAATTCTCTTTTAGCCATGAATGGAAATGACTGGTGTAAATGGCAAAAGTGATACTATGTATGTATTTGATAATATTCTATTTGGCATATGATATTAACTCTATTTAAGCATTTTGCTAAAAGAAATAAAGGGCAGACTCACAAATCACCCTTTATGGATCTTTTTCTCCATCATCATCTTAGCTTCTCAACAAGGTCTTAGCTTCATCTGACTCCCTAGAACAGGGCTAATTCAGTGTATTCAGCATCAACTGTTTCTATGTATGCTCTCTCATGAAGTATGCTATAAATAAACAGTAACTAAATAAATCCAGCTGAAATCAGCTGGGGTGCAGGGGAGAAGGTGGGAGGCAGGTAGGATTGGAAAACCTGAGAAACTGTTACATGTTTTTGTTGACTGCTGAGAATTTTTCAATACTCAAAGTTTTATATTTTTAAATAGATCTATCTATAACACCCTATTTAAAAGATTTTTTTTCTTTTTTTAAATTTATGAACATTTACAGCATTTTCATTCTTGACTCTGCTGGTGTAACTTTACTGTTAGTCTTGGAAATATCTGCAGGATATTGGGAAGAGAGCTATTATAGTGGCCATGGATTTTATCTTTTCCCTTCCACTCCCACAAAAGGTTTAGTTCCTTGAAAAACAGTATGTGTGCCCCAGTATAAGGCAGAGTGAGTTCTTTTGCTTGTAAGAACTTGGGATACCAGGGCCTGCACCTGGATGCTCATCTATGCATCTGCCCTCTCCTCTATCAGGGATGGCCTCAGAATGTCCCGGCAGCCACTGCTGACTACTGAATTTCTACAAAAAACATCACCATATAAAGCCATCTTCTGGGGATCCTTGCTGGGCAACTCAGGAACGGAAGGGACACTTCAGCTCCCTGTGTCTCTTTAGTCAAGAGGGCAAAACTGTTTTCTATCGCTGCTCCATAGCCTCTGGGTGGAGCCCACTGAGAAGACAGTCTCTCTATATCTTCATACCTCACTGGTAATATAAAACCCCACGAAATTGTAATCCAAAGGGAGGGGGAGAATGTTTTACAAGACAAATAGGTTGATATGAAATAGACATCACATTTTAAGTATCCTGAGATTATTGTGGCATGATTCTATTTGGAAAGAACACAGACATTCCCTCTTGCATGTTACCTAACACCATGTTTAAGATCCTCCAAATACAGGAAAGAGTTGGAAAGAAAACCATTTGCTTAGGTCACTATTTGGTTTCACAATCTTTGGCTACTCTCAAGAGATCATTACCGCATGGAATCAATTATTAGGCAAATTTTTGCATCAAGAATCTCCCTTTCCAATGGAGAAAATTTTAACTGTGTTTACTGAAAAAAATAAAAAAACTTGAAATCTAACTGAAACACACTCAAGACCATGTTGAAACAACTTAATGAAAAATGATCATTTTGTGATAAATACCAAATAAGAGCAGTCAAACTAAGTCAAAAAGCGTAAATGAAAATTGTCGAGGTTATTTTCTATCTAATACCATGACTTAAAGGCTTATAGAAAAAGTAAAAATCACTGTTATCTCTCAACCCTTGTTTCCAAAAAGAATAAATGCCAGAACAATGTGCAGTGTATGGACTTGATTTCCAACACTGGGAAAGTGGATGATTTTTAGAAACTACTTCCATTAGGCTAAAAAAAAAGGACACCCAGAAACTTAGCAGTAGTCAAGGAATAAATGATGCAGACTAATGCAACATGCAACCAAAGGGGACCTGAAAACTCTGCAAGTAGTCTGAAGTGTAAAAATAAGAAAGAGATGGCCACTGCTTAGGTAGACAGTGTAGTGTGAAATGGTACAAAATGAAAAGATGACAGAAAAAAGCGTGATTCAACTTCTATCTTGCTTCTGCCTTCACACCAAAAGCCATCTTAAGAGTTGTAAGTAGAACAACGTACAGAGGATTCACACCCCAGTTAGGCAGCAATACTAAGAGAATGCTTTTAACCATTTTGCATTTTTTCACTGGCCTTCACAATACACAACATATTTTTTGCAAAACATTTATGCAGATAAGGTTTGAGAGACCAGGAAAAGAACATAACAGTCAGCAGCTGGAGTTTGATTATTACCAACACAGGATTAGTCAAGTCCAGCAAAGTTACGGAATGTCTTAGTAGCCGCAGAAAAGACTGCACTAATATGCATGGAAGGAACTTGCTGATGTGGTCAGAGAACCACCATCTTAAAAGAAACCACGGCTGTATCAGAAAAAGGCAAATGCCCTAGCTCTTCCTAAGGTAGGATCCCCAAATCTAAGTTTGTTACTGGGTCCCAGCAATCAGCAGAGGCTGTCTGGTGTCGTAGGCAGGAGCACCGGCTTTTGCAAATGCAATTCTGCCACTTGTTACACGTGTCCCTCGGGAAGGCATTTGGCTCCTCTAGACCTTACTTTTCTCATTTGTAAAACACAGACAATAATAGCACCTACCAAATGTGAGGACTAAATGAGGCAATACACATAAAGCATTTAGCAGGGTACCTAGCACATGAAAGCTGATCAATAAATAGGAACGATTATTTTATTTTAGAATTACATAGAAAGTATTTTCGTATTTAGAAAACAAAGCAGAAATTACTAGGATGCAACACTAGTTCACAAAGACCAGATGATGTTATCTCTATGATTTTCCTCTGGTCTTAAATATAATGTAATATGTCTAGATTTCTACAAGGTCTTATAAGATCTCCTAATGGGTAGATGGAAATGTATGAATTGGTTGTTCATCTAGTTTGATGGACTGGTAGCTAATTGAATAACCATGCCTAAGAAGTATTGTTCAACAAATATTTATCATGTGCTTACTTTGTGTCTAGCACGTCCTAGATGCCGGAGATTCAAAAGTGAGTAAGACAGATAAAAATTCCTGCCCTCGTGGCGTTTAGAATCTAATAAGACCATAAAATAATAAGCAAATAAATTATATAGTATAGTAGAAAATGAAATGTTATGGGGACATACTAGAGCAGGGTAAGGGTCTGGGAGTGTGAGGTGGGTCATTATGTTTATAATCTGTTTGATGAAGGTTAACATGGGCTATAGGTTACAGAAAACAAAGGGTTAAGTTCATTATTGAGGAAAACTCTACACTTAGGCAGTATTTATTATATACTTAACCCTATCAGGCAAAGCCTTGCCTTAGAAAATATATCATATATAATGCTTCATACAAGACAGGCAAGATTTTCCAAAGCGAGTTAGCAAGTACTGGTAGTCCAAGACATTCTGTAACTTTGCTGGACTTGACTAATCTGTGTTGGTAATAATCAAACTCCAGCTGCTGACTTTTATGCTCTTTTCCTGGTTTCTCAAACCCTACCTGCATAAATGTTTTACAAAAAATATATTGTGTATTGTGAAGGCCAGTGGAAAAAAATATATATATTTTTTAATTTTTCATTTCTACCTCTCGGCTAGAGTTGCCTTCTATAGCACTTTATCCTGTACTCTGAGAACAATTTGACGCTTCTCGTGGGCTTGCCAGTGGCAAAATCGAGGCTCAGAGGTGGGAAACATAACCCCACAGTACAAAGGCCTGCACTTTTCAGATCCTTTTGTAATTCTGGCTTTAGAAAAAAAATCAAAGATTTCATTCTACAGTGAAGACGCTTTTTCCCCTTTTCACAGAAACTCTAATATCTATAAAGACCTACTCAGTGAAGCCTAAAATGCTTTCTAGACACATGGTTGTAGCAATAAAAGTGTGTCTTCACCTCCCACTGTACCTCTGAGCCCACAGAATTTGTTACTCTACTGACAAATAACCCACTGATACTTCATCGTAATTAGAGCCAATGATCCTTTTCTAGATATGGCGTAGTGTAACCTACAATATTAATTTTTTCCCCCATTTTTGCAGGCCTAAGCTGAATGATTATTATACCAGTCCTAGCCTGGAGTCAGGGAGATATTTAATGCAGGTCACAGGCTGGGAACAGCAATGATCGGGGGCAAACCCAGATAAATACGAACGAGTAGTCCAGCAGTCAGACATGGCATGGCCTGTTACATTAGCCACCCTGTGAGCCAAGCAGGCACCCTAGCAGTCCTCATTTAAAAAGGAAAAAATCAAAGAATCTTAATAGAGTTATTGGTGGGCTTATTTTTCATCATCACGCAGCTTTAAAAGGAAAGTCCTGGAGTCAGCTCTGATCAATACGGCCTCTCCTGCTTCCTGCTTTCAATCTGTTACGCAAGAAAATGCCTTTATGTTGGCACTAATCCCACTGCGCCTCAAATGAAGAAGAAGAAGAAGAAAAACACCTCCCGAGAGACTGTCTATTTAATATCCACACAGTCAGTTTTTAGAAAAACAAAACACAACAACAGAAAAAAAAAGGAAGTGAAGACTATCGGGAGGACACTCCTGGAAAACCCCTCTTGAAAACGCACCTGAGTAAAAGTCAAAAGACGAGAGAACGCAATTATGTCCAGGGAACTCATAATCTGCTTTGAAAGATTCTAGTTTCTAGAAAGTCACTTACTAATTAATTCACATGCTTATTCACGCATTCATGGATGACCGTTGAGCACAAATGCGGTGGCAGTATTGGGGAAGGGATGATGAGCAAAATACACAAGCCCCGCTCCTCATGTATCTTACATTCCATGGTGAAAGCCCGGCAATGCATAAACAGACAGGGAAACTGAGACAGTGACAAGTGCTTACGAGAATAGTAAACAGGGCGATGTGAGAGGCTGGTGTGAGCACTGCGGTTCCTTTCAGCACTAACATTACCTCACATCACAAAGGTATAATGAGGACTTTCAGTCCTTTGCATGTGAGTCCTAAGATGAGAGAGTACACGAATAATAATAGGTGTAAAATCCAAAAATATAACAACATAAATTTGAAAAGCAGTAGCAATATGTGATCCCAATTTCTACCACATCCCCAAGACCTTCAGAAGAACCTATTTATAGTTTCTTCGCAGCCATTCTGAAAAGGTAGAGAAAAAAAAAAATCACAGGTTTTTGAAAAGAAATTTTGCAAATAACATGGCAGTATTGCAAAATGCAAATGTAAATGCTGCTGAGCCATCTGTTCAATATTACAGCAACATTGGGGAAAGGCTCTGAAAGAAATGATGTTTGAAATCATTAAAAAAATAACATGTCAAGTTTAAAATACTCAAGAATATAAAAACCAGCATCAACACATTCAGCAACCATATGGCCCTACAGCAGGTTAAAAAAAAAAAATCGCCCTGCCTGCAATTTCTACTTCAACCCAATGGTTTCTAAAACATGTTTCTTTTTCTCATTTGAGTACCTTTTCTTTCTGTTGAATTCCTTGGAGTTTACAGTTACCTAGGTCATGATATTCATTTCACCCTTTCCGAAGTACAAGATAATGTAGTGAGGAAGATGAGGTCAAGTGTTCCAGTAAAAGGGACATGTAGGTGACTATATATAAATTGTTGAACACATCTTGTTTTCGGTTTATTGATTTATCCATACTGATCTCATAGTCTCAGCAATAACTGCTAATCTCACTGAGGATCACAATTTTCCAGGCACTCTGCTAAGTGCTTTACATTCATAATACCATTCAATCACCACAATTTTGTACAGCAGATTCCGTTATTATCCACATTTTACAGACAAGGAACTTCCTCAGAGTCATATAGGTAGCATGTGATAGGCCATAGTCCCTAAATGCAACATGTGAGCCACATCTGTGTTCTTAACTGCTATTATATGCAATATATCAGTGCTCAGATGTTTGTGTGGACAAACCTGCATTGACTTTTCAGGGCTAAAAAATGAGCAATATATGTTTGAGGGTAGAGCTCGTTCCCTTGTCTTATCAAGGAGAGAATCTTGGAGAAGTGTCTCAAACTAAACTCTAAAGAACAGAATTATAGGTCTAAAGGAAAATTATTCCAGAGGCAGAAGACAGAATGAGAATCATAGAGTTGGGAAAACCAGGAGCAAATGCAAGAAATTTAGTGAATTAACACTGTCAAGGTGTGGTTTTAGAAGATTAAGATCAGAAAAACTCACCCTGCCCCCTCCACAATAGGTGGGAGACCCAAAATTTCAACCTAACTTTTTTTGTGTGCGTGTTTGAGACAGGGTCTCACTCTGTTGCCTGGGTTATAGTGCAGTGGCTAGATCATAGCTCCATGCAACCTTGAATTCCTGGGCTCAAGTGATCCTCCTGCCTCAGCCTCCTGAAGCTGAGACTATAGGAGTGCACCACCACACTTGGCTAATTTTTCTATTTTTTGTAGAGATGGGATTTCACTATATTTCTCAGTCTGGTCTCAAACTCCTGGCCTCAAGCAATCCTCCTGCCTCAGCCTCCCAAAGTGCTAGGATTACAAGCATGAGCCACTATGACCAGCTTCAGCCTAACTTTTAAAATGACATTTACAAAGCCATCAGTTACACTGTCATCAACAGTTGATATGCCCTCCCGCATAACCCAAAGCATCTACTACCAGGGACATAACTTCATCTCAGTCATAGAAGCAGAGTTCCTGTTACAGTAAACTTTCCAGCATCTATCTGAGGATAGGCCAACTGCACCTAACACAGTGTCTAACCAGAACTGCACAGATGTATATCTGGAAAATCAAGTCAAGAGTTTGTGATAAATATTTCAACCCATAAGGTGGAAAAGCAATCTGAAGCCCATTGGTTGTATTATTGTTTAAAACTCACATCATAAGCCAATTCCTATATTTGATAAAAATTACAAAATTTATAAAGGCTCAGGGAATTACAAATTTATAATGGAAATCCTTGGGGTTTCAAATGAATTAAGAAACAAGTTTCATTCAACGTAATAGCTTCACATAGTGTCTTGTGGATACAATGGGAACCCAATGCATGATTACTAGATAACAATATTAATTCAAATATAAAAATCAGTATTATATCAAATGGTCAGTGTCTGGTGCATGTATTTTAAATGCTAACATTGTTTTTATAACTGGATCATCGGAACACTTTTTAAAATTACAAAGCATGTTTAAACAACTTGATGACTAGTTTAGGATGAACCTGAAGGAAGTCAGGCAGTAGGAACATCTCCCTAACACCTGAGTTCTCTAAATGTAGAGATATAAATAAAATTATAAATGTAACCCTATCAAAAGCAAAATATATAGAAAGGAATAGCTGTGTGCGTAGCCAGTAATTTCAAAAAATCTGCAAATCTACATTGCTCTTTAGTTGTGTCTATAAACCAGCCGGTAAAAGAGTTACTGATGCATACGGCCCTGAGCACTGGTCTCGGTGCAGAAAGTTCCTTGGTCCTAATAAAACACTTTCCCAAGACTTTCCCTTGGCACTCATCTGTCTATTGCCTTTGACTAATGATTTTATCTCTTGATTAGCAATCTTGTCTGTCTTTAGCAACCCTTTAAATCCCATGTAGCCAAAGAGTAATAAATAAAAGAAACAGAATAAATAACAATAACTTGGGTAAAACAAGTCAGCATGATAAGCAGTTGTAGAGTTACAAACTTATTACAGAAAAATCCATCTAAACAAATCCACACGAACACATAACCATTAATTACAGCTCACGACCTCTCATCACGTTTGCTTCTGTTTTCTAATTCAGGATGCTTGGTAAACCTCTGGTCTAGAGTGGTATTTTGTTTTTGCAAATAATTGTCTGTATATAGAGCTTGGCCCCTTTATTCTCCACTCACCAGGGAGTCCTGACGATAAGGATGCTAAGATTTAGAGTGCCATAGCAGGAAATATAGTTAGTGTCTTGTGGATACAGTATTATATTATACAGAAATATAATATTTATGATATTACCAAAAATTCTAAATGAAGGTTAAGAAATAGACCTGCATATAACGCTCAATTTATTTTTGATGAAGGCAATTTGTCAAAAGGTAATCCAATGAGGAAAAGATAATCTTTTCACAAATGGTGCTATTAATAGAACAAATGGATATTCATATGTAAACAGATGAACCTTGAACCCTCCCTCATACCACAAGTGCCTCAAAATGGAGCTTAGACCTAAATATAAGAGCCAAAATGCAAAATTTCTAGAAGAGAACATAGGTGAAAATCATAATGACCTTGGGTTAGGAAAATATTTCTTAAATAAGACATAAAAAGCACAAACTATATGAAAAAAAGAATTGACTGTTGAAAACTTTTCTTCTTCAAAAGACACTGTAAAAATGAAGAGATAAAGGGTTTTTTTGAGGGGGGGTGATGTTTGAAAATTGACTGTCGTGATGGTTGCATAACTCTTTGAATATACTAAAAACCATTGAATTATACACTTTAAACGAGTAAATTGTATAGTGTGTGAGTTTTGTCTCATAAACTATGATAAAAAATTAAGAGAATCTATAGTCTGGAAGAAAACATTTGCATAACATATATTTGGGAGAAGATTTGTAACCAGACTAAAGAACTCTTACAACTCAGTAAGAAGACAATCAACCCAATAAAATAGAGACAAAAACACAATGTTGGGTATGTCAAAGGGCCACAGAGCCAACTGAAAGAGCTCCTGATGGCCAAAGCTGGAACAACAAAATAAGTAAAGTAGTATTGGATTACAACTCAAAGCAAAGATCAAATTTCCAGGATTCCACAGCGATATAAAGAAATGATTGAATAAACGAATACATGGGGTAGATTTATCTCCTGTGAGTATGAATTGAAATAATTTATGGAGCTACTCTGTCCTTAGGGAGGTAGAGCACAACTTCCCATTCTTGAAGTATGAGCTGCACATAGTGACGTCTTTCCAAAGAGTACAGCATCGAAGCAGGGAAGAAGAATAACTGCAGTGGAGAAACCTGGCGAATGCCTCAGCCAAGTGATCAAGGTCAATGTCAACAGCGATAAGGCATGTTGCAGTGATGGCGTGATGGGACTGGCACTTTACCTGTGTAGTTTTCCTTCCCAAAACCCATAACCCCCGTCCAACCATTAGAAAAACATCACACAAACCCAAATTGAGGGGTATTCTGCAAATGCCCAACCAATATTCTTCAAAACTGTTAAAGTCCTCAAAATAAGAAAAGTCTGGAAAACTGTCACAGTCTACAGGAGTCTAAGGAAATACGACAACTATACGCATGGTATCCTAGATGGAATTCTGGAAGAAAAAGGACATTAGGTAAAAATTAAGTAAATCTGAATAAAGTATTGAGTTTAGTTAACACTAATGTATCAATATTGGTTCATTAGTTGTGAGAAATATACCATTCTAATATAAGACGCTAACAAAACAAGTTAAACAAGAACCAGAGTTTCTTTACACAATATTCAAAATGTCCAAGATACAATCCAAAATTCCTGAGCATATAAAGACCCAGGAAAATTTCAGCACGCATGGGGAGAGACAACAGATGTCAATGGTGAGATAGCACAGATATTGAAATGATCAAATTCACTGAACTGCCCATATAAAATTGAATTTTATTATACATAAATTATGCCTCCAAAAAATAAAACAAGGGTAAAAGTTTTAAAAGGAGGGCAGATGTAGTTGAAATAGTATAGTACATTAGTATTATTTTAGCTATAGGGTGTGATAAAATGATTCTTATGGACTATTTTGGAACTAAGCCATTATTCATCTATTATTTCCTTGAGGAATTATATGTTTTAAGTTTCAAACAATCAATTTACAGAAAATATTCGGGCACCTGATCCTTCCTTAAATTGATGACCAAGCATTTTAGAAAATGTGGTACTCTACAGATCCCATCTTAAGCCCAGGAGCATGAGACTTCTGGTTACTTGGGTATACATAAGCATGTCTTAATACTCTAAGTATTAAGAGTAGAGATTTTGGAGATAGTACATTGGGAGAAGGGTAGGATTTTAGAAAACTCTCCCAATGATGACTCAGCGATTGTGCTGACATAGGGTATGTAGGAGAGAACTATTAAACTCCCTCCCTTCCTCTGGCTTTGAAATTACTGTTAGAATTAATGAGTTCTGCTTGTATAGAATACCTGTCAGTAAATTCTTCAGTCTGTTCCTAGAAAGAACCATGGAGACAAATAGTGTTCCAATTATCTTAACTTTTTACTAAACTATTTGCATAGGTACATAGGATTCAAGAAGATTGTCCAAATGAATATTTATTTTCTCATAGAGAAAAAAATCTGTGAAACTGATCATCTTTCACTCTAAATAAATGAATAATTATAATTGGTATCTATGTTTGGGAGCTCATTTGCAAACTCTTCCTGTAATTGTGTGGCGCGTTTACACGTACAATTGAAAAGAATCAGAACATAATCCCGCATCCTACTTATTTGCATTAATTGTGATCAGTTGTCACAGTTTGTTTATAAGACTGAATAATTTTTAATCCTAAAATAATTATGCTGATTATCAAATGATTCTGTATTATTTAGTTTTTAGAAAATGTTTAATACAATCATTGCATTCTCAGATGTTGAACTACAGGGCTTTTTTCTTCTACTGTGTTTTGCTTTATGTCCAAGAATTTAAAAGTTTTTCCAAGTCATTCTGTCAAAAGCTCATTAGAAAAATAAACTAAAGTGAATATATGTTGTGGTTTTCAGGTGTAATAAACATTAAAATACAGGAATGTAACATTAGAATGGACACACACACACACCCACACCAGCTTGGATCAAATCAACTTTCTGCTTCTGATGGTGAATTATCCCACCCATCCTACAAACTCTAGTCAATTCAGCTTTCCTGGATGGTCCTAAAAATAAGTAATCATTCTCTTTTATGTTCTTCTAAACTACTTTGTGCCTCCATTGCCACATTTTCCCCAGTCTACTTTTAACTTGGGTAAGTTTTCTCTCTAAATTGACCTTAAACCCATGGAATTCAAGATCTCATGCACGTTTTTTTTTTCCTGACATAAACTTTACTGTGTTATATTGCATTATTGCTCAGAAAATATTCATATTCACTCCCTTCCCACTGTGGGTTGGATATCCTTCCCTGACCCTTGGCTTTGGTTGGCCAGTGACTTGCTTTGGCCAGTGGGATGTAGCGGATGTGATGGAAGCTGAGGCTTAACGTGTGCGTGCCCAGCAGGCTCGCCCTCCTGAACTCCCGCCATCACCATGGAAGGGACACGCCCAGGTGGCATGTGGTTCAAGGAGGATTAACCTGTAACAGATCCGAATCCAACTTTCAACTTGGAGCTGGGCCCAGCCAGTTCCAGCCTGGACTGGCAGGTCCAGATATGGGAGCAATAGCAAATAAATGATTTTTGTTTTAAGCCACTGAATTTGGGAGTGGTTTGTTCCTCAGTAATAGCTGACTGATACACTGACCTTATTAACATGAGGCTTTACTCTCTGTGACTATGTCTGAATTAAATCACATTTTGGAAAAATTGCCAAAATAGAACAGCTCTGCTTTTCCTATGTCCTAAGTACAGTGCTAAATCGAGCTTGGATTACTTTCCTTTAATAGCATTATTTTACACTTGCCCATATTAAAGCTAATGTTTCTACCCACTCAGTCTTCCAAGATTTTCCTGTGATTTATCCTTACCACTCTGGGTACCCTACTCTTCAGAGGAGATGGAGTTATCTGCAAGCATGCCACTCTGTACTGTTTTCTAGAACCACATCATTTTTAGAATAATTTTTTTTTTCTTTTGAGAGTGGACTGGGAACTACCCAAGGCACAATCATTTAGAACTGTTGTTAAAATTACCAATCGCTGGGCCCATTCCAGACCTACTGAGTCAGAATCTCTGGGGTAGGAGCCAAGAATTTTCATTTTTAACAAGCTCCCTAGGAAATTCTTATATTACAACAAAGTTTGCAAAACAATGATTTATGAATATGTTAACTAACCAGATCCCAAGCCAATACCTAATCCTAGAAGATTTAAATGATTATCTATCATCATCTAGAAAGGTATCTGTTTATCTCTTACTTTTGCTTTTTGTATGTTCACTTTCCATCTACTTCTAACACATTATTTTTTCTTTTCTTCACTTTTAATCACATGAGAGCTCAATTTTTTTTAAAGTAATCCTGGTACAGGGTATTTTCAAAGGGCTTTGAATAATCTAAATAAGTTAATTGAATGGCTTCTCCTTATTAAGAAATTTATATATTTTCTCAAAAATGTGATACGTGGGTTAGTCAGGTATTTTCTACATAAAAATCACACTCCACTCCCCACTCCTCAAAGTGTTGCCCATGCCTATTTTTTTTTTACTTTTTAATTTCTTCTATTAATATTTTTTATTTTAAAATAAATATTTAATTGACACATAAAAATTGTATATATAATTCAAGGTCTACAATGTGATGATCTGACATATGTATGTATTTTGTAAGGATTATCACAATCTAATTAATTAACACATCCATCCCCACCCATAATTATTTTGTATGGGTGGGGAGTAAGGACACTTAAAATCTGCTTTCGCATCAAATTTCAAGTAAATAAGACAGTATTACTACTTATAGTCACCCTGCTGTACATTAGATCCCCAGAATATATTCATCCTATAACTGAAAGTTTGTAACTTTGACCAACATCTCCCCCTTTGCATTCAGTGATTCTCTCCTTTAATGGAGTTTACTGGCTGGTCTCACATGGAAGTGACTCACAAATTCTAATGCTTTGGGTTTCTTATGGAAAGAAACCATGCTGGTAACAGACCAGATTTTCAGTATTGTTGCCAGTTAACGATGGGTTTTGGTCAATAGATCCAAAATTGATGTCACTGATTCTGTTTCATGCTTGGGTTCCAACGTCTCTGATTCAAAAGACAAGTTGATCCTTTCTATGTATGAATTGATGCAAAATTTTATTTTGTCTCTTTCTATGAGTATTATATGGATGGCATAGCAAAGTGGCCAAGAACACTTTGGGGGGCTTTGGGGGCAAACTACCTGGATTTATATCCTGGTCATGCTCTGTTTCAGTTTCCCCTGCTGCATGAATGGGGGAATAACCTACTGCACAGACCTGTATATCACATGGGTTATTACATTGGAAAGTATTTCAATAATGCCTGATTCACTAGAAGTCAAGATTTGCAAGTTGTTGTTATTATTTTGAAATCCTTGAGTGGATTCTTGGCATTGTTATAAAGCTTTGGTTGTATTTTGTTTTTAACCACTTCCTCTTTATTTTCTTAAATGTTTTATTTTGAAATGTATCATACATACAGCAGAGTGTCCCAAATACATATGTAAATTTTAAAGAATACCAGTAAAATAATATTTGTGTACCCAAACAGCTTCAAGATCCAGAATTACAACAAAAAACATTCAGATCCACTGTGTTCCTCATTTATCTCATCACGTACCCTTCACTATCCTAAATGCTGTTTGTCATTTGCTTTGCATTTCTTTACGAGTTCATTCCATATTTATTACTATTACTAAAGAAACTTTACACATTGCTCATAAGTTCTTTTATGACCTATTTTCTTGTTAACATTCCCCATCTGCCACATTTTTTAGGCTTCCCCGTTCTCCTCAATCAGGGGACTGTTGCAGAGTTTGAAAGATGTTTTGTTCTCTGCGTTGGTCCAATTGCTTTTCTTCATTGCTTAGCTTTTAAGGCTTCCTCCACCCTCCCCCATGGCTCCATCATTGTGATGCTGGGTAGCTAATGATGAATCATTTTAGAGTCTCTAGGCTTTCTTTTTAATTTCTACACTTTCTATTTCCTTCCTAAAAGCTGAATTTTATACTGCATTTGTTCTTTAAACTTCAAAACCAGGGGTAGACTTCTCTGGGTTCACTGAACCCACTGGCATGCACCCACTGGTTCTCAGCAGCACACTATTTCACCCACAGAAACTTCCAGGAGTATTTTCTACTGACTAGGGCCAAAGTGTGCCACTCTCTATGGGTTGTAAGTTTCATGTTTTAGAAAACAATCACATGACCCACTTAAATATCTTACACCAGGTATCGAACCCTGGGTAACTTACAGCCTTACCTAATTTTTCAGTTTTTCAGGCATGTTTACAGATAATGCCCAATTTCGTTAGTCTGGCCCGTGCTCCGTGGTATGGTCCTGACACTGGCTTAACTTACTTAGGAGGGGAATTTCCATAGTCCTATCTTGTTCCTTTATGCTCACCACCCTGTACAAGAGCTGAGTGTAAAACAATATTTTACAAACATAAAAGGGATCTTTGAAACCTATTTGATGTGTCAGTCTGCCGAAGGCAAAGGCATCACAAAAGGGACCAAATGAGGTTGTGATTAAACTTATCCAATTTTCTCTTCTAAATTAAAATCTAGTGCCAGACACCAAAAGGTTTCCTCTTCCTGTACTTCTTTTCTTAAATAGTTATAATGGCAATTAAAAAGACCCCTTTGGTTATTCCACACTAATCTCTACTCCAACCACTTCCTATCATCTAACAATGCTATTTTGGCAAACTAATATTACAAAGATTTTTAATTAAAATAAATACAGGTTTTAAATGGAACACTCAATAAATTATCTCAATTGATGTTTTTTCCTGCAAAGGCAATGGCACCACAGAAATTCAAAACTAATTCATCCTTCTAGACAGCTACTCACCTTGCTCAATAAAGACTCTACTATTCATTCTTTATGGCCATTGATTTTTGCAAGTAATAACAAAGGTTGAGACGAAGGAAACATGCAAGCTTTTTTAAAGGTAGGTGTTTCTGTCATTTGCCAAGGGCTTCTGCATGATCTATTTCAAGGGGGGAAAAAGAAGTAAAACTTTATCCTGTGCTAAACAGATAACTATTTCAGGGTAAAAGTAATACTTCTGTGCTATAAAGATAACTATTTCAGTGTAAACATTATATTTTGTTATGGGCTATGAAGTCAGATGATGACTGATTTAAACCAGTCAAACTATTCTATTTAAGTCTCCTCTTCTAAAAAAAAGTTTCAGAGAAGAGTTCACATAACCTCAATCCTCATGCTACAGCCACTAAATAAAGTATCTTAAATAAATATGCCTTGGAGACACTGAAAATATTTGGATTCTTCTAGTGATTTACGCTTTTTTTTACATGCAATGTTAAAGAGAACACTTTAAAAAATCAGCTACTAATGTCTATGTTATGCTCTGATCCCAAGACACAATAAATATTATTTAATGGAGACTAATTTATCTGTATAGCAGACATTTTTTAAGCAGGGTATCCAGAAGTTGTTGGGACTAGTGTGGCAAGAATGTATGAGGCAGCTGACAGTTAGCATTCTAACTGAGTAGCCCTGAGCCAGATTAGGATAGACACAACAGATGAAAGAACATGACAGGTTCGTGTTCAATTTTTATCTGAAATCCATATGCCACAAAGATGTTGCTTCTTTCACAATCTTGGAGCAAACTCTCCACGTTGGAAATGACAAAGAAGGGACAAAAGACAGATAATATGAGGACCCCTGTCTAAGCCGCCAGAATTATCAGGAAAGAGAAGGAGACATCAACTACTGGTGCCTCAGTTCCACAGAATCACCTCCCAAAAGAAAGCCAAGAAAGTCAGTTGTTGCTGTGGTCCTGACTAGTTCACTACTACTGGCGACATCTGACTAGATTAGCCACCTCCTAATCTCACCCACTGTGGTCTTGCAGAATGACAGCTTATCCAGTTTTCCGTGCTTTATGATATAAGGAAGCTTGTGGTGGTTGTGTAACACTAACAGAAAATAGGAAATCAGAGCAAGGTCTATTCTCTGGGCCTTTCACCTTCACCAAAAGTGTCGGATACCACTGATGGACCCTGATAAGTTTGTCTGGTGATAAAAGTCCATACACGTATCACTTGGTCTTTTCCTTGACAATGAAACTGGGAGTGGCAAAAATGTCTGAACAATTACTGTCTCCATTGTGCTTACGGTAGAGTTCCATGATGGCTTTCTTTTGTTCAATCTATTTTATAGGACTATTTTTAAAAACATAAAAACAGATTTGTAGACTGGTATAACTATGCATCTAATGGGAGAGTCTCAAGTTAACAGGCTACACGCATCATGAAAAGGCCTGTGACCGGCCATTCAAACGCTGTCTGCTCACAGTCGTTGTGAATGAAGCCCACCTTCCAGACACTACAACCACTCTGCTGCAAAGGGTACCTGATACACAACAACGAGCAATGAGAGGCCTGAGGTTAGCATGTTAGCTGATGCCAGGGAATACTGCAAGCAATCAAAGAGCTTCATCAAGGAAGAGACCCGAAGACTTCGCCTAAGTTCTGCTTCACAGTCCAATGTTCCCATTGGGCATGAAATATGAAGTAAGGACTAATATGTTTGGGAGTGTGATAGAGTTCAGCAGCATCAGGACCTCACAAAACTACAAATGGAACAGAAGAGCAAAGAGTCACGGCTTCTTTGCAACTGGCGACTTAGAAGTGACACGGATGTCACGTGTTACTACTTAGGTGTTTTAATTATTAATAGTATCCCCTATAAACTTTCTTTAGCATTAAACAGAAAGGAAAGATATTCTGAAACAGAGCCAATCTGACAACACTGCAACAATATCTGCTGGGCCCCCGCTGCTGAGAACATGTGGAGGTTGGATGGAAATCAGACAGTTAAGCAACAGCTATGTGAGATGCTAAATGGCCGTGAACATAAGCTGGAGGGGTAGATAAAATACTCTAATGCACAATGGCATAGCTTCCATTGCTGTGGCCCAGACATCAAGTGTGCAGGGGAAAGCAATAGTGGATGATCCCAGCCAGTGGAAGTGAGACAGCTTCTTTGAGCAGACTCTTTGAAGCCTTCAAGGAAAAAGTGGGCAGCTTTGGCGCATGAGCAATAGGCCCTAGAAACAGAGAACAGTGAAAGAGTAAACCAAAGAATTATTTACAGGAGCAAGGAAGGTTCTGGCTGTCAAACTGCTTATGTTAGCCACACACAGTTCATATGTTTGATGATACAATTAGATTCAGGAAGATCTCATTAAGCTGGATGGGCCAATCCAACAAAATGGAATGTAATAGAGGACAAATGGCTATTATATTTAAGTCCAGTGATGCAACTCCAAGAACATATGAGTTGCAGCTTAGCAGGCTCATGTGTATAAGACTTAGGAGCTATGGTTAAGAGTCAACAATGAAGCGCAGTTGACCAAAAAATTAATTTGATTAATTATTCAGAACAAAGGAGGACACAATTCTACTTACAGAACAAATGCAGTACGCTGTGGTGGGTTCTGGATGCCAGCCATGAGGAAGGTGCTCAAAGAAGAGGACCACATGAAGTCACTGAAAATGTTTACTCAGGGGATGTGAAAACTCAAGGACATCATAAAGGACTCATATTTTTGAAGGGTTAGGATGTGGATAAGAGATTGCAGTTATTCTATAAGGCTATTAGGGGCAAAATTAGAGGCAAGGATGGACATTACAGGTCAATCACTCATTCAACAAATGTTTGCTGGGCTCACTGCTATGGGTCAGGCATTGTGCTAGGCAGCGGAATTGCAAGTTAAGGAAAACTTTCCCAATACCAGAGCTTTTCAGAAATAAACAGGGTTACCTTCTAGAGAGAGTGAGTACACGGCTGCTGAGGAGATTAAGGTAAAAGTTGAAATTTCAGTCTTAGGAAGCTTGGAAATGGAATATATAAGCCTGAAACTCACTACCTCACCCATGAGTTACAGCGTGTACCTCTTTTTTTCAGTTCTTCCACACGCCAAGAAAGATGCTAACTCACTCAACCTGCTGTCCAGTAGAAAGCAACCAAAACCAACACTGGGAAATTTAAATAGAAATGCGTTCATTCATTTATTTATGTACCAAGAGGATACTGGGTTTCTCTAGGAGACCTGCAAAGCTAGGCTTGGGGTCCTCATCATCAGACACGACGTCTAGCCACGCACAGCAGGGCTGGTCTGGGGATGAGGCCTCTGCTGCGATGCTAGAGGAAAACAGCAGCCTGGAAACTGGAAGCAACTGCCACCACTGTCACCCTCTTCACTGGAACGGACTCCAGGCATTCCCTACATCTTTGTATCACTAGCCGCCAAGTTAAGTCTGGAGAGGGTGAATGGGATAGCAGAGCCTGGATCACAGGCCTAAGTCCCGGGTTTAAGACAGGATGGAAAATCAAGTACCTGGCATTTTCAGTCTCTATGCCTCACAAGCAGGGGACTCTAGGCAGGTATTCAGATGCTAAGAGTGTCAAAACCTTAACAAAGATGCAAAAACAATGGAATATGTAGCAGTTCTTCTCCCATTAATGATTTAACAAAGCCCAATAATTGAAACTGAAGGCAAAAGGTGAGAAAATTAAAGTTGGCAAAATAACTTCTCTAATATCATGATGGGGAGTATTTGCTTCTACGAATCCCTTCTTCAGGGAGAATCTTGACAATCACGGTCACTCACAAATGTGGGTAACACTGATTGGGGAGTGCCGCCGTGGGTTTGAGACATGGCGGCTCTCCAATGAACAGATAACAGGAGAAAAAAACGAGGCAAAACCAGGGAGCTTCAGCTTGTATGATGGCAGAGGGGTTTTCAGGTCATTCTGTTGGGACACTAAGGGACCGAGAATAACGTATTAGGATCACAGGACTGGAAGAAACCTCTAGTGGTTAAGAAATCCATCACCCAGTCTCCTCAAGGCCTGTATTTTCAAGAGGATGGCTGGCAGCTCCCTTTCTCTAAAAGCCTGGAGAGAAGGTCATTTGATACCTCCCTAGATAAGCGAGAACTGCAGATGGTCAAATGCTCTTTGATAAGGTCTTGTTCTTTCTATCCATACTCCCCCTACCCCCAGTAGTGAAAACAGAGAGGAGGGGCTCACCGTGTCTTCCATCAATTTCATTGTGGTTTCCAAAGGACGGCGCTGGGGGTCAGAGCCAGGGTAACCTCACTCGCTACACAGGGATGCATCCACTGGGGCATTCCACACTCAGGGTGACACTGCAGAACACCAGACTTCCTCCAGGAAGTGTGAGCAGCTAATCATGCCCCTGGGCCAGGTGGGCACATGGAGAGGGAGATTAGCTTTCCCCCACAGCTGTCAAGCTGGGCCTCTCTCATTAACACCCACGACTCTCTTTCTTTCCTCTTTTTTATTTTTTTTTTTTTTAGGTCCTTTGACTGCAGCTCGAGTACTTGAAGTATGTCATTGAAAAACGCACAGATGGGATCCACCAGATCATGAGAATGCTTTCGCAGCTTTTCAAAGTGTGCTGGGTTTCTTTCCTTAAGAAGAAGGAAAAAAAAATATCTCGTATTCTAATTTCTACCCATTCCCCACTCTCTTCCTGCTTTAGAAATAAACTATTGCCGAAGCCAATGTTCCAAGTAGTAATAACCAATAGGGCAATAATTAAAATCTAGTTCTTTTGATTTTTTTTTTTAATCCTAAAGCAGCTAATTGTGTCTGCTAATCATGTCTTCATAGTTCACAGAGAGGGCACAGCATCTGAAATATATTCAACATTAGCTGCAACCTACTGAAATTCAGTGTCGGGCCAGCACGGGAGACAGCAGGGCAGGCATGAGAGCAGCTGACAGGTTGTGCCCTGAGGGAAGATGTGTCCTAAAGCAGGAAGAAGTAGCTTGGAGGAGGGGTCCTTTATCTTGTTACGAAAGTTCTGGACAAGGGCTGGGGGTTTTTAGTATGGAAGCAGCAAGACAATGAGGCATGGAGGAAGAGGACCAAGATCCCTGAGTTTGTCCAGGATGACCCTGTGGCTTCTTGAGCATTTCAGTCAGTATCATCTATGATCCTCTGAACAGTATCAAAGAGGCAAAGAGGATAGGGTTGCTATTCTCTGGGCGGGCACTGTTCTCTTTTGTGTGAAGCTCTCTCTTTGTGTAGAGAAGAAAGGGAGCTATGCCAAGGTCCAACAGTTCTATTTTTAATATAAGTTCCTAGTTCTGGACTTCAGGTGGCACCTGCCACATGTACTGGACACAGTCAGCTCAGGAGCAGCATCCAAAAACCTGATCCCAAACAAAGGGGGCCCCCAGGGAGCTGTCAACTAAAAATTTAACACATGCCCAGGATTTAGAAGGGATGGGATTAGCGATCTTCCCAGAAAATACCCAACAGAATTTATTTGTCATAGCTTTGCTGCTGATAATATTATGGCACTTCTTAAATCTCAGCAAGGGCCTTCCATAAAAAGAAGGCATTCACTCAATAAACATTTACTCAGCACCTACTGTGCCCATGTGTCAGGTATAGAGCTAGGGGGTGGGGGTGGGAGGAGAGGATCTCAGATGACTAAGATAGATTCCCTACTGCATAAAACGCCACAATTTAAAATGCCACTAATATAATCTTGGAAATTATGACATCTTTCCCAGGGACGCGTTGGGACTGACAACTGAGAATGTTAAAAAAGAAACATTCAAATGTGTCTGTTTATCTCCAGCCCTGGAGGGCCACTACTGTGTGTTCTTTCAAGGGACATCAGGGTAACACAGCTTTACCCTGGAAGACCCAGTGGGCTGTGCCCCAGTGTAAGCAGTGATGTGCCAGACAGCAATCAAAGTTTAAGTACTGATACAGCAACAGAATCTTATCCCAAAGGGTCATTTTTATGAGAAGATTTAGGGGGCAAAGTTACATATTCTCAAAATTTTTGCTGCTGGTGGATGCACTCAAAATTCTGCTATTCTCTGTGAACAATTTCATGCCGTTCCTGAGAGCCCAGAAGGAGTGGGAAATCTTTATGTTTAGTGAGAGAGACAGGTTGGATGACAGGGAACCTGCACTGAACCAGGCACAAAGGAGCCAGCAGAGGTGGTGCCTGCCGCGGCTGTACACTTGTGGGTTCTCAACATCTGCAGGGACCTCATTAGTAAGTTTTTATAAAAATGAATTAGACTGGTGCCTGGTGGTCCTGCAGGTTACTCTCTTACTTCAACACCAGTGTCCGGACTGAACAGAGCCAAGTAGCTTCTGACCTCCCTCCAACCTCCTCCCCAGCCTTAGCTTGGTCTAGGCCATCTTCTTGGCCATCCTCTGCTGTCAGGAGCAGCAAACCCTGTTGTCTGTCCTTAGCATCTTGTTGCTGACCAGCTGTAAGCTTCCAGATGCAACAGAATTACTTTTCCGAGGTTGAGGCTGTAGCTAGCTATCTGGTCAACCTCCATCAATCTCAACACCTACCTCCCTTTGGAACTAGATTTCATCCTCATTGTGCAGCCATGCGGGCCATTTCCCCCCAGCTGGCAGAGGGGAAGGTTGTACCTGCTCTCTTCCACCATGCAGGAAGCTCGATAATATGAGCTGGGTTATTACCTGAGCACACCAGCAGCCCTGAGGAGAAGCTGTACCAGCCCTGCTGGATCTACTCACACAGACCCCATCCCTGTGACTTCCTGGAGAGCCACTTCCTAGGTAAGGAGGTAAAACTTGTGGAGATGATAGGTGACCACCTGAGAATCCTCTCCAGGCTAGGCAAGGTCTTCCAAGAGAGGCTGGTCCTCAACCATGACCAAGAACCTCCTGAACCACAGAACGTACTTTGTTAACCACCCTGGGCCCCTCTCTCCCAAGCTGTGAGACAAGCAGAGAAAAGATAGCTTTTTGCAGGGAAAAAAAGGAGTTAGCGACCATTAGAAACAGTATTTGGAAATTTACTAATTACACAAAGAAACCACTCTGTCCTTCAGATTGATTTAAATACCATAAGACGTAATAAAAAATTTGGACTCTGGAATTAGACTACCTGTGTTCAAACCTCTTTGTGTCTCACTTTGTTCACCTATAAAATAGGGAATATAAGATTATTTGCTTCATAGAGATTTTGCAAGTACAAGTTCAGCATCGCAAATCCAAAAATCTGAAATTCAAAATGCTCCAAAATCTGAAACTTTTGAAGAGTTACATGATGCACCACAAGTGGAAAATTCCATATATAAGTACTTAACACAAACTTAATTTCATGCACAAAATTATTAAAAACACTGTATAAAATTATCTTCAGGCTATGTGTATAAGGAGTATATGAAATATAAATGAACTTTGGGTTTAGATTTGGCTCCCATCTCCAAGATAGCTAATCATGTATATGGCAAATATTCCAAAATCCAAAAAAACCCAAAACCTGAAACACTTCTGGTCCAAGCATTTCAGAAAAAGGATACTCAACCTGTACTAGGTGCATAGCAAAGTGCCTGATACATGGTAAGCACTTACTGGCAATAAATAGTAGCTATTATTATTATTAAACATTTATTTACATCATGGAACTATGGTTCTATTTCTTACTTCAATGACTCTCTATGATCCATCATAAAAACAGATTAAAAACTTGGATAAGTTGATTAAAATTACTATTCACCTTAATGATAAGGGAAAGCTCATAAAATTGGCTTATTTTGCAGATGTTTCTTCAAGGATGACTCTTAACAATTAATTGAAGATAGCACTATGAATATTTTTGCTATACATGGGAAAGATATTCTGAGAAGTAAATGATAAAGATTAGTTGTAATGTAAACTCTGAAGTCATAACAATGAACTTTTCAAACTCTTACATTAAAATTCATTGGTCTGCTTTGCACATTGAATGAGTCTTTTACACACACATAATTTTATGACATTGTGCATTGGTCATGTGGAAAATCTTGGTTCACTGAGTTGTACAGGTTTTCCATATGTTAACATATTTCACTATACGAGGGCTGTCCGGAAAGTATCCAGACATGTACCCATTCTCGTTATATTAACAATGGCTGGATACTTTTGGACAGCCCCCTTGTACATCAAAAACACATTTATTAATATCACCACTGATCTCATCAGAAAAGTCTTTAAGTATTTAAGTTAAAGTAGTTGTCGAGCTTCTGGTAGCAGTTACAAGTTTCCTAAAAACTCTAATTTTTGCTTGAAAACTCAAATTTTACCATTAACAACAAACACTGTCAGTTGTTTTCCTTGAAGTGACAAATTCACTCCATTTGTTTCTGAGAAAATGTCTGCCAAATACCCAAGTTTGAAAATCATAGTTGTTTCTCACCCATTCTTTAAAGCAATATAATGTTCTGTAAATAAAAGTAGCGTTTCATAAGACAACTATCCTACTTGAAAAGGCAGAAGTACCGTTTGGATATTTCAAATTTATAGAGTATAAGAAAGACATGTACTAAGTGTTGAGATCTGATAAAATTGCTCATGTCTGTTAATTTATCAAGGACATTCTTAAGTGAAATTATTATTATTATTATTTTAACTGTGAGTACATGGCAGTGAAGAATAAAATGATTGCTAATCTAGTTTGGTAGCACTGCTTTGACTCCTGCTAAGGCACCTGTAATTTTACCCTCTATGGTTTTTATACCTGTGCACTATCAACACAGTGAAAAAAGACAAACAACGCTTTTGTATTATTGTGTAGATAGTTTTGATCTTGAGTAAGGGCTGCTGCGCTTTCAAAGACTAAACTTTGAGAATTGCTGCCTTAGTTTTCTCATCTGTAAAATGGAGATAATTCGTAGTACATATTCCATAGGGCCGTGGTGAGGAATAAGTGGAATAAATCATGTAAAGAATGAAGTAGAGCTGGCCTGTAGGGACCGGCCATGTAGGGACTGGCTAAACAGGGATTAGGCATCATTTAAGACTCCTGGTTAATTCAGGTGTGATAAAAATCACCATCTTAATGGTGATTTTTAACAAAATAAAAAAAAAAAGAAAGAAAGAGAGAGCTTTTATTAGTCATCTCCATTAAGAACATTCTTGGTTGAGTATTTCCCTGAGATTGTTAAAGAGATCAACTTGGTCAGAGACTCTTTCAAACACCACAACAACTAGTCCTTTCTTTGAGCAGCCCAAATCACTGTAATTTCCCCTGACATGGCCTGAGAACATCACCCAGCCCACTTCTGCTGAGCTTTCTCACCATCTCTTCTTAGGGGTTGCCTGGGAACCACTCAAAGCACTGGAGAAAAAAAGCTGACGTTTATATTCGTGTCTTTCTGTGCGTCTGGGTTCTCAAAATATTGTGACACCAAGAGAGAGATGAGAAATTGCCTGGTCCCTGAACCTGATGTGCAGTGCCTGCTCTCTTCAGTTCGCATGGTTTTCAAAACGAGACAGACTCAGGACAAAAACATCTGTCTCTTTAGCCAATAAGATAAGAAACTCATTGTGGGGTATTTTTTCCCCTTAATGGTACTAAGTTGAATTCTCTTTTAAATTAAAGCAGACATGATGTATTGTAGAATAAAATATAAATTTGCACGAATTTTTAAGACGACACTTTTCTTGCGATGAAAGAAACAGAAGGCTTACTGAAATGCATGATTCTGGACTGCAGGGCAGGAGGCTGGGCAGTAGGAGGAGCTGTAAAGGGTCATTATTAGGAAAACTGGTGAAATTTGAATGTACACTGTGACTAGATAATACCAAGCTAAATTTCCTGAATCTGATCGATCATCTGTGCTTATGTAAGAGCATGCCCTTGTTCTTAGGAAATACATTGAAATATTTAGCAACAAAGGGGCATGATGTCTACAATTTACTCTAAAATGGTTAGGAAAAATCATTAGAGAGAGACAGGGCAGGGGCAGAGAAAAAGAAAGCAAATATGGCAAGATGTTAAAAAAATTGTTGAATCTGGTCAAAGGGTACATAGGAATTCTTTGTACTATGCTTGTAACTTTTCTGTAAGTTTGAAATTATTTCAAAATAGTCAGTTTTAAAATGTCATTTAAAAAAAAACAAGACTTTTTTTTTTTTGCTTTTGTTGCAAGCACTTATTAATGACATTGCTCACAAGGCGTTCTGCTTCCTGTTTATCTCTTTTGGCCTCAACCTATCCCATAGCCCCTGTCCTGCTCAAAGCATTGCACCCAGGGGCCCTTCTCTCTGCCCCTTAAACAGGCCCCAGTCTGTCCTATTGAGGCCTAAACACTCTTGCAGGCTCTCCTCTTCCCAGGGCTGCTCTGGATCACATTCTTGGAGGCTTTTCTGATCATCCTCTTTAAAGGAGCCCCCTTACTTCCAGCCTTGACACTCTATATCCATTCCTGTTTTTGTTTTTTTTTTAATATTATCACTACCTAAAATTATTTGCAGTTATCTATTTTCCTCCAATAGATTATTCTCCATAAGAGTGGAGACCTTCTAGTTTTGGTCACCATTACTTTTCCAGTACATAGTGCTTGGAATAGCGCAGGCACTCACTAAATAGTTGTTAGCTGAATGAATAAACAGATGTCCCCAAGACCTCCTGGCAGTAGGCATTCAAATTCTTCCACTGTTAGGGCCACTGGGCATGGTAAGTACCCCATATCAATTTGTTGACTGAATGACAGTATGTGAATGGGTGGATAAATTTGAGAGAGTTTCTGACTCTAAAAAGAACTAGATTCTGGAAGACTAGTGATCTCAGTAATTACGCACAGAAACCCACATTCAGCTTGGCTTAATATGGTCTTCCAGGCACGCTCTTTGACATTTACTCTCCAAATAATCCCAGTCTGGCTTTTGTTCCATCACTCCACAAAAGTTTCCGTGTGAAGGTCACTCATGATCTGTGTGTTGCCAAACCCAACAGGCTTTTCAATCTTTCCCTTTCTTGTCACTCTAAGCAGTGTCTGACAGAACAGGCCCCTTCTTCTTCAGGGACTGTTCTCTAGGTTTCCATGGCACTGATGACTTCTGGTTTTCCCTGATTCTCACTTTCCTTTGCCAGAGCCTCTCCAATCACTTACTACCCCTGGTGGTTACAAAGGACTCAGTCTGGGGACTTCTCCACTTCTCACGCCACACTCATTCCCTGGGTCATGCCGTGAACCACTATGGCTTCGAAGATCATTTCTAAAGACTCCTGAATGTATATTTGCAGCCCAGATCTGTTGTTGAACTCCAGGCTCATTTATCAAACTTGCCTAGCTGGTACAACTACTTGGATACCTCAGAGAAATCTCAAAATGTGTAAAACTGAACTCTTGGTCTTCACTACTAAACTTCTCCTTCTTCCATCCTTCTCACCTCAGGGAATGTCCATCCTGTAAACTCACTTGCTCTCTCGCTATCACATTCGCTTCATCAGTAAGTCTTGATGATTCTACCTCAAAATGATATTTTATCACGCCTGTAATCCTAGCACTCTGGGAGGCCGAGGCGGGCGGATCGCTCAAG
>VBSM01002608.1:100258476-100272576 GCA_008086735.1 Cheirogaleus medius | reverse complement strand
CTGGTTTTGAACTCCTGACCTTGAGCGATCCGCCTGCCTCTGCCTCCCAGAGTGTTAGGATTACAGGCGTGAGCAACCGTGCCTGGCCAAAAACCAAAATTCTTAACACAGCTTGAGTAGTTCTATACAATCTAGTTCCTCCCCCCCTCTTCACCCGCATTCCACAATACTTCCTCTTGGCTTTCTACATTCCACGTACACTGATCTTCCTTCAGTTTCTCTGAAGTATAAAGATATTTCCCATTCCAAGGCCTTTGCACATGCTGTTTCTTAACCTGGGACATTTGCCCTCCAACTTTTCAGCTAAGTTATCCATGAGATTTCATTTATAATGGGCATTTATTGAAAGGTTTTAAGTAGGAAAAGTGCTTAAAATCAAATGCAGATTTTATTATGGCAAAAGAATGGAAGATGAATTGGAGCCTATGTAGGACATAAGAGCAGGCTAGTGGAGTAGCTGGGGAAGACTGAAGCTGTGTGTGAGTGAGTGAGGGTGAGAGGGAGGGAGAGGGAGAAAGAGAGAGAACAGGGAGGTCTGCTCTATTTATTAATAACAACATCTCCGGGACAGTGAGGAATAGGCGGGTTCTCAACTCCTGGCAAGCTGTCTTAGGAGGCAGATCCTTTAAGAACAATAATGAGAATCAGCAGGACTTGGTTGCCAGAGTGGAAATGCTGAGATGTCTCCTTGGTTTCTGGTCTGGATGAATGGTGAAACCACTGAGGTGGGGCATTTAGGAGGAGATGTATTTGTAAGTAAGAAGGGTGGGAGGAAGACACTGAGCTCAGTTTGGGGCACACACTTGGGATATCAGGGGGACATCAGGTACAAATGTCCATCACCTGATGTGATGGGGACTTGGGAGAATGCTAACAGTTGGAATCACTACTGTAAGAAATGAGAAAAGGAGCTGACCAGAAGCATGAAGAAAGACACCCCGACGGGCATAAGATGGTGGAAGCCTTTGCAACTGATGGTACCACAGACAGGGAACTTCCTTTATGATGAGACTGTCATCAACACTTTATTAGAGACCATTTATTCTGTAGCCACAAGTTCATGGCGTGTTCACAAAACACATGAAGCCAGCACAACTATTTTTGGAATGCAATGAAAAGATTAAATGAAAACATAAAACTCTTTTATGAGTATAATACACTACTTTGTTTAGAAGAAAATATACCTTTTGCTTGCCACTAGCATGAAGGTTGCTAAATAGAGACTAGACACTCATCTAGACACTAGGTGTTAATTTTCTCCCATTCAAAAACAAATTGCCAAAAGATTGCAGTCTTCCTTCATGTAACAAATTCTGATCCCCACTGGTGTGCCAGAACCTATTCTAGGAGCTGGAGATAAAGTGATAAGAAAGACATATTGAAGGCACTTACAAAATGCATGTTGGATGAATGAATTAAATCCAATCACTCTATTATATCACACTCTCAACACTGCTCCCCAAGTCCATAGACATGATACTGTAAGTCAGCTTATCTTGATTAATTATCACTGAACACTGCAAAAGTACCTAACAGTTAAGTTCTACGTTGAAAAAAGCAGACATCCAATAAAACGAAATTTTGTATGCAGCAGGAGAAAACAAGCAGCAGAAAGAGGAAGTCTGCATAACCTCTATGGCAATATTCATCCATGAGCTTTGCTTAAGTTGAGAAGAAAAACCAAGGCAGGGCAATCTGACCTTGGAACAAAATTCTTTCAGTCAAATTTTAGATGGCTAAATTACAACTTTGGGAAGAAACAGTTCTTGCTATGGAATGCTCTTCCCTGTGTGATTAGACTCAGTCAGAATTTTTTGTACTTCAGAGTCAGGGAAAAATTCCAACCTATAATCACCTACTTATTGGGACACAGTAAGAGTTCATGATGGATTTTTAAACACTCAGAGACTTCCAAATTAATTCAAAGTCTCATTAGTTCTCCCTTCAATGTGTTATGTTATATAACAAGTAGATTTTAGTAAAAATTAAGGGAAAAAACTTCCTGGGGTTCTGTTAGAAGCAGCACCAGTCAGCACCTACTAATTTTCATGTTCTCTGGGGATATGATTCTATAAAAATTCATAAAATAAAAACACAATGAATGGTAAGTGTAAATGTAAGAACAGGTAAGACAGTTTCATCAATTATTTAAGAAAGCTATCGCTATCCTCTTGGTTTGGAAGTGTGAAGTCCCCCAAGTAAAAGAAGGGCTGGCTGGGTGCTTCTCAATGCCTGCCAACAAAACGTGGTTTAGAGCTCCTATTCAGGAGCATTCTGGTCAATAAACTTCACATGGATTTAAACAATAGTCCTTTTTACACACCTTGCTGCTTTAAGTCTATGGACTATCTTTCAAAGATCTAAATTAAATGTGGACAGAAGAAAACTAGACAACCCTAAGGCCACAAAATTAGGTGACTTCAGAGAGACGATGTCAGGTTTTCTTTATGTGCATGAAGTCTATACTCACAGGGAGCCCAGGAATCTGCTGGGAAGCAGCAATGAAATGATAAGTCATAGGGTTGAAAAAAATTTCAGAGCCGGTCATGGTGATGGAAACGTAAAGAATGCAGCTCTAAAACTGTTTTCCAGATTGTATTCTTTAAGAAAGATACCTATTATTTATGCTTTTGAAAAAAGTCAGTGACGTCCCTACACAGTCCATAATGAGTTCTGCAGATTCATGGAATTCCTTTCTTGAAATCATTTCCTTTCCCTGAACTTTTATGTTTATACCATCCATCTTCAAGCTTATTTAAATTCAGACAGTGAACAGGGACCATGTTTATATCTCCTGAGCTGTGCTCATCAACTTCCTAGTAGCTCCATAAATGTGTATAACAACAATATTAATAATATTAATGAAGCACTGCATAAAAACAACAGAGTGTGTATCAGTGTTTCTTCCATTTCCTTGAGGTATCGCAAGCAGCCTTTGTAGAATTTCTCTATTACCTCATGGGTAGGAAAATGGTCAGAGGTTCCCTGTCAAGGTTTTGGATAGTCACTCAGAGTCAACAGGGTATAGACAACTGGTCCTTAGACTTTTGTGTATTTTGCCAAAGGCAGCAAAAAAATTGGTCATCATTTCACATGTGGCCAGGTTCACAAACCATCAGGTCTCGCCAATATGCCCAAGGACCACATCTATGCTCTGTACCCTAAATATGGAAACCCTAGTCTTAATGTCTTCACCACTTGAGTTTTTATATCCTTTTCAATTATAATTAATGCCCATGGAAGCAGATAAAGAAGCTATACACTCTTTTAACAGGTATGAGCTATCATCAATTACTATTGTAACTTTCATTAAAATATAAAAGTAGTTAAGGACCAAATAGCAATAGTAGCACTTATTAATATCATCTAAAACAACAATGAAAGTGGTCAGATGGTTTTATGTTCATTCAACTGTTAATGAAGTCAGACCAATAACTCAAAGCCAGATTCCCTGCAGAATATTGATTTGAAATATCTGCAGCAAAGATAATTTGATTAGAGAAGATTTAAAATGAGTATCAGGATTTTACTTTCCAAGGATCCATCTCTGAATTTTAGTGGGTGGTTGTTTTATTTCCAGCCTGCTAAACACCACAAGATCACCTGAAGCAAGGAGGCGTGAGCCTGGAACCAGGAGTGAAATGATGATGAAACATTTGTACGTGGCATTAAAGGGAGTGGAAGCAAGCCACATGCCGTCTGGTTTTATGTCACGCGTCCTTGGAGAGCCCAACTGCTCTCCGGGGCCGGCTGAGGCATCTCCCTGGGACACAGCTCATCCTGAGGCCTCTGAATCAGTGTCAGGGATGTTTTTCTTCCCGGAGAAGAGCAAACAGACACTTGCCCTTTTATAAAACCTCTAGGATGAGTCACAAGTAAAATCCGTCAGCATGCTGAGGTGGCGGGTGGAAATCAACGTGTTGGGCAGAGTGAGGCTGTCGCCGCCGCGCCCAGGCAGCGTGGGCTGGCTCTACGGCCGCGCCACGTGGAGAATCCCTGGCTCTAGGGTTCCTGCTCTGCGTCTCACCAGGCACACAGGACTCCCACTCAATTTCCAAAGGGTGCTGCCCACCCTGGAAAAAAAATCTAGCCCACTGAGTAGACGGGAAAACACACAGCCAGGGAGACAGATGGCTCGGGAAGCAGCAATCTGGAATAATAGTGAGGGTGTGGGAGTGGAAGTGTAGGCTGGGCAAGGAGATCAGAGAGAAAAGAACGGGCATCAGTATGTGGCGACAGATGACAGAGTGCTGTTTCGGACGAGCAATTGGAGGAGGCCAAGGAAATGGAAGTAATGTATTTATGCATAAGGGCTCTATCACAATTAGGAAAGTTCCCCTTCTGTCTGTCCCGCAGGTCCCGCCTGCTCTGCCGAGGAAGCAGAGGTCACATGCTATTCCAACAGGCTTTCTATTTCTGATATCGAAACAAATCCAAACTGAGCTAATTTGTGTACAGCTGCAGGCAATATAAACATGGCTGTTTAGAATTCTTTATAGAGTATAGGCCTTTGTACTCCATACTTCACGGAAGTTAATAAGTAGGTGTCAAACTCTGAATTAAAATTCCCAGAAGAGGACACAGCACAAAGGACAATAAAAATGATTTTTAAATAATCATAGGGATAAATAGCATCCACTTCTGACAAATGTAAGTGCTGGCATAAAATGTTATTAGGCTACAGAGATCGTCTTTTGTTCAGGAAGTATGTTTTATTCTCCCGCCTCGTCATTCATCATCCTAATGAGCCCTCAAAATGTAAATTAAATAGCAAAGACGGATTCATTCGAAAAGCATCTTTTCCAAAGAAAAAAAAGCTAGGTGTTAAACTATTTTTCTATTTTATTCTTATATATTGGTTCTTTTTTTTTTTTTCATTTAAAAAAGGCCCTTTGTATTTGAACACTTTATGGGGTAAGTTCATGTAATTCATATTTTCAGTAAACAGCTCATTCATTCCCCAGCATTCTGAGATCAGTGATTTCAAAAGAAAAAAGAAAAAAACAACCCAAAATCTCATTTTAAAATGGTGTGCCCTGTAAATTATGTTTGATCTGGAAAATCTGAGAAACCTGTGCATGCATTTGCTTTTTTGTTTTATTCAGAAGTGATTTGGTTCAGGGAAACCCTCAATGGAAAAGGATTAATGAAATTTTCAAACAGCTTTAGTTTACCAAACTGAATGCATTAATGGCTAAGCAAACACCATTTCAACCATTAATGATAAAAGAATAAGGTCATGAGCCAAATTAGTTGCGATTTCTTGTTATGTATTGATAAGAACATTACCCGGTCCTATGATGAATAGAGAAATCAGGGTTTTGTACTTGACCTGAATTTATGCATGAGCACACACAACAGAAGTGACTGAACAGCTCTGCTGGGGAGGCACCCAGGAAAAACACACTGGGAAAGGAAAATAGCAGCAAATCATGTCTCATTTTGGCATGATTGGTCCTCATTTGCCTCTCTCCCCACCCTCTATCTCTTTCTCCCTCTTTCCCGCACTCTCCCCACCCTCTCTCACTGCAACCCATAAATCATTCTTTGCATTCTTTGGCTGTTCCTGCTTCTGTGAGAGCTCAGCTCACCCATGTGTCTCTCCAGCTCCTAGCTCTGTGCGCTGAATGTATATAAAATGAAGATACAAATAATTGCGCTGCTGAGGTTTGCCTGATGTCCAGGGAACAGCCATTAATCTGTGCAAGGGAGTTTCTAAAGCCCCAATATTCTGCAGAATAAATTATCATTAACCAATCTAGGCATTCTACAGACACTATATTTTTATGAGGTCAAAATGTTGGAGAAATACCCCCGAGGGAGGGCTGAAACCATCCAGCTATAAAAGAAACAAGCTAGTGAGCAGCTTTGCACGGAAGCCTGGGTTCCTGCAAGAGCTGCAGACGGACTGCAGGCTCGGCTGGAGGTAACCCGCCCCCGGATGTCTGTCTGGTCTCCGGGCATTGCTGCATTTGGGAAGCCCCCATCCCCTGCGGCAGTGCCCCATGGTGGCCCACCTCTGGAGGAGCGGCGTAGCTCTTGAAAGGTGTGGTTGATGAAAGAGCCTATCAGGCCCAACAGGAGCGCACAGCAAAGCCTGCATAATCCACTGGACATCCTCTTCTAGTTTATTCACTTCATTATTTTTAACGGAGAATTTTCAGTTTAACACGATCGAGCTAAATTCAATGCAAAGCTCAAGGCTGTCACCATGACAGTCAGCCACATAAAGAAATCATAGTCTGACGCCAAGCCATGGCCACTTCGTTTCTCCCTATCAATTTCCTAATAAAGTACATTTTGATGGGCACACTGAGTGGTTTATGATGTAAGAACAACACTAATTAGTGAGGGAGGGGCCAATGCCATGTGTCCATGGGGCTTTTGGGATGCACTTGTGAAAAGGGGACAAGAAGACAGGGATGAGTGCAGTTTAAGTGATGAAGTGAATATTACTTCTGACAAAGGAAACAAGTTATTATTCTATACAGACATTTAACTCTGAAGAGGTGTTGAACAATGACAGACATATTCTAAAGTGGAATTTAAGCCTCATCCAAAGCCTGAGAAGAGACCTGGTTAGGATATCAATAAAACGTTTTATATTTGACCCGAGGCAGGAAAAACAATATACAATTAAGGGAATAGAAGGTGCCTTCCTGTGAAATGTGTGCGTTTTAACCTTTGCAATATGTTAATAATTAATATGAATTCACACCAATACTTATCTTCATAAAAACACAGAACTCTCACACATAAAGCCTTTCAAGTATAAAAGAAATAAGCTACCCCCTAAAGGTTTTCTGAGAAAATTCCCAATGAAGAAGGATCTCACAGTTTGAACGTACAGACTTTTCACCAGATCTAAAATTCTTGTGAATAGGCCCCATGTTAAATGACTGATGGTACCACCAAAAACTCTAAAAAATAAAATACATGCTTCATTAGTCCCCCAGCTGAACTCAGAATCCTCTGGCTCAGAATAATTCTCAACCTTTAAAAATAAATTCTCTTCTGAATTAACATCTCAGAATCATTAATCTTTGGAGTGACCCTTCAATTTCATTTGGAAGAGAACTACTGCATTTCTCAAAGGCCTTTTTTCTTTTGGCAAACCACAGTTTCATGGAGAGAAGGAAAATAACATGTTCTTTCGTTTATCATTTCCTCATTCTCACCCTCAGGGTGGTTTCTTTTCCCTTCCCAACTGAAATATCCTAAATCTAACATCAACAGAGAGCCATTTACTGAGTCAGGAAGGGACTGATATTTAGCTTTAGGTATATGTGAAAATAAAAACAAGGCTAAGTGGAATTATTATAAATTTCAGGAAGAAAGGAAGCATCATTGTTAATAAAATTTTACCAAATTAAAAATGGTTGAGACTTTATTCTTCATTGCGGGGGCTTTGTTTGTCAAGTAGACAAAACTATGTTTGAGTATTCCATGAAGTAACCAAGCATTAATAATGTAGATTTCTTTAATAGGCCAAACGAAGAGATGAAGTTTATATGCATTCGGATAAATAGTTCCTCATTTTCACCAATATGTGTGGTACTAAATGTAGAGACATCGTGTTTTAACTACATCAGGACAGCTCGCTCTATAAAGTAATTCTACTGTATTAATAATTCCTTCTTAAGCAGGAACCATTTTGAAAAGCAAATAACAATTCCTTTATTTGCTTATTTATTTATTTAATTGTACTTTAATTAACACATAAAAAGTGCATATATTTATGGAGTTACAGTGTGATGTTCTGATACATCCATGCATCATGGAATCATTAAATCAAGCTAATCAACCTATTCAGCACCTCGCATACTTTTTGGTGGTGCAAACATTTAAAATCTGCTCTTTTAGCAATTTTGAAGTATGTATTACATTATTAACTACAGTCACCAGCTTATTTGCTTATTTATTAATCAAGATTTTCAAAGTTAGATGTTTACTTATAGCAGAATATGGCTACACTGTCTTGTCAATTTTCACAGTGAAGACCACATTAGCAGCTCCCAGAAGAGAACCATTCTGGTTTAGTGGTTGCTAGGTTGACCAGATTTGCTTCTCCCACCATCCTTCAAACCCAGTCCTTCTCTCTACCCAGGGTATTCACTGGAACAATCCATGCAAAGTCTCACATTTTTTATGTTCTCCAGCCAGAAAGGATTCCTGTAAAGCTTGCCAACTGTCCCACCCCTTCCAAACACCTCTGCCCCTTATTACATTAATTCTGAAATATAGCTATTGCCATTCAGTTCTCCATGCTTACCAAACTTTAATGGCTCCCCATCACCCAGAGGATAAAGCTATAGTCCACATAGCCAAGTGCAGCCGCACACTAAGCCTTCCTGTCTGACTCACGTGGGCATTTCCTTTTGAACAGTCTATGGGCATTCCTGCTGGGAGCATCTGCTCATCCCTCCTACCTGTGATGCCTCTCAAACTGTGATTCAAATTCTTCCTCTGAAGGCCTACTCAAACCCTACCTCTCACGGAAAGGTTTTTCTCTCATCTCCTTCCTCAAAACCCAACGCTTGCTTAATACTCATTCCTTCTTGTCTTACTGAGCTATTTAACATTTTGCTTGTCTAGGAATTGTGTTTGGTACTCCCATGCATATAGCCTGCACATGATATATAACATAGTGCCTCACCCATGGTAAAGACTAAAACAAAAATTTAATCATTTAAAAATTATTTTCTTGTTCCTATCTTTAATTGAGTAAGTATGAGTCTCAAAGAGACTCCAAATCTCTAAACTGCTTGTGCCCAGAAGTTGCTGATATCAGGAATGAGAGTTTCGAGGAGAAGGTGCAGGGTCTTTTAAGCCCTGACAATTCCATCCTTGGTCCCTCATAAGTTTTAAAGTTAGTAAACAATACTGAACCATTTGGGATCCTTTTCAGTGACCATAGTGTCTATAGTGGATCTGTTCATTCACAGCATCATACTCCTGGTTGTAAGAGAAACTCAACCACTCACTTGAGCCACGGGAATAAGCTCATTTAGAGAATAGACCTCAGTTCTGGGCAGATTTTACTTACAGGGTTGGCTTTGGAATCTACCATGTGATAGGGCTTCTCCATCTACCTTCCCTTACTACATTACAGGGGCCTTACCTGTTATCAACTAGTTAGATTTTATCCCCTACTGTCTGGAGATACGCCAGGAGATACTAGAACAGGGAACACGTAGACGGTGAAAGTTAATCGATCTAGTTACTCTTTCTTTTCTTGGCAGACAAAATTTTCATTTATTCAATATGATAGTAAAAGGCATGCTTCTGGGTCTAACATACAATTCAGCTCCCAGAGCCCCCTTCTTCACCCACAAAGTTGGAAGAGTAGAAATGTTTTTGCATTCTCTCAAGTTGATCTAGAATCCAGCTTACTTTTAATGACTGGGAGAAGGAGAAACAAATGTGCACTTCATTCTTAAATCCTCAAAATACATTTTAAAATCTCCTTTACACATATCTCTTATGTACCTTCTGCCTGATACCCAAACTGTCCACATTTTGTCAGTTATAGCTCTCCTACTTCAAAGAGGTTTACATGACTCTAAGGTGGGCACTCAGCCTCATGCTACAGAGGGCTGATCATTATTTTCCAAAGCTGGTAGAGCACTTACCCTGGCCAGCTCTTGCTGGGGAACGTCTTCTTTGAATTGATTGGCCTTAGCCAACCCCCAACATACAGATGCTCCAAGATGCTCACAGCTAGATTAAAACTTATACACTGGAGTCATTACATTTTTTTTCCCAGGAACAAGGGAGGTACATGCAAGGTCAGACAGCCTCCTAAAGCAGGTTGGGCATATTTTCATGGTGCCAAGCCCAGGGGCAGAGCTAAAAACATCCACACTCCCCTACTGCCTCCCCTTCCCCTACTAGAAAAACGCAAAAGATGCACATTTGCCATCAGGAAAATCCCTAAGTGCCTTTTAGACTACTGACACTTCAAGTCCATTGGACTAAGGCCATTTAAAAAGAGTCGATGTACCAAGCTTCATGGAAGAAATTTTATTGGCCAAACTGAAAAAAATAAGTGACAATAAGGCAGATGTATATCATATCAGAATAACTGCTGAGAAACAAATTCTACTATCACATTGTATTTGTGGATTTCTTGAATGGCCAAAGAATGATATTAGTGAAAAATTTTTATTATATTAATTTGGGATACTTTCTTGTTTTATTTTTTAAAGATTTCAGTTTAGAAAATTCATCTTTAAAATGTATTGACTTCAACTCATACCTAGTGCTCTAGGAAAGAATGCATTTTCCTTAATGAAATTTCCAGTTACTCCTACGTTTTAAAAATTTCATCATACTTATCTCTTAACTTCCTTAATGGCATGGCTAAACTATCTCACATAGCTGAACGAGTCTGTGCTTCAAATAGAAGCAGTTCTGTCCTCTGTTGGGGGCAGGGCTCCCAGAGGCAGCAGGTGTACTGACAGAAGACAGCTGAGCTAATCTGTTCACCTGAGCCCTCTGTCACGTTCAATTTAGCCTCAATCTCTAGAAACACAATGTAAGAGGTCTACAGCAAATGGCAGCTAGCAAATGCAGCCCCAATCAGAGAACCTGTCAGAGTCCAGAAGAGGTAAAAAAATACTATACTGTTTGTTTCCTCACCATTTCTTTTTGGAAACACAAAATTATAGGGAAAAAAACCAAACTACGGTTACTAGAATCATCTTTAGGTAAGAAAGGCAATAAATTCTTCCAGGACCCTTAACCTTTTTTATAACTGATCATTCAGGGCAGTGTTAGCAATGTGCTCATTAATTTAGAATCTGCTTAGTTTATGAAGCTGATTACCTTTTTAAAGCAATGCATTGTCCTTGCTCACAAAATGTCATAGTATGTATTACTGGGAATGCAATCATCACAGTATATTATAATAATCACTTAAATGTATATGTTCTTTACCAGAAAATAAAAAGCTCTTCAACATCAAGAGTTACATTTTTAAAAAAATTCTGGTTCATTATATGGTATCTGGAACATGGTTTGCATTCAATAAATATTTATTTTTATTATTGTTGTACTTATCATTAAACTATTCCAATAGTTACCAATAATACAGTGTCTTATTATAAAGGACACTGTGCTCAAACTCTTTTTATACATTATCTGATTTAATCCTTCATGGCATCCCTATGGGACAGGTATTACTACCCTCTGCTCACAGGTGAGTACATGAGGCTTAGTAAGGTAAGCAACTTGCTCCTGATCACCCAGCTTTAGGGGGAGGATACGGACTTCCATCTGGGGCTGTCCAGCTCTAAAGAGGCACACCCCTAAATACTGCACTAAATATCCGCACACATACATGATTCTAAGAACCAAGTGACTACACTTGTTATTTGTAATCAAAATCAGCAAGTGTTATTATATTAACTTCAAAACAGTGTCATATCTAGTGAAAATGTTGCATCAAATGTTTTAGTAATGACCTTAATATTCAGAATACTTTAGATAATACCAAAGCCAGGGATGAAAATATATATTCCCAATAAAATGCTGGGATAGGAAGCCATAACTCTAAAAATAAGATCTTGCAACACTTCACTATAATTTGAGAACAAATGAAGAGAGTAGACAATGGAAGTATTGGGATAAATTAAAGAGGGCTCACCTATAAAGCACAGACATTGAGAACAACATTACATGTAATTTCAAGTGAATAAAAACTGTTAAACAGAAGTCTTAACATACGTATAATGTTTGAACTATGCCATTTTAAAATAGTATTTCGTTTTGTGTATTATATCAAAAACCACATTTTATAAACATTTAGGATTTCACAGCTACAAGACTAGAAACGTTTATCAAATTAAATGTATTAATAATTACTCTAGTGTCTGTAGATAAGTATATATTATCTTTTTTACTTTCTTCCTTGTTCATCAATTTCTTTTTCAAAATTGACTTTTAAGTATTTCCAATGGACATTTAACCCAATATAATTTTAAGAACTTTCTCTTTTACATATACAATCAATAACTCGCACTTCTGAACAGACTAAAGCATGTACATCAAAATTGTATCTTTTTTTAAAAGCATGCAGCTGTCTTTCTTAAAGCATTGCATCTTTTCAAGGAAATGTCAGTAATGTTATTCTTGGGCCTCCTTCTGCCCAAAAGGCCAAATAGGGTTGAACAATAAAGCCAACAAGACACTTAATCAATAGCAGTCACAGCACCATTTTTTATCCTCTAGAATCTTCATTTTCAATGAAGTTTACATCATTAAAGTAAGAAAACAGGACCGTCAATCTCCACTGGTTTCAAGCAGTAGATGGAAGAATTAATTTGACTGTCATAAAAATAATGATGCAACTGCATGCTTCAAACCTTTAAAAATTGATTTTTAGGCTTAAAACCTAGAAGGAGAACAGAAATGTTGCCTAGAAGTAAAAGCACTGATTTATCAATTCTTTCTTTTCATATTCCAAACAGATTTCTTTTTTTAATTTTAGAGATGGGGGTCTCACTATATTGCCCAGCCTGGAGTGCAGTGGCTATTCACAGGTGAGATAATAGCTCACTACAGCCTCAAACTCCTGGGCTCAAGTGATCTTCTCACCTCAGCTTCCTGATAACCAGGACTTACAGACACATGCCACTGTGCCCAGCTCCAAAGAGATTTCTAACAGATCTGAAACTTGTAAGCAGAAGGTTTCAATGCAAGTCCTCTAAGATGTTATGGATAAAATATTTGAAATACATTTATTAGCAGAGGTGCCGGTGCCACTGCTTTTGAATGATGTTGACACATACCGTCTCAACATGTGCTCTCACCATGACAGATTTATATGAAAGGAATAAAAACATCACATAACACCCATATAACCTCCTCCCAGGGGCAGTGGCATGTTTTCTGGGCCCTTAAAGGCTATAAAGCTATCTTTTTTTAAAAAAAAAAAAAAGCATGTTTATGAGTACAAAATTAGGTAGAGGGCCTTGGAAGAGGACCATGCAACCTAGGAGCCTGAAATTTAAGCTTGATTAATTTAATGTTATTATAAATCTGCTCCTGCCTCATTCACTAGAAAACACAGTGTCCTTTCGCTTGGACTCAAGGAAGTTCTGAATTAGCTGTGCTCCCTGTTTGGTCTTCTTGTCCCCATTGTGGTTTCCCCCTCCCAGCTCTCCCCAGATATTGTGTTAGTGTGGCACACGTGCCAGGGTGTGTCCCGAGAGCGGTCAGGGGACACTGGCTCAGCCCATGGTGCTCCATGAACATCCTGGAAAACTACAGGTGGCTGCTTCTACCCAACAAGGCAGCAGCGACGGAAATGTCAGGGCAGATGAAGGTGTTTGATTTTTACACAGTTTAGGGAACAGACAGGATTTGTCATTAGGTGCATGTTCAGGGTTCTCCTAACTAGCTTTGTATGTCCAAATCATTTATCTTTGGTATTCACCTCGATGGAAAATTCATAGGAAATGTAATAAAGAATGGAGAGGAAGAAGTCAGCAGAAATAACACAGACTTTTAACAACTGATTGGGATACATGCATTGGCACCTCATTTTTAACTAAGACAAAAACAAAACAAGCCCTGCCTAGGGCAGCCCCACGAGGCTGGTCCTGGCAAATGGGAGAGGGCTGGAGCCCTGGTGCAGGAGGGAGGGGGCACGCTACTTCTGTGACTTCTGCACTTTGTTACAATCACTGCTCTCTGACAGGTGGCATACTCACTGCCCCTCCCTGCCCACTGTCCTTCAAACAGCAGGGGTGTTGGAGGACAGGCTTTGGTGTGCTCCAATTCTGTCTGGCCTAGCAGGTGCAGGATCTGTGGCCTGTCAGCTGGACCTTCCGCACCGCCAGCCCCGGAATCCAAGCAGACTGTGAGTTCATTTCCTTGCTCGCTGGGGCCTGCCTTCCTCAGGGTTGGCATCTTCCCGACAGCCAGACTAAGGGGTGTGGAGATGTTTTAAAATGTAGGTTTAATTATTCAGGTATTGGCTGGGCACAGCGGCTCACACCTGTAATCCTAGCACGATGGGAGGCCAAGGTGGGGAGGATCACTTGAGGCCAGGAGTATGGGATCAGCCTGGGCAACATTCAAGACCCTGTTTCTACA
>VBSM01002608.1:100222535-100258376 GCA_008086735.1 Cheirogaleus medius | reverse complement strand
TCACAGTTCCTTCTGGGGGGGGGGGCACATGGGGAAGCACCAAGGTTGGTCAGGAGGCACAGGGAGCAGGGGAAACATGAACAAAAGCTTCTATTGTTTTCCATGGGAAGGAATGGGGTAGGCAGGCTTAGCATAGGTGAGTTTGAATAATTTCAGTGGGCTCTGGGGCATGGGGGCTGTCCCTAGTGATCTAGTACCTGCCCTGGGTTGATTAGGGCAGGTGGTAGCAGCCCAGAGTATGAGCCCAATAAAGGATAAAGGAGGTGGTCGGGGTGTGAGCATTGGATTGGCTGGTTTGCACATGAAAGGCATGTTCACAGTGGCAGGCCAGTCACCTGCAGTCTCTAGGAATTAGCTAGCCCTGGGAGGGATTAGTCCCTTATGGGTCAGCAAGATGTCAAAGCATCAAAAATACAGAACAAAAAGACGTGATTGGTATAGGAGGGAAGGAGCAATAGGCAGGTGAGAGAGTCACAGTATATGCAACAGAGACAGCCAGAGTCACACTCAGCTTGTCAGGACACTGAGCTGGGGAAGATAGGCTCCCCTCACCCCTGCTTCAGGTACAGGTGGGAGGGTGCTGAACCTTCCACCTCAGTCCCTGTGACAAACAGAGGACAGCTGCAGATGGGTGGCTCACCCAACACCAAGAAAGGAAACACAACCTCACTGAGGAGGTGACATTACCCCCATTGTACAGATGAAGACACTGAGGTTCACAGAGTTCAGAAGCACCTTTCCCAATGTCACACAGCTAGTAGTTAGTAGAGCCAGGATTGTATCCAGGTCCAGGGTCAGACTATCTCTTAGGCATTGGGCTTAAAGCCTGCCAGTTTTTGAAGGTCCCACACAAATGTTTGAGGTCTTTAGGAGCCCTAAGATTCTAATCTTGAGATTCTTTAGGAAAATATATGGGCTCCAAAATAAAAAGAGAAAACTATAATGTCAAAATTAATAATGTATAATTAAATGTCTAAAAACATATTAAGTCATTTTTATTAATTGTTACAGTTAGTATCATTACAAAATTCATTACACTTGAAAATAATATGTAGCTTAGAATTTTTTCCCACATTCTAAGAATGCTTGAGTTTGACTGATGATTACAGAGAAACCAGCTGTAAATTAAATGAATTACTCAAAGTCAACTCCAAAAGCAAAATTATAAAAGCCCATTAGAAAATTTTAAAGGGTTTTTTAAAAAATGCATTTAACATGACATGTGAGTGTATTTTAATCTGTTTTAGAGGATGGGGTGGGGCTGTTCTGGAGGTCTTCAAAGGGCCCTGCCCGAGTCTGCCTGCTCCAAGCCCCAGCCCCATCTACGCAGGTTTCCTCACCCCACAGCACCAGGAGTGAAAGGCGGTCTCAAAGGTACCTGTGAGAACGGGCCCACTGCCGACACGGCTCAGGGGCTCTGCTTACTGCTCTCTACGGTATTTACTACCCGCAGTGTTGTGGGACATGATATCAACTGTGCACAGGAGGAGGGAACGTTCAGCACAGAGCAGATCCCACATGGAGCTTCTGGGATGCTTGTCAAGAGCAGGCCTGGGAGTCAGTGGACCCAAGTTCTCCTTTTTGTGGTACCACTTCTCGGCTACCTGGACAAGGCCCTGTCTAGAGCTGTCTTTTATTTTCCTGGCACACAGTAAACTCTCAGTAAACATTAAAGTTATGGGTTTGAACTTTTAACTGTCTTTAACTCTCCTAGGTTAAATTCCGTAGCAATAAAGCCTGTCACTCAACTGAAGTGCCACTTAAAAAAAGATACCAAAAAGTTCAAGCCCAAAGACCCTTGAAACCTACAGGTTTTGTATTTGCATTGGTTCTCAGATTTCAAATGACTATAAATTTAAAACTCTCTGGTCAGGCCTGGCAACTAAATCACTGCTTCCAAAATGCAGTAATACTCTTGTCAGTTTTAGAACGACGTCATATCGTTTATCTGGAGTCAGAAAAATAAATGTAAAATGATGCACCAAATCTCACAGTACTGTTTACGTGATGAGGCCCATCATAATTTCAATGGTTAAGAGACTAAGAGATTGAAAAATAATGTCTTCACTCTTAACTGTTTTTCTACATCAGCACATTATGGCTTAGGGTCAGGCCCCACCACCTGCTTTTGTATGTAAAGTTTTATTGGAACTATGTTGAACTGTCTGTGGCTGCTTTCACGTTACTCTACCATGGGCAGCACTGAGTAGTTGCAACAGAGAACCAAACCTAAAATATTTACTATTTGGCTCTTTAAAGAAAACGTTTGCCAGTTACTGTTCTGTATCGGTCCTCCTCTATTTACAGAATTGCATGAAGAATATTAGAGGCTGACATCATTCACAAACCCACTGATTTCATACAGTGATTATTTCAATTCCATGATTTAGGTTCTTAGGGATCACTTTTCTTAAGTCATTTTCCTCTGCTTTGAGTTTCCTATCTGCATGGTCTGCTTAAAGAGCATTGCTGTTCCCTTTTCCCTGACACCTTGTTTTAAAGTCGCGTCCGCGTAACTCTACAAACACATTTTAAATTACTTCTCTATTTCTTATTTTCTTTTTGGATCTGGTATAACTACCAACATTTTGTCATACCTGAGATGATGACATTCTGAACTTAACACAAATTTAGGGTACGATATATTAGTCTAGACAATTTAAAACTAAAATACTATCATTAAAGTAAACAAATTCTCAAATAGATAAATAGTGTTAGAATGTAAATTTCTAAAAAGATAAGTTCCGTATTATTTTATATCATTTATGGAAGTCTCTTTGAAGAGACGCCTGCACTTGTGGGTACTAAGGAAACGTTATTTACTGAGAGCACAGGGCACAGGCACCGTCACCTGTCCCTGACTCCCTCAGGCAGTGAAATTTATCATGACCCCTTTCCCTCCTCCAGTTCTTCCTATGGGCTGTTACAGCCTTACATATACATCAACATCCTGCGCATGAGAGGGGATCTTGTGAGATCCATGAGAGCCTCCCCTCTCAGCAGGGGGACCCAGCATTCAACACTGGGTTCTCCCATCCTAGAACAGCATGGAGGGAGGGTGTGGATATGTGGGGTGACTGATGCCGTGACCAGGGAGAAGCTGCTGCCAGCGTAGGCAGGGAAGAGGACACAGTCACTTAATTCTCACCTCCCTGGCACTCTTACAAACCATTTTGTGCCTGTTAAGATGAGAAATGCGGCTCTTACCACCTGTGTAGCCATCACAGGGTGAACCATGACCATTACTAGTTTACAAAAAAAAAATCCATATAACTGCTTCTGTTACCCATAGCTGGGCTTGCTTGCCCAGCTGGGCAAGTCTTCTGCTCAGGATGAGGGTGGTCACACCTTCTACAACAGGAATAATCAGGAACAATTTTCCTTATGCCTAATATAGCTGAAGTACTTCACAGAGTGTGCTACACAGAGCAAGTATTTAACTGGAAGTCTGATAGTCTATTTAGACAGTGCTATGGACTAAATGTTTATGCTCCCCAAAATTCACAGGTTGAGGCCCTGACCCTCACGGTGATGGCATTTGGAGATGGGGTCTTTCGGAGGTAATGAGGGTTGGATGAGGTTGTGAAGGGGGGTCCCTTACGATTACTGTCCTTATAAGAGATACCAGAGACACAGCAGGAGGTGTGGCCGTCTACAAGCCAGGACAAGGGCTCTCACCAGAAACCGAACCCTGCCCAGCCTTGATCTTGGAAATCTCCTGCCTCCAGAATTATGAGAAAATAAGTGTTTGTTATTTAAGGTATTCGGTCTGTGGTATTTTGTTATTGTAGCCTGAACAGATAATACAGATGGCTTTATGGGCTGAAGAAGAGCATCAATTAATAAATACTATCTGATCTTATACATTTAGAGGGGCTAGTCAGAAAGACACAGAAACTTCCAAAAACCTGTAGCATTGTCCTCAAAGTCTGACTTGAAATTTTTATCTATCAATTTTTAAGGGACTCAGAAACTAGGAATCTGGGTTTAGACTGAGTCTATATACTGTTCTGCCACTTTCTACAGCTCCACCTCTCTGAACCACAGTCTTCTCATCCTTAAAATGGGGCTAATAATGGGCCCTCTCTCTCTCGCCCGCTCGCGCTCGCTCGCTCGCTCTCTCTCTCTCTCTCTCTCTCTCTCGCGTGCGCGCAAGCGCGCACGCGGCTGTTGTGAGGATTAAATGAGATGTTCCATGTAAAGCACTTAGAAAAGTTGTGCTTCTGCCCAATGAAACACTATGCAGCTACATTAAATGATGAAGCAGCTTCTAGAAAAAGACCTCCAAGATAAATAGGTGAGTGAACAAACAAGGAGAAAAATACACATTGATGTGGTGACTTGGGCCTTTTTTTGTTTAAAAAAAAAAAAGAGAGAGGAAAAATAAAGAGAATATTTATTCCTACGTGATTTTATCTACTTAAAGAAAACTCTAGAATGATGCACGAGATAATGTACCTATCTATGGTAGGTTGAGTACTGAGGGAAGCTGTAGTGGGACAAAACCTGACAGGGGACAAAGGTGGGAGCAAAATTTCATTCATTTTTAAATATTATTTAAACTTGAAACACTACTTATTCAGAAGGAAGGAAGGAAGGAGGGATGATGGTCAGTGTTGGGTACTACATAAGCATTTGGGTTGTTTGATATTTTTTGTGATGAATGTCAGAAAAATATTTTTAAATGCTTAATTACATTAAGTATGTGATTTTTTATATGTATGAAAATTTAAAAATTTAGGACCCTCCTTATTTCTGCACCAGTCTGTACCTCTGTCCAAGTTGATTATTAATAGTTTTGTATGTCATTATTTAAAAATAAAAATGTGGCTGGGAACAGTGACTCACACCTGTAATCTCAGCACTTTGGGAGGCTGATATGAGAGGATCACTTGAAGCCAGGAGTTTGAGACCTGCCTGGGCAACATTGAGACCACATCTCTACAAAAATTCAAAATATTAGCCGAGCATGGTGGTGTGTTCCTGTAGTCCCAGCTACTTGGAGGCTGAGGCAGGAGGATCACTTGAGCCCAGGAGTTCGAGGCTACAGTGAGCTATGATTGCACCATGGCACTCCAGCCTAGGGCAACAGAGTGGGACCCTATGGGATCATACTATATATTGGTCTTGCAACCAGTGTGCTTTTCAGTTAACATTTCTTGAAGTTCTTTCATTGTCAGCACATGTAGACTAGCTCTGTTTTGTGTAATTGATAGGTGAGAAACCACCAATGATTGATTATACCACAATATATTTAACTTTTTCCCTAAAAGAAAGCATTGGAGTTGTCGGCAGTTTTTCTCTATTATGAGTTTTTGATGCACATACATAGCTATTTCTGCTCGATATGTTCTTAGAAGTGGAACTGCCCCCTCAAAGGGCTCATACATTCAAATGTTCACAGATACCGTCAAATTGCACTCAGAAAAGACAACGTCTGTTTACAATCCCACCAACAGAATGTTTCCCCATACTTCAAAAGAAAATATAAAAATAAATTTAAAAAATTTAATGTGTTAAGTTGAACTGCATTTCAGTAACATAGAGCAGAAATATGCCTTTGCTTGAGGCCAACAGTTCGAGACCAGCCTGAATGAGACTCTGTCTCCACAAAACAAAAACCGAAAAAACAAAAAAATATGCCTTTGATTTTAAAAAGATGACATGTTGAAATTCGAATATGCTAAAGTGCAGAGATATTCTTGTGGAATAGGGATTACAGCCTTCACTTATGCATTGCTGAATTGCATCTATTGACATCACCTTTGGAAGTCAGTTTTACAAAGAGGCCCCCATGCTCACAGCAGAGAGGACCTACCCCTGATAAAGGCTGACCTCTGACATGGGCATGTGCAGCCCCCTCGCTGCTGTGTGGGCTATGCACTCCATCCACGCTGGAGGAACAGAGAGAGCGGCACAGCAGGGCCTTGGTGGGAGAGATTTAAGGTGAACTGATTAAAGTAATAAACCATATTTGTACATTCTCAGTAGCTGCTTCCATAGTCATAAAAAAGGCTGACTCATTTTTCTTTCTTCTTTTTTTTTTTTAAAAACTAAATCTCAATTGAGAAATTATCTGGCAATCAAAAACTCACGAAAGCTCGGTCTACCTTAAGTTTCTGAATAAAAACTCGGGAGCTTAGGTTGGTTGTACAATAGAACACCGTATGCCTGTACGACACTGTGCACTGTGGAATGAACCAAACCTTCAGTGTCGAGGAACGTCGACACCAGGGGCCCTGAAGCTTCCCCTTCTAAATGATCCCCCAAACCCAGAAACAGAGAAAGCTGTCCTGGCCACTCCCACACTGCAGCCCCTGGTCCACGAGGCACTCCGGCTACTTCTGCACGTGTCTCTGGCTCCCAGAGTGCTTTCCCAGGTCAGTGCCCAATGCCTTTTGCACAAAGCTCTACCCAGGAACCTGTCAGAAGTTTCCATCTAAAGCAAAACAGATTTAAGTCAAACTACTTTAAATTTTCAGTCGAGATGTTTCATTCGGTCATTTTTTCCCCTTGTCAAAAACACCTTCTTATTCAATAGTTGTCCCCTCCGTTTCCCAGTGTACATGAACTGTTTTGCAAGTATACCCTACACATTTTTTTTTTGTTTCAAAATATTAAGTGGGTACAAGTGTTTTTGTTACATGGATGAATTGTATAATGCTGAAGTCAGGGCGGAAGAATGAAATAGGGCGGAAGAATGAAATAGGATCTTTATCACTTAAAAAAAGTAAATCATTTCTTTAAAATTTATAAATTATTTATTTTTTTCCCAATCATGTTGTGAAGGTTTATTAAAAAACTAAAGGAGGGTTGGTTACTTTATCTGCCAAAGTTAAATGAAACAGATAGTTATTATAAAATTAATAGGGCCAGGCATGGTGGATCATGCCTGTAATCCCGGCACTATGGGAGGCTGAGGCAGGAGGATCACTTGAGGACTGAAGTTCGAGACCAGTGTGGGCAACATAGTAAGACGCAGCATCTACAAAAACTTTCCTTAAAAAAAGTAGCTGGGCCTGGTGGCGCTTGCCTGTACTCTCAGCTACTCTGGAGGCTGAAGCAGGAGGATCGCTTGAGCCCAGGAGTTGGAGGTTGCAAGGAGCTGTGATTGTACCACTGAACTTCAGCCTGGGCAACAGAGCGAGATTTCGTCTCCAAAAAAGGGAAGGTAAATTCAATTAATGTACAGGAATTATGCTCACCATTTTAGGACAACAAAGACCAATATTTAAACTGTATTTCAGAACTTTTTATTCAGCAACAAATACGAGACAAATTGAATGGTAAGGATCTTTATGTTGGAATTTCATTTTTAGTCATGAGCAATTAATTTTTTTGGTCCTAGAAAAACAACCCCAGCTCCCACTCACTCCCCTCAAAAAGCCACTGCAGCCAGATTTTCGTAAGAAACTTAGGAGTGAAATGGATCCCTATGGACTGTGGTAATGAGGCCCCACAGACTTACTCAAAAGATCTCTCTGGCCAGGTGGGTCTGCTCATCACTCGGTGAAGACCCCTGCTCTGACCCATCTGGGACCCCTTCCTGAGGTTGCTTTCTCCTCACGCTGACCTCCCATTGCCCATGCATGGGTGCTTTTTTAGAGCCTGACTTGTTCCCCACTGCGAGGCCTTTTCTGATTATTTCAGGGCACATTTCTAACTTCTGTCCTCTTTTGCAGGGCTCACTGTCTATGCCACTCCTGAGAGTCCCCATTCACTCAACTTCACATACCACCGCTTGATAGTCTTGTCTTTCTGATAAGACGGCCTTTAGGAGAGAGACACACATATCCTATATCTTTTTATTTGCCCAGTATGGTAATGAACATGTAGTTGGCAAATGCCAGTATATACTGAATTGAAATATTTAGTTGAAAAAAATTGATGTAGGCACAGCAAATGAATTTTACACGTTTAAGAGCCCCTGAACCATAATGCAGAATTATGACCTGCCAGTTTAATAGAAACACATAAATTGTGAGTTGATAAGAAAAAACAAAGCCTCTCAAGTGATTAACTTCTGAAATATTAGAGACTCAACTGATAAGCTGGGCTAACAAGTCTGAAGGCATTTCTATTTCCAGCCCTCTCTGTAATTTCTACTGAGTACAAAGATATGTGAGGACCACAGAAAAAAGTGGCTGCTTCTCTTTCTTCCTGGTAACTAAGAAAAGTGTTTGCAGAATGGGAGACACCTGAGCTCTCATTCCCTTAGCTTCTGCTTTAGCTTTCCTAAGAATTGATAAGATTCCTTATAGGATCTTCAAAATAATAACTACTCATTATGTATTGGGTACCTGCCCTGGGCCCAAGTTTGGTGCCAAATGCTTTACTGTATCATCTCTTTTCATCATGACTACAATCCTAAGGGACAGGTGCTCACAAGAGGACACTGTCCCATCTCTGAATTCTCCAGCCACATTCTTGTCCTGCTGTCAGGTTAACTCTTGACACTGACCACCGTGCTCTTTGACCCCGGCTTGGGAAAAACCATCACCACAAACCTCAAGAACAAGCTTGTCATCGGGAAGAGCACTTCCATACGCAATCGGCTCTCCGATGCCTTCTCTTTCACCATCTCCTCTGCCCAGGCTTCGTATTGTCTTGCCCTCAGTCCTACATTTGCTCAAGCCAACGCTTGGTCTGCCATGTGCTGCTTCTGGCCTGCATTACTGCCCCAGGCTCCTGAGCGAGCCCGTTCCCCAGAAAGCCTCTTGCAGCCATGCACTCTGCTCACCTCCTACTTCCAGAGCAATTTTTCAGTGGTACATTTTCATTTCAGCTCCCACTGCCTCCAGGGCTGAATTCCAAGGCCCTGCTGGCTGGTGCTCTCACTGTGGGCAACCCCGCCTCCCAGGCTGCCCCTGCCTCACCAGGGGCACATCCTCCCTCCTCTCCCTGCCAGCAGCCAGCCTCTTCCCTGCTTCCTGCCTTCTGCCTCTCCTCTTCCCTCAAGCCTCTGCCTATGCTGCTCTCACCTTCAAAACCCAGACCAGTGCAAAAACCATTTCCTCTAGAGCCCTCCTCACAGGGCTACACAGATGTCTTTAATATGTACTTGTGGATTCGACGTGTCTGGAGTTCGGCAACACAAAAAAGAATGCAAAATGTTGACTATGTAAGAAAACGAAAAGCCTGCTTCAGGAAAAAATACATCCTTCTTTTCCTCTTTTCACCCCACATTCACAAATACGAGTTCTTGCAACTCCCCTAATCTTGGCAAGTTTAAACTACAGTTTTACGAAACAAAGGTCACTTGCTCAGCTACAGATAAATAAAAATTCACAAGCCATCTCCAGGAAAATCAATACAGGTACTAAAAAATCTAAGTTGATAATAAATTTTAGTTCCCCTTGCACATAGCTCAGGAATGTCACTATTTACTGGAACCACTGTAATATCAGATATTTCAGAAGGGTATTGATTTTGCCACTGAAGTGTGACTAAAGGGATAAATAAACTGCTCCTGGGGTCAATCGATCCATTTATCTTCACTGGTATTTTATAAAAAGTCAAAGTAGCATAAACTTTGATAAATAAATGTTATCATGAAAGAAATATTGCTGACATAAGGATTTGAAGGGAAAAAAGAACAGACAATCCTGCTACCTGAAAACCACACAATTGGCTTAACATTTTAGCAGTTTTAATAATAGCTCCCCATTCACAAACATCCTTTCTTCACCTGCCCTATGTACTCTATGGGGCCCAGGTAAAAGGTTGAGCCACATGGCCAAGAAAAACAGGAGCCACAAGTCAAGTCCTCATAAAATAAAAGGCAAGAGAAACAATTTTTTTTTTCTGTTTTATCAGAAAGTAACTGCTAGAGTCGCTAAGGTGGACAGATGTCTTTGGATATTTTGAAGGTATGTTTGGAAATGGAAGAACTATTTAGACTTTAAAAAATCAGGATGGGGTGTGCTCTGAAGTGGCTTTTTAGGGCTTTATTGTTAAACCGTGTTGCACCAGTAACCATTTAACTGCATTGCAATGATCCCATAAAGATTTCAATGCAAGGCCATGGAGAGCTCACAACATCGTGGCTGTAATAGGATATTAAGGCTCCAAAAGAATTTTAATTCAAGTGTAGGAAACATGGGAACCCTGTGAAGAGGCTATAACTTACCATGAGAAATTATATTGGCAACGTTTTACTGCAGTTGTGTGGAGACAGTATTACCATCTCGTGATGAAACAAAGTGATGATGATGAAAGTACATGAGTTGATATTGCAATTTCAGACCAATAACTACTTCACTTAAATTACCATACCCCGGGGGAGCGTACAGCTTTCAGGACACAGAGACTGTTAACGATTGGAAATCTGGTTTGGGTCACCTCTAAAAAGGCTCTCAAACTTTTAAAAATTTCCACTCCAAATGCGTAGCTCTTAGATCTAAGCCTCCTCTGCACCCCTTTCTCAGTAACCACCCAGGGCCCATTCTAGAGTTCCTTATTTTTCTTCTTTCCTTCACACAGACTACTGGACCATCGCTGCCTTCAAAGACCCCTTTTTCAGGGTCCTGTTGGAGGAATGCCTACTCGGCATTTGGCGAGGCAGCTAAAAAGAACTGTATCTCCTGCGGGCTGGTGTGATGCCCAGCAGGACACAGTGGGCACTTGATACAATGGCATTTACTGACTGGAAGTGTCTGGGTGGCCAGACCAGGCCTGGGATTCTCTGAAGGTCACAGGATGTTGGCAATGTGGTTCTAACAGCTGCTAAAGCTACTCTGGGCAAGAACTGAGCGGTAGCCATGGGTACAGTCAAAGGGGGAAATGCCCATGACGAAAGGCTGTCTGGCAAGTTTGGACAATCTCCACAAAACAGGTCTGGCACAATTCTGTAACGGCAGGTCGCTAGAAAGAGTCCACAGAGCACACAATACTACTCATTTTCCTTCTTCTCAAGAGCTGCAAGTGTGGGATCGGCCACTGACTCAGAAATATTTGTGTCCCCTCTAACGGCAAGGCTATGTCTTTTGAAGAAACAGAATGCACATGTACACGCGTGTGTGCATGCATGCATAAGTATGTGTGTGCACACATGCAACCTGGCTATGAATTTATTGCAAAAAGGCTCCCCAGTATCAAGGCACAGAAGTATTATTAATAAGGCAAGGTTATGTTTGACAAGATTTTTCTTCCCTCTTTTCCACCTCTCAATTCTTCTGAGGCATCCTGGACTTGTTTTCCTGATACAGTGTGTCTGATTATTTGAGCCTTCTATTCCTCTACGGTGGATCTCATCTACATGCGGTTTATGTAGTTCGGCTACGGAAAATCTAAACACCCCCGGCAGACTGTGGCTTTATCTGGGGGCTTGGCTGTGCAGCAATCTGTGTTTCTCCATTCAGTTTTCTCCCACGCTCCAGTAAGTTCTGCCAACCCTGCTCGGTCTACTAAACCCTCGCTCTTCCTTCTTTCCTCACAGCAAGGGACAAGTCCACTTGGAGTGAAGTCATGATCTCAACCCCCATCTGCTTTTCTTCACCTGTTCACTATTTCAGAGCATGGCTGGCACCACACCCTTCCAGCTAGCCAAGCTGGGAGCCTGGGGCCAGCCTCTCCTCCACGCTGGCTTCTCCCCACGTACAACTCATTCTCGAGTCTTTCCAAAGACCTATCTTCTTGGAGACTCGACTCCATTCCTGCAGTGTCAGCTTCGGGTCTAGCTCAGGCTTCCTCTCCCAACACGTCTCCCTGCATTGGGTCCTTCTCCAGTGGATTCTCTGGCTGAAGCCACAGTGATCTTCCTAGGACACCAATTGGATCGTGTCACTCCCTGCTTGAGACATTCTAGGGGCTATGCCCCTAAAACAAAAAAGGCCAACTGCTGTCACAGCTAAGAAGGCATTTCATGAGTAGGCCCAGAGTCATCCACGTTTCAGCCCCTTTCCATCCTCATCTGCACTTTTAGGTTTTGCAAATGTTTCTCCTTCTGGACATCCTTTACTTCCCTGCTTACATGTGGCTCTCTCCTCACTCTGAAACAGAGGCCCCCCAGGTGCTCCTATAGAACCCTGAGCATGGCAGTCATGAATACTGTTCATCAAGTATAGGTTTCAGATACATTTGTAAGTATATTTGCTCATGACCGTTTAAACTGTAAGCTCATATATTTAAAAAAAGTATGAACTTTAATAAGCAGTATAAATAATTTATGGCTCTGTAAATTCTTAAAATCTGGAAGTCACATGCTACAATTAGAATTGACTGGCTATACATACACAATGAAGGAAATATCATTTCTCTTTTATGGACAGAAAAGAGGAACACTTGTTTAAAATCAATGAGTGATAAACTCTAATTCCCAGTGTGTGACTCTTCTGAATAATGTTTTAAATGCATAAATATATACTCACACAGCTTAGTATGTGTTGGTGTATATTCAGCTGAATTCTATTGTTTGCTTAGCTCAACAATGCAGATGAACCTCATCCATGCAGGTATACCTCATATAAAAATGCATGCAAACTGGATTTTTATGAATCAAAGTTGATTTTAAATGTTCCATTTGGAAGATGGTAGACAAGAAAACACTTCTAGCCAGGGAACCAGGCTTCCAGCTCTATCGGGGTACCACATCCTGCTCCAACAGACCCGAGCCTATTGGCCGGCGCCATATTGCTTCATTCCTCCACCTCTCCTCCCTGGGGCTGCTGAGAGAGACAATTTAGCCACCACCTGGAGGCATCCACAGCCACAGGACTTTCCTTTTGGGGCCCTGCAGCAGACTGAGGGGTACTCAGACTATAAGCTCCCTACCCACGAGCCCTCCCTGGTGCTGCTTGCCCAGTGACTCCAGCAGAGCATGGCAAACCCCAAGACAGAGAGACATTGATCCAGCTTGGTAAACCCATGGGTGACTTGGGACCAACATTCCTCTCCCTGGCAGAGTCACGGATTGATCTACAGGCCCATGGAACAGGCCCGCAGGCTGGATCCTGTATACCCAAGTCTTGATCGAATTGCCCGGGGGCACAGAAGGGATATTTGTGAACTACTGTAGTGAGGTGTATGTGCCTTCGGGGGCAGATCAGATGTGGTACTAGCTGCAGTGTGCTTGAGGAGCAACCCTCCTCCCATGGGAGGAAAGCGCTCCCAGACCAGGCTGTGATCCTGGGCAGGGAACCTCCTGGCTCACATCACAGTCAGGGGAGATTAACTGGCTTGAGGTCCTGCATGCCAGCAGAGGCCCAGGAAAAACCGTGTTATAGGGGAGAGTAGAAAGGAGTGAGGCCTGCTCCAGACTGCCAGACTGTGGGTCTCAGACAGCCCCACATCCATGCAGACTTTCTGGCTGAGTGGGTCCATTTCAGCCCCTCCCTGGTAGCTTTGCTCAGAAGCAGAGAACAGACCTTTGACTCCTGCTAACAGCATTTGTGGAGCTTGAGGGCAGGCTCACCCAACCCAGCCCTGCCCAGCCTCATTTCCCCACTTGCTCCCACTGAGGTGGAGAATAAGGACACACCTGGAAGTCCTAGGGCCCCACCCACCACCTGAGTAAAGTGCCTCTCCAGAGGAAGGAGAGTTTGTTACAGGACCCAAAAACAACACTACAGCCTGCTCCTTCTAGCAAGTGCCACCTACCCACAGGTAGGTCAATTTGCACACCCTTTTACTGCACCTACTGACTCATCGCACAGGGCATGGTCGAATCTCATCCACAAGTGCCACCTATGGGCTCAGAGACTAAACTGAGTGTATAATTCCAAAGGTAACAAGCAACACCTGCTCAAGATGGGCAGGCATCAGCAAAAGTATGAGGAATCATATTCTGAAAGTATGAAGAATTAAACCGAAAGGACACTCCCAAAGGGTGCCAGCTCTCTGGCAAAGGATAGCAACCAAATTCAGAACTCTAAAACAACAGAAGAATTTCAAACACGGATTGTAAGAAAAATCAATGATATGCGAGAGAAAATGGATACCCAATACAAAGAAACCACAGAAAAAATCCAGGACTTAGAAGAAAAATTCACTAAAGAAATTAAAATATTAAAGAAAAATCAAACAGAACTTCTGGAAATGACGAATTTATTCAAGGAATTACAAATCACAGAGGAAAGCCTCACAAATAGGGTAGATCAAACAGAAGAAAGAATCTCAGGGATTGAAGATAACACCTTTCAATTAAATAAGTCAGTCGCAGAGAAATAAGAGAAAAGAGCAAAGCTAACGAGAAATGTGAGATTATGTGAAGAGGCCTAACATGAGAATTATAGGCATCCTTGAGGATGAAGAAGAAAACACACAAGGATCAGATAAACTATTTGAGGATATAATGGAGGACAATTTCCCAGGCCTTGCTGGAAATCTAGATATCCAGGTAAAAGAAGCTCAAAAGACTCCTGGGAGATTCATTGCAAACAGGAAGACATCACAACATACAGTCATTAGACTGGCCAAAATAAACATGAAAGAGGCCCTCTGATGAGCTGTAAGGCGAAAGAAACAGGTAACCCACGAAGGAAAACCCTTGTACAGCCTCTGTGGAAAGCAATATGGAGATACTTCCAAGAGATACAAGTAGAACTACCATTTGATCCAGCAATCCCACTACTGGGCATCTACCCAAAAAAACCAAAAGACATTCTATAAAAAAGACGTCTGCACTAGAATGTTTATAGCAGCACAATTCACAATTGCAAAGATGTGGAAACAACCCAAGTGCTCATCAATACATGAGTGGATTAATAAAATGTGGCATATGTATACCATGGAGTTCTACTCAGCCACAAAAAACAAGGTGATCTAGCACCTCTTGTATTATCCTAGATAGAGCTGGAGACCATTCTATTAAGTAAAGTATCACAAGAATGGAAAAACAAGCACCACAGGTACTCACCATCAAATTGGTATTAACCAATCAACACTTGTGTGCACATTTAGTAATAACATTCATCAGGTGTCGGGCATGTTGGGGGAGAGGGGGGATGGGTATATTCATACCTAATGGGTGTGGTGTGCATCATCTGGGGGATGGACACACTTGGCTGGGGCAAAAGCAATACATGTAACTTAAACATTTGTACCCCTGTAATATGCCAAAATAAAAAAAATGCCCCATTTGAACAAATTCTACAGTAATTCTATGTTCAAAGAGAAGATTCACCTCCAAATTTAACTTTCTTGAATAATCCAGAGTTTCGTAATTGGATTTAAAGCAATATTATAATGTAATTGATTTTAGTCACAGAATAAAACACAAAGAAAAAGCAATGATATAAGATATATACATACACATTATACATTGCCAACATCCTACATAATACAAACACCAAGATGATTAAGTTGCCTAAGAAACCTTTCATGCATAATAAGGGAAGAAATATAGAAAGGTTTAGTATGCATATTCTCCTGAATCCCATTTTATCTACTAATTCAAATTTCTTTCTCTCTTTTACTCAGTTTACAACTACCAAGGACACACAGGAGCCATTATTTCCCCCAGAGGCACAAACATGAGTTTCTTGGAAGAAGAACCTCAATTTCCTGAATAAATATGAGTAAGTAAATAGTTGATTAGGTATACCAGCATATAGGTGTATAACTATGCTACTACATAGATCCTATTTCATTCTTAGATGCTACCAATATGATGCAACACAATGTTGCGTGCAATTTATAAAGAAAAAACTTCTGCCAATCAAATTATGACATGTAATAGATTGTAAGACACATTCTAATTTTAGAGATGTTGAAATGTAAGAAAATCTTGAAATCTATGATATACTGTAACAGACTCTTTTCTGTTTTATCCTCAACATTTGGAACAGTGCTTGGCAATAGTAAACACTCTATAAATATTTGTTGAATGCATGAAAAAATAGGTGAATATTTGAAGCATATGAAATGTATAAATATCTTGCATTTAGGACAATTACAAAAATGGTTGGCCCTGATCAAAAATTTTTAAAAGTAGTAGTTGCTTTACACATCAGATTATCTCTTCTTTAAAATTAGAGTTTAGGAAATTGGAATATAAATAATAACTTCTTTACAGACTTCCATTAAATAGATAATTATCAAGTTTAAGACATAAAATCAGATATAAATTTAATGACATCTTTTACAACTACATTTTATTTATTTTATTTTTTAATTCAGAGTACTACAAGGGTACCAACACTTTGGTTACATAAATTGCCTTTGCACTGCCCGACAAGCATGCCCATCCCCCAGACAGCACACACCGCATCTGTGAGGTGTGGATAAAAGGGCTGATAACAAAAACTACATTTTAAAACAATTTCTGATATAGTTTGCAATATATTTGTCTCCAAGTTTTACTTTATGCTCTTCTATCAGGCTTACCTCCCAGTTCTGGGGTATTTTAACTGGATGAGACAAACACCCTCTAGGCTTTTGTCTTGAATAACATCTATTTGAATGGAAAAATGCCCTGTTTGACAACTGCTAACAATCTGCTGATGCTGCTAATTACAAACCTTCTTTCCACATATATTACAGGAACTCTATTCTATTTATCTTCTCTATTCTATTTATCTTCTCTATTCTATTTATCTTCTCTGACACCCTTTCACGACCAAGGAATTCAATAACATCTCTTTCTTTGCTTAAATTTTCTAAATTTTACACATTTTTACTAATTTTATCCTTCATCTGAAAGCTCTTCCCTTTTCTTCCTCACTTGTTCTGCCTCCCTGGGCTCATGAGTGTGGGACTGGAAACTGGTTATGTCATTTCTGATGGCTCTACCATCTGACACTACATAGGAATGGAAGCTGCAACTTCCTCAAGCCTTGATCTCCATGTACGAATGCTGGGTCTGTCGGGTCTGAGATCAATCTGTGACTCCTCTGTGCTCCGTACGCAATGCAAACCAGGGTCAGGCCCTCTGGAGAATAGCTATGCAAGGACATTGTGTTCTAGCTTGAAAATAAAATGCACATCTCCCGTGAAATGGCAAATCCTTCATTTCTAAAGGTTGAATAGGACAGTACTTACAAGTGAATTCTACTTAGTTAAATTTAGAGTGCAGGGGGGGGGGAAGGTCCTGTCCAAAAATACACTCTGATTTGGGGCCCTTTCCATCTGATTTGGAATTAATTATGTTACACCCTTTCCTCTCAGTATCTTATGAGACAAACACCAGCTGATACGAAATATCAGGCCCTAAAATCTGAAGCTTTAATGCTCTGATTTAGTTGTCTTGTGTGGTTGGTTAAGTAAAAGAGGACTTTCTTGAGAGCAGTATTAGTAGTCTGTTTGGCCTCTTTCCTTTTTGGAGAGGGAAAGACATCCCGAATGAGCACGGCCAGTTCTGCAAGCCTGTCTCCTTCAAGACTCTCTCTGAAACACTATCGTGATCTGTTGGGTCCATTTTCCCAGGTGCCTCCTACGTCTGTCGGTCCAGCTCTTCCCGCGCTGCCAGTGCCTGTGTCTCTTCCACCCCAGCTGCTGGGCTGCTCCGGGACGATGCCCAGGTGCCCGATGCTCCCATCACTCTGTACCCCCTTTCCTCCAACATTCCCTCTGCCACTCCCACTGCTGGTTTCCTCCTCCTCTCCCCAGACTTCTTGGCCGTTTTGTCTGAAGCTGTCACTCTCCTGCTTTTCCTCCTCCACTCTCTCTACCACCTCTACCCCACACTGGGACAGCCCAGAAACCACGGGACCCTATGGCCACATCAAGGGAGGGAACTATGCTTTGTGGGAATGTAATGACACATGTCACCCAGGAGGTCTGTGCCCACTGTTCCTCTCTGCAGGAGCCCAAGTCTTCATGGAGCTGCCCTGAAGATGCCTGCTCGAGTCCCTGCCAGCCTCACCCTGCCTGTTTGGGGAAAAACTTCTGATGAAAACTTACATAACAGCCCTCTTGGGCATGGGGTGACAACGCACGTGTGAGGCCAAGGACAGTCACCCAAGCACATGCCTCGAATCCTCTGTCCAAATGCTTCTTTGCCCCCTGCCCTCCCTCCCACTTGCTCCAAAATCAAGATCATTTCATCAGTTACAGGTTCTTTCCTTATCCCTGTGGATGCTGGTTGTTGTAAAAGGCCATGGAGAAATCACACCAGTTTATTGTTTGTTCCCTTTGCTCTCTGTGTTTATTTCTAGCTTTCTGCATTTCAGCACATTGGTACAAACAGCAATATAAGGCTTTTGTTTCAATTTTACATTTTAAAAACTGTAACAGATATTCATGAGTTTAATTTAACTGTCTGCTTACTAGCAGCCACGCTTGTTAAGGGCTGCAATAAACCAACTGAAAAATTAAGCGCTCCACTTCCTCACATCCTAAGTAATACATTATTTTAAGAGTCCCATCATTAGGAATTCAGTTGGTACTCATACCAGTGGCGCAGAGCCTAACGACTCCATTTGGTATTCATACAGATGTTATCATGTATCATGCCCTCCACTGCCATCCGAGAATCATTCCCTTACAATGTTTTTTATTCCCTGTGTTTGATAAATAAGCAGATAATCTCTGCTTTGCACAATAAAAGAATATTAAAACTAGGCCTGACTAATGTGTGGCTGGAAACCTACAAGAAAAGAAACTTTCACAGGTCCCAACGCCAAAGTACTCTGACCTCTCCCTACTACGTCAGCCAGCTCATTTTTAGTCATTCTTACATTTCTGGATGCCATTCCAAACAATGTGAAGATAAAATTCCCTAATTGACTCTTAAATCTTAAAATGTACCAAAAACCATGATAACTACCTTTAACTGTATACTTTTATCATGCCAGATATTCACCTCACTGTCCTAAGAACCCCACAAAGTTAGCATTATTAACCCCATTTTATGTATGAGGAAACTGAAGCAAAGAGGTCAAGAAACATGCTCAGCAACAATACTAGGACATGGCAGAGCTGGGCTCCAGATTCAGGACTTTCCAGCTACCAAGTGGATGCTTTAAATCTTTGTTTCAGTCAGCAACATAACCCTCCCCCTGCCCGTCTAGGACGGTCAGTCGTATGTGTCAACTCGGTGAGGCTACAGCCCCCAGTTATTCAATCAAACAGAAGTGTTATTCAATCTAGGTGTTGCTGTGAAGGTATTTTATAGATAGGATTAAAATCTATAATTAGTTTACTTCAAGGAAGAGCATTCTAGACAATCTGGGTGGGCCTGATTCAATCAGTTAAAAGGCCATAAGGGCAGAACTGAGGCTTCCTTAAGAAGAAGAAATTCTACCAGTGGACTTCAGCATCAGCTCCTAAGAGTTTCTAGCCTGCTCTTCCCCATGACTTGTCCTGTAGATTGTGGACTTGCCCAGCCAGCCCCCACAATCATATAAGCCAACTCCTTGCTATATATCTATCTATCTATCTATCTATCTATCTATCTATCCATCCATCCATCCATCCACCCATATTATACTCACACACGTCCATGTATACATCCACATATGTCCTACTGTTTCTGTTCCCCTGTTGGAACCCTCACTGATACACCACTGAAGAACTGTATTGATGATTGAAGAGCTATTAATGTACCACTATCATGCCAGGTACTCTCACCTGTCAATGTACTGCAAGTCTATGCATACACCTCATGCCAAGCAGTTACTGGATAAGCCATATTCTTTCAACTTCCCTCAGCCACTTAATGACAAGCAATTTAATTCTAGCAACATGCACAACTAGTTCACATTTTGTAATTCAAGCTTCCTTTTATCCTTAACGGAGGTGGAAAACAACCTTCTTCCTCATCCATTTGAAGTCACTTATATGTTTATCATGTCACTGATAAAAATACGTTAAAATTATGTAAAAATCTGTGTAAGCTGCCTAACACTAGCCCAATTCTGTTGCATTGTGTGTAATTTTACTATCTTACATAATTAACAAGTTTATGCAAAACTCAGACATTCTATGTACAAGATTAAAGTGAAGCATTTCAAGTATTACCAAAATATTATTCCTCAGACACTAGTTTAGAAAAGTCTATTCTTCTCTTCAGGTTAAATAACCCACGCTCCCTTCATGCTTCACTATGAATCATGCACCCAGACTTCCCCTGCCTAACTGGCGCTTTTACTATTCACTTGTTCTCATCCAACGTAGCTAACGTTGGATCGCGTCTTCTAATAAAAGATTCTGAATTATTGAAGAATGCTGCTCTTAACATAAAACGAATTTTATGTTCAACAACCACATTCAGTCTTGGGTTCATTTACACCACGACAGTCCAATTTCTTATTCTTCCCTTCAAAGCAGAGGAAATCTTGATTCTTCACTATCAATTTTGATTAAAATGAATGAGAACCGGTCCTATGACCACGTGATGTCTACAACTTATCTGGTCTTTAACAAAATTGTCTACCTGATACTTGTTTCTATTCAGGTGGTTTATGCTTGCCCATTTTCTCCCATTCCCCACAATAACTTTTACTCTATGTTGGCTATGTTACTTCCTGCCAATTGGTCTAAAACTAATAATCTATCAACCATATGCTATCGTACATGGGTTTCAACCCTTCACTCATGTCGCTGATCAAAAGATACGTAAAAATGACCTTTTTATGTATGGCAGCAATATGTTCAATCTGGGGTGAACTTTGAAATACAAAATGTACCAATTTGGATTGAAAATAGCATAACCACAATGCTATACCCTGCCACAGAGGTTACTCACTAACTGTTAATTGCATTAAAACGACCATTCAGGAAAAAAGCATTCTTAAAGCCTGATTTTAGAATAAACATACTTCTGGTTCAGGCAATGATGGAAAACTATTCTCCCCTTATTTATTCACTAAGGATTGGTAGTTAACATTTTTATTTCTCATTTGTTTTCACTCCCAAGCAGATTTTTCAAAACTAGACTTGATTAATAATTTAATATACTATATTATATAGTAGCATGTGGATATCATATTAAAACATTAAAGAAAGATACAGATAGGAGATAAAAATGTGTTCTTCCTCCACGTCTGCCAGGGTAATACATTTTGATCACTGTGTGCACAAAGGGATGCAACAAGGATTTCTGGATGAAAATGCCTAGTTATTAAAAGGATGTCACAAACAATCTTGCCTTCTACATCATTATCTAATAGCACGTACAGGAATAATGCCTCCTGGACCCAGAGTGAGCAAAATCTTTGCTTCTCTAAGTTGCTGGTAAGTTTATATTTAAGGACAACATGACTCTCAAAAGCCCTTCAAGTTTTCCCTTTCACTTTAGCTGCTAGGAAGCTCTGAACCCATTTATAAGCTACTTTTACTTATTATGTAACAACTGCATACATTTTAGTAAGTCACCTTACATCCTTTTCTGAGGAAGAACATATGAATAGCACTGTGGTTCGGAAGATTAAGTTAAATATGGTCCTTTCAGGAGCTCTGACTGCTCTGCTGTTTGGCTGGACAAATCACTTAATTAGAGCTAACATTACACACTTCTCCAAATACAGAATTAAGGACCTTACAACTCCTTCCTTCCTATCTAAGGTTACTCTGAAGATTGGTGAAGTTTTAACTGAAGAATCTTAAAGCTTTTACATAAATGCTAAGGAAGGCAGAGAAATGCTTTTGATTTGTGTGCACAGTATAACAACACAGCACGGTGTCTGAGTCAGAGCTGCCAGGGTGCGGGCTTCCTGGGGTGGAGCATATTAGTCTATCTATTCTGCCAGCTGTCCAGTGCTTTGCCTTTGACAGCAGATATAGGAGGTGTAGCGTTAAAGGGCTACATGATTTTGCGTGTGGCTATCACATCTCTTTCAACCATTGTTTGATCTATGATTTCTATGTGCTATTTTTTGTAAGACTGAGCATGTACCAAGTTTTAGTACAAATCGAAGATTTTTATAAGAATAAGATTCCTCTCAAAAATTCAGTGCAGACAACTGAAAATTATGGACTAGCAGTCTCCATAGATCCAACTGGGTTTTTAAAAACTTTGTGCCCATTTAAAAATGTGCACTTTTTATGCTGACACACAGACAGGGCAAAGGATGTGTGGATCTGCCTGTTATGGCAGATACGGACCCCTCTGAAAAGTTCCAAATAGAAAGGTTCAGTAGTCGTTAGGGGTTTCCTGTGCCTGGGATTCATACTGAATTTTACTAATCAACACTTGAACTGTATATAAAAGCAGACCGTAAATGCACATGTCATGTATTATTTGCAAAATGCTCCTTTAAAAAAGTAAGTTGCTGTCCCCGGCAGCTGCTGCCATCCTCTGCTTGCAAGGATGCTCAGTGGTAACCGAGTGGAGTGAACTGACTCAAAGCAGGCAAGGGGCCGGAAGGAAAGATTGCTACCAAAAATATGTGCACCACAGAGACAAAATACACTACCTGTGCCAGGTGTTGAAGAACCCCATGTTGTTATGCTGTGATTCAAAATTCCAAGAAGAACCGGGTATTTGAAAGCAATTTAACATTTTAAAAGCTCTAGATGGTAAAGGTTAACTTCTCTGGTAATTCATCAGGACTGTCTTGTTAAGAGTGGCAGAATTTACAAGCACAAAATAATAGCTGGCAGGAGAAAGTGCTCAAATGAAAGAGAAGAACAGAATCTATCTACAGCCAGGACCCAAGCCTCAAAAATAGAATTCCTGGCATGTGGAATTCAGAGATCATTGGGAGTAATATATTGCTCTTTAGCCCAAAGGAGAACAAGGGTACATTCATGTTACTGAGGAATAGTGAGTCCTGGTTTCTCCAAGAGATTAGCCTATACAAGGAAGACTGCTCTATTTATTAACATAAGAACCTAGCATTATAAGAAGCTTAGGGCAAAATCTACTGTGACTCATGGGAAAATATTTGCCCACGAAAGTAACGATCGATAGTTCTACATTTAGCTAAAGTTTTATGCTTGATGACAAACACAGTCCATAAATGCCACATGGTAATTTGCATCGGTAAAAATTATTAGCCAAAAGCCACACTTGGGGCATATGTGCTTCCAAATACCACATAACTCGTTACAACATGTCCTCAAATTTATAACTGTGCTGTATGCCTCCATTAAGACCCAATAAATAACTTCTCTGCACCACTGATTATGAAGATTTTTCTTCATTAGGGTAGCTTCCCATCATATAGAGCCCTCAAATGGTCATATTTTTAACCCAAATAAACATAGTTGTATTTCTCACCAATGAGCCCTTGAGTTCAGAAATCATGCAGGAATGAGAAAGACATAGAGCTACATATTCAATCAAGAACCCATATATTTAATGAGGGGCAAAATCTTACAGGGTTCAAACATCTCCAATGATTAACACAGGGAAATGAATTCTTAGCTTCCCATTTTTGTATCAAGGATTGGTTTTTGCCCTACCAAAATTGCATATCCATGAGCAAAATAACCAAAATATTATGGCTGTTTTCAGCCACTAAGTTTTGAAGTGTTTTGTTACGCAGCAACAGCTAACCCAGACACAGCCTATAAGGAGAGTACAAAGAAACATGTGAGAGATTCTCTTTGCAGAGACAAGTGCTAAGGTAGTATCAGAACAAGGAAGAGACAGAAGAACTCCATCTGCACTCCAACACCCTATTCCCCCACTAACCCCACACCCACCATAGCCTGGACTCACTAGCCCTTTACTGTGTTCTGATAAACACTAGCATAAAACTAGTTCCACTTCACCCCTTCAGTTCAGAGGAGGAAAGAAAGAGGAAGAGTTGAAGTACTTTAATGACAAGGACAGTGTCTTATTTAGTTATAACCACTATTGTGCCTATATACTGCAAGAACTTTATATAAAATTTGTAGCGGACTTGCCATATAATTGTGCAGCTTAAGAATTAATCTTAGGAGAAAGAATACATGCCCAGTCCAGAGCGGCGTAAGAGTCATACATTCCAGCTTAGGTTCACCTAACACACAGGGTTGCTGCTTGAAGGCATAACAAAGAGTTTGAGCTTCTGCATGTAAGCAAATGTTGCCCAGCCCCACAGCACTGGGGGTCTGGAGGCCACTTGATAAACATCTTGCCCTTATGGGTACTGCCTGAGCTCATGGGATGGCTGTTTAGCCAATGACGGGTAAGATCCTTCAGGGAGGGACAACCTAAGACAGGCACAGGCGCAAGGGGCCAGGCCGAAAGGGACGGGAATGGAAAGTTTCCCTTTGTGGCTGCAGTCTTGTACCGTCTTTATGTGTGTCAGTGTCTTTCTTTGTGTGTTTCTTTGTGTTATGTGTCCACCCCGTCCTGCAAATGGGCCACGACAAAATTTACATTAGATATTGAATTCAAGGGATAGATTTGATTTTCATAGTTGTTTTGCAATTTTGAATCTATTTTGTATATTCTAATACGAGCAATTAAGTAAATACATTGCAGATAAAGGGAACAATTAGACAGTTTCGGACAGTTTTTCACTGTCCGAAAAAGGACAGTGAATACAGAAAGAGGGAAGACTAGAATGAATTCTATGGAATTGGATTGGAATTGGAGCTATCAGTATGAATCCTGGTTTTTGTTAGATAGATTAGTAGACAGAGTCTAGATGATAGATACCAAAGTAGATACAGATACGTGTAGGCAATGTGCATGTGAAATATACATACAATCTAGCTCTGTCCAATGAAAAGGCCAAGAAGCAATGACACTCAAGTATTACTGAGCACACACAGTACCCATATCATGGTTTCTAAGTACTATTTTTGCAATAAAAGGAACCAGGGCTCCCTTAAGAAATTGCTGATTCCAAGTCAGTGTTGTGGAATTATTATACATAATGATTCTAGAACATCTTGATGTGCCAGAAAAAGGAATAATGAGGATATGTCAAATGGAAACAAGCCAACTTGATGGGAATCCCACTGACAAAATCTGGGATAATTTGAACAAAAAATAATGTGAATAATCAAGTATAACCTCTTGAATAATATAAAAATCCATGAGTTTATAATGATTAAATATATACATAAGGTAGAAAGGAAAGGTCTTCCTGACAGAGGAATGCCAACTAACAGTGTAGAAGCAATGAGGGAATTAGAAAAACACCATTTGGCAAGCACGACTGTTCAAGTTGTTATCACCAATAGATGCTAAAACTAGGGAGTGAAATTGTGAGGAGAAATAAGACGTCTACACAGTCTCAAAGATACTTATTAATACTTATTAATAACTTCACTGGAGAAATCTGGCAGATACCCTCTTAACTAAGTAATAATATGTATCACCAGTAATGGGACAAATCCATGTCACCTGCTTCTGGACATGACATATTGGGAAGGACCAGTATCTCTCCTGGGTATTCCTGCCAAATATGCAAAACTTGAATCCAATCAGGAGAAAGTATTAAACAAACCTAAACTGAGGAAGAGCCTGGAATGCTGGCTTTTAGTCTTCAAAAATGTAAAGGTCATGAAAGACAAAGACAGCCTGAGGAACTGACACAGATTAAAGTAAAGAGACATGTGAACTAAATGCAATGTCTGATCTCAGAACAGATCCTGAGCTAGGAAGAGAAAAGAGACATCATTATGACAATGTGAGGAATTAATATAAGGTCTGTAGATTACAGCATTGTTTTCCTGTTAACATTCTGATTTGGATCACTGTATAGTGGTGATAAGAGAATAATATTCTTGCTTTTTAGGACATGCACACTGAAGTATTTGGAAATAAGTAAATACCATGTCTGCAACTTACTCTCACATGGTTCATAAAAACATGTACGCATGCTAATATGATATATTTTATATTATACATACATATACAGAAAAGGGAAAGGCAGGGAGGGGAGGGGAAGGGAAGGAAGAGAGGAACAGAGCAAAAACAATGTGGGGAAGTGTAAATGTCTGGGGTATCCGAATGAAAGTTATAAGAGAATTCTTTGACTCTTCTTGCAACTTTTAAGTATGTAATTTTTTCAGAATAATGTCTTAAAATTATATTGAGATGGAAAGATTAAAAATAGGCATTCAATAATGGAATGGACTGATTAAAAATTGTATTAATATATTATCATGCAACAGCAGTCTACATAAAAATACAGAGTCACATGTATCAATAGAGACACATGCTGAGGACACATTGAGTGAAAAGGCATTTAGGCAATGTCATGGACAGTACAGTACCATTTATGTAATTTAAAATACATGCATGAAACATCATTATATGCTTTATATATAAATACACACACACGCAAATGTAATAAAAGTTAGGCAAACCTGGCCTGGATACCTATCAATTTCATCACACAGTGATCTCTGGGGTGGGAAAGAAGGAAATGAGAATGTAAGTAAAAAGAAAAAGCCAGAGAGAGGAGTTTAAATTTATTTATAGCCAGGGCCGCCTCCATGCATGTGGGTGCAACCTGGATAGTCACACGGGGCCACGAGCTTGGTTTAAATGCTCTGCCCGCTGTCTTGAAATTCTTAATAATTTTTTCAACATGGGGCCCCACATTTTCATTTTGCACTAAGCCCATAAATTATGTAGCCAGTCCTTTTTACAACATATTATTTGTTTCATAAAATATAACCAAAATGAAGTTGTTATTTCTGGATAGAACATGCCCTGGTGTTTCCTACAGTATTAGTGTATATACGTTTTGGTATTTAAATTTTTTTTTCAAATTTAAAAGGATCTTTTCTCAAGTTCACCTTGGGGTATTAATATAGCCTGTGTTGATAAAACTGGGAGGAAAAAAAAACAACAATCCAACATTCAGCATTTCAAAGTTGGGTAGCCCTAAACTAGAGTTTAGTTAAAAGAAAACTTCTCTGCCTGGGATGCTCTTCCCGTGTCTGAATTTTCCACATTTATTTCTCTTGGAAACATTACGCTTCAGAAGTTTTCTTTGATCTCCCCATCTACAATCCTTCCCTTCCTTCCTAGCCTATCCCTCCACCCCCTCACCCTGCTTTATTTTTAAGCACAGCATTTAGGACTCTCTGAAATGTCATCACTTATGCATGTAGGTATGTGTACTATATCCTCCTGCACTAGAACATGAGCCCTGGTTAGTTAGGGACTCTGTATGCTTTCTCCCCAGCACCTACGACCGGACTTGGCACACTACAAGCATCTAACGTTCGTTGAAGAAATGAACTTACAATGCGAGGCAGAGACTGAGAAAGACTGGTAAAGGTGGCAAGAGACGTAAAAGTATCCATCCTTTTGGAAAAAGTTCAGAGCTGGATTCTCCAGCAGCCTGCAGCACGCATGTGCAGTACAACCACAGCCGTGGAGGAAGCCAAAGGCACCTGGTGCTAGAAAATCCGTCTCTAGTCATGCCCTGAGCAAACACACCGTGGCAACACTCCACAGCAGAATTAAGAGCTACCTCTTCAGCTGCAGCAACCTCCCTGGGTCATCAATTCCGGATGCCTCAAGTCTTCGTTTCAGAGGAAGACTGAGAGAACCCCAACCTCTTGAGGCCACAAGGCAATGATACCTGCAAAGGTGAAGGCCTGACACTTGAGGCCAGGGGTTCTCTGGCACCTCCTAGGTAAGGCTAGAATTGCTGAGATATCTAGAAGATTTGGATTTGCTCTGTGTCTCTACTCTTGCTCATGCTGTCCCCCATTTCTTAGAACCCACCTCTGCAACCTCCAAGGCCAGACTTAAGTTTCCCTTAATAAATCTGCCATAACTGTACCAGTCAGGGTCCTGGCAGATAAGAGTTTAATAAAGGGACTATTTGCCTGCCCCACTACAGGGATAAGGTAGGACTCTGCCGGAGGTTAGGCACAGAAGGGGCAGGGACCAACCTTTGGCCTGAATGAGGCCTCACTCTTCTCCCTCCCTCTGGTCTCTTGATGGTGCCCCTCCTTGGCTAACTCACCCACAAGCCACAGGGCAGGAGAGCATGACGCAGATCTCACAGGGGACTTCCTGGCACTATGGAGTGGGGAGCGGATCTGGGAGCAGAAGCCACCCCGCACACCCACAATAATCCTTCCCTGCTCGAATCACTTATAACAAGGAGTGCAGAATCACATATGCTCTGTCGTGTGAGTTCTACGCTTGTTTCCTGTATGCTCGCCTTGTCTCCCTCAGGTAGACTCTAAGCTCTTCAGGGGAAGCCGCCATCCCCTAAAGAGCTTATATAATCATATATCATAGCAATAGCATAAGAATAATTGAGTGATTATACGACAGATTACTAAACAGGCTGTCAGATTTTCCAATATTAAAAAGAGCCAAAAAGTATCAGAATTTACAATATTCTGATTATATGGGATAGCAATGAGTATCTATCTCATTAATAATAGCCAGAATTCTATACCAACTAGTTTACATTTCTGCACAAGACACGGCATTCACTAGTAAGAGAAGTAAATGATGGAAAGTAGTTTGCTATTTGACAAGGAAACTGCATTATCTGCTCCACAAAAAGCACACAAAAAATTCTGTTGGGTATTTATTACTTGGCTATTATATGAAAATATTACAGAAATAAAAATCCTAGGAAGAGAAAAAAAAAATCCTAACAAATTCTTATAGGACTGAATGGTAATATGTTTGTGCACAATCAATTCTGATACAAAATAGGGGCAAAGAAAAAAACATGCTTTTTTTCTTTCAGTGTAGTTTACTAAGGGGAATAAATAATTTACTATTCCTTCAACCAAGCAATTTTCTCCTATTATTTAAAAAATATATTCTGGTCGCAGCTACAAAACAAAATACAGTGCATTATTTTTCCTGCCTCACCCTTTACATCCTTGTATATCTTCTGATTATGAGAATGATAACTCAGAAGTCATAAAGAAAAGTTTTTCAAAACACCATCCTGCTTTAGAAATAATAACGGCAATCAGAGTTTGAAATATCCTGGGTACATCTTGGGCCATTTAAAAGAATTTGAAATAATTTAAATTAGACTACTTCTAGATCACTTTCTATATTCTCAAAAACTTTACTAATAAACATGTCCATTACCCAATTCCTAGTTCTTTAGCACTCCAGAGGGCGGAATAACAGATCAAGTCACCGCACACAACGTTCAGATCCTGCCTTCTCTAAAGATGGCCCCACTCTCTGAGCATCTGTTCCACTGTCAGTGCCTGCAGTATTAATTGGTCCAACCTCTAATTCACTAACAACTTTTGGTTGCTGCATTCATTTATTCATTCATTGTAACAACAAATATTTATGAGGTGAGATGGACAGATGTAACACTAACAAGCATTCAATGACTGTCATAGTAAGTGCTAACCTAAAGCCTACCTCACAAAAACGGTATTTCATTGCAGTATGAAGGGTGAGTAGTTACTTGAAACCAGAACCTAATAGAAACAGCCTCAAACAGCAAACCCTCCATGTGTTTTATTCTCAGTTTAATCTCATTTTCAAAGGTTATTATAAAAAAGAACAGCATTAATAAACATACCAAATTCAGTAGAAAAAGTTTAGTATGAAGATTAAATGTGGATACCTTAAACTCTTTGTTATCTAAAACCACTTTTGCACAAAACCACTATATATGCCCCCAACTCCCAACCACGGCCCCACAGAAAAGGTGATTTTCATCTGGGGCATGAAATTGTCTGGCTATCATGTTTGAAAAGCAGGAGGTAATATCAATCTTAATCACTATTGTTATTGCTTTATGGTACATCTTCGGTTACTATCTCATCTTTATGAATATAGACAATAATCATTAATTCCCCCCAGTAGTAGGAAAGAATCATTTCCCTCCACTGTAATGTTCTTCCTCATAAAGGATGTGGATGAAAAACACTTGGGGCACCTAATTCTTCTTTTACGGATGATCCATGAGCATAAAACTATTAATGTTTATCTCTTAAGTGTAATTACCATATTTCCCACATCAATGCCCACAGCTGAACACATCAATTAAAACTAGATGTATAATTTTCACGTTTCAAATGAATTTAATTATGTGAAGAAGATCTGTTTTATGCCCTCTTGTATATATATATTTCTGGAGGTATTACTTTGCCAATTCTAGACTGGGTTGTGGAATATGGGTGGTTCCTTCTATGAGCTAATCCAATCCTCTAGGCAGCTGCCATTGGGACCCGCCATGCCTGTTCAGACTATTTTAAGTCCAATAGGTGAACTGTGTTCATATTTAGAAAACCAATATTAAGTTCAACTTACCTACAATATTTTTTATGAAAAAATTATTCCTTATTTAAAAAGCAATTCATACTAATTAATCTCTTTTTTCCCCCCTTAGTAAACTAGCAGTTCTTTTAAGGCAAAAGTTTAAAGTAATACAAGTCCCCAAATTAAACCTAAAGTAGGTAGAAAAAAGAAAATAATAAAAATAACAGGAAATCAATGAAATAAAAGTCAACAAAGCCTGAAGTCGGTTCTGTAGAAAGCCTAATAAAATTGATAACCATCTAGTAATACTTACAAAGATTTTTTAAAAAGAAAGAAAACAGAAGTTATCGATGTTAAGAATAAAACAGTGTAATATCACTACAGATTATACAGAAATTAAAAGCATAATGAGGGAAGGTTGTGAACAGCATTGTGCCAATATATTCAACAACTTAGGTAAAATAAATTCATTGAAAGATACAATTTACCAAAACTGACACAAGAGGAAATAGAAAATCTAAAGAACTCTCTATCTGTTAAAGAAATTGAATTTGTAATTAAACAACTTCCCAAAAGAAAACTCCTGGACTAAATGTTTCCAACAGTAAGTTCTTCCAAAAATTAATAAAAGAAATAATATGAATGCCACACACTGTTTTAGAAAATTATAAATCATTATAATCCTAGTACCAAAAGCAAAGATATTGTAAGAAAAGAAAATTACAGATGTAAAATCTCTCATGAACATAAATGCAAAAATCTTTAATCAAATATTATCAAATCACCTAGAATATAAAAAGATAATATATTATAATCAGGTAGAGTTTATTCAAGATATTAAAGGTAGGAAATAAACTAACATAGTTCACTGTATTAACAGATTAAGTGGGAAAACTCATGATCAGTTCAGTAGATGCAGAGAAAGCATTTGACATATCCATTTATGTTAAATACATAATCCATTTGTGTTACAACACTCATTTATGCTAAAAACTTTCAGCAAACTAGGAACAGAAAAGAAATTACTTACCCTATAATGGGCATCAATAAAAAGTCTACACATAACAGCATCTAATAGTGAAATATTAAATGGTTCATTTCTAAGGTCGGGAATGAAACAAAAAATGTCTGCTCTCACCATCTCTAGTCAACATTGTAATGGAGGTCTCACTTAGCACAATCAGACAAATAAGAGAAATAAAAGATTGGGGGGAAAAAAGCAAAACTGTCTTATTTATTAATGGCATGTGAACCTACAACATATGAATAAATCTACAAGAAAACTACCAGATCTAAAAAATGAATTTAGCAATGTTTCGGGAAACAAAATGAATCTATCAGCAATAAAAATTGCTAAAAATACTTTTAACAAAAGACATGTGAGCTCTTTATACTAAAAACTCTAGAACAGTATTTAGTGAATAAGAAGACCTAAATAAATGGAGAGAGATACCGTGCATCATGAATTGGAAGACTCAATAGTGTTAAGATGTCAATTCTCCCCTCAATTGATCTAAATAGTCGATACAATCCCAGTCAAAATCCCAGCAAGCTCTTCTCAAAAGAAAATGTACAAAAATACAACCTTGAGATAGTCACAGACCTAAACATAAAAGCTATAAAAAAGTTATTACAAATAATGAGAAGAGTACACTTCTGCAGCATTCATTCTTCCCACTAATCCATAACCACAGTCTAATCATAAGAAAAATTTCAGATAAACACATTTTGAGGGCTATTCTGAAAGTTCATGGAGTAGTCTTCAAAAGTGTCCAGGTTATAAAAGACAAGGAAAGACTGAGGAACTATCACAGACTGGAGAAAACTAAGGAGTCACAACAACTAAATATAATGTGTTATCCTAGATTAGAGCCTGGAACAGAACAGGACATTATAGGGAAAATGGGTGAAATCCAAACAAAGTCCAAAGTTTACTTAATATATTGTACCAATGCCAATTTCTTAGTTTTTATAATTATATAATACCATAGTCATGTAGATGTTAACATCAAGGGAAGCTGGGTGAAGTGTACACAGGCACTCGATGTACTATCTTTGCAACTTTTCTATAATTTTAAAATTATTTCAAAATAAAAATCTTAAAAAATTTTTATTACAACAAAGGATAGATTTTTTAGAGAGAACACAGAAAGGAATAAACATAAAAGAAATTGATAACTCATACTTCATCCTAATTAAAAATGTTTGTTCATCAAAAAGTACCATCAAAAGAATATACAGGTGAGCCACAGAGTGAGAGAAAAGATTCACAAAACATACATCTCAAGTGACTTGTTTCCAGAATATAAAAGTACTCTGATACTCAATAACAAAAAAACCCACCACCACCACAAAAGATGGGAAAAAGACTTAAAGAGGCACTTCACAAATGAAGATAAACAAACAGCCAATAAGCACATGAAAAAGTGTTCAACATCATTTCCATCTGGGAAATACAAATTAAAACCACGATGAGATACCAAATACCCACTAGAATGATTAAATGAAAAAGACTGACAACACCAACCATTGACGAGGATGTGGAGAAACCAGAACTCTTACGTATTGCTGGCTAATCATAAGATGGTACAATCACTTTGGAAAACTCTGGCATTTTCTTAAAAAGTTAAACACACATCTACTCTACAACCCACCAATTCTATCCTAGGGATTTATACCAAAGAAATCAAACTATATGTCTACAAAAATCCCTGTACTATAAATGTCCATATTCATTTTATTCACAATAATTCAAAACTAGAAACAACCTGGACTTAGATCAAGGCACCAACCGACAATGGAATATTCATACAGAGGATTACTACTCAGCAATGGAAAAAAAGGAACTCCTGATGCAGACAACAATATGAGTGAATCGCAAAACTATTACGCAGAATAAAAAGAAGCTAGAAACAGAAAGTACATACTGTATGATCCCATGCTGATGAAATTCTAGAGTTAAGTAAAGCCAACCTATGGTGACAGAAATCGGACCAGTGCCCGCTTCTGGGGGCCAAGACACTGACTGGAAAGAGGCACAGGGGAGCTTTTGGGGTGATGGGTGTGTTCTGCATCTTGCTATGCATCCATCACAACCGAATGAAAGGTACATGTGATAACTGAACATTTTGCTGCATGCAAATTATACCTCCAGAAGAAGGTGATACTGTTTCTAGAAACGAAGAATCACTATAAGATCTTCTTAAGTTAACGTGTTTTTTCCTTCCAACCTACACTCTTTCCTATCTCTGAGGCTGCAATAAACCTCACAGTTCCAGTCCCTTGGCCACTCCTCTGGGAATGGTAGCATACATATATTTTTTACCCAGCCTTTTGGAGCTCTCGGCCAGGGCAGGCTATTGCTCTGCCATGTGTCCCTGGAATGCTTCCCAAACATGGTGCACTATTTTCATGCATGTGCCATTTATTCCCAGTGCACCATTCAGAGCATCGACCTCATGTTTATCATTTTACAAACTTTAAAAAAAAGAGCAGCGACTCACCTTAAGACGAGTTTAAAACTACCATGCCAATTCCAGTATGTTTTAAGCAAACCCTGTTCCTCACCCCCACAGGAAGCATGGCAGTAACCGAGCTCAGGTTCCAGTGTAGATAAACTAACAGAGGAAATCTGAAGACACAACAGAGCAGGGGTTCTGCATAACCTTGATCCACCGGGATCTTCTCACAGTTGCCATCTCTTCAGACCAAATGCCACGTTGTTCAATGCTGAATGGCTCCTTAGAGAGCTAGCGGGTTGTGTGCACAGAGTACTGATAAGGACTCTGGTTGGAACCATGTTTGTGATGTTTACCACAGCACAGATTGTCAATTTCCAGATAGAAGCTTTCAATGCTGGAGAGCATACGGAGGCACTGCAAAGAAATATGCTTTGGGCTAAAGAATCAGCAGGTACTTTATTTCATATTCTACCCTAGTATTCTCAAGAGCCGCAATTACAAGTTCTATAAACTTAAAAGTTAATTTGTATTATTGCAAAAGGAATGATTAAAGATGACGAGGATCTTCTGAATTCTAGCTGAGTGGAGAGTGAGGTCCAACGAATTCATTCAAAAGAGAGAAAACACAAAGTGACTGGTTATTCAAAATGGCACATGAACATATAGTTTTTTTGCAATAAAAATTCAACTTTGCTTTGGGAAAAAATATTCCCAAAGTCAAAAATTTGTGCATCCTTACTTTCTGATATTTATAGAGCAAAAAGAAAAAGAAAAAGGAAAAGAAAACATGCTATACATCCTACCCTAATATGTATGCACTGAACATATTAAATGTGTTGTCTTCAGACACACCTCAAATAATTCACTTTTAATGTTTCAATTATTACAATTAAAATTAAACCAAGGTAAACAATAAAATAAATACCAACTACATATAAAGGACAGGAAAGTCACACTTTAAGAAACATCTTGCTTTCTGACCACAAAATGGGCAAGAGAGAATTTGAGCTTGAACTTGACTTGACGCAGGTCTACTTGGCGTGTAGCTACCTGTGAATCAGCCTGCTAGACGTGACTCTCTAAAGAGGCACTGGACATGTATCCAATTCAAGCTAATTCCCCATAAGTTTGTTATAACATTCCTCCCTTGAGCTCACCTGCCCTGCCCTTCCCAACAAGTACCAGTGACAACCTTCAGTGGTCCAATGCTCCACACTGGAATGGAGGATTGAGGGAATTTCTCAAAAGACATGGTCCCTGTTGCAGGGGTTTAAATTCTTTTGCAAACAAACAAAAACATACATAATAAAGACAACAGTGTATTTCTCAACACAAATCTTGTATATATTTCAAGCTTCCACTTGTATGTCAACTTCTTTAAGTTGCTTTCCTAGAGTCCCCAAAGAAACTGACCCTGCTACTCGTAACAGAATTTGCATTTTTATTATAGCTCTTATTTATAATTTATGTCTGCAATGCATGTAGTATGCTCTAAGTCCCTCTCTTTAGTCCTCTTTGAATTCTTCCCACAGTGCTTAGCACAGCACCCTGCATGCAGTTAGTGCTCACTAAAGAATAGTTGAGCTCCTGACCTTTTCATTTACTCTGGAGTATGGAAGCAGGCTGTCATCATGAGGAGGGTGAAGGAGCAAAAATCCTGCTTTTAATCATCAGCACCATTCTGTGGTCTGTCACACTACTTATAAACTCAAACTTCCTTTTACCTTTGCTTATTGTGATAAATTCAACATTGATCCAGAAAAATAGCAACATCACAGTAGTTACACATTTAGAAACTATTATAATGACACATAAATGCTATGACATCAACATTATTTTCCTGTGTTCACATACTTCAAAGGGAATTTCTATTTTAAAACTACAACATCACAGGTAAATGACTAAGGTTTTACTTTATTATTATTACAGATATTTTATATTTGCTAATACCAATTCATTAAAATGTATGCCAGGCTTGACATGGGTAATCAATCCCTATTCTTTTAAGCTTACTAATGATATTTTTCCTACAAAATATGTTTATAAATATTTTTAAATGTTCACAGTGCAAGCCTTTCTAAGGAATGATTCTCATCACCACAGAACATGATCTAGGAATTTCTGTTAATTGCTTTTGAGCTCTCTGAGGTCAGGGACCACATGTTAACGTCTTTGGCCAGGCGCAATGGCTCATCCCTATAATCCTAGCACTCTGGAAGGCTAAGGTGGGAGGATTGCTTGAGCCCAGGAGTTCGAGACCAGCATGAGCAACACAGTGAGACCCTGTCTCTCTAAAACAATTTTAAAAAACTAGTCGGGCATGGTGGTGCACAACTGTAGTCCCAGCTACTGTGTTTCCCTGAAAATAAGACCTACCCATAAAATAAGCCCTAGCAG
>VBSM01002608.1:100140769-100222435 GCA_008086735.1 Cheirogaleus medius | reverse complement strand
GATTGCTTGAGCCCAGGAGTTTGAGGTTGTAGTGAGCTATGATGATGCCACTGCCCTCTAGCCCAGGTGACAGAGCAAGACCCTGTCTCAAAACAAAACAACAAACAAACAAAAACTTTGTGTTCTCAGCATACAGCATAGTGCCTGGCACATAGCAAATCCTGAACGAAAGTCTGTGGAATAAGTGCTGCACAATTACTCTTAGGGAAATGAAAGGGCATCTCAAAAATGAAGAAAGATGACAGTATGCTGAACTCTCAGCCTTCCCCTACTATGGAAAGCTGTCTTTCCACACTTCCCCAGGGGTCAGGTCCCTGCCATCACTGAGGCCACCCAGGTGGAGCACACAATTCAGAAATCAAGCACAGGTGCAAGGTCTGGATGCTGCACACACCAAACATAATTGAAGCCCCAGCCCTGACATCAGCTCAGCACAGAGGAGACACTTGGAAGTGTTCAATTAAACCGTTTCTGTTGTTCTAAAGCTGGCAAGCGGAGCTGCCATTCCCATGGAGCTGCTGTACCATCAGGGAATAAACCAAGGTCTCTCACGCATGGATCAGGAACCAATAATGCTGGGATGTAAACTGATGTCGCTTGTATGCTACAGGCATCTGTGCAGCATTGGCAGACATTCTGATTAATATCTAAAAAGGGTGCTCATAGGATAATGAAATCATCATTCGTGCATTTCGAAAACATGGATTGGGCCCCAATTCAACTGTGGGAAGAGTTGAGGATACAAAAATAAATAATTCACAGTCCTTAGTTCTCATGGAAATCTCAGGCAGGGGGGTCACAGATGTAACATAAACCAATAGGTACAATACCAGAATCCAAAAATCCTGGAAAAGAAACAGAGAGGGCTGGTGAGAGTGAAAGAGGGAAGTGCAAATGCAGGAATGCAAGAGCACAAAAGTCATTCAGACAGCACCTCTGCTTCCACCTGCCACTCTCCACAATGAGCCCGTGCACTCAGGTAGGTCTGGAGCGGGAGCCCGGGACCTGCTGTTCCCACAGTCAGGCACATGTTCTTTATGCTTCACGTTTCTCTGTACTGAGCAGGAGTCTACTGCTTAAAGGTACAAATTTTTCATACGATAAAGCCCTCAAACCCAAACCACTTACTTCACACACAATTAATACACACATACACGTACATACGGGATTGGGTAAGTGAGAGCATGCGTAAGCTGTTTTTTGGTGGGAGATTTAAGGCATCTCAAGGACAGTTTTGACTACCTGCGATTTTTGCCTCACACACTGACTTTGAATCTAGCGGCTTCACGGAACATGCAAAGTGCTTCAGACGCACAGGACGCTGCGCATGCAGCGGCAAGGCTGGCCAACCTGCAGGGTTGCAGAGGATTAAAGACAATCTGTACTGTCCTTATTCAACAACCTCTTCAAAAACATCATATACATTTAACAATGCTTCCATCCACCTCTTTCTGGAAACCTGATTTCTTTCCTCTGCTTATGTTAACAGAATAAAAAATTTAAAAAATATATAATTTCTGAGGTCAAACACAATCAGGATTCTGCCCACAATGTAAATCTCCAAAAAAATCTGAACAGCAGCATCATAGCCAGGTGATGCCAATCCTGGTCAATTTCTACTGCACATCTCCCACTGGGTCCTGTGATCTCACACAGGCTCCCACCATGTAACGTGCGGGGTGGTCCTGGAACCCTTGAGAGCGTAGACTCCTGCCTTCTTGAAGGAAAACATGCAACAACTACACTTTTCATGTCCCTACTTCTTGTCATGCCTCTACTTACGCAAGCCAAGGCTTGCTTAGAAGTCAAAAGCTAAAAGCAATTGAACAATTTTCCAAAGGTTTCCAAATGAGTTGGAAACCATCCAGCCACAAAGCCTCTCCAGGGTGCTAAACCTTAAAAATACTAAGTGTCCTAATCAGAGAACCATGAACGTATACACTGAGAGCACATGGGAGGCTGTTTCATGTGTCAAGTTCATACGGCTATTGTGGTGCAGATGTGCTAACAGAGGAAAGGAAATTACAATTTAAGACTAAGTAAGTTCATGAAAACCTCAACATGGTAGGTATGTAGCATTATGTAAGTTTTTTAATATGCCCAACATGAAGCCAGGGATTCTTCCTTGAATACAAGTCTCCTAAAGCTCTTTCTCATCATAGATACTTCCAAGGGGAAGGTTGATATTATGGGTCATCTTCACAGCACATACTTACCTAATTATATTTATATAACTGGAACAAGCCGGACTTTGTTTTCCAGTATCAGGTAGAACTTGAAAGCTGCTACTGAAGAAAGAATCTTCCTTTAAGCTCAGAATGGTATCTGTAGAAACTAAATTAGGTTACTCTTTTTATCCTATCACTTTAGTAAATAAGGCCAGTCCGGCTCATTCGTCGACAGGAAACACAGAAAGGAACCACAGGCAAGATACAGCTCCTCAGCCAGGGCTTCCTGATTAGCTGGTAAAGTAACACCATGGTCGTGGCTTGAGACGGCCCCAACCTCGGTTCACTTGACTGAAGAATTTTATCATCTCCACTCTGAGGGACCTGTCAAATTAGTCCGGGGTAAACTCAGACCAACTCTCCTTCAGTTACAACAGACTTTGACTAGAAGAACTAGGATCACACAAAACACTCCACAGCAGTGTGCGATATGTAAATCACATAAACACTGCACGAACCAAACTTTCATGTCTTGGATGAAATATTGTAGATTAAAGCCACTTTTTTAAAAAGTAGAAAAAAAAATAATTTAGATCCGTTGAATACACTTTGGACTATGATCTAAGAAATGGCATGGGTAAATGAAAGTAACAACTCAGTAAGGCTGAGAAAACTCACAACTCGGTATGCTACTTAATCAAAATTAATTAAACCTACGAAACAGTTCAAGAAGAAAGGATGTTGTTCTCCACGTTATCATTAAGGCTGACTGTTTACCTTCTTCGGTTTAATTTTATGTTGATCTTGGTTATTTACTGATTTATTTTTAATGAATCTAGTTTCTTGTTCCCCTGGACTTACAGTAACATTATTCACCCCCCCGCCCTCAAAAAATAACCTTACTTGACAGGTATCTTTGTACAGAAAATTGCCTCTTAGAACACAGCATACCCTGACATCACACTACCTTGTTTTCACTTGATTTAGACTCAAGTTCATAGTGCAAAAAAGTACAAAGCAATTCAGAAATTTTAAAGTAAACATGTTTGGGGTACAACATTTTACAACCAAAATTGCTTCAAAATGGCCCTTCTAAACGACTCAAGAGGCTGGAATGCCATCAAATATCTGAGAATGAGCATGATGTTAAAATATAGTTCTGACATGTTCAGTGAAAGAGAACCACGGGTAAAGGCACTATCATACATTTAAAATTTTTACTTTTGTAAATAAGTGCCTGACTTCTTTATGTGTTTCAAACTCAGGAAAGCAGACAGTCTTGGGATATCAAAATAGATAAAGTATTTTCAGGATTAGATGGAGATTGCCACAGACCTGTACGCTAGCATCTCTCTACAACTTAAAGAAAATACTGACTTCTAGGCTAAGAGAGTGCTCAATGCACATGTGAGGTCTACAGGATAAACTCCGTTTACTCAAACCCGGTGCCTTCCAGCCAAGAAATGATAACAGAAGGCTTCATATCTGTAGAATGAAAATAAAAAGTCATACTTCTTTTCCCAAGGATTGCAATCTGTTCACAAAACAGATTAGGCAGAGCTGAGCAAACACCTGGTCCCCTGGAAAGGGCTTTGCAGTGCTCAGAGAAATGTGGACTCCAAGGACAAGGTGGCCCTGAAATGCCTACACTATCTAAACCTGCACTGTCAGTGCTGAGCGTCTTCAATGTGGCTCCTGCAGACTGGAAGTCTCAGAGTCCGGACGGAGCCCTGACACCAGCCACATACGCCATGTGGTCATCCGAATGCGTAGGAACTTGTTTTGAGAAGAAGAAAATTCTCTGGTAGGTAGCACAGGCTTCTCTCTCTCTCTCTCTCCTTCCTCCCTTTGTCTTTCCCTCCAGCCCCCTCCCCTTCCCTCCCTCTCTCTCTTTCACACAACTTCTACATTTCTGCACTCTGGGACAAACCAGGCTTCTGATCAAAGGTAATCTAAGGCTTGGGTTCAAAAGCTTTGATTAATGTCTGTACCTGCTATGTAGATTGGGGGAGAGACTAGCCTAGGGGCTTTTACATTTCTTTCAAGCATCAGCCATTAATGGGCTAACTTTACCACTGGGACCCCGGAAGCGAGCCCCCAGACACAAGCTCAAATGTATGTCTTTTCCGATCCATGATTTTCAAGGACGTGTTCCATGTCTGTGAGGCTCTAAAGAGATCTGAGAGATGTACTTTTTTTTTTTTTTTTTAGCTCACATGTATAGTGGCTCTCACAGCATATCCGGGAGCAATTTAGTAACTTGCCTAAGCACTTACATACTAAAGTTCCAACAACCACTAGTTTAAGATTTAGAATTGAAATTCATATGAAAGAAGACTTAAATTCACAGAATGAGTCTTTGCTTTTTTAAACTTCACAATCCTGTAGATGGTTCACAGTTTTAAGACATTAAATAACCATGGGTTATCATGACCCTAGAATCAACTTGCTTTACAATAAAATCAACAGAATGATGAAATAAGCATAATGGCATCCTTCCCATCTCATTACTTGGGTTGGCTTATGCCCTGGGTGTGATGAGTCAGGACCTAAGAGCCATCCATTCATTGAATAGTTATTGAGCTCACATTACTCCCTGGAGATGTCACGAAAAGTAAGCTACACATTCTGCCCTCACAGAGTTCTCAGTCTCTGGCCACCACAGGGAACCCAAGGTATATAGCTCCTTTTTTTAGGGAGAAAGTATTGATCTGAGTGGCCAGAAAAAGACTGGAGTTTTCTGGCTATAAACCCGGAAGGACCCTGCTTTGAGGGCTAGTTGAGGTGCTGAAAGAATGCTGATGGATTTTCTTTTTTTAATTTCATTGAGTACTTAAAACAACAGTTATTTATAGGGAACTGCTCAGAGATAACTATGATACTTTTGCTGATATTTGACTTATATAAGCACACGACAAGTGTAAGTGGTTTGCATCATAAGGTTTGTTATGTGCCCCCATCCGTCCATGGGACCCTAAAGAACAAGATGCTACCAGCACAGCTTTTCCAACTGGAAGGGTTAGGTGCACGCGGGTCTCTTCCTTAATTGAGCACCAGAGTCAGCGTATAGATGGTATGGCTTCTGCCTCTCGTGTTTCTCTTGGAGAAAGAGTGTTTCAGAAGATACTTCTCCTCATTCCAGATTTTATGCTGATTAAAGAAAACAAGATTTGGAAACAGAGCATCCTCCAGTTATTTGGGGTAACAGCCACAGCCAAGAGAATGTTCTACTCCACAGGTGTCCGCTGTGTTAACAACCATTCCTCGCACTGCATCCACCACCCCACCACCAGCAAACTCCGCAAGGGACCCGTCAAGCAGTGCTGACTTTCCTTGCTTGGGGACAGCGCCGGACCTGGCACACTATGTCGTCACCTTACATACTCCCCTGTAATTTTATTCATCTCTGTCTGTCCAGCTAAATTATAAGAACCTGGAGGGTAGGGACTGTGACTTGAACTTATCCATGTCTGGCACATAAAAAATGCTCCTCGATGCTAGTTTCACTGTCTCCGAATAAGAGAATACATTTTCAAGAGTTTAAAAGGCTACACACACAGAGGCAGCTAAGTAAACAATTTCCATGTGACCCTGTAGACTTCTCAGTTAATCACAGTTTCCAATTAACTTTTCCATTGTGCTACACAGATCTTGTTCTACTCCTGATCATAATGTACAGTTTCAATGATGTGATTTTTTTATTATTATTATTGATGTTAAATATGCTCCTAGATGTTGTACTGCAATGAAGTAATGTCACAGGAAGGCAAACTGGATTTGCTTGTCAGATAATAAATATGTATGTTCATAATTAAAACAGCTTTGTATCTCCAGAAAGGAGCATAATGGAATGGAAAAAAAATAGTGTAGAATTTCTGAGCCCTTTACTACTATTGATGAATTTCACCTGAGATGGCTTTCAGACAAACGCAACATTCTGAAAATTAAGGACTTGGGGATTACTTGGAGAAAGTTCCTTTGAGGACTTATCAAGAAAGCAACAGGCTTAAACTAGAGGCATGTTATTTAGGATAAGCATTTGAAAGACTCGTTAATATGAGATTTGACAGCTGGTAGAACAAATAACTAAAGGTTTCTGGAAGTATTTAAGAAAAGGAGGAAGGAGAGAAGACAAGCTTCATCTCTAATGTCAACTCCAGCTGAGCATCATGACTGTCCCCAGGTCCCTGTGGCTATCTCTGCTTGATGTCCACTGCACATTACAGGCTTCAGCATCTCTAGGGTAGCCAGTCATTTCTCCAGAATGGTTTAGAACAGCAGCACAAGGAATTGAAAGGGTCCTTAAATACAACATGGCAAATGAGGAGCAGAAAGCCTTGTCCAAAGTCTCCCCATCAGAAGCTGGGCTTGGCCTCAGACTCCTGACGCTTCTTTTTGCCACATGACTGGAGGGGACAGGCTTTCGGTAGTGATGTCCACCGCAAGTGTAATGTCTCCTGCAGGCCTATAGTTTGACCTTGTTGGTTCTATGGTTTGACATCTGACCCTGACCAGTCACCTGGGCACTTTCAGCTTTGGAAGGTGAGTGAATGTTATTTGAGTTTTTTTTAAAGTTCTGAACTTTCATAAAGTTCTGCTGGAATAGTTTCTGAACAGAAGACCCTCTGTGATGCAGCATACCCAGAGCTACAAAGGCAATTCCCCAAGGCAACAGACATACCTCAAGGTCCTTCATCGTGCTGCACACATGTCCCTGAGTGTCTCGCAGGGAGCTAATGACAAGTAGAGCAAATCACCTTTTAGGCAGCAGAGGAGCAGGGCAAGGAAACAGGAAGAGTATCCTACAAAACCTCCAACTTCAGGATGGAGCAAACGGATGCTGAGGGGCGTAACAACAGTGTGGGCCGCATCAGGCCAGGAGAGAACAAGAGAATAGGTCCAGGTCGACCCTCTAGACTACTTGTATTAGAATAGATGTCTATACACACTGGTTGCCGTGTTCGAATTCCCCTCTCCTCTCTCTACCCAGAGGGGAAGAACATTGCGCTCCACTCCTCAGAAGCCAAGAAGGAAGGAACACTTCCAGCCTCACTCAGCCCCTCGCCCCAGCGCCCCTGGGCAGCAGGTCCCATTAGTGCCTCTGTCAGGGAGAAGGATGAGGTGCACCTGGCTCAGCCTGGTCCTTTTGGCTCTTCCAAGGAGACAGGCAACACAGGAAACTCAGCTGGGCAGGATGTGCCCTCAGGAGAAGCTGCAGTTGTCCAGCATTACCTGAGACCAGTGGGATTGGAATGTTTAGTTCCGGGGAGAAGAAACACAGAATGAAGGTGACCTTCTCTAATCTGCTTTATCAGCTGAGATTTTGACTTATTCTGACTGTCACGTATGTCTCACTTCTTGATTAGTTTTGAATTCAGGAAGGGAAGAGAAGGTTTTATAGCTCTCATGGGGGAGAGAGAAGTTATTTTCCTTAAGGATCCGTCTCTGAAATAACAAAGTACTATGAATAAAATACCATAAACCTTTCTGAGAAGACATATTCTCACTATAGTAGTGGGTACAATTTAGGAAAAAAAGGATTGAAAAACTCCAATGTCTCCAGAGATGGCAGGCCATCCCCTGATGAAAGAATGTGACAATCTTACGTTTCAATTGATGGCCGAGAACTTCCTGAGACCTTATCCCCACCATCGGTGTTTCTAGAATCTCACAAATCGACAGTATCAAAAGGGCTTTGGTCTGTCCAAAAACTCTACTACCACTTTTTAATTTTGAATACACTGACAGTTTGAATACACTTTGATTTTTTCCATTCCACTTAAAGGTGTTAGGAGAATAAGGTATCAAGGTTCTCAACAACATGGAGGAAGGAATTGAGAACATATACTTGAAATAATGTAACTTCAAATAAAAGGTCTTCCTGGTAAGACCTGGTAAGTAATCCAGTTACTCGCCCTCAATCACAGGAGTTGCATGATGAATCACTGAATAAAAGCAAAAGGAAGACATGGAAGGAGGTGAGAAGTAAGAATAAGAATTCAAAGAGAAGCCAAAAAATACCTTCATTATTTATACTCTAAAATCAAAAAGGAAAAACACCCATCCTAACTGGCTAATCTTGGAGACTATATAGACAGAAAGAGCTCGAAAACATCAATGGAAAGAGGTAGAGAGAATTCTCCAAGAAAATGCTGACAAGTAGGGAAAGTATAACCAAGCACTCTGATGTTTTGTTCTGTTTTGTTTTTCCTTCTGCTTCTTCCTTTCTATCCCTCAGGGACTACAGCCTTTGGGGAAACAGATTTGGGTATTTATTAGCCAGGTATTCATTAGAGGATCTAAGTCGGCTGGTGTGGAAAGATTAGCAATCACTAGCCACACGGTGCTCAGCTAATCCCTCGTCTGAGGCACCAGGAGCCTGGGGGTGCTGTGTGGGCAGGAACCCCCAGGAAATCTGGAGGATCATTTCCTGGCAGCTCCCTGTGCTGAGGATCAGCACCTGGCCTGCTTTGATGATGGCTTTTACTCTAATCAGACCACCCAGAAGCTAACGGGACAAGGAAGCCAGCTGAGTTTCAGGGAGATGTCCAAGAAGCAACCAGGAGGATTAGAAAATAAAGGTATTCTTGTTACCTGTCAAATCCACATAACATGCCAACACAGACAGGAGGAAATGCCATTTGGAGCTGTGTACTTATACAGTTTATAGGCTGTAACTTCACCGTCTAATTTTTTAGTAGAAATTATACAATACTAAAGGAACAAAGTCCAACTTCAAACTCAAAAGACCCCAGGAAGGAGAAAGGAATTAGGGTGCATTCACTTTGCTTGGAGACTCTGGCTCATGGGGAGAAATTATCGGACCTATGAAGTGTAACCACACTTGTTAGAAAGGCAAACACACTTTAAAGTACTAATGACCTCATCATCAAGAAAAGGTTTCCTCCTTCAGTAATTATTGTCATGCTTTTTTCCCCCCTCAGCTCTTGACGCTGGCCCGAGTTGGATTTAACTATGGCACTGTTCATGAAAAATGTCAACTCAAGACACCTCAGTAAGCATAGCCCTCAGATACTTTGGTATAATCCAAGGACATCTGTGTTTCTTTCATGAGTCCAAAAAGCCAGAACATAACATTCTATAATGATTTATATTCAGAAAGGAAAAGAGGAAAAAGATACAACATATTTCTTGATGGACAAGTACAGGTTGAGTTCCCTTACTCTGAAATGCTTAAGACCAGAAGTGTTTTAGATTTCAGAGGTTTTTGGATTTTGGAATATCGGCATTCTATAATACCAGTTGAGCACCCTAAATCCATAAATCTGAAATCCAAAATGCTCCAATGAGCATTCTCTTTGAGCGTCATGCCAGCACTCGAAAAGCTTCAAATTCTGGAGCATTTCAAATTTCATATTTTCAAATTTAGGATGCTCAACCTATATAAAAGCCGGTGATGTCCTGGTTTGAAAGCCAAGAGAGAAAGGAAAAAGGTAATTCCCAAAGGTCTGTAGGAATACAGAGAGGAGCCACATGTATAAAGGCCACACAATTTAAATGCATTACACGGTTTTTAGCAGAAAAGATTTGATAACAGTAATAGACTTTGTTTAAGGATCACACGTGTAGTAGACAACTGGTATAACAAACATGAGAGTGTTAATGGGAGGGAGGCTGTAATCGGAGAGACTACCCTAAGAACACCCAGAATACGATTCCTGGATTTTATGGAAAAGATTACAAAAAGCAAGCAACCAGTCATTTATGAATTTCCAGAGTCAGCTATACTTTAATATTGTCTTGATTCTTCCAACACCTCGTAAGTTATAACAGACATTTCGGAATCACCAAGAGATGAATGTGGATCCTGGCTCCATCACTCAGAGCTCCATCCTTGCTCAGCTTAGCAACTTCTCAGCTTTCCATCAGTTAAAATACCTCTCCCCTTAGGTGATTCTGAAGGTTAGAGTGCTTAACCCAGTCCTGATACACAGTAACCGCTCAACAAACAGTAACTATCATTCATTCAGTGAACAATTACTGAGCACCCACAAAAGGAGAGTAACATCAGCCATCTCTTCAAGGAAAATTTATAGGCAAGACAGACGTGTGCACACCCAAGTTAGACCTGGTTAGCTACAGAACTGCAGCATGTTATTTGGCCTGACTACAAATCTGTCATCTGTAACATGGATCTAGTAGAGTATGTACCTGATACGGTTGTAGAGAGGAGCCAATGTATTGATACATGTCAAGTGCTAAACACAGCACTTGGCACACAGCAAATAATGATGCCGCTGATGTTGTTATGATGGTTAATTTAATGTGTCAACTTGGCTAGGTCCCAGTACCCAGATATTTGGTCAAATACTAGTGTAGACATTTCTGTGACGCTATTTTTTAGATGAGATTAAAATCTAAATCAGTAAACTGAGTAAAGCAGATGACCCTCCATTAATGTGGGTGGGCCTCCTCCAATCAGTTGAAGAAAAAGACAACCTCTCCAAGGAAGGAAAACTTCTGCCAGTGGATGGCCTTTGTACTGAAAGACTGCAACATCGCCTCTCCCCTGGGTGTCCAGCCTGCCAGCCTGCCCTGCAGATTTCAGACTTACTAGCCACCATAATCATGTGAGCCAATTCCTTAAAGTAAGTGTCTTTCTCTCCCATATATACATACACACACACACACACACACACACATCCTGTTGATCTAATACACCTTATTATTTTATGTTATTTTACTATTTTATGGCTAAGAAAGATGAGAAATCCAAGAGATCAAAATCACAAACCAGATTTCATCTTAATCAACTTTTTCTGAGTGGCCCTGCAAGGACCACCCTGTTTGAGCCTGGTTCCCTGAGCACTGGCAGAATGTCAAGAGAAATTACTTAATGCATACACCTGGTTATTCCCATTCTATTAGCAAATAAATACAAATTTTTAATTAAGATAAACTTAAGTAACATTTAACCTTTCATGTAACACCACGGGGAAAAGTTCTTTACACTTAACTCAGATAATCACATAAACCTAACCAAGTCCTGTGATTTAGGAGAGAAAAGGGCCTCTGTTAGTTCTCCTCTTCACTTTGTTAAAGAACACTGAAGCTTCTTTCTTACAGAATAATTCATTTCAATTTAGATTAACACTATGTTTAAGGAACATTTAAATATTTACAACAAGTTGAAATGAATCACCCAAGATGAAAAATCCAACTTCTACATGCAGCTATAGAAAGGCTATGATATACTGAAGCAGAAACTTCCAGTTGTCTTTAATTTCTCCGAACTCCACACAGGAATACATACAGCTATTTGTTAAAACTAAGCTTCCTGAGCCATTTGATATTCTGCCTAATTCTGCTGGATTAATGAAACACTTCACATGTAAAAAATGAAGTCTGTATTTCTCTCATTATCTGTTTATAGCACTAAGAAGAACCACTTTGCTCTATTGTCAGTTTTCTATTGGGATAATTTTAAAGTTTTAAGAGTGCATAAAAGCCTTATATTTAAGTCTTGCTCTAAATGATGATTGTATTATTCTGGTGGGGCCTATAGCACTAAGATTATAGTTAGATGTTTTACACTGTATTGATTTAAAAGACAATTTTGGGAAAAAATACCCCTCAACAAATACTAAGATCTTGGATTCTTCAATAACTTTTACCCCCAACTGTGTATGTCTGATGTGGCAAATGACTCACGCTATAATCTTAAATCAGGAAACCCGGATGCCCCAGTGTTTCTGCACATGTCTGTGTGTGAGTGTGCATGGGGTATGTGTGTGCTGTTACGTTTCATCTGCTGAATGGGCTTCCTCCTGTGATTATAAATTATTTTACACAAATTCAGTATTTAGAATAAATAATATCCCTTTGAAATGGACAGAATTTTACAGTTTTCCAAATTATCTTCACAGTGTCAAAAACCAAAACTAGAACTAGAACCTGGAGGCAATTTCGGTTTGTTACGGTTTTTGTTTTGTTTTGTTTTGAGACAGGGTCTTGCTCTGTTGCCTGGGCTAAAGTGCAGTGGCGAGACCACAGCTCACTGCAACCTCAAACTCCTGGGCTCAAGCGAGCTTCCTGGCCAAGCCTTCCGAGTAGTTAGGACTATGGGTGTCAGCCACAGCTGATAGCCACTGCAAAATTTTTTAAAAACTTAAAAAAAATTTTTTTGTACAGACAGGGTCTCGCTTTGTTGCCCAGGCCAGTCTTGAAGTCCTGGCCTCAAGTGATCCTCTCGCCTTGGCCTCCCAAAGTGCTGGGATTACAGACATTAGCCATTGACCCAGCCCCGTTTGTTATGTTTTCTGTCTGTCACATTCCCTCTCATCTATGTTTCATGACCCACTCCCGCTCCCCGCTCCTGTGCCCTGGGACTGTCATAAAGGAAATTGGAAAAGGCTTACAGAGGCTGAAGACACTGTGGTGGAGAAGGCGCATTCCCAGGCAGCCTGGGATGTGCTTCTTTCTGAAGCCCTGACTGGGGCAAACAGCTTCTGCTGCCACTGACGGCACACCGGGAACAGCCCTGCCAAGACAGAGGCTCCGGCCGAGGGCCAGTCATCAGGGTATGGACAGTGACCACAGGGGGAGTTTCTCTGGCAAACAGAGAAAAAGAAACTGCCTCAGCACCCAGCACCGCTCTCAACTCACAGGGACTGCAAGGATTCCTTAGAAGATTCGGAAGAAAGGCTTCACCTGAAAGGCGTAAAAGTCTTATGGGCAGTGTAATGACTTACTATGCTATTGTTATTTATTATGCTCGTTAGAGCAACCTAGCACACCTACCGGAACTAAACCTACCAGACTTTTATGTAATCTTAATTGTACGTGGTGGCAGAGACTGCTGGCTGCGTATTACCATCCATTGTTCCCTTCTTCTTTCCTAACAGCACCTGATTTCTGTTGAATGAGGCCACATACCCAGCTTTAAAACTACATTTCCCAATGTCCACTGTGACTACACACGTAACTAAATTCTGTTCAGTGATATGTGTGTGTGTGTTTATGTATATATATAAAGCTATCGTTGGGGGCTTCTGACAAAGCTTCTTAAGTGGAGATTTACTCAGCAGTCTTCCTTCTGTCCTTCCTCATTCATTCTCCTTCCTATCAGGAACAGAGACATGATGGCTAGCACTGCAGCAACTGTCTTGTGACAATGAAGCAATTCTGAGGCTAAAAGTCATACACTAAGGACGATAACAAAAAAGAATGAACCTGGGCCACTGTTGACATCATGGAGCCTTTGTTTCACCCCTGCACTGCCTACCTCTATACTTCATGGCATGTGAAAGAAAACACAAATATTTTGTTAAAACCATTTATTTTCAGGTCACTCATAGCCAATTGCAATTCCTAACTGAATGAATATACACTGAAAACACACACGCGCACACACACACACACACAAAACTTAAACAGTCTATTGAGATCAATCAACCAATCTTTGAAAGTTCCCTACAGTCGATCTCCCAGGCAGTTGCTGTCATTCCTTTCTCTAGTAAAGCAGTCAGCACTTACCAAGTGCCAAGTGCTGAAGATATGAAGACAGATGAGACACAGCTCCTGCCCTCAAGAAGCTGGTAGGCAGAAACATTCAGGTAAGTAGTGAAGTACATGTTGTATTTATAGCAAGATACATGTTGTTCATCCATTTAATAGATGTCTATTGTTAAGCATCTACTAAGGGGCAGATACTTTGCTAGGGGAACAAGAATAAATTTATATTCTAGGTGGCATAGGGGAGACCAGGTTGTAGGGTGTAAAACAAAAATAGAGAAGAAAATTAAGAAATAAGACAATTTCAAAAAATTAGGGTGATCTGATAGTGTGTGATTGCTGGTCCCATGTGAGGGTCCATGAACACGCATGCGCACGCTAGACCTGAGTACCTTCGTGACAAACACCAGAAAGATGATGACATTCCTAATCTTTTTGTTTAGTCAACATAATTTAACCATCGGGAAAGAAACACCCTAGCCACAGGACCAACTTTAGAAGACTTCAAAGATATCTAATTTCAGATCTATTTTCAGATATATCTAATTTTCAATGAACGATGATGTTATTACACGGACAGTGATTCTTTGATCAGTAGAAGAAAACGTGACTCTGCCTTCTTCCCAAAGAGAAAGAGCTCTTTTCCTCTGAAAATAATGACTTTATCAAGTGAAAATGTTTTTTTTCTTATTTTTACAAAGATCATTTCTTTCCTTTCATAGATTTACTGTACTCAATAATTGTCAAATTATTACCTGATGATCTACTTCTAACGATTTCATCTTGGTTGAAAGAGAAGTCAAATGTGGAATCCTCATTTCTCATGGGTTTCCAATGACCCCTCCCTCCGCTCACTGTTCTGTCTCCCATCTCACAACGGAGCTGAACATAGGCTCATGGAATCTTCCAGTACTCTTTCTCCTGAATGTTCCTCGCAGGTGAGTGCTTCACTGAAAGCTGGGACTAGTGGATAATTTTTCCCACTGAAGTCTCTATTCCAGTTTTTTGTCTGGATGTTCATGTAGATCAGACTGAGCGAGGGCCGTCACCTAGCCCACTCTGTCTTCCACGAGTTCTGTGTTTACAGTCAGCCAACGTGTATCGACTTTCTGTTCTAACTGCCAGAATTGGGACTGCAGTTGATTAGCTTGGGTTGGAGTTGATTATATTTTTTCCATATTGTCACACTGTGACTATTCCTCACTGTAAAATTAAAGCTATTTAAATGATTATCTGTTCCCCTCTCCGCTATAACATCCACGTCTAGGAATGTCCTAATAAGTAAAGTTTCGTCGATGAGACAAAAACTCTCAGTTCTTCAGAAACACAGAGGTTGATCAAAGCTTCCCATTCCATTAAATTCATACCACCCCCCAGTGGCTCCAGCACTGAATGGAACATGGCAAGGGTCAGCCTCTCCCTTCACTGCAGGTCATGAGGTTGGCTTACTAGAGAAGAGTCAGCATGCTCTATTACCTTTTGCCTTTTAATTCTTTAGCACTCATGTGCTATGAATCAGGCTTGGCCTGGAGGTACAAAGGACAAGGCAAGGCAGTGGGTGACAGACCAGCCAAGGACTCCTCTCCAGCCAAGGCCACGTACAGTCCAGGACCCACAGGACCTATGTCCAGAAAGAGTTTTGTTTGTCCAGCTAAAATGTAATCATCAAAATCTAAAACATGTATTATTTTACATTTAAGAAAAGACATGAACCTTAAGAAGCTATTGTATTTTTTAAAAAACAGACTTAGAGAAAATGGAGTCACAAGTAGTCCAGATGAGGTGTTTTTTTGTTTTTGTTTTTGTTTTTTGTGAGAAAGGGTCTCACTCTGTCACCTAGGCTGGAGTACAGTGTTGTGATCACAGCTCACTGCAGCCTCAAGCTCCTGGCCTCAAGCAATCCTTCCGCCTCAGACTCCTGAGCAGCTGGGACTACAGGCACATGCTACTACCTCTGTCTAGTGTTCTTTTTTCTTTTTGAAATATTAAGGGGGTACAAATGTTTTTGGTTACATGGGTCACTTTTATAATACTTGAGTCACAACTATAAGTTGCTCAGCATCCAAATAGTGTTCACTGTACCTGGTAGGTAGATTTTTACCTAGCTACTCATCCTCCCTCCCACCTCACCTGCTTGATTTCCACTGAGTTCTACTTCCGTCTGTGCCCCTGTGTGCTCATCAGTTCTAATTTCATAGCAAGTACATGTGGTATTTGTTCTTCCATTCTTTACCTACTTCACTTAGGATAATGGTGGTCTCCGGGTCCATCCAAATTGCTATAAAAAGACATTACTTTATCCTTTTTATGGCTGAGTAGTACTCCATGGTATGCATATACCACATTTTGTTAATCCACTCATGAACTGATGGGCACTTGGGTTGACTCCATATCTTTGCGACTGTGAATTGTGCTGCAATAAACATTAGAGTACAGGTGTCTTTTTGATAAAATGACTTCTTTTCCTTTGGGTAAATATACAGTGGTTGGATTGCTGGGTTGAATGGTAGGTCTACTTTTAGTTCTTTGAGGAATCTCCATACTGTTTTCCACAGACGTTGTACTAATTTGCAGTCCCACCAACAGTATATAAGTGTTCCTTTCTCTCTGCATCCACGCCAGCATCTATTGTTTTTGGAATTTTTGATAATTTTTGTATATTTGTAGAAACAGGTCTGTTTTGCTCAGGCTGGTCTTGAACTCCCGGCCTCAAGCAATCCTCCTGCCTTGGCCCCTCAAAGTGTGAGCCACCGTGCCCAGCCCCTTAGGTGAATCTTTGACTGGAATTTACCCATCACCATTTATCAGACACCTACTGCATGTAGGCACTGTGTAAATGCTGGAATAACGAAGGCAAGACAGGGTCCCTGCTCTTGAGGAGACCCTGCCCTTACAAATGAGTGAATCCACAGAGATAATGCAAAATGCAGAATGAAAAGGGCTGATGTAGCAATATGAACCAAGCACACAGGAACCAGCCATCAAGGAATAGCCTTTACGCCAGGCCCGGTAGCTTGCACCTGTAATCCTAGCACTTTGTGAGGCTGAGGCCGGATGATCACTTGAGGCTAGAGGTCAAGACCAATCTGAGCAACATATCAAGAGCCCATCTCTACAAAAATAGAAAAATTAGCCATGTGTGGTTGCACATGCCTATAGTCCCAGCTAATTGAGAAGATGAGGCAGGAGGATGGCTTGAGCCCAGGAGTTTGATGTTCCAGTGAGCTATGATGATGCCACTGCACTCCAGCCTGGGCAATAGAGTGAGATCTTGTCTTTAGGGAAAAAAAAAAAAAAAAAAAAAAAAATCAAAGAATAGCCTTTGGCTATTTCTCAGAAGACTATGTTAGTATATGTATGCAAAAGATACAGATGCTCAAGTCCCTATGCGTCTAATTAGCAAAACAATCAGCAAAACAAGATCTTTGACCTGGTAAAGCCACTAGTCCAATGAAACTATCAAGTAAGCTTGTAAGCTTTCCTTTAAGCCTCAAGGCAAATTTGGACCTTCTGTCTAAGTCCACTGACTGGGTGAAGAGCTGAGGTCTTCCCAATCCCATTACAGTTCCTCACCTGTGAAGGCAGACTGCCCACCCTGGGCATCCTAGTGGCCCCTGCTCTGGGGGTCGATGGGTCAGGCCCTTTTCTCCTTTTCATGAAGGCAATGAACAAGAAGACAGCTGGGTACAGTTCCTGCTTTTCTACTTGCTCCATGTTCATCTCCTGCTATCCAAGCAGGGAGGGAAAAATGAGGAACATGCCATCCGCCTCGCCCTCACTGGAGAAACTGTATGTGATCCAGGTTACTCAAACGGCTCTTCCTTCAAACAGATTCTTGCTGACTTAATAACCTAGTCTACTGGTATTTTTATAGACAGCTCAGCTCTAAACTATGGCATGAATAATTGTTACAGTAGCCATACTCCCCAAAAGTAAGCCACGCATGTGGAAGATGCTTAGGGTTAGAAAACAGAGGCTGTCAACAAAAACCTTCCCAACCACCTGGCACTTATCAGAAAAACCAGGAAGGGTGTGACAGAGGGGTTGGCCACACACCAACAGGAATCTGGATGATGCTCAAAATGAACTTGTTGAATAATTAATACAAATGCACTATGTATGTGCAAACCCAGTTAACCAAATTTTGAAAAACAGAAATTCTGTTCTAATGATTTTCTAAATGTTTCATAGAAAATTAAATTCAAGAAACATGTGTCCTCCCCTAGGTTCCAGTAGACACAGCCCCTACCATGAAGAGGCAGCTGTTAGTGAGAGAGACCACCCAGGCAGCGGCAGCAGGTGGTTGTCCTGGGGGAGGTTCTGACCTTCTGCTGGGGGTGGTTCAGGATGCCCCTCGGTCTTCAGAATTTCTCCATAACATTCCCCAAACTCAGTCATGGAGCTTCCCTTGCAGACTGACAGTTATCAAGAGTAAAGGAAAGCAAATTAATTTGGGCCACCCTAATTTGAAATCAATAATGGACAAATAGGAATTAGGCCAAAGTTTATATTTTCACTAAGTATGTAAAATGGTTTGAGTAAATAACAGTCCCAAGAGTTGGCATGTGGGCGGGTCATACTTAACCTACTTAGGAGACTGAAATATCTCAGGCCTCTGAATCCCCAATTATACACAAATAACTAATGAACTAATTACAAACCATTAAAGCAGTGACTATGTCTTTCATTTGTATGTCACCCAAAGGGCCTTGCCCTGCATTCTAGAAAAAAAATGATCCTTATTAAAATATGTCACTTATAGGGGACTTCTATTTGGCAACATGTTGTTCGCCTCCTGCAAGGGAATATATTAGTTGATTCGGTCATTCATTGAGTAATATTTGTTCAATATGTATAACACACAAAGCTCTGCATTAGTTGCTGCAACCGAATGTGAAGGTAAATAACACATCTGAACAAATATAAGGGATATAAAGTCAGAAAGTGGACATACGCAGACACACTGAGTGAAGATGTCACAACAAGTGGAGGTGGCCTCTGATCAGAGAGATCATAGGGAGGTGTTGGGATCAGCGTGGGGGATGCATAGGACTTGGGCGTGTGGGGATGGGAGGCCGAGAGAAAAGCATGGCACGAGGTCCACGCAGAACACGGAAATATTTGGTTTCTTCAGTGCCTGGAATACACGAAGAGCTGGTGGAGGACAAATCAGAAGAATGAATGCAGATTTAGCATGGAGCACCCTTCAGCCAGATCAGGTATCTAGATTGGGCAGTCCACAGTGAGTCGCTGCTTTTAAGCCAGGGAGCTCATAACAATTGTGTTTAAGAGGAATAAAGCCAAATTACTTTTCCAGTCCTCTATAACTTAGGAGAGCCTCCTTTGAGTTGGCTGACTTCCCTCCCCAATGCTAGTCTGCATTAATGAGACTTTACTGTACAGGCCAGGCTGGGCTGCAGCTCAGAGCTCTGTACCCTGCGATGAGATTGGACGCTAGCGTGACTGCCTGTGCCCACCTCCTTCCTTGAAGACGGCCTGACGGCTCTCCACCTGCCACGCTCAGTTCCTTCATAACTCACCTCTCCTCCAGGGTTTGAAGAATCCTACCCTTAACAAACCATAGTGCTGCTCCAGGTTCTATCTTTCTGCCATGTTACATGTTTTTGGTTTCTGCACACAGTCTGAGAGTCCTGCTTGGCTTTATATGCAAATAACATGAATAATTTTCCTTGATGTTTTATTCTTTTGCATTTCATTTGGAACAAAAAAACTCCAAGGAGGAAGGATGATGAATTGAAAGAGTAGACAGCAAGTGCCTTGAAATAAGGACACATTCTTCCTCCTACCCTAAATCAGCTTCTCGCAGATTCTCTTGCTCTCCCAAAACGGACCTCCTCGCCTGATTCTGAGAAAGAACAAAAGTCCTCCAGACAGAGCCCCAGGAATTCCAGAGCAGAGTTAGCAGCATGTGTAGCCTCCTCTCATCCCAAACCGTCAGTCCATGTAGAAGGAAAACCACTATGTCTAAACACACATGAAAAACAAAAAACAAAAAACAAAAATCTCTGCTTTCTGTACCTCAACGAGCTCGTGACAACATCCAATCTTCCCAATTAGAGCAATACTGGGAAAGAAATGGGTGGAAACTTCTGGAAGTATCCTGAATTTAATCCTTCCAAAATAAAATTTTAGTTGGAAAAAATAAAAGTAGAGACATAACAGGGTGCCTTTGTTTAGGTTGCCAATAATATTTTCAAATAAGTTCCTATTTGTTCCAGTTTTTATTTTAGCTAGAAGGCTATGCTGGGGCAGGGGGCAACTCGAGATTTCAACCCTGGGTCTGCCCGCTTTCAAGGGTAACCATAAGAAAGTAACTCAGGCTCCTGATTCCTCATCTGTAGAATGGGAAAATAATGGTACCAAGCTAACAGGTCTGTCAAGACTTAAGTGAAACACTTGCATATAAAAGTACTTAACACATCAATTTAGGATATTTTATTGCTAACATTCTTGTATCTAAACTGTTTTATTTAATTAACTGTTTCCATCTCCTTAAGTAAAATATTTGTTCCTTTTAGTTCCCCTAAAGACAGGAGAAAAGGTAAACTTTGGGGAAATATGTCAACTCCATTTGGTGTATGAATATTCTAAACACCCCTAAGCATCTCTATATGCCTTCTACAATTCTTAGAAATATTTCAAACATCAAATAATGGAATAAAAGGTCTTTTCACATCATCACACAATAATCATAAAATGATATTTCCTGGGTACTTAAATCACTTCCACTCTTTTATTTTCCCTGGCCACGACAAAGGAATTTTTAAAAAATCAAATCTCTAACACTAGCAATTTGATTTATAAGAGACAGACAACAACACATTACTAACAAAGTGACTTTAGCTAAATCTTAATTACAGGTGCAAATGTATCGATTCAGTTTGGACAAATAATTACATGATTAATCATGCAGAAACATTAAATGTAAAATAACAGTGAGATTAAATGGATTATTTCTATATGCCTTCCTTAGCCAAGTTATTTCTGCATTTGTGTTGAGTTTCTAGTGTTGCTTTGTTTTATTTCAACCTGTCAAAAAATAAGGGGGGAACAAGTTAAAGAAGAATAAGTGGGTGGATATGTGACAGAAGTTCCAGGAGAGGGAGAATGAAAACATGTATTGAATCTGAATATTGTTTGGTAAAAAAGCACATAAAACCACTGTATTCTACATGCCAGAACCCGATTCATAGAAAACAATTAAATGTTTGTTTTTTGAATAAGTGATCACAATAATTCATTACTACTAATAATGAAAATAATATGGCTGATCAAAAAATTTAGTGGGGTTTTTCTTCATTTTCACAAATTGTCATGCCCATGAAATAATTTTATCTTACAATCTGAAGAAAAGAAGGGTAGATTAACCATTCTAAATTCATAGATTCAAAATGTATCCATCTATTTAGCAAATATTTTTTAAACACCTACTATGCATAATTACAACAGGAGAATCAGGCTCACATATCAATGTGTTAATTTAAAACCATGCACTATTTATATGTTTCTTGCCCCACCAGTACTGTAGCAAACTCTTGAGAAGTTTAAAACATACTTTGTCTCTAGCAAATAAAATCCAATCTTAAAAAAATCAACATTCAAAAAAATTAGGTAATAAGAACATATATGTATGTCTACATGCAAACACATGTGCCTGTGTGCACACACGCATTCATGTGTCCCTTATTTGGTGCCCAAAAGGGGCTGTGTAAAATGAATCCACTGAAAATTAGAGGCCAAGGTTCCACACTAAGTAGTGCAATAAGCTTTTATTTAGTCTAAAAACTAACAAAAAAGTATCCATTTTATAGCCTAACATTTTTTATGTTCTAATTGTAACAATACACTTACCCTTAGGCAAAGAATGAATCAAGTCATAATTATTTTTCAAAATAATTTTTTGACAAAACTGTATGGTTTTCCTGAAGAAACTCTTTCTGATTTTTGATCCACAAAGAGGATCATTTTTTCAAAAATAATCAGGGGGTTTCCACAATTCTTCCAAGACCTTCTCTTCTTTTTAAAATTCCTACCATGCTGTGTCATCACTTGTAAGTGGGAGTTAAATAATGTGCACACATGAAAGTAGAGTGTGGACTGACGGACAGTGGGGACTCGGGGTGGGGGTGCGAGGGGGGTGGATGACAAGAATTTACTTAACTGGTAGAATGTACATTACTCCAGTGAGAGATGCACTGAAAGCCCTGACTTCAACACTATGCTATATATATCCATGTAACAAAATCACACTTGTACCCCATAAACTTATACAAATTAAAAATAATTATGTGAATCGGAAATAAAATAAAATAAAATTCTTACCATGCTATCATCCACTTAATTTTCTCTTTAATCACTGATTTGTCTAACTCTGCCCAACATGTCTTTGCCACCGGCTCTGCCTGTGATGTGAGCAGTTCCCCAACATCACTTTCACTGACATCATGAAATCCCATATTTTTGTAAGATTTGTACTTTACATCTCCAAACTGCACCGTATTTGCAATTTATTGTAAGATGTTTACAACCACCTATTGGTGAAAGACAAACAGGATGGACAGGCACGAGAGATGTAAGTTTAGGAAAGGAGGGAAGTTTGAAGAGGAACTACTTCTACAAATAATCAGTTCATTAGTAAACACTGTCACGCTATGATGACTTTTGCTTTTTCTCTGAAACCCAGAAACTGACTTCTCTGGGAATGACGGCTTGGCTTGGAGGACATAACGCACAGTGCTTGGTTGCCTTGTTTAGAGAGCAAGAGGTGCAGGCTGCGTTTCCCTTCCTCCACTTCAGAAAGGCCTTTGCTTCCCAAGCTCCTGAACCCTTTCTTGGTTCCTCTGCCCTACCGCCCCCACCACGAAAGTGCCTTACCTTGGCTGCCCTCCCGTGTCTTGCTTTTCCTCCTTCCATGGTTTCCAGTCCTGTGTACTAGTATTTCTAAGCTTTAATTAAAAAATAGATGTACAAAAACATAAACAAATAATAAAAAATGCTCATCTAACTATACCGTTTACTGTGGAAAAGAGTGAGACTGCAGAAGGCCTCTCATTTGACACATTTTCCTTTACCAGGTCAGAATCAATGGACTGACTCACCGAGGCAAGGCACTTGCACTACCCGGTGGCTAGGAATGTGGGTGTGGAGGGCAGGTGGCCTGGAGGCAAATCCTCCCTTTCTAACTTACTATGTGGCCACAGGTGAGTTGTTTAACCATCTTGGGCTTCAGTTTCCTCACCTGTAAAACAAGGGCAATAACAGTGCTTCTGAACTCCATAGAGTCAGTGAGAGAGAGGATTAAGTAGTGAGATAACACATGTCAAGTGCTTAAAGGTGCCAAGTAAGCACCAAGTAAATTTTAGTCTTTACCAGGAACTTCAAACCAACTCGTGCTCAGTAAAATATCAGGTCCCGTGCTAAAGTCTAGGGATATGGAGATCATACGCATGTCCCATCTCTGAAAAAGGGCATAAGATTTAAGGACTGCAAAGGTGCCCTCACATTCACAGGCTACGTGAGTTGGGGTTGGGGGTGCTGGGACAGACATTTAATGCCACTTGTGCCTCTTGGCAGCTGTATTATTCTAGATTGGGCATCTAATGTCTTTAGACTTTCTTCCACTGTAGAACATGGAGACAATACGCCCGAATTCCCAAGGTCTTTGAATGATTATAGAATATAAGACACCTTTGGAAAAGTATCTCCTCAATACTCAGAAATGCTCATTTCCTTTCCCTTCTTTGGAAAAATGACCACAAATTCAATTTGCAAATAGCGAGATGTTCCATTTAAATAAAAGTGTTCTCTGATTGATGTTAAATCCTTCTATGTCTGAACTACAAGCCTTAAAAGATTGAGGACAGGTAATAGCTGTGACTTCTCAAATTCATCAAAATTTATTCTTTAATCCTGTACTAAAGTGACTAACCAAGGAAACTAGGAAAGTTATACTGTAATATCCTTCCTGGGGCTGTGTGATGTATAGAAGCGGAGAAAAAAAATACCTAAAATAAGGTAGGGGAAAATAGGTAGGGGAATCCTGAGAAAATGAGAGGCAAAGTGAAGGACGGCAAGAACTGTAGAACCAAAGTTGTGGGCCACAAACACGAGAGTGAGTCAGAGAAGCTGCAGGAAGAACCCACGTGGGAAACTGGGCTTCCACTTCCCAAATCTCAAAAACCTGGGTTTCTCTGCATGTTCCTTTGAAAATGGTCGGGGGGGGGGGGCACAACCCTCACCTGTGCAACTGACTGGGGCACAGGGAGGTGTAGCTAACACTCAGTAAGCACAGAGAGTCTGCCTCTTGTGGGTTTGATTGCTTGGCCTAGGTCGTGGCTTGAACTAACTCGTATACTTATTCCAGGGACTTTTTGTGAATGTGTGTAAATGGAGTGATACAGATTCGTTACCACTAGCGGACACAAACCAAAAACCTCAAAGAATAAGTCCTACCAACAGAGGGTCAGTGATGTGTTTTTGTAGACGTTTAGCATTATATAAATGCAGGGGAATTAAAATACTGTGGTACAGAAGAAACCCCACTTAAATAACAATTTGCCATTCTGGTAATTATACACAGAAGGCATTGCTTAGGTTTTTCTAACTTCAGTAACATTTTAGGGCTATTCTGACTTATAAGTATAGAGAAGATGGATTTCACATATTTTTTGCCATAAATGGTGACTTCGATATATGAAAACCCTGAAACTTTGTGGAAATGTTAACAAGGTAACAATATAACATACAAAACACTGCAGGGAAGTACAGTGTTTAGAAATGTTTCAATTATCACCAAGGTGATATAGTAAAATGAGGATAATAAAATATAATTAAACATTAATTACAGAAACTATCAAAAATAATTGACTTGTACAAAGCACAGCACTCCTATTAAAAAAGAAACTGATGGATAATAAAATATATAGAGTATTCTATCCTCTAGACATAATTATTCCAAGGCAGCAATTAAATTTATAGAAAACTGTTAAGTTTCTTCTGTGACGCTTTACTACTGTGAACTCAAGACATTTTGACTGAGAATTGCCTCCAAAAAATTCTTATGAGTGCTTAACATCTTAATAGGAAGCGCTGCCATAATCTCAAATATGTGTGTTATAAACAACAACAAAAAGAATGTGAACATACTTAGGATTCTGTTGCACTTGTCTTATTTCTGGTGCCCATGGGATTCACTGTTACTCCAGTTAGAAATGTCTAATTCTCCTATAACCACATCTGAGCACAGTTTAATATTACAGAAAAATTTAATTTTAATACAAAAATAATATTCTGCAGAAAGACTAGCGGAATATATTTTTACTAATAATTATTATGCCAAAATTTTTACACCAGTTTGTTTCTTTATCATTTAAGCAGGAGACCATTCCGTAAAATCATTCCAGTGTCCTTATGGGAAGCATTACGTTTTTAAAAGGGTATAAAATCTCTCTTTTTGGTCTTTTTATAGCATATCTCAGAGAAGCCACAGAATTCTCTACATATAGGCAGCCGTAAACATAAACTTCTCTACACTGTTGCTGGGGATGGGGTTAGGCTAGGGTATCAAATATTTTTATACTGGAAAATTTTTTAACCACCAGAAAATAAAGATGGCTTTAAGTAAAATCAGCATCTTTAAGCATAGCAACAAGCAAAATAAAAGCAGTAAATTTGAGAACTCTGTGTATGTGTCAACACTCTTGAAAAACCCAATTGAATTTTAATTTTTCCTCCTCATTTACTTTTTTATTTTGTCTGCAAAAGATGCTTTAAAAATATATTGTTTTAGTTCAAAGATACCCTCAGCACAAATGAAGATAATACTACAAGGACATTAAATTAAAGAATCAACTGATGTGTGTCTCTTAGAGAAGGGTGAGAAGGGTGAGAAACTAGGAACAAAGGAGGAAGACACTGTTAGCAAGCACTGTGCTCTGCCTTTATTGATGGGGAAAAAGCCTGACTTCTAGAATGAATATTTCCTGCAGCGGAGCTGAAATGGAACTGTGATGAACATGCAATGCAAACTATGATATCAAAAGCTACTGAGTGGGGGGCTGTTTGTTACCGTAGCATAACGTAGCATAAGCTGACTAACACAGAGCCTCACATCCACTGTTTATGAGCAAGTTATGGTTTAAAGACCTGATTTTAAATAACTACAAAAGTTATCCCTCACCTGCAAAGCCTTGTTTTTACATTAAAAGAAATTTAAATGATTTGGCAACATTCCTTAAATATGCCAGATTTTGACAGCTCAAAAATTATACCACTAAAGAAACTCAAGGCACATGTGCTCATCATCCATCTCTATTCATGACAGAACATGTCAGCAACACTGAGCAAGAAGCAATCTATTCTACTTGGAGGATGGTGTTAGGCAATTTTGGCAAGGAGTTTCTGAGAGAGGAACAGGAAATGGAATAGGAAATAAGCAACCCATTCGTACTATATGAAAATTCACCACTGTTGACTTTGACTAAAGAGGAAATGTGCGCTCTATGCCATAAGAATCACAATGTAAAACAGGTCAAGTGTAAAACAAAATAATATAAGCGCCTACCCACAAAAATTACAATTTATGTAAGATTCAGCAGAAAGCTGAATAGTAAATAAATACCAGGCCCCGTACTAAAGTCTTTGGCAATAGAGATGCTGTGTATCCCACTGCCTGTGAAATCTGAAAAGGGGTCTCTACTACATGAACTGCAAAGGCACCCTCACACTCACAGGCTGTGTGGGGGTGTGGCGCATAGGGGTACATGAGCATCATTGGGTAGAGACCAATTAGATACTTTACTTAATTCAATGTAGATCTTTAAAAATATGGTAGGGCATTCCCCTGCTATTTTAAAAGAATTTATCACTCCTTTATTGGGAAGAAGTACAGCTGAACGAACACATTAGGGTTGCATGCAGAAATTGATTAAAAACAAAAGATCATAATCCAGTGTGGCATTTCACTTAAATTTACCTCCATAGCCTGTCAAATTAGAAAGTCGTTGGGGGGTGGGGGGGAGAGAGGGCTATAGAAGGATGAGAAGGGAGAACACAGAAAGGAGTCTGTAGTTCTTTACAGAAGGAAAAAGATACAGCGTAGTCACAGAAACACCAGCTTTCTGGTGCCGGCCTCCACGGAGTGTTCACAAGGAATGACAGTCTCCAAAGATGGTGTGAAGTTTTGAAAGGACCAACTGGCCTATCCCGGTTAGAAAGATCTTTCAGGGAAAGCAGTATGTAGCAGACAATAAAGCAGCCAACTGTCAGGCTGTCAAGATTTGCAGAAGATAAAAGTCTGCACGTTAAATCTTTTTCAGAGGGAAGTCCACTCGGCGTGCGGGATCACAGGGCCGTCCCTGCTCTGTCTGAGGCAGGGAGGCACGAGGCTTTGGAAGGCAGACCGGGACTTCTGAAGCAGGCAGCGGGTGGCCGAGTCGCAGCCACGAGCTGCTGCCTCGGCCATGAGGCCCAACAGCTTGGACTCAGGCTTCTCAGGTGCTCACAGAGTTCTTTGTTGGCTCGACTTGGCCACAATAATTAAAACATGATGACTCTCAGACTGGCGGGTAGTTTTTCCCCCCAAAAGAGGAAATCGGTCGTTGTGCTGTACCGTGCCCCGTGTTTCAAGTTTTAGACGTACTGCAAGAGCGATGCTGCCCAAACTAGAGCACACAGAAAGGCAAAGGCTTCGGAAATGCTGACAGTCTTAAGAGAAACTATAGATGTAAAGCCTGGAAAAATTGGTGGAACTGAATAGTTACCCTCAAACAATGTGAAGGTCATGATACAATTCAATTCAGTATTTACAATGAGCAACACCCACTGGACAGTCCTATGCTAAGCACCCTGGAGGGATATGCACAGATTGATAAGAAACAGTCCCTGTCCTTAGAGAGTTTGCAATCCAAAGCGGGGAGGCGGAGGATGAAAAGATACGAGGAGCATAATTAACCCAAAGCAGGCCGAAGAAGCACAAAGCACACCTGGGACTTGGGGGTGAAACAGACCATGTTTCACTGGAGGCCCTTTTTGAGAGAGGACATAGACCTTTGATAGCCAGAGGTCTTTTGAGAGGAGAGTAAGAAATAAGAGCACTATAAAGAATAGAACAAAGAGTTAGAAAATAAAATGTACGGGGCAGGGGAAATATCAAGAAAAGTCTAGTACATGCCTAGAAAATAGAGCTCGACAAGGCACAGAATGAAAGATTAGCATGTTTGACACATATTTCCAAGGCATATTTTGTACTTAAAAACAATTTTTTTCACATTAATATAATGTTCTCATTACATAATCAGGAAAATGAAGCATGAAAAAAAATATCCTCACATCCCCTCTGTTCCAACTAATAAATACTTTTAAGTCCAGCACATTGCAAGTGCTCAATAACAGACTGTTGAATTGAATGGAAAAAATGAACTTATATTTTTAAAAACAGTGTGTAGCAAATATATATGAGATTATTGGCTTTTCTTCCCCCCCCCCCCCAAAAAAAAAATCAGTCACGTATCTCTCTTCTTTATATTTGCTTGTAAACATAGTCTACTCTGGCTAAATGTGCATTCACAATGTTTCCTGTTTTAACTCAATTATTATAATAGCTTCCTCTCGACACCTAGAACAATTTATGGCTTCTCTTTACCACACCCGATCACATCCACACCCAAGTAAAAGACTATAGATATAGCAAGAGTATCCTAAACAGAATAAACCAGGACAGGGATTTTTGTGTTTTGTTCATGGCTATATTTTCAGTGTCTAAAACAGTACCTGGCACAGAGTGTGTTGATCAATAAATATTTTGCTGTTGAACAAAGTAAACAGATTTTTTTAACTTACGCAGAATAAGCCAAAATAAAATTAAGTATTTCGGTTATTTGTTTATCTGCTACTGAAGATTATCCATGATACTAATAGCATAATCAAGATTTTACAGTAAATTAAATGTGAAAATGTATGCTTAAGAAAAAGCTCTTTTCTTTCTTTGATAGGCACTAGTGTTAACATTCTAGCAATCACTCCCAGACAATCATCTTTACATTTTTAATTGTGTTTATGTATTAATAATAATAATAATAATACAGGTTGGTCTCTACTGTGATTTTTTGATTCAACCTGAACTTTCTGGTCATACATAACTTCACACATTCTTAACTGTTAAAATGAAAGTACTGCAATCTTTCTGATGCTTCATTCAATATTACTGTTTACAATTATTTTTTATGTTTCCTGAGAAAACCACTAGCACCATATGGACTAACATAGAGATATCCTGCCAGGATGTTGCGTTTTATCAACAATATGCTAAATGCTACTTTCCTTATAACAACCCCAAACACTTTCCCTTCTTCTCAATCGCTGTGCTTCATTCATACCACAACCTTTTATGAAAAAGCCAAGCTTGCCCTCTCTGTCCTCTTATCTTTCATCTTCACCTCCCTCCCTGGCTCCTCTCTCCTTTGTGCTTACATACTACTCAGGACAGGGACCCTCCAAATAGACCCAGGGAGAAGAGACCCTTGCAGGTTCCCACATGGAGTGACGGGGGGCGGGTGCAGCACACATCGAGGAGGAGGGCTGCCCAGGTCCCCTCTGAGCGCTCTGATATGCCGATCAGGATCTGGCCTCCACCCTTGCCAGTCACCATCACGCTGTGCTGTTTCCTTCTGAGCTGTCCTGATGTAGCTGCCAAACCTGTGACCTACTTTCACACGGCCCTGTGCGTCTGGCTTCCCACAGTCAGCGCCTCTCCACGGGGTGGACCTGCTACCTGTTTTCTCAAAACTGGAAATCACGTTGAGCCAGCCAGATACCTTTTTAGCTTTTCAGCCACCGCCTGTGGGATTTCAGTCACCATATGTAGGCATTTTGAAAGCCACTCATTCTCCCTAAGTTTTCCCCACTGCTGTCTCCCACTAACATCTCTCCACCCTGCCTCCCACTCCCCCAGCAAAAGGTGAAGCAGGGACGAGATGACTTGGGAAAGGTGTCTTGTTTTAAGATGTTAATTGTTAATTTCTAGCTTTCAGTTCCATTCTACCAGCCAGAGGCCTCTTTCATCTGAAGATCGTATCCTATGGGCGGCACGACCACTGACAAACTGTGGTTATTAATTGCTCGAGTCAGGCTGGGAGATGTATTGATCTTCCCTTTTTCTGAGTCCCCAGTGCTTCTTGCCCATATCACTCACTTGGCAATTAATCACATTTTGCCTTCAGACATCTGTGGTTTCACTTTTGCCATTTTCTTCAGCTCTTTGTTCCCAACTGGCCAGTCCACTTGAGGCACACAGGTTTTATAGATAATTTGTCTCTGAGTTTTCCACAGACCTATACAAACAAGGTCTCAAAAATATTTCTGGACTGACTTGTGGACTTCTAGTCTAGACAAAATGGTACAGACTTAGACTCAATCCTCCCTGCTCCTCCCTGCTAAGCACAATGATAAACCCTGGAAATAATGCAAGAGGCAGCCAAAGGTTATGTCTGAAAGGCAGAAAGAGCAAGGTGTATTGGTTAGGGACCCTGGGACTGGGAAGCAAAAAAGAGACAGGGCATCTTACGCTGCCAGCAGAAGAAGGCAGCCCCGACCTGGCAGTTCCCAACCTACAACTTACAGCAACAGAAGGCAGCACAGGTAGGCTCATTCCTTCTGCAAACTAAAACAGAGTCCTGCCAACGCCACCAGGCAAGGCCGATCTAGCAAAGGGGATGGTCAATTACCCACTGACAAAAACTGGCCAAAGCACTCTTCTAACTCTCCAGGCCTAAGATTCTCCTCCCCAACTCAGACACACCAGCAAGGGGGATAGCTCAGACTAGGAAGGGCTCAGGAAGGGCTCTCCTTCCCTACCAGGTTTGAGACACCATGCGGCAGCCAGGCTCACCAGAAAGGGGAATCACACCCCAGCAGGTACCCAGCCAGGAAGCAGTCTTTATTCATGTCATTCCCATAAACTGGACACTCCTTTCCCCCACCAAGAAGTGACAGGGGACCAGGCTGGGAAAACTCCTTCTTCCTTCTCAAGCAGCAGGCACCGGCAGCACAAGATACACCAAGAAGACCAAAGTAGCACTAGAAGGCTCTGAATGTTAAAATGCCACTGCAACCAAAGCCTGCCAAAGTAGCCTGGGTGCTAAATGTAAAAAGAGAGACTCTTAAAATAACAGCCAGATTGTCAGGATACAATTAAAAACCGCCCCTCATACCAAGAACCAGGAAAATCACAACTTGAATGAGAAAAGACAATCAACTGATGCCAACACTGAGATGACCAGATGTGGAAATGATCAGACAAGAACTTCTAAGCCATGATCAAAAAACACAACAAGAAATGATAAAATCTCTTGAAACAAATGAAAAACAGAAAATCTCAGCAAAAAACCCCAGAAGTTATAAAAATGAACAAAAATGAAATTGTATAACTAGAAATATAACAGACATAAAAACTCACTAGATATAAAAGTGGAGATAACAGAGGATAGAATCAATGAACTTGAAGACATATCAATAGAATTTACTCAATCTAAACAACAGAGAGAAAATAGACTGGGAAAAAAAATGAACAGAGCCTCAGGGACCTGTGGGACAATAACAAAAGATGTATTTTTTTTTAGTCATCAGAGTACCTCCTTTCCCTGGGAGAGAAGAGGAGGGTATGGATGAAAGAGTGTTCAAATAATAGTAATAATAGTGGCTGAAAATGTCTCAAATTTAGCAAAAGACATAAATTAACAGATTGAAAAAATCCAAAGAAATTCACAACCATGACACATCATAATTAAACTTCTAAAAACGAAAGGTAAAGAAAAAGCCTTGAAAGCACCCAAAGAGAAAAGGTGCATTACTTCTAGGGGAGTAACAATTCATATGAAAGTAGATTTCTCATCTGAAATCATGGTGGCCAGGAGGAAGTGGCATGATATTTTTCAAATACTGCCAACAGTGATTTCTATATTTGGTAACAATATCCTTTAGAAATGAGGGGGGAAATAAAGACATTCTCAAATGAAGGAAAAGAAAATTTGTGCTAGCAAACTTACCCTTAAAAAATGGCTAACAGAAGTTCTCTAAACAGAAAAGGAAACAACAGAAGTAAATTTGAACCTTCAGGAAAAAAAAAAACATCAGAATGGGTAAAACTGATGGTTGAAGCAAAAATTATTGTACCATCCGATGTGACGCATATGTATATAGAGGAAATACTTAAGACAAGTATATTTAAAGAAAGGGAAGGGTAAAGATATCCAAATGGCAGTAAGGTTTCTACATTTCACTCAAAGTGGTAAAACACTGATATTAGTAGACTGTGATAAGTATCATATGTGTATTGTCATATCTGGAGATATCACTAAGGAAACTTTGTAATAGATATACTTTAAAAAGAAAACAAACTTAAAAAATAAAACAAAATACAAAAATCACTATAAATAAATCAACATAGTTATCATTTTAAAAATTTCCAAATAGCACACAGAAAAGTAAGAAAAGAGAAACAGAAAGGAGAGACTGTCAGAAAATAATGAAATGAAAGACTTAAGCCCAAACATATCAATAATAACCTTAAATGGAAAATGGTCTAAATAAACCAAAATAAAAGAGATTGTCAGAGTAGATAAAATAACATGATCCAATAATATGTTATCTACAAAAAACTAATTTGACATACAACACCATATGTAGGCTGAAAATAAAAGGATGGAAAAAATGTATCATGCAAACATCAATTAAAGAAGGCATATGTGACTATGTTAATATCAGATAAAGTAAACTTAAGAGCAAAAAAAATACTAGAAACAAAGAGGTACATGACATAATTATAAAACAATCGATTGACTAGGAAGGCATAACAATCCTAAAAGTATGTGCACCACACAGTAGAGCCTCAAAATATATGAAGCAAAAACTAATAGAGGTGAAAGGAGAAACAGACAAATCTACAGTTATAGCTAGGGCTTTAAATATCTCTTTCCGCGGTAGTTAGAACTGCTAGACAGAAAATCAGCAAGGATATAGAAGAAATGAACCCCACAATCAACAAATTATAATTGACATATATTAAAAAAATTCCACTCAACAGCACACAGTTTTTTTCAAGAGTTCATGGAACATTCATCAAGATAGAGCATATTCTGTGCCATAAAACAAACTTCTACAAATTTAAAAGAATTGAAATCATACGGAATACGTCTTTAGACCATAAAGGAATCAAACTAGAAATCAGTATCACAAAGACAACAGGACAATCTCCAGACACTTGAAAATTACACCACACACTTGTAAATAATCCATGGTTCAAAGAAAACAAATCTCAAAAGGGTATTAGAATGTAATAAATATGAAAATATAACATATCAAAATATGCAGCATGCAGCTAAAGTAGTGCTGAGAGGGAAATTTATAGTACTAAAATGCCTACATTAGAGGAAAAGGAAGTATTAGATGCAAAAGTCTCAATAAAATATTATCAAATCAAATTTAACAATGTAAAAAGAGAATTATGCCATGATTTATTTGGGATTTATCCCTGGGATGCAAGGACAACAGGAAGGATCTTTGTGGTGATGAAACTCTTCTGCATCTTAACTGTGTTAATGTCAATATCCTGGTTGTGATGTTGTACTACTATAGTGCTGCAAGATGTTAGCATAGGAGGAAAATGGGTGGAGGGTACCTAGGATCTCTATGTGTTGTTTCTTACAAATGCATGTGAATCTATAATGACTTCAAAATAAAAAGTTTAATTAAAACATCTGTGGATGCTAAATGTGATTCAAGTCAACAATTAATCTTTAAGTGATATTAAGTTATGAAAGACTGAAAGTGTCATGGTTATTAGAATTTAGGGGTAAGACTCCCCAAAACTAAGGTCTGAGATTGTTCTCTGAGATTTCAACTTTAAGAGCAACACAAAGTTGGAAGATGAAATACAAAAATTGATTTTCAAAAAATCACTATGATTGCAGACATATGAGACTAGATTATAACCTGACAGAAACTACCTAGCTAAGGAAAGGACATGTGGTTCAGAGGGTGGGTTGAAGCAACCATGGGAGGAGGGGAGACAGAGAGAGAAGAGCATAGCATTCATCCCAGCTCTTTCCAGGGAAGAAGCAGCCTTAACCAAATCTATCACTAATACTCTATTAGTGAGATATCTGCACCATTGAGATGGAAGCACAGAATTGTACTCACTGGATTTCACTTATTCTAGTCCTGCTCTTCCTCTTGGGGTACATGGTAGATAAATAAAAATATTTAGATATTCACAGATATAAACTGCATCGGAAAACTGAGGACAGCTAGCTGAAAGTTATTGTTGCATATGTATCTGCCTTCGCTTTTTCCCTCTAAGCCAGCCAGATTGCAATTCTATATTCTTTCCTAAACTTTTAGTCCTTTTCCTGCTTAAACAAATAAACTCACATTCTGGTTTCACGTATGAGTCTTGCTAGTTCCATTTATATGAATCCATTCTTAAGAGTTTGGTGGCAAAACTGGCCTGCTGAGCCCAAGGCTCCGCCTGTGAGCTGTGGCAAATTCACCGCTGAAATGGCACCAACCACAAGTGGCCTCTTAGAAGCTGGGCTGGCTCTCAAGGAGATGGACGTTTCTTTTGTTTTCTTGTGGTCCAGTGTGATCTTTTCGAACCTACTAGTCATTCCTCTGCCAAAACCACCAAATTCAAAATGGTGCTTTATTCTTTTAATATTAACACAATTGCCACATAATGAGTAGAAACATAAAATGAGATTTATTATTGTTTTGACTAGCAAATAAAATGATTTGGTATTTTTGTTTACTTCAAAGCACTATGAAAATCCAAGATTTTTAAATTATTATTTTAATAGAGACAATGAAATTATTTTCTTCCAATACCAGATTTTGATTAGGACTTTTACTAATAAACTTATATTGAGTTTATGATATGAAAGACCTTTCCAAACCACTTCCATCTTTCTCCATTAGGCTTCTAGCCTAGTCTCCTAACGCCTAATGCTCAAGTGAACTGCTAGGAAAAAGCAACTCATTTAAATGGACTTAATAGGTTTGCATTTAAAGACAAAGTAAAACATACTTGGTTACAATGGCCACATATTAATATTAAAATTTATATAGATGAAATGCTGCCTGAAGGGTCATCTGTTGTTTATGGCAAAGACATGGCCCAGGGAAACTGGACCCAGAAATGATGGCCTCATAAGAAAATGAGGAATGGCAGGAGGACAGAATCAGTAAAACTCAATAAAGATTTTTCTTAAAGTTATTAATAAAATCTTTTTCATGCTATTTATGAGGAAAATAATTGATCCTGACTTAAATAATTTCATTAAGATAATTTTCTCCATATAAAATGGGGAAAAAATTAGAAATAGATTAATAGCACTCTATGGAAAATTGATTATGGGAAGGAATTAAATTGGCTTAATGATGTTCCCTCAGGAACTTCATGAAAATTAATTCATGCTGGGCCAGTTCTGATTAAAATGTTTATATTCAGAAAGTGATAGTCAAAGCATCCTATACTCCTGAAGACAGCATTGTGTTTCCTGGACGCTATGCTCTCTTAGATACCACGATGCTGCTGTCTTCGAGTTCTCAACCTGCTCTTCCATTGCTCTCTCTTCCCCAGTCCTTTACTTCTGTCTTCCACATCTCACCTGTCTACACAGGTATTCCCGGAGGTGCTAGTCTCAGCCCAATTCTATAATTTCTCCCTCCCTCCCTCTCTTTCCCAACTTCTTTGCCTCTCCTCCCTCCCCCATTCTTCGGTGCTGATGGCTTCTACCTTCAGCTCTTGCCCTGTCCTCCTTCCTGAGTGCCCGCTCTAAGTTTCCAATGCCCGCTAGACTCTTTCTACATGGATGTTCCACTGATGCAATAAATTCAAACCATTCAAACCTGAACCTAGTATCTACCTCCACAACCCACGGACACAGTGGTGTGCTGGAGCCTGCGGAACCAGTCTGTGAGCTCACTGTGCGTATCTCTTCCCAACTCCACATACAGTGGCGCCATCCTGGTGGTAGGCGGGAACGGGCTTTGGTGAGAGTATTTACACCATGAAGACTGGAAAACATGACAAAGCAGAGCCCTTTGTTCCTCCAAGAAAAAAGTGCACCACGGCACAGAGAGTACAACAACCACATCCTTAGGTTAAACAGCATGGAAACTTGGGGTGACCTCTGGCACTTCGCCAACCCTGACCTTTTGCTTTCAACAAATTATCAAGTTATTTGTATTCTACTTCTATAATGTCTCTCATGTCTCACTTTCTTTGCAGACTCGATGCCAATGCCTTAGTTCAAGCCATCTGGTGTGTGCCTAGACTACTGCAAGAGTTTCCTGACTGGTCATCCCGACGTCCATCTTTTGCTACATGATCCATCCCTCACACAGCCACAGGATTCTCTCCCTTTCAATATAGCTTGGAACATATCATTTTGTTTTAATTTCTCACCATTTCCTAAGGAGTAAAGTCCAAAATCTTTTCAGCTACAAGAGATCATTGTGTGCAAAAACATGCACCTACACACACCCATCTGTATATCGTCCCTTGAGTTCCCTTAACGTGAAATGTCTTTACACTCATCCTCCTCTCAAGGCCCACTCAGCTGAGAAGCCCGTTTCACGATCCCCCCAGTAAGAACAAACGATTCCTCCCTTTGTGCCTACACAACCTGTGTCTGCATCATGATTGTGTTCTTCTGACCTTATGCTTCTGTGTCTCACACGTGCCCAATTTGGCAAGTGATCGACTTCATTTCCAACAGTTTTTAAAATTTGCTTTTGCCCTTAAGTGGATTCTATTTTCCTTTTAACCATGTATTATTTTCTTCATTTTGGTTTCCTAACCCAATTTTAATTTTCCCCAAACCATACGCATTTACAGAGTTAAGAATGCCTACTCTGTCTGTCATAATCATGCTAGATGAAAGGATACTTAACCCCAGGCTGGGTGTTCCAAGTGCCTGCAATTAAAGCAAACCTTCCCCTCCCCTCACAGTTGACTCTATGATTAAAAAAGAAAATGATTTCATTAAAGCTAATTTAGTTGATATTTCTGCTTTGGTAGAACTTGGAGTTGAGACAGCTTTCACTGCCCTGGAATAATTTAGCATGTAGTAACATCAGGAAACAAGGAGCAGGAATGCTGTCAACATATATGAATGATGGGTAGAACACAAAGTGAGCCATAAGGAAATAAGTGGTCTAGAGGAAGTTTGGTTTGTCATAAAATATCTATGGGCAGCCATGGCAGCTTCTGGCCAGAAGCAGGGTTTGGAGTCTTCCTACTGCCCTTCCCTGTTCAACCTTTACCTCCCTCTCCCTCTTTGCTCCCCACTCCAAAAGCAGCTGAAGTGATACCTTCTTAGTGATATAACAAAATTTAGCAACGTGCCATTGCAAAGGAAAAGAACCACGGACTCCAGGGTCCACAGTGAGATAAGATGAAAAAGCAGCAAAACAGAGTGTGACCCTAGAAAGAGCACAGCAGGCTTTGGAGTTAAATGCAGTAAACTGATCTCTGCCCTACACTCTGCTGTCTTCCCAAGATCCAAGAAGAGGCAATGGAACATGGGAGCTGTTTTCTGGTTTCTGTTTTTCCAATTGCTTGGGTATAAAAGTGAAGGGTGGCCAGGTGCACCCCTCTGGCATGCATTCAGTCTTTCCTGCTCATGACCCTCACAGGTGGCAGGCCACAGAGTCGCCCCCATGTACCTCTTCAGACACAATATCCACATTCACCTTCTCTCTTGGTGACGAGTTACCTCAGTTCACCTTGAACAAAATGTACTAATGGGTGGGAAGATCCATGTTTGGAGAACTCCTCTTGCACATGGGGCAGTTTAAACTCCCTTGCCTATGAAGACAGATTATTTCTTACCCATGGAAAGTTATTAACCTGAAAATCTACACCATATCTACCAAATCATCTAGACACACATTTTAATATTAACAAACACCTACCAATACAAATAATTTTAATATCTCTAAGTCTGAATATCTATTTATCATAATCTTTTATAATTAGGACCTTTGAGATTTTACTCAGAATTATCACAAGAGTGCCATACATTTATATGAAATCTTCCTCCTAAGAAACACAAAATATTTACAGTTCCTATCTATCTCAGTCTCATAACATTTCTCTTTGTGTGCGCTGTTCTTTGAAAGCTGCATGAGAAAAAACATAATATTGCGTAATAGGGTACAAATGGTACATGCGCTCTGTCAGAGGTAAAGAAATTGTACAATAAGGGATAAAAGAAAAAAAATGGCAAGATGCACAGACATGAAAAGATGTGCTCCCTAGTTTTTCTTTAGGGCATTTACTCTACAGCTGACCATAAACTAGGGTCGTCCTCCTAAATTCCTGAAAGAAGAGTCTCCCCATCTTCTGCAGAGTAACCCTGCACCTGAGACCCAGACATGTCCCTTCTCTTTGCTGTTCATCATCTTGGCCCCCTGCTCTGACCACATTTCCTTCCAGTCCCCTTTCAAACAACTACAGACCTTGCACAGCTTGAAAAATCCACTGAGGGATCCTGTTGCTTTTATTTTCTTTTTTTTTTTTAATTTCAATTGATTTAGGGGGTACAAGTGTTTCTGTTACATGGATGAATAATGCTGAAGTCAGGGCTTCGAGTATACCCATCACCAGAATAGTGTACACTGTACTTGATATGTAGATTTTTATCTCTCCCCACTTCTCAGTTTCTAATGTCCATTATACCACTTTATGACCATATATACCCACTGTTTAGCACCCACTTATAAGTGAGAACATGCAGTGTTTTTCCATTCCTGAGATACTTCACTCAGGATAATGGTCTCTAGTTTCACCCAAGTTGCTGCAAAAGACATTCTTTCATTCCTTTTTATTGCTGAGTAGTAAGTACTCCATAGTATTAGATTATTAAGTACGAAATGCCCTATTTTCTTTAGTACTAAGTTTGACAGTTGCTATTTCTGACATTTCACTTTGACTCTTTATTTTTTTCTTTTTTTTATTGTGAAGGTACATACCTATACTTTCAAAGGCATGTTTTGGCTTGTGATTATCTTTCAAAAAAAATTTTAGAGCAATTTTTGTGAAACCGTGGATAAGTAAAAAATTCATTTTATTTTTGAATATGAATTCCATCATGGAACCGATGCAGCACAGACAGCTTGAAATATCAATAAAGTGTTTGGGAAGGATGTGACTAATGAACACATAGTATGTCAACAGTTTGAGAAGTTCCATTCTGGTGATTTTAATCTTGAATATGAGCCCTGTTGGGTGACCTGAGACCAAGGAGGATAATGACGAGCTGAAAGCTGTAGTAGAAGCGAATCCATCTCAACCTATGCATGAATTAGCAGCAAGGTTTGGTGTTACTATTCCAACAATATTGGACCATTTGAAACAATTGTCAAGGTAAACAAGTTGGATAGATGGGTATTGCATGAATTAAACGAACATCAGAAGAGAAATCACCTTGAAACTTGCCTTTGCTGTCACAACATAAAAGTCAACCATTTCTACACTGTATTGTTGCGTGTGATGAAAAATGGATTCTTTTTGACAATCGCATTTGGCACAATGGTTGGATAAAGATGAAGTGCTGAAACACAGTCCAAAACCAAATATTCATCAAAAAAAGCTAACGGTGTTTGTTTCATGATTCAGCACTGGTATTACCACTACCGGTTCATGAAACCTGGTCAATCGACTACAGCAGATGTCTACTGTAGCCAATTGGACAAAATGATGAGGATGCTTGTGATTAAGCAGCTGAGATTGGTCAATAGAGACAGGCCAATCCTCTTGCAAGACAACATGTCGCACAAACAACTCTACTCAAACTACAGAAACGGACCTTGGAAATTCTCTGTCATCTACCATATTCACCAGAACTTGCGCCAACTTACTACAACTTCTTCCAGGCTTTGGATCACTTTTTGCAAGGAAAAATATTCAATTATCAACAAGCTGTGGAAAACGCCTTTAGTGATTTCATTACCACTTATTCTCCAGGCTTCTTAGCTGCTCACATAAGCAAGCTATGAAGATGGCAAAACTGTACTGATAGTTTAGGCCATACTTTGATTAATTGTACTGCTTCTTGTTTGAGATATAATAAACTAAACTTTTGATCTGAAATTGGACATTTCATATTTAATGACTACACACACACACACACACACACACACACGTTTTCTTTATCCACTCATCAGTTGATGGGCACATAGGTTGGCTCCATATCTTTGCCACTGTGAATTGTGCTGTGATAAACATTTGGGTGCAGATGTCTTTTTTACAAAATGACTTATTTTCCATTGTGTGGATACCCAGTAGTGGGATTGCTGGATTGAATGGTAGGTCTACTTTTAGTTCTCTGAGGAATCTCCATACTATTTTCCATAGAGGTTCTACTAATTTACATTTCCACCTATAACTATAAACCATCTCTTTCTCTCTCTTCCTTCTCTCCCTTTCTCCCCCTTTCTTTCTCATTCCTCCTTTCCTGCCTCCTCCCTCCCCTCTCCTCCTTCCCCATCCTTGCTCTCTTCTCTTTTCCTTTTCCTCATTACTAAACTTGGTTTAGAATCAAAATCTCTATTTTATCACCACCACTCACTTTGACATCGTTCATGATCCAGCTCAGATTCTTACTACAGTATTTTTACTGCTTTCATTAAAGTCAACAGTGACCTTCTTTTTGCCACAGAAATGAGCCCTCCTCCTAGCCTCTCGAGACATTGGACAGGGTTGGCCCTGCCCCTCTCCTTCCCAACGTGTCCCCCTTCCTTCACCTCTAAGACACAACCCATCCTTTTCCTCCTGCTCTTGGGGCCATTTCCTACTGGGATCTGCCGCTGCCCACAACAATGCTGGGGCTCCATGGCAGAGTTCTCAGCCTCCTACTCTTCCTTCTCTAAACTTCCTTCCAGCAGTGATCCAATCCGTGTTGTGCTGATTCGATGACCTATCGAGGACTTCTATCTCTAGCACCTACCTTCTGTCTCCAGTGTGTCCTCAGGATTCCACTTGGATTTTCTACCATCAACCCAGCTCCTCCACTTTCCCTAGCCATGTGACCAGCACTTCCTAAGCATCCACATCTATAACAAGAGAGTTGAAATATCTTTCCTGCCGGGTCCACACGGTTGCTGTAATGACTGAATAGTTTTTAGACCTATAGAATGCTATAGACACATAAAATATTGTCATATCAATTCTCCTACCGACCTATTACCCTAATCAGCCCTTTCTAAGTTGCAGGACCCAAGTCTTCTCCTATTTGTTCTCCCTTCACCTCAGCCAGTTGCTGAGCTCCAGGTCCCACAGCTTCCTTCTGAAACAGGCCCAATCTTCCCTGCCTGGCCCACGCGTCCTCACTCTGTCAGCCCAGGTCTCCCTCACTAGTGCCTCCTTCCTGCAGCAGTTTCCTAATTCAGACATTTCCCATGTCTCCCTCCTCAATCCATTCTGCTACCCCCAGAATAATCTTCCTAAAGCTTAATTTCTACCACATCTCTTCCCATTCCCTAAACTGATCATGGTTCCACTACGTCTAGGAAAATATCCAACTCTTCTGACTGACTTTCAAATTCTCCACAACATAACCTTCTCTCTCCAGCCAAAATTATCTCCAACTAATCCAAAGCCACAATCTACAACTCCTAAATGTAAATGTCTTATCTCACCTCAAGGCTGAAAGCTCCATATAGTGCTCGTGATCTCTCTCTCTCTTTCTCTCCATATATATATATACGTATGTCTTATATTTATTTTGTGTAGTTCACACTGCAGTCTACTGGTGACTGAGCATGTAATAATTGATCCATCTTGCACTGAAACTCTATTATCATAAAATATAATTTGAAGATCATTTTGGTTTAAACAGTAACTCATCATCTAGCCCTACATCGGGGAGTCAGGCCCAGGGCCAAACCAAAAAATGAATAACAACATTAATTGGAGGTTTGAGCTCAGTATGACTGATCTGGAAACATATCCTGAGGTCCAGTTAACAAAGCTTTATGGTGGAAGAAAAAAAGATCTGGATTGATGTCCACCATCTAAATCATGAGCAGGAAACCAAGAGAATCTCACATGTCTGTGTGTTTTAAAGACAAAAAAAGCCTAAATCCATTAACACATGAAACAACTCAAAGTGTATCCATATCAAGCCAGAGTCCTTCTCAGTGGAACAGAAATCTCCCCACGTAGGGCCAGCTCACCATCTGCTAGATGGCTAGTGGTTCATTAGAATCCACTGGGCACTGAGAGCTGGGGCCATAAAAATATCAGGCCTTGCCCAGAATAGAATAATAGCCCATCCTGGTGCTGGCATCAATGACGGTCTCATCCAGAGGTCACAAGGAGTGACCTCTCCAGGCTTGCAAGACACAAGCTGACTTCACAGTCATCCATGTGTCTACCCCAGATCCTAGAGGCCACAAAGAGACCAAAAGACCCATCTAGCAAAAATATTTGGACAGGATGATGATTTACATCAAGTCCAAGAGAATGACTTACATTCAGAGATGCTACAGTTTGTTAACTCTTGATTTAGGTAAGCCTCAGGCAAGTCCTCTTCCCTGCCTGGTCTGCACAGGGACAATCTTAAGGGAATTATGGGGGATGAAAGAAAGATAAATTCAAAAAAGACAGGAGAGACCACAAACAGAATTTCATGGAATATCCATATTCCTCTGCTTCTCACCATGGATAGCATTTGAATTCATTAGTTCATTCATTCAGCACATAGTTACTGGGCATTTACCATATACCAGGTGCTTTCAGATACCAGGGATACAGAATAAATAAACAGACACAGTCCTTAACAGATTGAGGAAGTAGGCAATCAACCCGCAGATGAATAAGATATTAACAACTGTAGACGGTGCTAAGTGATATGAAGAATTTTCAACAGGCTATGAAGAATGAAGAATGACTGTAGAGTGGTCAGGGACTTGAAGCAAAAGAAGGAGGCAAAGACATGTTCCAAACTCCTCACCCAACTCCTGGAGGTGGGAGCTGCCTTTTGACTCTGTCTCTCTCGCCACTTCTGCTCAACAGAAATGCTGCATTGCTTTTGTACTCCTCTGTCAACCCCAGCACCATCGTAACACAGCGGTGCCTCAACACCTATGAATGGTTAAAAATATATGGACATGCAAGCTTTTCTCCTCTGGTGATTTTATTTGGCAGAATAGTAGGCTTTTTGACACATACGTGATCTGATCAGAAACAAATCCAAAAACACCACATGATACCTTTAATTTTTTTTTTTTTCATGATTTACCTTGTGTAATTTCCAAACACTTAGATTCACATGACCCTTGGCTGCTCTAGGCTGAGCGTTCACTCAGTAGATAAAGTTGCTCTTCTTAGTATTCTCCAGTAGCACTTACCTCTCACTAACTCCGATCCCATGTCATGTTATCACGGCACAGATGCAGCTAAAAAGCATTCCACTCACTCCCTAGAAAAGGACTTCTTTGTTACAATCTGATACGAGGAGGGAAAACAGAGATCCTCAAGACTTCTATTCTTTGAAATTGTTTTAAGCAAGATGAGAAAAGGGAGCAGATAAGCAAGTTGTTCCACTTTCCCGCTCCTACATTAATTCAAAATCCTTCTTGAGTATTTTTAATCATAGATTCAGACATTACACTGAACACACATAGGTATATTTTATTCTGCCTTATGTATATACGGGGAAAAGTCACTTAATATTGACCCAAATTTCCTCTGTGTTTGCTACCCCCCAATCTGTACAGCATAGCATTGAAATCACAAATTCAGTTCCATTGAAATGATCCTCACCATTTCAACTTGTGTATACAATACCATACTACATAAGCCCTAATTGCCTAATTCTAATTCTCAAGGTTTTCTGCTTTCTAGGTAAAGTCTTTTTTTTTTTCTTAATGAACCCTTTAATGGAAAATTATTGCTACAGGTACAGGTCTATGTGCATTCTGTCTCTGCAGCTACTGTTTTAATTAGTTTGTCTGCTTGTAAGCTGGCCCTTTGTTGTGGCCTGCTCTGGGGCAGGGGTGTCTGCAGAGGGTTCCTCTTCTGGAACGCAGGCATTAATGAGCCATCTCGGTAATAAGAGCCCAGTATCGAGCCAGGAGCCAGAGCACCCCAGACACCCCAAGCAGCAGAAATGCTCATGAATTTCTGAAGCTGCCTTTCTAATTTGCCTTTAAACCTAAGTCCCAAAGAAGAACAATTTCACCTGTGATTTTCTGAGCTGGAGGATAAGGGACTTTAGATGTTGAATATGTACAAATTATGTTAATACAACGGAGGTAAATGAAAGTCAAACGCATTGTCATGTAAAATGTATACACCTTCTCTAAATGTCTATTTTCTACCAAAGCTTGTTTTATTTTTTCCCCCTAAGTGAAATGTGATGGGAAAAAAATTTAATTAAGTGAATCTTTATAATTCCTATTTGATTAAAACTATCTGATTATTTCTCATTTTCCTGTAACCTAGACGTCAGAAACCTTAGCAAGAGGAGGATTAGTTGGTGCCTGGTGACTTCATACAATGGATTGAAACCAATCTAATTTAACACCTGTGTGCTCATCAATAAGTGTACTCAAGCACAAAAGTGAGCAGAGTGTTGAGCGATTTTGACACTGACTGCGTGACAACCACAGATTCTGTATCCAAACACTCGCAGACAAGAAGCTAATTGCAGTGATGAAAGGCACACCACTAAAAGCATGAGTAATCGCTGCCATGATCCAAAGATAACCCTCTCTCCTTTACTACCAGGGCGCTACGGCATTTGTCTCAAACCTGTCTCTACCCAATCTGACAACCTTTTGTCTCTCTGACCAATGAAAAACGGAAATGACTTTTTCACTGCTGCACTCACAACGGTGAAGTGCCTCTTCCGAGCATGTGGATGCAGTTCAGCAGCTGAGTCTAAAACAAATGCAAAAGCTGACATTTGTCATCGCATGGCACTAATGAGAGACTAATTAATGAGATCTGTTTGAATTCCTTCTCCCCAATCCACCCTTTGGTACCCAAGGAGAATACAGACACACTGCCTTCCCAAATGATGGCACATGTGACAAACTCTACCAAATCAAATCATGGTTTTGGGGGATGGGTATATTCACACCTAATGGGTGTGGTGCACACTGTGTGAGGGATGGACACGCTTGAAGCTCTGACTCGGGCGTGGCAAAGGCAATATATATAACCTAAACATTTGTACCCCTATAATATTCCGAAATAAAAAATAATTAATTTAAAAAAAAACAAATCATGGTTTTGGAAATGTATTATGACACAGCCCTGTGGTGTAGTGACAAGGTGGGGAACATCATCAGGTTACAGTTCAAGGTAGAGGTACTTAATAATGGACTTCCTGAAATGCATAGCTCAACCACTAAGGGAATATTAAGATTTTCTACTTGAAATAACCAGGATTATGTGGGTCAACCCAGAAACCTGCTGAACTGGAAGGCATCCATAGCCCGGCAATCATATTAACCTGCTCTTAGGTTGAGGTCAACTAGATTTTGTGTTTCACCAAAGCTCCTTGGGTCTTCCTTCTTGACAGTCATTAGGCACCAGTGAGCAATACACAGCTGGCTTGAAACTGGAACCACTCAAACCCACCAAATCACTGATGTCTCATTTTAACCCCAATGAATTAGGGTAGAATAAGATATTCTGAAGTATAACACAAAGCAGAGAAAGCCCAACAATCTGTCGAAATTATCCAACTATCTGGACTGAACAATTTTACCTGGACAGGGTATATGATATATATATGAAATGCTAATGATGACAGAAAAGAAGTCTTCCAATTTCACATCTGTGGGTGCCGACATTCTCTGCATGATCATGGGAATATGTGTGTAAACTCACTGTTGGTAAATCAAGTCATTTCCGATGGCATTTTGCCAATTAAGCAGGAGTAAAATGAAAAAAATTATTTAGGAAGTCTGGATCTTCACACGTCTTGTTTCCTTGAGGTGTGTGTGTCGGGTGGGAAACAGGAGGCATTTGCACTTCTATCTTACTGCACCAGTGTATGGAACCCGGCAGCCGAGATGGGGTGACTGACACATGAGCTTTCATGAGTGACTGTGGACGCAGCCCTATGTGCCAACATCTCATTACATCCTTCCCTCCACTCATTTTTGTTTATTGCCAAGCCACCCTACTATTATAAATTATAAAAGTACTACATCGGGGAACATCTCATTAAACTCTGGAAATGCACAGCCATGGAGATAGAAAATTAAAATACACAAAAACAAGGCTAAGAAACAGATTCTGAAAGCGTTTACCAATAAGAAGGCCCAAGATGTACCCAGGTCCCCACAACCAGCCAGTGGCAGAGCCATCATCTAGGCGCCTGCCCAGGGTTTTCCTGCACCGCTCGCTGCACTGCAAGGAGGAGGTTAACTCCGACTCTTACTCAAAATTAAATTCTATTAGATATTAAGGATTCCTGGTGGGAATACTTCAGAAATGAAAAAGCATTTTCAATTTAAATTAAATTAAATTTCCACTTAAGTCAAAGAGAACTTTACTTCAATAGGAATCTGTTTTACTTTACCCCTTTATAGAAAGAAAAATTCACTTTTTTCTTTCTGGTCATAATTTAAGAGTTTTAGGCAAAATGTTTCATCTTCACCTCTCATTAGAATGCATCCTATTTTAGGTTTGGTGATTAAAATCTGAGGGCCAAGGACGCAATGAGATTGTATGGCACAGTTCCTATAGGCATAGACACACATGTTTCTAGGGGAAAAGTTCTTAGCATTTATCAGATTTCCAAGTGGATCTATAACTCCCCCAAAAGATTAATAACCTCTCTTCCAGATAAAGCTGAGGTTTTGGCAAAAGTAAGGAATCCTTACTACAGAATCCTGTTTTTCTCAATAGCCTCTAAATGTCTTCAACTCACATAATTGCTTTTAAATCACAAAGGAAATCCATAAGACCTAAAAAGAAAAGTAAACTCCATCTCTCACCAGAAGGGGAATGGGCAGCAACTGATTAATTCTGCAGTGATGAAAATTTAATATAAAACTTTTTATTTCATTTCAGGTAGCCTGAACTTCAGAAGAGATGTTGTCAGCAGAGAAACCATTTCTTTTTGTTCCTCTCTCTCTCTCTCTCCTGGTGTTTTTTTTCTTTTTTTCCCCTAAAAAAAGGCTTATATTTACTCAATTTGAATTTTGCTAGCAAGCTTTTTCTTCCAAATTCAAGTGACTGGAACTGAAATTATTCCACCTGGGGAGAAGAAAAAGCTGAAAGCCAATTTAATTCTGGTTTTCAAATACATGAAGGGTACTCAGAGAGAGGATGATCGCCCAAGAAAATCATCTTTGAACTGAAGTATGAAGAAGCTGAGCTTGCTCTAAAGCTAAATTTCCTGACTTACAGAGTTCATAACATTAAACTGAAAGACCAAGGGATCTTTTTTGGAGACTTCAAAAATAGAATAGATCCTTAAATGCCTGAGATGGCTTGGATGTGGTTTTGTCTGAAGTTAGGAGAATGAATCTTACCACCAGTGTTTCCCCAAGGCCTATAAATCTCCAGGTGTGATGTGGCATGTCAGAAGTTAGAACACTAGCCCCAACCGTCAGAGTCCCCTCTCCAATGGGGGGTAGCAGTCAATCAGTAAATCTCACAGCCTCACCAGCTCTTAGCTAGCCTTCACTGCCACAGTTCTGCTCTTGTGTGAGGCTGGGAAAGGGTTTCCAACAGGGAGATTTATTTACGCTCCCTAATTGTACCCCCACAGCCTCCACCAATCCCTCAGAGACCCTAAGTTTCCAAGAAAAACAAAAATAGGTCTCGTGTGTGGTAGGAGAAATTATGTGAATGCCAAATTTGTTAAAAAAAAAACAACAAAAAAACAGGATTTAACTTTGCAGGACTCCTTTTTTCTTCTCTTGAAGAAAAGTAATAGCCCGGCTCGGCTTCCAAAACAAACATCTGTAAGATCGGACCAGTCTTTGCCTTCCTTTTTGCCGGACAACTCTACCCCAACTTAGAATGGAGGAGACGTCTACAGCCTTGTACCTTCAGATTGGGCTCAAATGTCTTTGCATGGACCCTAAAGGGGAACACAGGGGACACTTAAAGGGCTGGATGCTCAGCTTCCCCGACCTCCCCCAAGTCGTGTCCTCACAGGCTCAGAGACACTGAGTTGTCCAGGGACCTTGGAAAACACCTGCAACACATGCCCCCTAGTCACAGCTCACAAGTGATCACCCAGCTCCGGCCAGAGCTCTTCTGGGAAGAGGAATTCATCACCTCCAATCAACCCATCCCAAAGCTGTTCTGCTCCAAAGAAGAGGAAACTCAGCTGAAAACTGCCCCATCCTCATGTCCATACATGTCCACTTCACACTAGCCTATAAAACGCTCAAAAAGAAACTCTAAATGTAGAGAACACCCACCTGGGCAGTAAAGTTCAAAGACAGCCGCGTTGTTCATTCCCTCTGAGGTTCAGGAGAATTCCTATTAGGTTAGTGCCATTTCCACTTTTTTATGAAACAAAATCATCTCAAAAATATGTCTGAATATACTTTGTAAGTTAAAACTGCTCACAGAACTCTGACCCACACACACTACAAATCTAAACAGGATAAACATGTTAAGTGCTTGGTTGCCGGCTGTAAAGCTAAAAACCCAGCAGAAACCTAAAGATGCTAATAAGCTCAATATGGAAAAATACTTAGAAAATGTTGTTATGGTTTTATTAACACTGCCATGTTAAAATGACTTATTAGTTAATAAAAAACCCAAAGCATCAGTAAGAATAATACAAAAGTGGAAGTCATTAGGGACTTAGAACACAAGCCGAGCAGCCAATATGACAAATAGAAAAGGTGGACATCTTTGGGGTACTGGGAACATCATTTTCCCCCTGGACAAACTCAATGTGACATGTGTGCATGGCATGGCAGGGAAGAGAAGAACAACTTCTATAGTCTGCATGTTTGTGTGCCATCAAACCTGACCCTATGTGTTGAAACCTAACCCCCTAAGGTGATGATATTAAGAGGTGGGGGGCTTTGAGGGGTGATTAGGACACAGCCTCATGGATGAGATTAGTGCCCTTATAAACAAGGCCCCAGGGCATGGCCTTGCCCTCCCACCATGTGAGGACACAGTGAGAAATGCCATGCATGAGAGCCCTCACCAGACACTGAATCTGCCAGTGTCTTGATTTTGGATTTCTTGCCTCTCCAGAACCGTGAGAAAGAAATGTTTATTGTTTATATACCACTCATACCCAGTTTATGGTATTTTTGTTACAGCAGTCTAAATGCAATAAGACAGCAATTAATATGATCAAGGGCGGGCAGTATAAGGACCCACCGCACCGACTGGAGAGATGAATGCAGAGAGTGAATAGGATTTAAGTCTGTCAAAAATCTGGAAGGGTAGAAATAGGGCATATTCTATTAATAGACACATTTGTCTTCCCCAGTAGTATCCTCAGAAGATCAGGACTGGGACTAAATTATCCTCGTCTCACCCAGATACCCTGTGGTGCCTTGTACACAGTAGGTATGCAATATACATGTATACTGAATTGGACTGCATTTTTTTCAAGGGAAAAGTCAGCACCTGAGAACTAGCTCATTTTAGGAGGAGGCAGCCTGTGACAGAGGCCTTTGTGCAAGAGGAATAAGAGGGCAGATCACAACCTATGGATCTGAGACTGAGTGAGAACATTCAGATTCAGGAAGAAGTTCTCGTAAGCCATGAGAAGGTATTATACCACTCAGAGTCCATGAAAAGGAGAATTAACAGATGCCCCTCACCTTTTTTTAAGTTTTTTTTTTATTCTGTCCTTTATTTAAAAAAAAAAAAATCACTCCCTATTTCTACTATCTCTACATTCAATTTTTTCTTTCCCACTGCAAATCCACTATTTGAACTCCAAATACCACTAAGAACTGGCATTCCATAAGGTACAAGCAATGTAGATAAAGTAAACATCGTTCTAAGTATCTTGCTGTCTATATTTCTATCTGTGGTTCTCAACTACACATCTTATCATAATTGTGTGCCCTTAATTAAATGTAAGTTTCTACCCAATTTTTTTAAATGTGAAAACTCATAACAGTGTCCTTGGGTTTATAGCACCATTATTGTTATAGCATGCTATCCAACCTCAACTATTGCTTGACTTAATAAAGGACTCTGAGTTTCATATGCATAGTAGTAACATCACTTATGGAAATAAATGTGTTGTTTGCCTTGTCCCTCTGTTCCGTGATCTCCTTTCAGCCTCAAGGGCTGTCTGGCATACTTGGCTCTTGTGCCAGGTTGGAAGACACGAGATAAGTCCTCACAGACATGATGTCAATGAGTCCGTGTTTTCCTTCCGCTAACTGCAGATACAATGACCTTTCGGCACAAGTGTGCAGAAGGTGGCAATTAGAGACAGCGCATCTCAGAAACAACTGTACTGTAGGACGTGAAGAAAGGCAATGATTTCTCTTTCCTAATATGTGGCAATTTTTAGATGTTAAAGGAATAACAGAGAGATACGTCCTATGTGATCTGATTTGTGGCAACTGCTTGTCTTTTCCCGATTGCATTAGTGCCAGGGTTGTTGGCCTTACGCACGGGGCTAGGTATTTTCTTCTTATTGAATACTCCCTGGGAAGTTATTATGTGTATCAGTTTTATCAAGATCAATTCTATTAAAAATATGTGTCTTTCAGTCACTGTACTTATTTAACCAAAATATTTCCTGGTAACAACATGCTTTTATAGTCAATCTAAGGCATCTTTTAAGTCACAGAGTTATTTTTAAAATACTTGAGTTGTTTCTGATTATAAAAGTAATTCAGGTTCATTGTAAGAACAAATGAGGAAAGAGTACAAAAAATTAATAATCCACAATGCCACCAATCAAGATAATCTCTGGTAATAGACTGTATATTATAAAATTGAGATCATTCTCTGTATGTTTTATGTACTTATCTTTCAGTCAACGTATCATGAAGATTTTCTCATGACATTAACTCCTCTTCAAAATCATGTTTTAATGTGACACAGGGCATAGAGATTTTTTCTAATTCTTTGATGTGTTGAATGAAACTGTGATACACATTCTTGTATACATGTTTAAACTTCTCACCCTTACTTCAAATTGCTCTTCAGAAAGTTAACTACTATTTAAACTTCTAGAAGGCTATTATGAGATGCATGCTTGCTAATCCTTCACAGTTTTTCGATTTTTGCCAATGTGCTGGGTAACATGTTATGACAATGATATTTTCATTTGCATGTCTTTATGTTCATTCTTCTATGTTTTTTAAACAACTAGAATCTTCTTTTCTGAATTATCTGCTCAGAACCTTTGCTTATTTTCCTTTTAGAGCAGTGGGGCTTTTGCTAATTGATATTTGAGTCTTTTATGTCTTAAGGATATTTATTGATACACTGTCTGCAAATTGTTTCCCAGTTTATCATTTGCCTTTAAATCTGAGATCCTGTTTTAAAAACCCCACATAGGAACTTATATCGGTATCATTTCTCATATAAACTTCAAGATGTCACTGGAAATTATTCCACTCACAATAATCAGACGCATTTTATGTTCTGAACTTGTCCACTGACTGTTCGTTTCTAAAACCTTTCGAAAAAAGAGAGCCTTCAATTGTCAGCTATGGAAAGACAAAAAATGCTAGTACTTTCCATTGCTTTTTTTGCTGTTCATAGAGCCAGGCCATGGCAGTGTCTCAAAGTTGTTATCCCCACACAAGGCGCTTCCTCAACCTGGGAAAGCCACATACAAGCAAGCAAAGGCAGTGTGGGACCGAGCTACCACCTTCTGGAATTCAGTTTGGACTCCCAAGGTGACCAAACCAAAAGAACATAAACATAACAGAAAAATTCAATTCAGCTTAGGCAACCACAGACACCCACTGAGTTACTTGAATTTCTGAGTTTCATTCTGGCATGCTAACTACTGGAAATAACCCTTATGACTCTCCAGGTTTGATGTTCTAACTTCTCTCACACTATGGACCCAGGACGCTGAATTTACTAAAAATTTGCAGAAAATTTTAAATGTGGAACATTTAGCTGATAATGAAACTAAAACCAGACAATCAAGAAGAGAACTTGCCATCAAAAATGACATGGCAAATCAAGAAGGACAGAAAAAAAATGTCTAAAGACAAGAGGGTTTAACAGTGAAGGAAACTGAGAATATTCCATGCTTTGTGAGTTAGGGTCACTCACCTATAACTACCCAGATAACTGCCGCATAGGGGTAACCAGTGTGATAGGATATAACCTGTGTCACAATGTGTAAGTACTCATTCATACTTCAAGTATAAAATCAGGCATACATAGGATAATCCACACATAGTTTAATGAAGACAAAAGTCTCAGCCCCTTAAAGAATTATCCATGTATCTGTGGCTGATTAGAACTCAACCATAAGAGATTAGAAACGTATTAGATGAAATCTACGTTCTGCTTAATCAGAAGAGCCTAGTACATGCGTGTGATTAATTTATAGTTTTCCTTGAACAAGACAGCCTACTTAAACCATCAAGTCACCAACTATCCCAACAGGTAGAGGAGGCAGAGCCGAATGAAACCTACTCTTCACCTGGCCCATTTGCTCCATTCTGCTATGAATGGTTTACAACATTTATATAATTCATATTGAGGCTGAGATGCATATACCTTGAGCTTCTGTTTTTTTCCTTAATCCAAGATGACACAATTCATTTTTTCTGTGGATTACTTGTGAATTATTTTTACATGTCTTTGTTATTACTACTACTATTATTATTATTAATATATGCTGGAATAATATCAAGTACTTGACAAAATCTCTGCTAACCAGGCAGAGATTTGACCTTCAGTAAGGATCTAGAGTTGTTTGCCATCTGCGGGGAGAGCCTGCAGAGCCATAGAAACGGTCTCCTTTTATCTGTTGACTTCAGAAGGGCCAGAAGGCTAAAAAAATAATAATTATCTGGGCAATTCAGGTGAGAAAAATTCACTTTTCCCCTGAATTCTTCATGTAAAGAGGCTTTAATGGACTGAGTTACCCAGATAATTGTTCTGCATTGGTCTGTGTTTAATTAAAATAAGAAAGAGAATATTGCTGCCAGGGAAGTTTTCAGAAGTTTCAGAAGTTTCAGAAGTTTTCAGGTTTAGAGTTTTGCAATAGCACTACATAGCTCCAACAAGTGCCAGCAGAGCATAAAAATTAATCTAAATAACATTAGTTTTAATTGCACTCAATTTAGAAAAAATCCACTTCAAAAAGTTTTTATAAAACTTTTAGTTTATAAAAAGTTTTCAAGCATGAAAAAGAAAAGCTCTTTCCTCTTTTACATAAAATAAAAAAAAATATAAAAGTGTTTTCCTCCTAGACTGTAAGAATAAGCTTTGTCTTTTGTATTTTTGTTTTAGTCTTTTATTTTTTAATTTTACAATATAGTATAAGTTGTTGTCCTTAATATTTAAAATGTCAAGCTTCAAGTGATAAGGTGATTGTGGCTAGAGCTGAAGTAATATGGAGAATAAATAAATGCACAATATTTCTAAGACTGATATATAGGTATCAATCACTTCCAATGAAACAATCCATCAACTTCTCTATATAAAAGGAATCCATGAAGCTTTTAAATTCAGTCCTGAGTAGACAGTTTTAATAGTGAAAGAGATCATCTTTACTCAACTTTTATTTCCAGTTTCATGCAAAGTCCTTATTTTAGTATGCTATGAAATACATCTAGAGAAAATAAATACAGCCCCTTCAGTGGAGGCCTGTATCAAGCATTAAAGCTGCTTAAGAACTAACCTGAAAGATTATCTAAATGTGTTTTGCATTGTTTGGGTAACCTACACAATCATAAATACGCTAAAGCTCTGTGGATATAAAAATAATTGAACAGAAATGGAAAGAGTCACATTAATCAATCTACAAACCTAAAAACAAAATAGTGTATTAATACCATCTGTTCCAGTTCTATATCGTCTAACACTGCCCAATCCACCCACCCCCAACTCCATCAGAAGGATCTAGTTAATTCACAGGAACTGCTTGCTGCCTGAGAGTCTTGCCAGGACACTTAACAGCCCCCTCATTTGCTGGGTGGTTTTATAGGCCTCTGGTGCTGAGCAGAGGTAGGACAGCTTGCAGTGTGTGAGGGGGACAGATAAAACCACCCTGCTGTGTAAATTTAGTCCATTTGCACTGGCTCTCAGACAGAAAACAAATTGCAACCTCTCACAAAGGGGCCCCTCTCTGCACTAGCAACCCTGAAAAATGCAAGCAAAAATGAGTAAATCAGGCAACTTCACATCAGGAGGAAAAAAAAATGGCTACTACTCCAACAGCTGCTCTCGTAATTAAGAACAGATTTCATCGCTAAACTCTTGCTGGTTATGTCTGCAGCAAAACAAATACACAGATGTGAGGCATTTACATACTGGAAATCTTGTACTGGGTGACCAAATCAAATTTACCTTTTCTGCTTTAAAATACTCCCTTAAAAATATCATCCAGTCAACGGTGAAGTATAAGGCAATGTCCAAACCTAAGTACAACTATATTTCTGTCATCATCTTGCAACTAAATTATTTTGGCATTCTACCAAATTCACTTTCTTTTTACATATTCAGAATTGCAATGGACTGCCATGGGCATGACCTCTTTTGAATAATGAAAATGTACTACCCGTTTCTTTTACTCATAAAATTTGCTAAATTTATTGCTGCCTCATTTATCCCATGTTTTAAAAGGCTGCACGGCACATACAGTAAAAGGAATCGTATTTGACCTTTTTAAAGGTAAATTGGTGTGAAGTTAAATCAGAGAAATAAAATTAATGAAATGATAAAATTATAATAAAAGTAACAGGTAAGGATTAAATTAATGGAACCACTCCAGTGCCATTGAGAAAGAGCAGTTTAAAATCCACACAACAGAGATAAAGCTCACAAACAAAATGCTAAACAACAGAAGCCAATAACAAAGTACAAAGATGAGCCAACATAAATTTGCTGTTACAAGTCAGGATAGTGGTCACCCTTGGGTGGGTGTGGTTGCTACCCGGAGAGGCATCAGATGGCTTCTGGGGGTCTGGTCACACTCCCTTCCTTAATCTGAGTGGTGGTCACACAGGTGTGTTCAGTCTGTAAAAATTCTTCAAGTAGTATCCTTAGGATCACCTTTCTACATATAAATTGTACTTCCACAAGAAGTAAAATAAATTAAAAAGATAGGTAGGGCATGTGCTGAATTTTATGATTTTCAGTGTCAACCATAAGTGCTTACTCACCACTTTCAGCCACGGCCTTTTCACATGACACAATCTGTCCAGTGTCCACAAACCTTTATGACACTGTAGTAGCAGTGTCCTCGTTAGCAATTTTTATCAAGTCATAAGTTTCACTTTTTAAATGACTATGTTGGCTAAATATTGAAGCTTTAATTAATGGCACAGCGTTCTAGGAGAGTCTCTTGTCTAATACTGTAAACTGTTTTTCCTCCCAAAAGGTGTGAATGTGAAGTAATTTTTTTTATTTTGTATTGCATTATGACTACTATAATTTAAAGCAAAGAAACCATTTTAAACCTGTAACTTGCAGCAAAATGTGGTTCTAAGTGCATTTTTTAAATGACTTATTATGCTGGTTTAGCTAAAGAACAATAATCCAGACAGAAATTCATAAATGTAAATAAGCTGATACAAAGGCAGAAAATGAAAACAATGCCTACTCAAGTTGTCCCAGAATTTTCTAAGACCCTGAATCCTTAAAATGACATTTAAAACACTACCACCACCAAAATATCCGATGTGTAGTTCAGTAAGGTTGACTGGTAGTTTAGATAGTGGAGTTTCCATTCAGAATTGCACTTTTCTAAGTTGAATTTATGCTGTTGAGCTACCATTAAGGCATTAGAGTATCTGGAGAAGTAAACTCAGGAAACAAATTGTGGTTGTTGATAATGAGGGTGGTGATAAAACATGCAGTGTGCTGCACACTCTTTCATCCCAGTTAGGTCTTTGGTGAACGAAAAGGCCGATCGTTACAAACATAATCACAAACACTTTGCTTTAAGTGGCTTCACAGCTGCATTTCTCAATTGGTGACCATCAATGCATGAACCAGGGGTCAAAGGCATAAAGGGACTTTCTTTACCCTAAGAAGAGGGTCTCTTTGACCTAGCCCTTTGGGTTTGTTCATCTATTTCAACATTGTTGCAAAGGCTGAATTCTCTTCTGATAGCCTGATCGTACATAGTCATTAATGTTTAAACCATTAAACCTAAAAGGAAGGGGTACGGAGAACTTTATCCATAGTCTTTGTGTTCTTCTATTTGGGGTCCTCATTTATAAGTCAAAGTCCTAGACAATTTGTACCTAGCACAACAAAGCACTCCACAAACTGGTGTTTGCTGAAATGAACTGAAACAGCTCCACTTTAGGTTTCACTGTCACCCGCAATGATTCCAGAAATAGACAGGAAAAATCCGAGCTGGTGCATTAAGTTGAAGTTGTCTAGATCCATCCACAGACCCTCTATAAAGCCAGTCTGAGATCTAGCTAGGGATACAGGGCAGTGCAGGGCTCATTTAATTTTATTTTATTCTCAACTTTAGCTGGAATAAGCAATGCTACTTGGACATTCCCTTATCCCTGACTGTGGGCATTTGCTTCTTTTCAAGAACTCTTCTGTAGCCAGAATTTAAAGAAACTAGGTCTGTACCCATAATGAAATTATAAGATTTCAAATTCCTATTCACTCTTAGAGTATGGACATTTTTCTACTGATCATCTGCTACCCCAAAGAAAGGTCTTACCTGAGAGCTTACTCTTGAAATACCCATATCTTTTAAAAATGTATTCTCTGGTATTTAAGATATTAATGTCCAACCAGAACTTTGACAGGATGTAAGATATAATTATTTTTTCAATATCCAGCCTGGGATAATGCTTACTTATAAAACACTATGGATCCTTTATGAAAAGAACTGCTATGTGATTTTTTAAAGCTTTTTAATTTAATTCAACATTAATTTATGAAGCACCTGCATGTTAAGCACTGTACTCAGGCCCAAGGATATAAAGATGAATAAGAGAGGGTGCCAGCCCTCCAGGAGCTCAAGGAACAATAAAAAAGGCAGCTATGTGAATCTGATGAAAATATAATATGATGGAGAGATGGATGGAAGGATGGATGGAAAGATGGAGGGATGGATGGGATGAAAGGATGGAAGAATGGATGGATGTTTGAATGGACGGGATGGAAGGATGGATGGATGGATGGATGGATGAAAGGATGGATGGAAGTTCAAGGCATGCTGGAGGGATGTCTGAGTGGCTAAAGTATTGTGTACCTGGAAAACTGTCCTGAGGTTACAGCTAGAGGGGCAAGTTGATGTCAGATCGTGAAGGGTCCTGTATGTTGGACCCATGTCCCTGGCTTTTTATGTTCCAGGTTAGTATTAGTATCTTCTAGCACATGTTTCCCAGAATACTAATTCTATGGGTTGCTTTGCAAAAAAAAGCATTTTGTTGTCAAGTATATTTAGGAAATGCTGTATCCTATAGTCTCCTTTTAGAGATTCATAATATATTAATACATTTGGTACCAAAAGGGCTGAGAAATGTGGCAGTAAAGAAACCAGGTTAACTTGAACACCATTTTCACAGAACTGTTGACATCCCTCAACACCAGGATTCTGCAGAAACCACAGGGGGGACCCTGAACACTGCCATAGGAAAGTGGGGACAAAAGGAGTTGCTGCGGCATGAATTTAACATGATCAGATTTATTTTTTCCTTTTCCTACTATAGAAAAAAAATTTTCAGCAGCGTATGTCTGGTAGTGACATGGAGGTTGAACTAAGTTTGGAGGAGATTAATGGCAAGAAGCCAAGTAGTGATGAAACACAGGAGTGGGAGTGCCCACTCAAGGGATTTTCCAAGATAAATTTAAAAGGAATTAATGGTGGAGTAGAGATGGAATGACGGAAGCACAGTGAATGAGAATAACTGCAAAGGTTCTAGCTTAGGGACCGGGTGCAAGGCCCTCCTGTAACCAAGACACAGATTTTCAGAGGAAAAGTCTGCTCTGCAGAAAAGGTGGTACAGTGGTCAATGCTAGTCATTTTAAGTATGGTGTGTCTGCAAAAGTATCCATACGGGCACTTAAGAAAGCAGTTAGAAATATGATTCCTCAGCTTAAAAGGAAGGTCAGGCCTAGAGATACACATTGTGATCACACAGCCAGTAGATGAACTCATCAGAATGGATAAAGTCCTTCCGGGAAAACACACAGGGCAGAAGAGCACAGAATCCAGAATACCAACATTTCATTGTATAAAATACAAAATTAATTAATCAGCTTTATGGATGTACTACATTCTTTAATATTATAATCCTAGGTTTGCTTTTACATTATCCAGAACAGTATAGTGTTGAGCCTGACAACGGTTTATGTTATATTTTTAATATTGGTCATTGGTACACAGTATAAGGGAATCAAAGTATGTTTGGAACTGAATAGCATCTAATTAAATACACCTGAAGGCCAGAGCAATTAAGAGAATTGACCAAAGCCTTTCAGCTAGTCTCATTTGCAACTAGTTCGATAATGACCTAAAAAAAAAAAAAAAAGAATAGAACAGAAGCATGGGCTCCGGTCTGAAAGGAACCTAAGTGGTCCATCTGTGAATTTTAATCAAGACTACATTTTTAATCCTATCAAAAAGAAGGTTGAAAATTAGTTCAAAATATGATATTGATTTTGCCTTTCATTTTACTTGTTTCTAAGGCATTTGAGAACGCAAATACGATCAGATAATTCACTTGAATGAGATATTAGAAAAACATTTTGCTGCTTTCACATGTTTTCTTTTTTATTTTAATTGCTATGATATGTGAGTGTTGACAATATTAGATGGTTTTTTTTTTTTTTACCTTGATGCAGCTGAATTGTGTTTCATTGGAACAATCATGGGAATTAGCCCGTATTTCTTGCAAGGGTGGTCAAGAAAAGCAAGACCAATAGTGGTTTTATCAGCTCACACAGCCACTTAACAGATACTACCAAGTACTCAACATGAGTGAGGCACACTCACAACTGAGCTCAAGGAAGAGTCCAGTGGCTATCACGTGATTGTACATAATGCTTTCAGTGACCAGTATAAAGTCCTTAAACACTTTAGTATGTAATACTGACAATCCTGTATTAAATGTAACAGGATTTACAAGTCTCTTTAATAAGGAAGATAAACAAAAACCTGCCAAATTATGAAATTTTGTTGCTCATTATGAATATACTTAACACTATACAACCGTTCACTTAAAAATGGTTAAGATAGTAAATTTCATGCTATGTGGTTTTATCACAGTTAAAAATGTTTTAAGTCAATTATGAAATGAAATTATCTTCAAATAACTTACATTTGTCCATAAAATGTCTGCTCTATATCCTGCAGGGAATAGGCAGTTTGCCAATTTTTTGAGCAGGTGAAGAAAGTCTGGATCTTCAGGATGATTAACCAGATAATGCTGCTCAGGGTTTAGTAAAGAGAAGTTGACCAGATGGACATCCAAAAGTTAGAAAAGCTAGTATGAGAGTAAAGTATTTAAATAGGAAGGTAGCACTAAGATTTGGAAGAATATGGGAGACTTTTGAGGAGAGCAACCCACAGGTGTGGATATGGTATGGATATAGAAAAAGAATCCATAATGAGTGCAATGCGCACTATCTAGGGGATGGACACGCTTGAAGCTCTGACTCTGGGGTGGAAGGAGAGGAAAGGCAACACACATAACCTAAACATTTGTACCCCCATAATATGCTGAAATTAAAAAAAAAAAGAAAATAAGACAAAGTATAAAGTACCCCTGCAAAAAAAAAAAAAAAAGAATCCAAGATGATCCCAGGACATCAAGTTTCAGTGAGAAAAGGTAACTTGTTGTTATGGTCAACACGAGTTTAAACAAAGAAAATGAAAATACTCAAGCAGCAGCTGAAAACGGAGATGACAGTTTAGATGTTTAACCACCATGGCCCCCGAAGATAACAATCTGTGATACGTGCCAGAAACATAAACCAGAAACTCAGATGAACCCCAAATGACTCCAACCTTTACATAACCAGCTGAGCCATCACTTTCTCCCAGGAAGGTCACCTGCTCACTCATGCCTAGGTTGTCTTCACTTGAGGTTTACCCAAGGGAGGAGAATGGATTAACAGAGAAAGGTAAAAATCTTTTGACTTCAAATTTGATGAAACTAAGTAAGTTTCTAAAGGGTGAAGGAGTCTCTTCTAAAAATTTGCCTTGCTCTAGGGAGACAAAAAAGTCAAACCCTTCACCAACTTGACGCCTTCAAGCAACCAGACAACTGCTGATCGTCCTCCCATTTTGGATCTCAGCACCGCAGGCAACTGGGAAACTCTTGCTCTGACCTGCACAAAGGCCATTTGGTCTTTCCAGATCAATCTCTGTGGTGTTCCTTTCGATGAAACAGCAGATTAAATTAATCTTTGCTGCTCAACATTCGCAAGGCCTGAAAGTATATCCTCTCCATTCCAACACTTGGGGAGAAAAGCTAAGTGGGGATGTCATTACGTTGAAGTTGGAGAATCTTACTGTAATGTATAGCATTAAAAAAAAGATGATGAAAAAGAAAACTCAAATTTTTAATTAAAACCTTCACAACCTTATCACAAAATGTTTCATTTAAAAAGTGAGCATGTTTTAATTTCTAATATAAGGATATTATGGTTTTCATTTAAAAAGTGAGCATGTTTTAATTTCTAATATAAGGATATTATGGTTTACTAAATTATTTATTTAATTTTTTTTACTTCTGCTAGCTACTTAATCTGTGAAATACAGCTCAGGAAAAAAATGCAGTCATAAAACCTGTTGGTATAAAGATAAGCAGTTTATTTAATATCTAATTAAATGTGGTCACCAGAGAAATCACAGCTTATGAAACTTTATCAGAAAAAGATTAATCCATTTCAGGCTTAACCCAAATGTCATAAGAGAACTCATGAATTTAGATAGGAATCCACTTATTATCCAAAGACATTTTCATATCAAGTAAGGAGAACCTATATTACTGGCTATATTTATACTTAACCCAATCAAATTTATATACTTTGTAGCTATCATTGATTTCAGGTGCAATTATCAAACTAGAATAATATAAAAGGGGAGCATTTTTCTATTTGTCAAAAATTTCTAGAATGTTCTAAGACATTTCATGAATACATAGGCCCTGTTCTTCAAGAAATTCAAAAAATTACATAGACTGTGTCCTTTTAACTCAAAAATTCAACAAATAACTATCAGACACCTATTATATATTGGACTTGGGCATTAAGCAAATGAGGATGGAAAAATGATTCCTTCCTTTGAAGGGCTCAGGAAGTCATGAGAGAGATAAACTCTTAAACAAAACCACCGGTGATGTAAAGTAATAACCACTATAGGGAAGAGGCTGCTTGTTTTCCCCCAATATCTAGTCTCACCTTCTTCTATAATAATAAAAATCATATCCAGATACCTGGCAACCCAGCTTAAAGACCTCATTGTCCAGACTCACGCTACAGTCGGGCGACTCAGTGGGATGTGAGAGAAAGTGGGATGTGAGAGAAAGTGGGATGTGAAAGAAAGTGGTTCGTGCTCCTTCCAGGCTGCTCCTTTATGAGGACACACCCTCCCCCTTTCCTCTCCCTTTTCCTAACAGGTGGGAAGGAATACAGACCATCTTGGATCATGTGTGTAAGAGTAACACTCCTATAGGAGGCAGAGCAACAGAATCAAAGGAGCCCAATGTCACAAAACAGGACCAGCATAGCAGCCCTATTTATAATGACAGAAAAGTCTTGTTTTTAAGCCACTGTTATTTGGAATCCATCACATCAAGCAACTCCATGCTCTAATTAATATGGACGAGAGATGTTTCTTTTTCTAAGAATTTTTTGGTACTGGAAAATGCCTCCTAAAAGAAAGAAACAAAATTAATAGCATAAGTGAGGAAATGATTCAGTTCTAACTTTTTCATGAAAAATAAAACCTCTAATTATGACAAGAAATTAATCTCATAATTAATAAAAGAAAGATTGTAATTAAAATATTGTAAGTTCTTAGAAAAGAATGATTTGAGTACTCACTGAAGGGTATAATTTTTTAATAAAACTGGTCACATGATAGAACTAATTTTAAAAATTAGAAAACTAATTAAAAACTAACTTAAAGAACAAAGATAAAACTAATTTACAAAAACTAGGGACTGTAGGAAACAAAATAGACACAGAAAATGGAATCACTAACATACAGGAAAAGCTTAGGAAAATTATAGTTAATGCAGCTAAAAGGTACAGATCAAAGCAATTAGGGAGAAACTATTAGATATGAAAGACAAAAATGATTCAACATAAGGATAATTCCTTTAGGGGGAAAATAAAAAACAAAATGTGCCAACAATATGTACAAACACTTGATATTAAAAACAATTCCCCAAACTAGAAGAATAAACTGACATGCAGATAAAAGAGCACTCCATGTTTCCGGAAATGTATAATACTAAGATATATTTTGGTTAAGATGCAGAAATTTAAAGAAAGAATTCTTGAGGGATTCAAGTAAAAAACAGCAAATGACCAGTAAGAACAGGATGGGCATATTAAAAGAATGCATATCAAAGTTCATGAGAGGCTCCAAATTTAACAAAACCAAGGAAATGTAAAAAGAGAGAGGTAAAAAAAAGAGACTGTTAACATGGAATGAAGTTCAACTCATGTTTGTGACTTTCTTTTTCTGCATGGAGGGATTTAAGTTGATTTTTAAACTTCACTTTTCTTTATTATTCAAATAAAGCAATGAGTAATTAAACAGAAAAATATCAAGAATAAGATAGAAAGCAAATATGCCAGGATGTGAACAATGATCAATGTCCAAAGATGATTATTATTTTTTTGTAAGAGAAAGAGGCTTTGAAGGAAGAATTTTGCAGGAAATCTAGGAAAGGATATTCTTGCAGGCATAGGCAAAGACAGAAGAGTATGAAAGAAATGGTATGTTTAAGGAAATGGCAAGAGGCCTGGTAAATCAATGAAAATAAAGCCTGGGTCAGATTATACGCTGTGTATGAAGTTCATTCTAGTCTTTATTCTTTATTTTTGTCATTAGTCTAATATCACTCAAACCAGTGAAAGTAGATTTATCTCTCTATTGTTTAGGTGCAGAAACTCAATGTCCAGACCTCAGGGACACAATTATTAGAGCCACAGTACTAGCTCTGATAGGACCCCATTCTAGAAGACAATGGCACAAAGATGAATGAGAAGGGGCCTGTCCTCAGGGAAAACACAATGTATTTGTGAGATCAGACAGACACAAAGAAAAATAAATAATAATATATGGTAATATAACACATGTTGACACTATAGGAACTGAGAAGGAAGCACATTTTTTAGAGGTTGGAGCAGACTGAGGAAGTGGCAGAGCTTACATTAGGTCTTGAGGAAAGGATGGAGCATTTTGATTTCAGATTTCCAATTTCATAAGGAATTGTCTTACAGGATCCAAACCTATGGCTACGTCATAATTCCATGAAAAGGGAGCATTTATCTTTTTTCTTACTGAAAGAATGGACTAATAAATCAATTATGCTAGGATTTCACTATTTTTTTTAACAAATAAGCAAAGTCTTACTTCATAGCAAAATAATTCCCAGATAGGTAACTTTTCATCTATTTTTTATGGTTTCATATGCTAGATTTAACTCTAATCTTTGGAAATAGTCTTTCTAGCCATAATAACTAAGGAATAAATCAAAAAGGAAGAGGGAGAGGTACCAAAGACGAAGTTAATAAACTGGGAAAACTGCTTACAATATAATTAGAAAAGGTCAACTTTCTTAATATTTAAAGAACTCTTTTAACTCAGTGAGAAAAAATACAAATACTTCAACAGACAAATGGGTAAAGAACATGAACACAAGATTATATATAATAATTGTTCTTGCTCATTTTGGAATTATAAATTAGATGTCTAAGAATTTTTCTTAGGAACAAATCATTTATATACAAAATTTGCTTATAAGACTGTTCATTGCAGAATAATTTATAATAGTGAAAAAACTGAAAACAGTTTAAAAGTCCAACAGAAGGATTATATAAATAAATAAATTATAAGATAAAACCATTGAAGCTGTCCAACTGAGATACAACCACTAAAGACCATATTTTGAAAGTTGCCGAAGACTGTTCAATGACATGACAAAGGGTTACAATATGTAAGGCGTATAAATGAGATAATAACCAAATATAATAACTTTATCCCAATTCAATAAAGAGGGTGTAAGCATAGAAAAAAGACCCGAAGATCTATGCTACAATGTTATATGTAATTATTTCCAGACTGCATAACTACAGGCGACTTTCTTCTTCTCTACGTTCTTAATGTTATCCAAATTTTTACAATGGAGACTTACTACTTTTAAAAATTTTGCTGCCCTTTGAAGCAAAACTTCTGAAAAGAGTTGTCTATATGTAATGTCTCCAATTTTTCTTCTTGACTCTCTCTTAAACCCAAACAGCACTGGCCTCCAAAACTCTATCGAGGTAAATGATGACTTCCATGTTACTAAATCCAACATCAGCAGAGATGCCACTGGTGATAATTCCCTTCCCTTCTCAATACCCCCTGTCCTCATGGCTTCCAGATATTATACTCTGTTTTCTTCCCTCCTACTGATCCCTTCTCTTCTCTTTTTCACAGGTTCCTTCTCTTTCCTTGGGGCAGGAATGCACCATGGCTCAGCTCTCCTTCACCTGCACTCAATCCCTGGGTGACTACATCCAGGCTCAAAGGTTAGATGTCACATGTGTCCTGACAACTCCCAAATCTACACCTCCAGCCCAGATACGGGTTTCCTTCTCCACCAAACTTCAGGCTTGTGGGTTCAATTTGTGTTTCTACTCATCACTTCCACTTGAGTGCCTAACAGACACCTCAAACACAGTAAGCCAAAGGGAACTCTTGCTCGTTCCCCCAAAACCTGCTTCACACAAAGCTTTTCTAATCTCTGTGATAGCAACTCCTTCCTTTCAGTCACTCAGATAAAAAATCTGTCCTCAATTCCTCTGTCATCCAAGCTATCTGCAAATCTTATTGGCTCTCCTTCAAAATAGCTCCAGAATCCCACCTGCTCATCATCTTCACTGCCCTTGCAGTCCTAAGCAGGATCACTTCCCCCTAGATTAGTGCAACAACCTGCCAGCCGACCTCCTGCTCCTACCCTGCCCCGTTACAGTTCGTTCTCAGTGCAGCAGCCAGACTGGTCCTCTTCGTGCCTGAGTCAGATCATGACACTCTTCTGCTTCAAACCCTTCAATGGCTCCCTGTTCTTACTCATGGTCAAGCCAAAATCCTTGCTGCGACCTGTCAGGCCTGGTATGCATGAACCCCCCTCCCACTCCCATCCCTCCTGGTTCGCTCCACTGCCGCACGCTGTCCTGTTGTTCTTCCAGGGCGAGGTGGTGTGTCCAGCGGGGCCTCTGCTCTGACTCTCCACTATACTCCACCTGGCATGTCCTTCCTTCTGCCGTCTCCTGCTCTCATGTCACTTTTTTCCTGCTCACATCACACTGACTCAGAGAGGGTTACCCAACCATCCTTCCTGCCACTGCAGCTGGCTCCAGGCCCTCCAACCCCATGTGCGCCTCCAACCCTCTTCTCCCTGCTCTGCGTTCTCCTTTCTCCATAACAGGTACCACAGATCACAGAAGCGTTAAAAATCAAAATTGCAAGACAGTGATTGAGACAGGCTATGATGAAGCAAGGAAGGCTACTCTGACTTTAATGTCTATCTGGAAAAGGGGGGCACAACCCCGCGTGAGGCACTATTCAGAGGGACACGGTAAGACCTCACAGACAGGAATTGACAATGGAAGATGGACACAAATGAAATAGGCACCAATTAAGAAACGCCAAGGGCACAACTAAAGCTAAGCAGCAGAGTTACAGAAAGGCCCACGTGCAAGTCAATACAGGAAGGGTCAGAGCCGTCCAAAGATGGGAAAGGCCACCTCAGGAGGCTGCAGGTCCCCCCCACCCCCGAGCTGTGAGTGCAGGCAGATGAGCCTTGACAGGAACATCAGAAGAGTCGAGCATCCCACGGGGTCCGGGGAAGGCCTCTCATCACTGACGCTCTCTGTGAGATTTTCAAGACACTCGAGAACTGGGGAGGCAGGGAAAGAGTTGATTCGTATTTGTTGTCAGGGCTTATAAATAGCTGAATGCATACATTTTTCTATTTTCCACTGTTAATCCTGCTGTCACACAGATAAGGGGCTGACCATCTACTGTGTATTAAAGCCACGCCAAGGGCTAGATGGACACAGATGCTGGTGGAACCTGCGACATCTCTGGTTATAGAAGGAGACGTCTGTGAGACAACAAATAAACAGGGCCCTGGACACACACATGCACTGCTTGTCCACATGATGAAACAGAGCATTCCCGGGAATAACTGAAATAGGAACCGTGACAGAAACAGGATTGGCAAAGCACAAAAGGGCTTGTGGAGGAAAAGGGCTGAGGGACGTGCTGGGAATCAACCCCATGGGATCGAGGGGCGCCGCGGAGAACTCCGCGTTCTTAGTTCACAAGGCAGAAGGTTTGGAAAGGTGGGCTCTCTCCCACCTCACGCTGTTCCCCTTGTCACCGCCTCATTCCCATGTCCTCTTGCGGCCAGAGAACACACGCACGACACACCCGCACATGCAACCCCCAAGCAAGGGCTCCTGCTCGTGAAAACCGAACAAAGGAGAACAAGGAAAGAGAGAGAGGTCGTAACAGCCCTCTCGGAGCCACTGCCTGTGCAGCGCTTGTTCCTGATTTATCTCACGTGTGCCGTGCTTACATACATCAGTAAATATGGTTCTCATTTCTCTTTGGAACAGCGGCTATAAATTATATGTCGGAAGGCTTTGGCTCCTCTCTTCCCAGAGAGGTCTGGCAGGAATTACTGAGGCCCCAACACGAGGTCAGTGATGGGAGGGGGGTTCCTTCTTCCACCCATATCCTTAAATTAATTAACTCATTCAGGAAGTACTGAGCACAAACTATGTGTCAGGTACAGTTGGAGATGCTTCCGTAAACAAAACAGTAAAAACAAAAGAAATCAAAAATCCCTGCTTTTGCGGCACTCACGCTCTAGTGAAATTCATCTGCCTCACCTCAATTTCCAGATTCAGCACCGTCAACCCGTCCAGAGTCAGGCACGTGAGAAGGTAAATGGGAAGCAAAGAGAGCTGCTGCAAATCATGATAATAATTACTATTTGTGCAGATTTTTATTGAGTGCTTACCATGTGCCAGCCACCGTTCTAAGCACTGAACAAGTATTAACTCATCTAACGGTCATAAAAATGCTATCGATAGGTTCTATCATGTTCCGTGCCACAGATAAGGCAGCTGGAGAGAGAGAAACTGAGGCAATGTAGCTCCAGAATCCACACTCCTCACTCTGCCCTAGAACTGGGCCAATTACGGCAAGGAGATGGGGCCCAGGCAATGTCACTTCTGAAAGCATGCATTGGTCCTAAAGCCTGATCTTCGGTCAAAATAGAACAATTAGAGTGTACAGGGGTGGCCACTGGGCTGCCTGTCACATGTGCAGCTACGAAACAGGATCTGCAAATAGCACCAGGGAGACTCCATTTTCATCTACTATAAATGTATTGCTAATGCTGGTTAATCATGTGGAGATAAGTGATTCCACTGCTCAGCCCAATTAAACACGCTATTTAATACTTTGTGGCTTCAAATAGATCTGTTTCAATGAGTCATTCTAAATACTACCTGAAAATTTTAATATTCTTCCTCAGCCCAAATCTTGTTCATTTTGTATTTCATTTAAATGGGAATAAAGCTCACATGTTATACATTCCACTATAGATAATAGTTCAGGGGGACAAAGAAAAACAACTACACATAAAAAGAGAGAAAATGTGATCCCAGACTTGGAAATAAAATCTCAGGAGGTGACTAGGCATTAATTAAGGGAGAATCATGTCACTCAGGCTTTGTTATATTAATCCAGGATAATTTTAGTCTTCAAGATATCTGTTATTTCTAACAAATACAAAATAACTTTCAGAATTTCATCTCTCTCTCTAGCTCATACATACACACATAAAATCACTCTCAATAATATACTCACTTTCCTGTTTTGTTTGCTTTTGTTTCAAAGGTGTTTAAAATAATAGCAATGTAGCTAATATTTACCAAACGCTTACTACTACGGTCACTGTGCTAAGCATTTTACATGCTTTATAACTCATTTACGCCTCCCCTGTAATAACTCTGCCAAAAAGGCATTATGTTGTCCACTTCATACATATGGAAACTGAGGCCCAGAGGAGTTTAACTACTTGTTCCCAATCACATGGCCGACAGGTGGCAGACCCAGGACTCAAACCCAGTTCTTGCTGGTCTCCGGAGCTGTGATTGTTCCACAGCATTCTACCTCTTTCCTGTGTATCTGAAATATGGCACCAGATTTCTGACCCACAAAGGATAACATACAAGAAAAGAGGCTTTTCTCATTGGACTTTATAGAGACACCTTCTTTCAGATCCGGAGAGATGCTCAATCACACGTCACCTTCTCAACAGACTCTACACACAGAGGCTGGGTCCTTGATTAGCTCCAGGTGTGGCATCACTGCACACAGAAGGCCGCAGTTGAAGGGGAAGCAGCCCTGCAATCTGTTCTGATGCTCTCCAGGGGAGGAAGCTTTATGAGAACTGAGAAAATAGGGAAAATAAAGTGGGCTTGCTAATAACCTCCCTCCGGGTCCCGCCCTCGATGCCTCCACCATCAGTGGTAGTTTCCCTCCCTCAGGGCTAGAAAACCTGGTTTTATAATACAAATCTGAAGGAGCTCAGAGAAGAAAGGGAAGGGAAAAGAACTCTAGCACCTTCACACAACAGGATGCATTTTCTTCAAATTTCTCAATAAAAACTGAAGTTATTTTATGTTATTAAGTGCCCTACATTTTAGGGCCCCACTGGCTAAACATGAAAGGACTAAAAAATATGGAAACATTTCCCCTTGCCAGCCTCCATTACGACCTTCAGAATGACCCAACTAAAATATGGAAAACAAGTGCTTTCAGCCAGCATCTGAGATCAAAGTTTGAGGCTTCCCTCTGCTAAGCAAATGCAATGCAAGTACTCCATGTCGTCCTCGCTAAGAGGATGGAGTTGCCCATTGAGTGGACAGGCAGAAGCGCCGCATGTAACCATCTGTGCTGTGGGGAAGCCACACCATCCCATAGGACGTGGCCTCCAACTGCGGTGGGTCAGCGAAGATGGAGGTGATGGGGAAAATGAGACCACAAAGGTGAGGGAAACCGAGTCTCCGGGCCTGCCATATACCCTCATTTCTTCAAGGAGCAAGCAGATAGCATACTTCGATTGGAAAACATTATACATCTTAAATGTAATTAAGAAATTTCGACGGGCATGAATATGTAATGTACACATTGCTTTTCAGATGCCTTTTTCGCCCGACAGGCTGGTGCCGACTTTAATTTGGAAGAAATCCATTTTCATACAAAGGTAACCAAGAGTGACAGGAAATAGGAAGCCTACATCATTAATCTTCTGTGAACTTTTAAAAAAATCAGTTAATTGCTTTTCTAGGAAGCTATTTTGTGGAATCATGGTGCTTCATCTTTGTACTCTTATTCATGGCATACATGGTGATTTTAAAATCCCTGTCATGAAAATGCTATGATTTATCAAGAGATTTTAAACTATTTAATTACTTATTTTAACAAATAAAATTCTGATCAATCATAAACAGTTGCTCTTGTCTTGTGGATGAATTATCAACCACTACTAAAACTCCTAACACACAGTCTATTGACTGACATTCAAAATTAGGTGTCTCTTTCTTTATCACTAAGCTATGGACAGCAGCCACTGGTGTCCTTTGCTTCCCTGGCTTGTCAAATGACTTCCATTCCCAGACATCAGAGCCCTCTGCAATAGCAGTTTCAAATCATCACTATTTATTAAATTAATAGCAAGGAGAAAACTAAAATATGAGGTTTTGGAATACCACTGCTGAAGCTGTAACTTGCCAAACAAACTGGCTGCAAAGCCCCATGGACCCATATTTTGTTCCAGCAGCTCTGCGTATTAGGTGTTTCACGGTACTGTCCTATTTTTTGCCTTGCTCATAGCACCTAGCATATACATATGTATTTTTAAGTTCTACCAAGTTTGAGGCTAAATATAAAAAACTTTTTTCAAATCTAAAATGATCATTTTAATAATAATTTCTTACTATTCCATGAGCCACAGATAGATACAACATTAAGTTAATGATGTTTAAGCTTCAGGGCTTCTAAGGCCCCAGGAGGGGCCCCGGGAGTATGTTAACACAATTATATGTTTTTGAAAAAACTGCAAGTATAAGATATTTTTCTTTGCTTTTATTCCTAAAGAGGATCCTCAAGTCTATACAAATTTTAGGTCTCACAAAACCTGTATCTACCCGTCTAGTTAACCATCCCCATGTTTGGATCTGGAATTACATGCCGAGTATAAAATATTAATTTGTGGGTGTATATGAAACAAAAAATAATTCAGTTCAGTTGGAAATAAAATTTAGTATCCCCTACCCTAGAACATTCTAGAATGCCTGCTTTGGCCATTCGTTAAGCCCCTTGTTTCTCACCTAACAGTGACACCTTTCCAAGTGGCACTCCTGGGGAGGCTCACTTAATGAGGGGTGGCATCAAGAATAAAGACTCAGCTATAACAACAAAAATATGTTTTTCATTAAACACAAACTGAGCCAGGAAAAGCCAGCCAAGAGGCAGGTGTATCAGTTAAGGAATTCTCTTGAGGTCTTTAACTTCCACTGGATTTTTCTACACTAATTGCCTATTATTGAAGACTAAAGAATTATAACAAATAATTTGCCATGCCAGCAGATAGAGTGCAGATGTTGTACGGAAAAGAATGAAGAGTTTATGAAGTGTAAAATCAAGCAAAAGAGATTCACAATTTCCCCATTTTAAAAAATAACACAGAATTATTTTTCTACTACATGGATGATGAAGGTGAGGGAATTTTCCTAGGGCTAGAAGGCCAATTTTAAATTTAGTTTGGACTGTGAGAGAAACTGCAAATTAAATGCTATGTGCTAGAGTCTAATTTATTCAATTCATGTAAATTTCTCGGAGGCAGAGATTACATCTTAGATTTTTTTTTTAAATTTCTCACATCACATTGCACCTAATCATTGATTTGATTTCCTTTCTTATGAGGAACAAAGTCCCTACACAATACCAAACAGCTATTTTTTGCATGCCCCCTGCTGTTTTTACGTCATTTTTACCTAACACTTCCTTTCAGCCCCCAAATTCTTCACACTGTGATGAGTCTTGCTCTATAGCTAACATCCTGCAAAAGTGTAGTTCAAGTAAGGCAAGTTCCCTTCAGGTCATTTTCTCTGGAAATTTCCCTAAAAAATACCTTCTCTGCCTCACTGGAAATTAATGTCTGTACTTTTGAGAAAACATTTTCATACTGACAGTATCTGTATTAAAAAATATATTGGCATGAATATTTTTGAAATTGTTTACCACATTAAACTGTTTCACCTCTTCCGAAAAATAAAAACATGTATCTCCCCAAAAGTAAAATCTAATTGATACAATTCTTAAGCTTCTATGTTACGACTGTGGATTTTATAGGAATAGCCTATAAATATTGAACGATATACTTGCAAAAGAGTATTTCTTAATCTCCTCTTGGAATATTGTCAAAAACTCCCCCCAAACCCTTTGAGTTTGAAGGGCAGGAAGAGTAACTTACAGATACTATTCTGATGCTGCGAAAGAGGCATTTTCTTATTGTGGCAGTGGGCTGATTACACAGATAAGTGGTACAGGATTCAAATTATAATAATTTTGTTAACATGGAATGCTTTTTAGTAAAATAAAGACTGCATCTCCCCCACCGACAAAAGCCCACCAATTATAACTTTGTCCTACAAACCCTCTCTTCTTATTTCTCCTCTATCAAAGCAAGATCGGCCTCCTAAAGAGAGTAGGCTCACTGGTTCAATTTCATCACCTGTAGGGGAAATGTAACACTTTCTATATATAAAATCTCTAATTTCTCTCAGTATGACTCTCAGTTTCAGGCACATCCCTCTTTTGAGGATGACCAAACACTAGTAGACAACATATCATTCCCAATCTTGAGTCCTCAAAGGGCACACTGAAAGTGTCCAAGTTATTAATGACATACCCGAAAGCCTCATAAAAACTGCATAGTTACCTGCATAAGGCTGTACTGGCAATCAAAAATTCATTTTCTCCTTTTAACCAGAGTTTTATCAACTCACTGAATTCCAAAAGAAATAAACAAGCAAATTATTACCTAATAAATTTGAATTTTCTTTGGTAGAGAAAAGTCATTTTAACAAGAAGTCAATCGGTATCTTATTGTGGTTTTAACTTGAATTTCTCTAATGGTTATAATGTTGAGCATTTTTTCATGTTTTCTGGTCATTTGTGTGTCTTCTTTTAAAAAATGTCTGTTCATGTCCTTTGCCCATGTCCTTTGTTCATGTCCTTTTTTAATGGGGTTGTTTTTTTCTTATTGAGTTGAGTTCACTGTAGAGTCTGGATATTAGTCCTTTGTCACATGCATAGTTTGGAAATATTTTCTTCCATTCTATAGGTTTTCTATTTGCTCTGTTGATTATTTATTTTGCTGTGCAGATACCATCTTACTCTAGTCAGATGTATGTTAAAAAGTCAGGCCATTGTTAAAAAGTCAATAAACAATAGATGTCTGTGAGGATGCAGAGAAAAGGGAACACATACACACCATTGGTGGGAATGTAAATTAGTACAACCTCTATGGAAAATAGTATGGGAGACTTTTCAAAGAACTAAAAATAGATATACCATTTAATCCAGTAATCCCACTACTGTGTATCTACCCAAAGGAAAAGAAATCATCATATCAAAAAGATATCTGCACTCATATGTTTTATCACAGTCATTCCAAAGATATGGAATCAACCTAAGTGTCCATCAACCAATGATTTGATTTAAAAAAATGATATATATATACATACACATACACACACACACACACACACACGTCCCGTGGAATATTACTCAGGCATAAAAAATGAAATCACGTCTTCTGTAGCAAAAAGACATGATTTGCATGGAACTGGAGGCCATTATCCTAAGTGAAGTAACTCAGGAATAGAAAATCAAATACCACATGTTCTCACTTATAAGTGGGAGCTAAACAATGGGTACATATGGATATACAAAGTGAAATAATAGACACCAGAGACTCCAAAAGGTGGGAGGTTGGGGGGGGGGGTGAGGGATGAAAAATTACCTGTTGGGTACAATGTACACTATTCATGTGACGGGTAAACTAAAAGCCCAGACTTCACCACTGTATAATATATCCATGAGAAAAACTGTACTTATACCCCTTGAATATATAAAAATTAAAATGTAAATAAGTCAATTGGGTTAAAATTATAAAGGAATTCCTGGTAGTTGTAAAAGTTAGCACTGTTCAAGGATAAGCCATGCTTTTATTTGCCAGTACTGGTCATTTGATGATGATAACAAAAATCAAAGAGCTTAATGAATTCAGTTTTGTAAGATGGTATTTGTGTGCTTCCTACAAACTTTTTTTTTTTTTTTTTTTTAGAGACGGGGTCTCGCTCTTGGTCAGGCTGGTTTCGAACTCCTGACCTTGAGCTATCCACCCGCCTCGGCCTCCCAGAGTGCTAGGATTACAGGCGTGAGCCACCGCGCCCGGCCCCCTACAAACTTTTAAAACAATAAATGCTTACAGAAATAACTTGTTGCTTCCATTAATTCATAATGAACATTTTCTAAAATCTGTCATAAATGTGCAATCAAAAGAAGTTACCAGTATACATGTCACTTTATTTCATCAATAAAACTAGTGTAAACATCTCATAGTATGAAAAAGATGTCTTCTCTAAGGGTGGTATATTGATCTCCCAATCAGTCTATGGTGATTTCTGAGATGACAGTTCAGAAATGTTTAACCTCAACATTGTCAGAAATAGAACAAAAAATGTCAAATCACTTATTCATTTGGTTATTAAATTAAGATACAAAGAATATTCTGGCCATACTCTTACTGTCTTTAAAGAATAGGTCAAAAAGAAAAATAAAATAAGCAGCTCCTAAGCATAATGTTCTAGAATTCACACTGTATTTTACTTAATATGCTGTATGACAGCAAAACAACAACAAAAATATGCACAGTCCTATTTCTTCTTCATGTGCTCTTTATAACCACCATCAATTTGGAATATAGTATGAAAGAGGATGGGATATCTGACACATTTCAATATTCACCATATTCAATATTAAATCATTTAAATAATTGCTTTAAAAATCATCATGAGGTTCAGTTTGTAAAAGTTTGTCCTGGAATATTTCAAAACATGAAAATATTAAAAGAATTTCTGAACTCCTTTGCATAAAAATTTTACCTCTTTAGGTATTAAAAATTATAGCCTCTGAAGGGTTTTCATTTCTAGTATATAATATACCTCAGTCAACAGTAGTTGTTCACAAGAAAACCCCTTGAACTATACTGACGGAGGCATTCCTTCCCTAACTAATACACACACACATGCACGCACAGAGAACTGCACTTATTGGTACTTAAAAAATTCCAAGTATAATAAATTTGAGATTTTAAGAAATCATTATTTATGTCTGCCTCCCCTTTAGTGATTGCTACAAATCCTACCACATGAAGTCTGCCAGGTCACTGGGAAAAAGAAACATGGAAATTGAATTTACAATAGTCAAGTAGTCACTCATAACTACTTAGCTGAGTATAAATGGTATTGAGAAAAGACTCACCTCTCCTTGCTTGGGGTTGCTGAACTTGGAAAGCTTGGCCTTGGCTCTGGCCGACTCCGGCTTGCTGGCTGGGACGCCCCTGTATGATGTGCAGTGCACGCTGGTTTCCGTAGATGACTTAAGCTTAGGAGATTCATCAGGAGCCTGGTCTTGGCCATCCATGGGCCGCACATATGCAGTCGGTTTCTGCTGGACCAGGCTGGGTTTTGAAGCCAAGGATGGAGGAAAGTTCTGAACACAGTGTCCACCGCTGCTGTGCTTGGCTGCCATGGCCGGTGGCCTTTCCTGGGTCTGAAGACCCACCTCCACATTGCACACTTGTTTGGCCCGCGGCTGCTGTCTGCCAACACCATCTCCAAGCAAGGTCCTCAGAGAGCCCTGTTGTGCTGAGTGGGAGGAAGAAGAAGAGGAGGAAGATGAGGATGAGGGGCTGAATTCACAGTGATTAGGTTTTTTATTATGGTTGTTTGGGTGAGCGGATTTGTGCCCATGTGCCTGCGCTTACTTGCTCTCTGCTGGCCATCGGATGGAGGATGCCCAGCCTTCTGCCAGCCCATGGTGCCTCTCTTGCTCTGCTGCACGGGGACAGCTGCTGGTGTGGAAGATGCAGTGGTACAGATAGACGAGGGCTGGGTCTGGGCTCTTGAATCTGCAACAAAATGTTCATCGATCTTGTTCACAGGAGTCTGAGGCACTCCAGGTTTGGGAACGCCAACGAGATGACTCTGATTGGATCTATCAGTTAAAAAGTCTTTCATTTCATCGTAATTGCCTAAAGTATTCTGGATCCGATTGGAGAGCTCATCCCCCTTGTTAGTCTGGAGAAAGAAAAACACATCCACGCTATTGTTAGAGACAAGAGAAACATGGGAAATAACAGATAGCTGCCTCCTTTATCAATCACAGAGCAGGGTTGCCACATTCGGAATGAGCGCTGAGAGATGAAATCAAAATCCTTATCGTTTCTGAAGATGTCTGTCAGCACTCGGCATCACACCAGAACTGGAAACCTGGAATGGCCTTAGGGTACATTAAAAAAAGAGTCTATCCTTGGTATTGTGTTGCACCTAAAATGTATCACCTGGAAATCAGAAAATGTATTAGTGCCACTTCACAAAATGGTCTGGATTAAGCCTTTCCAGGACTGTATTTTCTTTGTTTATTTGTAGTCCCACTGGAAGCTTTTCTAGAAAATTCAGATTTGGCTCAGGATTGGTCTGCTTCCAATTTCTAAATACATAATTATTCTTGTCAGAAACCCAGAGTGACAGGCAAGAGAAGTCCAGGTGACATTTAAACGGAACATGGCACTAAATGTGCAAGAAGCTACCAGGCTAAATGGCCCATAGCTCCATGCAGCTCCAAGATACCAGTGAAATCTGGGAAGCTATTTCATTTTGGAAGACAAGGTTATAATTCAGGCCTTTGGTAAAAATGAGAGATAATGTTACAGTTTCTTTCTCTTTAGCCCTAACAGGTATCTTGATCTTAGGATGATCCATGTTTGTTCCCTAAGAGCTTAGGAAACACAACAAATGGCATTGACTTTGAAATGTCAACGGAGAGATGAAGTCTAATATTGATAAAAATCACAGCGAGCAGATCTCAATATTAAATAAAAGTTACAGTTTACTAAAGGAGTAGCCAGTAAAGACATGTGAACTAGACACCAAGATTTGTGGGGGAAGACCCCATACTTAGTAGCTGAGTTGTCTTCCCTGGGCTGAACAGGCACAAAACAAACTGCAGTTTGGTTGGTCCACTCTTCCGACCAAGACGCCATCACAGGGAATTAGGGTATGAGGGAGGCTACAGGTGAACAGCCAAAAACCATCTACCTTGTAAGGCTCGCTGAAGAGAGAGTAGCTGGAATTAAACGTGCCGTCATCCTGCTGCGTTTCCTGATTTCTTCTTTCCCGTTCTTTCCTCCGTAATGCATTTCTATCTGGCTCATAGACACTGCATCAGGAGAAAGAGAAGAGAACAACCACACACACAAAAATTAAAGGGTAAAGCCCAATGCAACCTTCATCTGAGCACAGAAGTCTGGTTCCTGGACAAATGGTGACGGTAACAAGAGCATGGAGCAGATTAAAGCCAGTCTAATCAGGCAGTGTGTGCACTCTAGCATCTGAAAATTACATTCTTCAGAGGGAAAAAAAAAAACCCTCAGGACGAGTTCCAACCAGTACTAGATTTCTCTTCCTGATATGTGAAAGAGGAACTATCTAAGCAACTTTGACAGGGGAAGACTGAAAGTAATCTTAAGGCAGACGGTAATTACAGTGATGTGTAAATAGAAATTACGAGCATATTTCCTCTTGTGACATAGCCTCTGAGTGTTATATGGGAATGCTCCTATTCTTTTTCTATTTTCTTTTTTTTTTGCATGGCTGTGTTTCTGTAGTGATTCTTTCATTAACTAGCTCCCTAAAGAGCTGTTACAACTCCATGCTGCAGTGGTTTTCACAGTTATGAGCCTTCTTCTGATCTCTGTTAATCAGTCAAGTCGTCAAACGACTACTGAATCAATTCTTCCTTCTGATATATCTGACACCATCACTCTTCCTAACTATGAAAAATGTGCCAGGAGGAAGGGGTGCAGGCAACGAAGGGAGCGAACGGAAATTGAATTATGTTGTGTCATCAAGGAACTCGGCCTTTTTGTTGAAGAAAATTAATATCTATGCTCCTAAAATACAATTATGAAGTGGCCAGACACTAGATAACTGGAAGAACTAAGGAAGAAATAAAGCGTTCCTTCCCCCTAATAAGGAGAAAATAAAGGGGCTAATTCAACTAGTGATGAGGAAGTGACCTGTTTAGTGAGGGAAGGAAATACGCTTGGGGTTTTTTTGGCCCCCGGATAAAGAAGTCTGGCTTCAGTGTAGACAATAGAACTAACACTACCAATCAGAAAGAACTAACACATCCCTTAAAATGAGCCAATTCCCAGCAGAAGCATGTAGTTTAAATGATCTTGCCATCATTGTGCTTCGAATCCCTCTTGGTCTAGTGGGCAGATGCTGAGCTGGGAGCCAGGACACCGACTGCTAACTGCGGTTCTTCCCTAACCAGCCAAGTGACAATGGAAAAGCCACTTAGTCTCTCTATCCCCAGAGTCTTTGTTATAAAGCAGGGGTGTTTTATGGTGTTGTTACAAGGTTTAAATGTGAAGGTAATCTATAAAAGTGAAACAGCTTTAGGTACCACAAAATCTAATGTATTGCTATTAAAATATTGTTAATAATAATAAGATCTGTGGCTTCAAAGTAACTTATAAAAATAGTGATTTTTTTTTTAAAGCTAAATACCTATCTTTAGTAAAAGAGAGAGTATTTGTGTCATGTAGCTGTAGGGGACAGAAAAACGATTATTGTAAAATAAACATTGCTTATCCTAGCTCTGCTGGTGTGGCCAGACTGTACTTTAAATTCACTGTCTAAGGGGTGATGCTAAACATGCTTCTGGCAAGGCTGCTACAGCACCTAAGGCATTTAATTTAAATTTAAGATTAGGGAATGTTAAAATATCCAGAACATGCAGCTTATTAGCATTTTAATTCATCCTTAGTACATTACCCAAAGTTATTCGATTTGGGAGTCCAACAGTGACCTTCATATAAAGGAGGGCTGCAGTCTCTGGAATCATCTACCAACTGAGAGGCTTCAAGCTCTGACATCGGCATCACTAAGAACTCTCTGGGTTGACTGGGGTGACAGTCACCAGCATAAGGGAGGCACAAGATGGGAATGACACTCTTTATTTGCAGAACAAGGCTGCATGTAAAGGAGAGGATATGATGGTCCCGCCTTGCTTGTGGACATCTGTGATATGAAACCCCAGCTTTCACGAACATTCCACGCATTTCGAATGGAGACTGCTCTGAGGACACATGACTCATGCTATGGATGGGCATGAAGTGGGGGCTTTAACCAACAGGAGAATTCTAATTTTACTATGAACTTCTAACTTTTGGACCAATGTCAACATTTGCAATAAAAAATCAAAAATAAATAAATAAAATAAAATAAATAAAATAAGCATGCATTGCATGCATCACAGCTCTTCTCCTTTCCAGTAGGTAGAACCTTCTGTGATGCACCTATGGTGCTAAACTTCATATAGAGACTACCACAGACATGCTTGCTGCCCTCGGCCAGGTCAAGCCAACTAAATATACAAGACCGGTGTGATGCACAAAGTGGCCGTATGTAGGATGGAGCAGGCAGGTGGTCATTTAGGATGATGTCTGGGCTTCTGAGAAGGCCCCCATACCCAGAATAATACCTCCTGCATCTGCTGGCTGAAGACTGAAATTCCACAACTAGAGAGTCATTCCTCTGGTTTAAGATGTCTTCGCCCCTGCAAGAAATATAAACACCACAAGAAGGGAAAATACTTTAAACCTGATTAGCCTTTAGTATCTTAGCGCGCATGAGTCTGTCACCATTTTTTTCCAAAGGCCAAGAGGAAAGGGCACAAGAACACCAAGGTCTGAAGAGATCAAAACCAGAGGCGGGGAGGGAAAAGAGGAAGACAGGAATAGTGCACAGCAATGAAGATAAATTTGCAAACGCTACTGATTGTCCAACACGGCTTAGATGTTTAAGACAAAGACAACAGGATAAAAGCCAAAATCAATTAGGCAGACTCGATACATTTCCAGGGTCTGGGATTAAGGATTCTATCATTATTAGAAGTAGGAGGTAAGAAGGAAGCTGCTCCTCTTTGACTAAACCTGCCTCATTTCCCCAACCCCTTTAAGACTGAAGATACCCTAAAGCACTCCAAGATGTAAACCACTGGTAGATAAAATTCACTAATGGGGTTCTGCCAGCATACCCAGCCTATGGCTTCTAATACTAAGAAGGATTAAACACCTTCAGGACTGCCTACCCATAATCTACCAATAGAAATGCACTGGCCATCTTTTTATGGGACCACCATAATGCTTATGGCCATGCATTCACACCATCGGGTGAAGCCAGAATGACCCACAATGACAATCATCCCACTTCTTCAAAGGAAAGTAAAGGAAACTCAAAACGAGAGGCAATGCTTCTTATATGCCTTCCCTTTGGTCTTCTCCTTCTTCCTTGGTAGGCACTTCTGCAGCCTCCACTGAGCATTGATTCCTTCTTACAGATAACCCACACACTCCTTCTCCTGAACTAGAACCACAACCCCTCCACGTGACATTTCATACCTAGGGAGCTAAAACGTCACCTGCTTAAAGCAGATGTCACTGTAAAAGAACGGCTGGGCTTCCCACCCCCCACCATTATCTCCCCAAGCATCTGAACTTTCACCGTTCCACCAATGCTAAATGCTCTGACTCATAAAGACAGTAGCTTCTCGACAGTGAGTCCACCATTCTAATTACAAGTGAAAATTGTGCAGGCACTCACAAGCCTACAGAGTGCATTTCTCTTCATCTCTCACCATGAAAGCTCAGCCCTCTTCACTCCTCTGCCATCTGAGCAATGTGAAGACCATGCCATATGCTTTAGAAGCAAAGAAACCTTTCCCCTGACATGCTGAAAGTCAGGTCAGCTTCCCTAGGGACAGCTGGCTTAAGTTTTAGAGAATTCCAATTCCTGGCATGCCAGTATATACATTAAATTCAGTAAGCGCCGTGTGTTACGAGCTATGTTTCTTTGTTACTAGCAGATGGTAAAATCTTTATCATCTGTAAAGATGCTCCTTATTTCCATAAAAATTATAAGAATCACATTCCTCAAATGTATGTCACCAAATGTATTTATTTATTTTGCATGAAAGTGGAGGCAGCCAACTGCTACAATATTATTTATTATTTATTGCAGATGCTTAACATTCCCCGAAAATGAACCTTTTTAATCAATTCATTTTAAAGACTTATTTATTTTTAGAATTAAAAAAAAACCAGCAAACGAAAAATGTAGTAAAAACATTTGTGATCATTTCCCATTTGTTTGTTTGTAGGGCTCAAGCCAAAGCCAATTACAGTGGTTAAGCAGGAATAAATGTCCAAACACGAAATTATCATTTCTAAAATTAATCTATTCTTGATCATATGGTAATGCTATGAAACTAAATAACAGTAATACCTACGATCTTGATGGTTTCTCCCTTCCACTGAGCTCAAAGCATTTCACCTATATGTCCCTTAATTATCCTTACAATGCAGAAGACAGTGGTAGAGAATACTGTTAGTAAGTTAACTTTTTTGAAGATCAAGGAACTTAGGATAAAAGTTTTATCATCAAAACAATGTCATAAAGAGACATCACGCAGAAGGAACAGCAATGTCCAAAGTACTTTACTAGGCTCTACCCAGAGAAGAGGAGCCACCAGGGAGCCAGGAGTGGCCACACCTGCTAAACCCTGACTCTACAAGCCCAGTAGTAAAGAACAGTGAACATGAGCTCCATAGAATCAAAACAGAAACAAAAGAAACAAAGGGAAGCTATTTCCCATTCAGAGAGAACCACGAGGAGAACTCTAGAATAAAGTCTTGGCTATTGTAAATTTTTACAGTTCCCAAACAACAAAAGACAAAAGTCAGTTTTTTTCCACAGCATACACACAAAGCAGACCCATGTATCCTAGAATCGTGGGATAGAGGACAGACAAGTGAATAAAGACATGATGGATTCTAAAGTCAGCCAGCTAGGGCTGATGGCTTCACCATTCCCATCAGATGCTACCCGCTCATCAGCCTGCTCCACTCTCTCCCCAGGCTGCCCCACTGGAGGGAAAGGTGCTGAGGCCAGGACAGCCCGCCCCTCCAGCTGAGCCCCAGGCTGGCCCAGCAGACCCAGCTGGCCAGGAGGGACTGCTCCTCCCTCCTGCACTCACCCACGTGCGGCTGGCTGAAATCTGAACGCTCACTCCAAACAAACTGTATTTCCCATGGAGGAGAGACTTTCGGCCAAGGGTACATGCAGCCAATTGCACCCCATGACTAGAATAGTCAGGGGTTTTTTTTGTTTTGTTTTAGTTTTTTTTTTGGA
>VBSM01002608.1:100125667-100140669 GCA_008086735.1 Cheirogaleus medius | reverse complement strand
AAAAAAAAATGATCCAACCAACTGATGTGTCTCCAGGGTTGGAGTCTAAGAAACAAGGGAATTCAAGGAGTAGAGAATGAACAACCTCTTACCTATCTTATGAAGAAAGTTATCACATTATCCATGTTTAAAAACTATTATCCTTTTCAAATAGCAGGAGTACAATTGGATTTAGTCCAAAAGCACTTCCTGAATGCCACTGTGTCAGATGCTAGGAGACAGCCAGGGCTGTGGCTGCGCTACCCTGCTGCTGAGAAGCTCACAGTCTAGGGTGAGGAGAAGTGGGAGAAGGAGGAGGGGACCCGTTGCTAAGCAGGCGAGGTGGGCAGCATGTGGTCAGGGCACTGCAGAGGGAGCACAGGGCATTAGGATGGTTCCAGTGGGAGATCGGTTTTGAGTTGGGTCTTGAACAAAGGGCAGGTGGAGGAGAGGGAAAGGACAAGACACAGGGGCAACTATTAAATGGCCTTTAAGAGTATTCAGAGGAAGGGACCTTTACCCCTCCCTATACCACCTTACTTCTTTGACAAGCTGAAATTCCACATTTAAAGTTCATTTCTTTGGTGTGCCACTGCTAACCTGTCGTTGCTGCCTCCCTCTAACTAGGCTCATCTGATCCCTCCTCCCTGAAAGCAGATTTGGTCTGGAGTGAATGAGTGAAGGGTGGACACAGAGGAAATACGGAGAAACACTCTACCCTTCTTTAAATTATGCATCAAGGCTGGCCCTGAGCAGCCTGGCCACAGAGAAGACAATCTCTTCAGACACTTCAAGTCCTGGGACAACATGCTAACATGTCCCCTGGGCGTGGACTGGCACCACCAGGGCAAGCAGGAAGAACAGGCACAAGGAGGAGAGGAGAATAATGTTCCAGAGAAACTCTCTTGCTCTCCAGAGCAGCAACATAAGCAACTGTGTATAATTAACAAAATTTAATCAAACACTCCAAAATTATAACAATTGTTTTAAACTTAATGAGTCAAACTAATTAACATATCTTGTTATTTATAAAGCAAATGATAAAAGATCAGTATTTCTTTCTTAGAGAAAAGCAAAGCTGTTGAAGTATACTTGCAAACTCCCTCCTTAGTCTATAGACAGAGTCTGTGGGCTGAAAGGCAGAAAGGTGGCCAGGGAGTGAGCAGGGGACAGAAGCAACTCAGAGAGAAGGTGAAAATAGAGGCAGAGCTTGATAAAGAGGATAGAATCTTCCAACCGGAGTCCTTTAAGGGCCTGAGTTGTTGTGGCTGTGCAGTGGTGGTGGTGGTAGTAATGATGGTGGTAGTGGTAGTGGTGGTGGTGGTGGTAATGATGGTGATAATAACGCTGGTGATGATAACGCTGGTGGTGATGATGCTGGTGATGGAGGTGATGATGGTGGAAAAGCCAGGAGGATGATGATGGTAGTGAGGGTGGTATTATTGGTTGTGGTAGTGATGAAAGTGGTGGTGATGGTGGTGATAATGGTGGTGAAGTGGTGAAAGTGGTGGTGATGGTGGTGGTGAGGGTGGTGATAACGGTGGTGGTGAAAGTGGTGGTGATGGTGGTGGTGGTGAAGGGGGTGATGGTGGTGGAAAGGAAGGGATGATGATGATGGCAGTGAGGGTAGTAATATTGGTTGTGGTAGTGATGACCGTGGTGGTGATGGTGGTCATAACGGTGGTGGTGATGGTGGTGGTGAGGGTGGTGATAATGGTGGTGGTCAAAGTGGTGGTGATGGTGGTGGTGAGGGTGGTGATAATGGTGGTGGTGAAAGTGGCGAAGGTGGTGATGATGGTGGAAAGGTTGGGAGGATGATGATGGCAGTGAGGGTGGTAATATTGGTTGTGGTAGTGGTGAAAGTGGTGGTGATGGTGGTCGTAATGGTGGTGGTGATGGTGGTGGTGAGGGTGGTGATAACGGTGGTGGTGAAAGTAGTGAAGGTGGTGATGATGGTGGAAAGGTTGGGAGGATGATGATGGCGGTGAGGGTGGTAATATTGGTTGTGGTAGTGGTGAACGTGGTGGTGATGGTGGTCATAACGGTGGTGGTGAAAGTGGTGGTGAGGGTGGAAAGGAAGGGATGATGATGATGGTAGTGAGGGTGGTAATACTGGTTGTGGTAGTGGTGAACGTGGTGGTGATGGTGGTCATAATGGTGGTGGTGAGGGTGGTGGTGAGGGTGGTGATAATGGTGGTGGTGAAAGTGGCGAAGGTGGTGGTGCTTAAAGACCTGCTGGGGAGTGGGAACCGGTCAACAGTGCATATAACAAACCCTAAATCCTGAAGAACATCACTACACCCCTGCTCACACACTGGAGTTTTCTTTTTGAGTCAAGTAAATCCCATCCCCATGCTGTTCACCCTGTTTTCCCCCAACAGCATTAACCATCGGCTCACCATCAGCTTTGTAGGTTTGAGTCCCCCCTCCCCCAGGTATTATTTCTACCATGGACTCCTCAAAAAGGTCAGTCCAACCTTTTACTTGTTTGTCTCTGACCACAAAAGTTATCTCAATCTTAATTCAATCTTGAAAATACCTTCCAGGAGCATTTACAGATCTCTCCCCTCATCTGCCCACCTGCTCTACCACAACGAGATTGAGGTGGTGTGTGCTGTATTCACGTCTCCTGTGCCATACCTTTTGGGGAACTATGACACAACAGGGAGTCACAAAGTAACAAACACCCAGAGACAAATTCAGCCCACAAATATCCCAAATAATTTTTGGATAATCAGTTATCTTCCCAGATCCCGCTGGCCCATGTTAAATTTTGGTAATAACAACTACTCCGCATGGACTTTACATGCATTATTTCATTTAATACTCTTTAAAACCCCAAGAGACATTATCCCCATTTACCAGTGAAGAAACAAGAGGCTCTGAGGTTAACTAACTTGTCCAAGTCCCACAGCCAGTGAGCGGCACTGCTTAGATGTGAAGCCAGGCAGTCTGGCACCAGAGACCGAATTCTTAGACTCTGCTCCATGGGCTCCCTGGGGAACTGCTCACTGACAAGCTTTGACAAATGGTACCTCATCCTTTGTTAGTAAATGGTAGGCAGAAGGGTGTTAATTTTTAGATCATGACAATGTCAGTTCGTTCTTCCAAGATCTGCTAAGCTTTCTTGGTTGATATAGGTTAACTTTATGAATTCTTCTAAAAACCTACAAAATATAACTAAGAAACCCAATTCAAAGGAGACAGCACCAGCAATTAACTAATACTCCCAGCCCCTGAGTTTTTTCAAACAGAAGATGTGAAGAGCTGTAAGGTAAATTTACTCCTCCATATCATCCGTTTTTAAGTGTGGAATTCTGTATACTAAATTCCTTAAGAATTACAAAATATCACAGTAAATGCATTTTATAATAGAACTAGCACAGTTGAGCTGTTGCTGAAACCTAGTATTGGACACTTATCAGTTTTTTACTGATCGTTTACTGAGTCCCAAGTTCCATTTCTAACTCAGTGGAAATGATGACTGTTTCAAATCTCTCTCATAAATATACTCCAGTGGGTTTTAGAGAGATGACACATAAATGACAGCTTTGCATTTCCAAGGGTTAAATGCTTTTCCTGGGGGATCCTAAGTCATGGTGCCATGAGAACAAGTGTCAGGCTCTAATGGAATTGTACCATGATAAATAAACTGCCAGGCTGTATGACAAGCAGCTTTCAGAGTCTTTCCATATAGTATAAACAACAGAAGTTAATTTGAGTTTCTTAACAGGACCTTTTTCCTTTACAATATAAAAGTGCCTTGGGATGAAGCAATTACTCTGATTTACCATCTTCTCCTTGGTAGAATATAAAGATGCAGCAGAGCCTCACAAAGGCAGTAACTTAACCAAATGAGACCCACTTGCAAAGTCCCTACTATGCTATTTCAAAGAGCTCACTTCCTGGCAGCAGCACAGAGTTGTCATCAATCACAGGTGTCTGTGATGAGAAGGATGCTTACTCCAGGGCTTTACATAGCAGAGCCAATAAATTATGTTTCCTCCACCAAATGCTCGGTTAAATTTTGTTTTCGCTTTATAGCATCAGTTTCTAAACTTCAGCTCCTAGGAATTTTAAAAGCCATATACATGATGTGTCATATTTTACAGCATGCCTATGTTTTAACCATGATGCCCTTTCATATAATCCCTGTTGTGAACACTCAGGGTCATGGTCTGGTGCCTTAAGTCAGAGGGCAGGAGGATGGCCGGGTCCCTCTCATTTAACTTCCTTACAGTTCAGGTAGGTCAGGCTCCTGGACACAGAGAGCCCAGAGACCCTGAACGTTAACCCTTAAAGAAGAGCTCATGTTCTTCCTGAGTCTAGCCCAATTTCTTTTCTTCCCAGAACCACTAAGGAGATAGGCACTAACTGGTTGAAATGGGACTCCTGAGGAGTAAGAGACAACATGGACTACTGCTATCTGTTGAACTGAACTAATTTACCTGGGAGGTACAGACCCAGCCTTAGGCTAGAATGAAAACAAATAGAGCCGACTTTAACAGAAGGTAAGATTAAAAGGATATGCATGGCCCCAAATACCCTCTGATATCTAATCAACCTAGCAGGCCAAGCATCAGGCCATGTAGACAACACAAGTGGAAACTACTAGAATAAACTAATTTACCCGAGAGGGAAAGGGACCCTGTTTCGAAGATGAGAATGACCTGTTTGGGTACAGGGCAGTTTGTCAGTTTAGCTACAAGTCTCTGTGGGTGAAGAGGGCAGAGAAGACAGAAAACAGTAACAATCTTCAGTATTTGAAAAAGGACAGGGACATGCCCTGAGAGGAGGAGCCCCTGAGATCACTGTTCCTCAGAATCAGGAATGAGATCAGGGCTCTGTTCCTCGGTCACAGAGGATTCTGTGCAGATGCCCTCTCAACCTCCCCTCCTCCAACCCTTCCCCACCGCCCAACCACCAGAGCCTTCGCACCCTTTCCTCCACTCAGGGGTCCTCCTCCTCCCAGCCTCACTCTCCCACCTGGGCTCTGAGGCCTCCTCCCAACTCCCACCTCCCAATAGAGGCCACTTTCTCCTGTTTGCTCACCATCTTGGCTCGACTTGGTTTTTCTCATTACCAAATAAACCTGTCCTGGGCCCCCTCCCAGGAGGAGTCCTCGTTGATCCTCTTCTTGCCTTTGGCTCCTTCTCCTGTCATCCATGGTTTTCTGCAGAGCCATCAACACTCACCGCCTCTCTCCAGTTCCTGGTTTTCCCAAACATGTGATCTAGTCCTGCTATTCGCAGCCAGGTTTCAACTTCCTCAGGGGGTGACCCATGGATACTTTTCACGGCCCCACCTCCCTCACGGCTAGCACTGCCTCGGAGAGGCTTCCTTCCCTGGGCTCTCTCCTGCTCTCCTGATTCTGCTAGACATGTTCCCTTCCTATGCCCCTCGGGGTTCTGTGCAAAACCTGGCCTCTTCTTACGAGACAGTCTTCCTGGGGGATGTCATTCATTCCTCACCTTCAGGTGCCATCTTTATGCTGATGCTGTATGAGGCTCCAAGACCCACCCAAATCTCTCTTCTCAGCTACAGACCCATTTATCCAACTACCCATGTGGCCTTCTCAAGTCAGGTTTCCCACAGACACGCCCAGCCTGCAAGTCCACGCTCAGCTCACCAGCATGCGGCCTGGCGTGCTGCCTGTGTCAGGGGACGGCACTGCTCCCCACCTAGCTGCTCAAGTCAGAAACCTGGGCATCATCTTGACTCAGTTGTTCCCCACACCACTGCCCCCCACATCCAATCAATCCCCTAGGCCTGTGAACTCTACTCCCTGAATGTCACTCAAATCCATCCAGTTTTCTCCTTCTGCACTACCATGCCCAGCCTAGGCCACCCAGATCCCCGTGGAGCCCCCAATGGGTCCCTGCTGTTCTTCCTACCCAGCCCAACTGCTCCCTCCATTAAAGCCCTCATGTTTCTAAAGCAGCAGTTTGGTCATGCCAGGGCCCTGCCCTCAGAACAGAGTCCAGATCAATCTGGTAGCCATGGCCCTGCAGGACCAACCCCTGCTCATCTCTCCAACGGCATCCCCCGATCCTCCCAATCTCTGCACCAGGGCTCTTCTCTGTGCCTTGCACACCTCTGCTGTACACCTGTCCACGTCCTCCTGCGCCCGACGGTCTCAGTTCAGTGACACTTCTCTCGTGAGAACAGAACATTCCCAGATTCCCTTGAACAGAACCCACAGCCCTTCCTATGTCCTGCAGAGAACCCCACATTCTCCCCCATAATCACACTTCTTATGCTAATTATCTGGATTCTCCCTTAAGCTGTTAATTCTATAAAAAGCAGCTCTATGTCTACTTTTATAATACTATAAAAACTAAAACTATGTCTACTTCTATAAAACTCTTCTATCCTCAACACCAAGAAGAGTGCCTGGCACAGAGTGAGCACTGAAATAAAGACACTAAAATACTTCTAAAATACACAGCAAATGAACGCTTCAAGTTTCCTCCTCCTTTCTTAAAATTTAGCCTATGTGCATGTCACAATTTGAACAAACAGAAGTAAAATCCATTCCATTCCTGGGTCCTAAATTTTATTTATGTTTATAGAATTTGATAATAATGAGAATCGCAGTAACAATAATATTGAGCAACTGCCTGGAGCTGGAGTGCTGTAAAGGAAGTTTACGTTTGTTATCATATTTATCCCTCTCAACAAGCCTGCTATGTAGCCCTTATCTCTGCAAACACAAAGTTTTAATAAGTGTGCATATAAATATGCAAGTGAAATAAGACCATGTGCCATAAACATGACTATGCTCATTTTACAAATAAGGGCCTTTCATCAATGAAAAAAGTGGAACTTTAAATGGAAAAAAAAGTGGAAATTTAAATGATTTGCCCAAAGTCACACAATAACTGTTAGAATCAAAATTCTGATTCTTTGTTGCATGGAAATTGTGGATATTACAATTTAAGTTTTAAAAATATACTTTTTTATTCAAGCAATATTTAACACTTATTATATCCAAGGTGCCAGCTACATGTAAAAAAAAATTCCATGACCACAGCCTCCATACAGGTACCATGAAGGGTGTTTTTCCACCTTCCTGAAAACTCTGTAGTCAATTAAGCTTGACGCAGAGGGAGACATTAAGAATTATGAATTATTTGAACTCCACAGGTCTATAATTCATTCTGAGCTAGTGACACTAAAGACGATTAATTCTAAATATCCATATAACAATGTCAGAAAACCAAGGGGTTTTCCTATAGGTAATGTATCACTCACAAGTTCCCAATTTCAATTAGACATGTGATCTATCATAAAAATATTTTATTTGGTTCCCTAGAACTGCGGTCCCCAACCCCCAGGCTGTGGAGCAGTACCATGTTTCCCTGAAAATAAGACCTACCCATAAAATAAGCCCTAGCAGGATTTCTAAGCATTTGCGCAATATAAGCCCTACCCCGAAAATAAGACCTAGTGATAGGCGTGGCTATGCAGCACATCTGCACAACCCATGCATTTCGTCGCGGAGCGGTAAAGAAGACGAGCAGCCCTTCTCATCTGCCCCATGAGAGCTCTATTGCTCAACAAGAGAGATTGGGGCCTAGGGTTCTAAAGGAAATAGAGTCTCAAGAAATTCAGGATGGAATTCGGGGTTTGGAGAGTTATGATGATGTTCCAGAAGAAGATGACTTAAGTATATTTGAATAAATGTAGATTGTTGTACGGTACTTAAAAAAAATAATACATTCCCTGAAAATAAGCCCTAGGGTATCTTCTTGAGGAAAAATAAATATAAGACTCTGTCTTATTTTCGGGGAAACATGGTACCTGTCCGTGGCCTGTTAGGACAGGGCCGCACAGCAGAAGGTGAGCAGCGAGCAAGGGAAGCTTCATCTGTATTTACAGCCACTCCCTACCACCTCCCTCCCTGCCCCCCACCCAGTCCTTGGAAAAGTTGTCTTCCATGAAACCACTCCCTGATGCCAAAAAGGTTATGGACCACTGCTCCTAGAACATTAGCAATATGTTATATATATAATATTATAATATATATTATAATACATATTATGGAGCTGGCCACCCATGATGATAATTATCACAATTCTTTAAGAAATGTTGCAAAGAGGACATTAAGTCTAAACAACAACATGTTTGCTTCATGTTACCTCAAAATATCTTCACCCCTCCTCCCCTTCTCCTTTCCTCTCTTCCTCCATCCCTTATTCTGTGTCTCCTTTTATGTTTCCCACATACACCCACACACAACAGAGTAAGTTCAATGCCACAGGTAATACAGGCAGCTCTGTGATATTAAGACCAATTTATCAATGTGAAGACAGCCTATGAATAAGGCTCTTCTTCCTCAAAACACTGCACAGAACAAAAGATTTAGGTAATCTAAGGCAGGAAGGGCGGGGCATTCAGTGCCAGGTAACACAGGAAGAAAGGGGGAGAGGCATTTCACATCTCTCCTGTCTTTGATCTCTGCCATTCAAAATCAACTGGCCCCCTGCTCAGTTAGCAGGACTCCATTCTGTAGGCTGCCGTCTTGGTTTCCCAGCTTTCTGGGCCCCTTGTCATCTCTACCCCCTGGACCTCAGAGGCTGCACCTCTCAGAATTAGCTGAGAACAGTGTCTGGCTCACAGCAGGCACTCAGTTAACATTTCTTGAACAGATGAACGAATAAATCTCCAGCGTTCGTTTCCGCTCACCCTCTCCTTTCACTGAGCCAGTAAGGACAAGCGATACACACTGTCAGTAGACTTGTCTGGTTTCTCCAGACAATACAGCACATGCTATAACACATAAAGGCTCTTTGGGTACCTTCTGAAAGCAGGAGCCTCAAAGAGTTGATAAAGCTAGCTTTTACCAAATACTTTCTTTTTGACTGACATGAAGAAACATGAAGTGTCATGCTGTCCTTTTGCAATTAAAAGTCTACATGCATTAACAGAAGATATTGTGATATCCTAATGGGAAACCTACTAGAAAATGACTAAACTTGAAGATTTCTTGAATAAGAAGCAAATGATTCAGAGTCCACTTAGAATTACCGAACAGGGAAGACACAGCAAAGCCTTGCATTAAACAAGAAGAGCATTTCCTATCACTGGACCCATAATTTCCAAGGGCCCTCCCTCTGCCTTCAAAGATATTAACACTGGGCCAGAAGGAGGACACCCAGTGAAGGTCCAGGCTCAGCCAAGTCAGGAGCTACTCTGTGTCTTAAGACCCTGATCTCAAGCAGGGTTAATGAAACCAATCCATACATTGATCAGTGTTTGGAAATGTTACAGTGCTCTGCCAAAGTAAAATACAATTAATACCTGGATGGAAGGTGACTAACATAGCCACAATGCAGAAAAAATACCCCTCATCCATCTCAGATAGGAAGCCTGAGCAGGTTGCCATTAAATGCTGACTCTGACCCAGCAATATCATACTTAGGAATATACTACTCATATTTAGGACTTCACTAAAGCATTATTTACAATTGCAAAACAAAGCCAAATTTAAAACCAATTAAACATCCATTCTTAGAAGACTGTTTAACAAATGATAGTACTTCATACAATAGAAGACTATGTAGTCACCGGATAGAGTGGATCTAAATGTATGGACGTGGGAAACATCTACAACATGTACATTAAGTGAAAATAAGTTGTAGAGAAGCATGGATGACATAATCTCTTTTACATAAAATAATGTATGCATAGTTACAGATACATGAAAATTTTAAAGTAGTTACCTCCGAGAAGAAGGAGGGAGTAACGAGGAGTGGGGAGGAATTTGTACTCTTCTGCCTTGCTTGGAGGTTTCATGAGCACATTTTACTTTTTTAACTCAAAGTATTACATTTTAAAAATAGCAAAACTGCAAGTTTTAATTTGCTTTTCCCTTTCTAAACTATCTATAAGCATGCAAAATATAACATTAGGACAGTGATTAGCAAATACAGTCCAGGATTATGTGCTATAACACACCAGGATCCTAGTTCTCCCTACCCCGCCAGGCCTATATTCTCACTCCCTCTCCCGCTCCTCAAAGATGAACTACACCACTCTCTCAACAGACCTAACCTATAGACTTTAATCCCAACCAAACTCCATGTTGACTAAGGACATTCTGAATTTCTCGGTAATTCCCCTGTACTTAGACATGCAGGGAAAAAAAAAACCACTGTATTCATCCTAATAGCATTTAACTGTATCTACTCCTAAATAACAGGGGTCTCAAACAAATAATCTGCATCATTCCCAAGGATAACTCAGAAGAGAGCAGGTCTTCTGATACCAGACCTAGGGGCTTTCCTTTATGGATTCAACTTGTCTCCTTCTTCCAAGAGATACAGGACCTCAACACTACAAACCTAGGTACAGAGGCTTCTGGCATTTTTGGTTTGTAGCAAAACAACAATTTACTGAATGGCCAAGGCTTCCAGGAACTCTGAATTCTACTCTCCTAGCTCAGATTTACCAAGTGTCCATTCCCTGATCTAAATTTCTCCTACCTATTTAATTTCATCAGTACTCTTTTCAGTTTTTGCATGAAACTGTCTTCATATCCCCCCCCAGTCAAACTATATTTACTGTTTGAGAAATACTAGTTGTTATTTTTCAAGCTAGTAAATAATAAAATTGAATTTTGGATAAAAATGAATTAATCTTCAGATTAGAACGTGTGTTTCCTTTTTGCCAAATATTTAACATTTTAAGTAGTTGTCTCTGACTAATATTTACAAGTCTTATATAGCAAGGAAATCGTCATTAATAAATGTAACACCATCTCTTAATATTAATATTAAACACATATTTTCTTAAACATTAAAGATTGTGATTAATAGTATTTCATTATTTTACTATGAAAATAGTGGTAATTCTGCAAATTCAATGTGCCATTTCCTATCTATGTGAATTATTTTATCAGACATTAAATTCACAAAAGAATAATATGAGAAAACTGCACATCCTCATTAACCATCAAAAAAAATGCAGACCAAATCAAGTTGAAACCATTTTTACCTAGCCAACTCAAAAAGATTTTTAAAAATGAGTTGGAAAGATAATATTCAATACTGGTAAAGTGTTGAGTGGCAGCAGTGTTTCCTAAACACTCAAGAAAGAGTAAATCAGAACAAACTTCCTGAAAACAATTTTGTATTTTGCAGCACATATTCAGAACCTTAAAAAAAAAAACAAAAAAAAACTTTTACAACTCACTAATCTTCTAGGAATCTGACCAAAGAAAATTGTCATAAATGCACAGGTTTACGTGTATGAATTTTCATCAGAGAACTGACTATAGAAGAAAACATGCAATAATCAGAAGATAATTAAATCATTATTTATGTAGCCATTAAAACTCATGTACCTCAATAATATTTAATGACATAGGAAAGGCTCATAATGTAATGTGACATGAAAAAAGATTATAAAACAATATGATAGCCAGGCACAGTGGCTCACACCTAAAATCCCAGCACTTTGGGAGGCCAAGGCAGGAGGATCACTTGAGCCCAGGAATTTGATATTACAATGAGCTATGATCGGGCCACTGCACTCCAGCCTGGGTGACAAGAGCAAGACCTTGTTCTAAAAGAAAAAAATATATAATAAAAATTTTGTTCAAATTATATAAAGGCATGTTTGTGTGTATGTGCATACAAGTGTATACATGCATACATACACAGAAAAAAAAACTAAAAGAATACTAAGACATTAACACCGGTTATTCCTGTGATAGAGAAGAAATAAAATTTTATTTTTCCTTTTTTCTTGCTATGTTTGAATTTCTTATATTAAACATTTATTACTACTTATACCCATTGGGATGGCTAGTCTCAAAAAATCAGAAATTAACTAGTGAGGATGTGAAGAAATTAGAACACTTGGGTATTGTTGGTGAGAATATAAAATGGGTACAACCACTATAGAAAACATAATGGTGGGTTCCTCAAAAAATTAAAAATGGAATTACAATATGATCCAACAATCCTACTTCTGGGTATATACCCAAAAGAACTGAAAGCAAGGTCTTGGAGAGATGTATCAATATGTACACCCATATTTATAGCAGCATTATATACAACAGCCAAGCAATGGAAACAACCCAAATGTTTATCAATAGATAAATAGATTTTTTAAATGTGCATATCCATACAATGGTATATTATTCAACCTTAAAAAGAGAGAAAGAAAATTCTGGCTGGGCGAGGTGGCTCACGCATGTAATCTTAGCACTCTGGGAGGCCGAGGGGGGAGGACTGCTTGAGGTCAGGAGTTCGAGACCAGCCTGAGCAAGAGCGAGACCCCGTCTCTACTAAAAAAATAGAAAGAAATTAGCCAAACAACTAAAAATAGAAAAAATTAGCCGGGCATGGTGGCGCATGCCTGTAGTCCCAGCTACTAGGGAGGCTGAAACAGAAGGATCGCTTGAGCCCAGGAGTTTGAGGTTGCTGTGAGCTAGGCTGATGCCACAGCACTCTAGCCCAGGCAACAGAGTAAGATTCTGTCTCAAAAAAAAAAAAAAGAAAAGAGAGAGAGAGAGAGAAAGAAAATTCTGATATGTGGTACAATGTTACAGGCTGAATCATGTTCCCCCAAATTTCATATGTTAATGCCCTAACCCCCAGCATCTCAAAATGTATTTGGAGGCAAGGTCTCTGAAGAGGTGATTAAGTTAAAATAAGGTCGGTAGGGAAGGCCCTACTACCCACTTGACCCACCTACTACCCTTACGAGAAGAGGAAATTCAGACACACACATATAGACATAAGGGCTGCCTGTGCACAGATGAAAGGCCATGAGAGGAAGCAGCAAAAGGGCCGCCGTCTACAAGCCCAGGAGAGAGACCTCAGTGGAAAGCAAACTGGCTGACATCTTGATCTCGGACTTCCAGCCCCCAGAACTGTGAGGAATAAATTTCTGCTTTGAAGCTGAAGCTCAGTCTGTGGCATTTTGTTAGGACAGCCCTAGAAAACTAATATATACAACAGCATGGGCAGGCCTTGAGGACATTAGGCTGAATGAAGTAAGCCAGCCACAAAAAGATAAATTCTGCATCATTCCACTTAGAAGAGGTGCCTACAATAGTCAAATCCATAGAGACAAAAAGTAGAAGGGTGGTTGCCAGGGGCTTAAGGGAATGGGAAATGAGAATGTATTGTTTAATGGTATTGTTTCAGTTTTGCAAGATGAAAAGACATTGGTTGCACAATAATGTGAACGTACTTAACACTACTGAACTGTACAATTAAACATGATTAATATTGTAAGTTTCTTTTTGTATTTCACCACAATTAAAAAAACATAAAGTAGCAGATCTGAGCTTTAAAAATCCTGTTTCACAACTAAAATGTTATACATATTTTATTAATATTTAAGATAAAATACTGTTATTTTCCTGACCAGTAATCAATAGTAAAATAACCATATTCTAGAAGTTTATACGAATTGTGCAAAATCATTTGCCATTAGGAAACTGCAAAATAAAAAAATGAGATACCACTACATACCTACTGGAATGGCTAAAATCCAAAAAGCTGATGATACCGCTGGAGAAGATGTAGAGCTGATTGGAATATAAAATGATAGAACTGCCCAGGAAGACAGTTTGGAAATTTCTTAGAAATTAAACATAGCTTCACCAAGCAATCCAGCAATCATGCTCCTAGGTACTTACTCAGGAGTGACTTGAAAACTTATGTCCATACAAAATTCTGCATGCAAATGTTTATAGAGGTTTTATTCATAATTACCCAAAACTGAAAGCAACCAAAATGTCCTTCAAATAAATAAGTGGATCAACCATCCATGATATATCCATAATGGAGTATTATTCAGCAATAAAAAGAAATGAGTAATCAAACCACAAAAACACATAGATGAATCTTACATGCATATTGTTAAGTGAAAGAAGCCAGACTGAAAAGCTATATGTGGTATGATTCCAACTATATGACAGTCTAGAAAAAGTGAAACTAGAGAGTGGTTTCCAGGGGCTTGGGGACAAGAAGGTTAGATATGGAGATGTCTGGAGCACAGGAGATGTTTTAAGGCAGTGAAACTATTATGTTAATATATGATACCGTAACAGTGAATATAAGATATTGAGCATTTGTCAAAATTCACAGAACTCTATAAGCACAAAGAGTAAACTTTAAGTCTCATTTAGGAGATTAGGGGATCCCAGGAAGGAGAGCATAATGTGATAAGAGAATCTATATATATTTCAGTGAAAACACCTCACTGAAAAGTGTGAGGAAATAAAGTAATGACCTAAATAACAACCTGGGAAATAAGTGGAGCATGTAAGAAAAAGGCAAAACGAAGTGAATAAAAGATCTGCACTCTAGTTGATAAGCCTGTTTCCCAATGGGAGTACAGGATAATAATTCTGAAACTACTATATATGTATCCTGAAACTGAAGAAATTAAGTAAATAGATGATGGATCCCAGGTTTCTAATGTTGAAATGAGAGGTTACATATAAGCAAGGGAAGAAAGCTAGAATGGTTCACGTGATAAACGGATTAGAGTCAGAGACATCAGTATGAACTCAATAGCTTCTATGTTAGCTTAGTACAGGTAGGTGTTTACATATATAAATATTTTACGTATGTATAATACACAGATTAGTATACACACACATATTTCCTTGCTCTGTCAGCTGAGTGGGCCTACACCCTGATAGCAACAAGCATACCTATTATCCAGATCTCAGTTTCCAATGCTACTCTCCAATAAAAGGAACCAGAGCTACTTGGAAAAAGGCTAAATCATCTAACAGTGGGGCAAAAAATGTACAAGATAGGCCCAAAGCAGCTTGTGGTGCAGAAAGCAAGAAATGCTCAAAACAACAACACAATAATGTTGTGTGTATATCAAAGGGATGCAGTAGGCAACTCAAAGAGTTCCCTATGGTTAAAGCTGGAGCAATTTGAGCAACAAAATAAAGCAGTATTGGATTATAACCCAAAGTATAAAACAAATATTCATTCGAGTGCAGGTGTCTTTTTCATAGAGTGACTTTTGTTCTTTTGGGTATA
>VBSM01002608.1:100103891-100125567 GCA_008086735.1 Cheirogaleus medius | reverse complement strand
CCGTAATATTTGTACCCCCATAATATGCTGAAATAAAAAAAAATTTAAAAAAAACCCAAATATTCATGAGTATGCACTGACAAAAATAAATGATTAAATAAATAAATAAATAAATGGGGGTGGGGGCAGATGAATCTCTCATTCAGAAGAATTCCAAATAATTTACGTAGATACTCCACCCTTAAGGAAGTGAAGCATAACACCACACTCTTTAAGAACTACAGCTATAAGCAACAACATAGATAAATCTCAGGAACACAACAGTAAGTGTTATGTACTGAAAGTATTGTATATTGAAAGAAGTAATACAGAAAACACCTACTATACAATTATATTTCTATGATGTACAAAACAAGCAAACTTGGTATTCATCATAATGGTTACCTCTGGAGAGAAGGGAAAGAGTAATGATGAGAAGGATGCCCAAGAGAGATTTCTGAGATTCTAACCCATGTTCAGTTATACTTCATCAATAATCTATGTTCTGTCAATGTTCTAATCAACTCAATTAAGTCTACTTGACCCTGCTTCATACTGTATACAAAATCAATTTCAGAAGAAGAAAAAAAGAACCTGAAATTGATTTTGATATAATGTAGGGATCAAGTATAATTTTTTTTCATATGGTGATCCAACTAACCCACTAATGATTAAAAAGACCATTATTTTCCCATTGCTCTACAATGCCAGAAATGTATTTTTCATACATATTTTGGAATCAACTTGCCAATTTCTACACATAATTCTATACACAATTGTTGGAATCTGGTTTGGGAACAAGCATGCCATATTCTTGCATATGCCATATCCATATGTCCTCCTTGCCAAATGTGGAAGCAGAGAGATGGAGCATCCCTTCACATGGGTCCCTGAGTGAGGTCAATGCTGCAAAGACTCCCAACCCCATCAACACATGATGAACATGCAGTGAGAGCAAGAAATAAACCTCATCATCAAAAAATAAAAATTCTATGACCCTAAAATTTAAGGTAGGAGGAAGGGTTGGAAGGGAAAGATTTAAGATTAACTGTGCATTTATTTTAAATATCTGAGCTATGATCAACTTATGTGCATACGTATACTCACACACACAAATATGGGATACATAAATCCTCAATTCTGCATGGAACATCTGAGCTAGTCGCAATGCTCTGAAATTAACTCAAACCATTTACCAGATGGTAAATTCTGGAAATAAACTTAAAATACGCAAAACAATACTATCTGATGTTTATATGAAACACAGAGTACCTAATTATAACTTCACATTTTAATTTTGAGAAGAGGAAATAATATAGAATTTTTATATCTAATAGTAGCTTTGAATGATAATCAATTTTGATTTGCAAAAAGGTCTATGTTTTGTTAACAAATCAGCAATTCCCATTTGCTATTTTTATTGGACAATAAAAGCCATATGGGCTAAGAATTCATCGGGATTAATAAAAAAGATGTAAATTCTTATAAAACAATGTTCCGTGAAACTTTTTTAGAACCTCTGCAACAGTCTTTTGTGTATATCAAATTAAGATTTACTATATAATAAAATTATGTAGTAATAATATACAACCTCTAACTGAAGTCAAATGATTCTTCAACATTTATCCACTGCTGCACTGCAGCAGGGACAAAACATGCCAGGAAATTCTCATAATACATATTATATAGGGCACAGAATTATTTTGATTTAATTCTCGATAAGAAGTGAAGCAGTAACTTGTTACTTTAGACTGGCAAATCAATATCAAATGCTTGTTCTAAGATTGGTTATCACTCCAGTCATGCAAGTAGCTTGAAAAACTGACATATTAGCATTGACAAAAGGATTGCTCTATTTGTTTTTCAAAGGCTTTCCTGCATGACTCTATACTTAGTTTTATGCCAAAGAAAATCAATCTCTTTATTCAACTTGTCAATTAGAAAACACGTGTAGAAACAATGATTTTACTGCAACACATAAAAGCACACTGAATAATAACATATGAAACAGAAATATAAAATAGCATTTTATATAAAATATACACATACAACTAAGAATTAACAGGCACATAAATAATAAAATTAACATAATGTGAATATAGATTTAAGTGTAAAAACAAAGTTAAATATAACAATTAAACCTAATGGACAAAAATCAGTTCCACAGACTTATTCTCTTCCTCAGTTTTCAAATACACCAATCTCTTTTCATTTCAGAATTTTTAAAAAAAATCATTAGAAGGACTAGTTTCTTCCAACACAATGAAAGTCCACAGACACCAAATTTTATTTTTTTTATTAATCTACAAAGACTATGCTTTCTAGATGGATGATAATGCTGGCACACTTATATCATAATATCAATAAAAGAAACATTTCTCTTTAAAACAAGGATTTTGAGTGACTCTAAATTATACTTTACATAACAACAAACAGCAAAATGCAGATGCCTGGCTTCTGATCCAGTGGCTATAAAAAGAGCCCCCAAAGAGGTATACATTGGATACCAAGGTAGAAAGCAACATAATATAGAGATCTAATTATCACCTAAGTTCCCTCATTTCATCAAGGTCACTCAAGTTCACCCTGTATAAAGTATTGAATGTCACCCACATTAACTGTCTCGTGTGAGTTTTCTTTTAATGGCTGAGAATTGTCAAGCCCCAGGGCCTGGAAAGGAGTCAGATCCTTGTCCTGGTGTCCATTCCCCTGGAACCACCAGACTTTAGATGTCCCCAGACCTCGGCTACCTATATCCCCAAGGCCACCAAAACGGCACTACTACACTGCTCCACACCACCAGGCCACGAACAATGCACCTGAGTTCCAGCCACACGTGGCTCTTGTCACTGAGGCTACATTCAATTGCCTCCATTCAAATTTTAGTCTTTGGGCACCTATGGAATTACACTCATGCACAAGTGGAACATGCATTGAGGAGGGCTCAGGCCAAGACCTAACCATACCTCACACCAGTTGTGCCACAACAAGGATGTTTATAAAGCATATTTCACCCAACTAGTAGCACCCTATGTGAAGACTTCTGTTATGCTAAAGAAATCCTCACTAAGACAACTTTTTGCCTATCCTGGCATACTGCTGATGTACAAGGAGTTTCCACCAATGAACGGATCACTTTTATTTAACAGCAGTAACCAGACATATCCATTATGAATAAAAATGATTGCCGCAGAGGATGGTGACTCTTCAGTGAATTAAAGATGACCACTGAGTTCTTATAAATGAAATAACCTAATCACTTTTTGACCAATCTTAGCCAAGAAGCATATGGGTACACATACCAGAAAGTATGGTGTAATAGAAAGAACACTACTTAGAGTCACAGGATCTGGGCTTTAGTTTCAACTCTGCCTTTTAGTTTAACTTAACACTTAAAGAGCAAGAACCTTCCTTTGCATCTGTATATCCTGAGTACCTAGCAGCGTCTGCAACACTGTGGACCCTCACTGAGTAATTGCTCAATGAAAAAACAGGGGAACATATAGGATGTGTGTGATCTTAAGCACCCAACATCCCTGGGTGTAAGTTTCCAAATCTTCTAAAACAAGGACATCATAATACAATGCATGCCTTTTACATCCGGTTGTCTTGACAACAAACTGAAGAAGTAGATATGAAAGTTATCTGTTAACCATACAATACAGTATGTTAACGAGGGTATGCTCTAAGTAAAAAGTCATTCTTTGAACAGATGGGGTGGTAGCAACGAGGGCACTTCAAGGAACATGGCTTTCAAAAGTCCAGATTTTCCCTCTGTCCCTTGAAGCTACTGATCCACCTCTTGGCTTGAAAAGATGTTCAACTCACTGAGAGAGACAACTGATATGGTTCTAATCAAAATCAAAAGTGTGTGCCAAACTCTAAAAAATAAAGTACTTAAAAAAAGAGCTTATTAGACTCTCTTCTGTCAACAGTCACCCCTCATGAATCTCCCCACTACTGTGGACGGCGCCACCATCCTCACAGTGCACAGGGTTTGCAGTGCCTGCCCTTCCCTAGCCACATCCAACTTCTACTTAATAATCTCAGGATTGCCCACTGATTACCCATGCCCATTCGTATCTTACCAACTTCTCTAAAACCTAACTTCATATCATTACAAATCCATGAGGACCTTCAATAAACCTACTTTTGGGTTTTGGAATAATAGGTAATATATTTGGGGAAAAAAATACATTTTCATCCTACCTCATATTAAAAATCAATTCCAATGTGTTAAGGAATAATTATTATTAAATGAAGTCATTTTTTAAAAAGAGAAGAAAATAAGGGTCTGGCATTCCCCAATAATTAAAGCAATGAAAGAAAATGCAAAAAAAACCTGACATATTTGACCATGCAAAAATATAAACTTCTATACATCACAAAATTACCACAAAGTTAAAGCATTAAGGATAAACTGGGCAATAAATATACAACATATAAGAGAAGGGGTAATAGTCTTATTTTACTTAGCTCTTGGAAATAAAGAAAATGGTTTTAAAAATTACATAAATATGAGTTGGGACATGAACAGTAAGTCATTTGGGGGAGGGGAGAAAATAGCTAAACGTACAAAAAAGCAGCAACTTATCAGTAATCCCCCAAAAAAGAAAAAAACAAATGATAGAGAAATATCGTTTTACTAACAAGTGTAACCCTCAGAAGAGACACTAGTGCAGAGCAGCAGGGGGTCTCACCTGCTCCTGCTGGGAGCCAAACAGGTCAGATCTTTCTGAAGGGAAATCTGGCAATAGAGCAAAAACTTTACAAAAGCTCACATCCTCCAATCAGTAATTCTACTGTTAAGAAATGTTATTAGGGGGATGGTCATGCTTGAGGCTCTGCCTCGAGGGGGGAGGGGGGCATGGGCAATATACGTAACCATAATATTTGTACCCCCATGATATGATAAAATAAAAAAATATATATTATAAGTGATTCAACTTGGAAATAAAAATAAATAAAAAGAAATATTATTATAGAAATTATCAGCAATGTGTGCAATGATTTCTGTACAAGAATGTTCGCCATAGCACATGTTCACGTAACAGCCAAAATATTAGTATTAGGAGAAAAACATCTAAATGTCCAACAGAAGAATAAACAAGTGATGGTGCTTTCTTGTAACTATTGTGAATGTGTTTTCAAGGAAAATATAATGATATTTAATGATAATCACTCACAATGTTAGTGAAGATGCAAGATTCAAAACTATATTTGGTGTGATCTGAATACAGGGGGAAGAGCCAAGCATAAATACACATATTACTTTTATACACACACGTGTGTGTGTAAGGTCAAGGACAGTACTCTCAACTTCAACCTGAGTGTCTTTGTGGTTTTTGTTTTGTTTTATAATTATCGGATTCAAATCTCTATAGACTCTGAAATCGCAATGGGTAAAAGAAAAATTTTCAAAGTCAGTATTTCAAATTAGAAAACTCTTGGCTTTATTTCTTCTCACCTGAGAAGTCCTCATCAAGTCATTAAGGGAAGAGAAAAAAGGAAGACATGGCAAAGACAACACAGCCATCAGACCTCTGAAGTCAAAAACAGAAGGATCCAGAGGAGGCTCCTGAGGACACAAACCCTGCCTGCTTCCCCTCCACGCTAAGGTCACTGTCTGGTCTTACTCCCAAAGGTTTACCAAACAAACCACCTGGACTTGAAGCCCATTCACTTTGAGATTCCAGCCTCCCAGCAAAAATCAAGTTGTCTTAAATTTTCCTCAAATTGAAGAAGAAAATCTGGAGATATCAATAACTCCCCCCAAAGCAATATACAAATGCCTATCAAAAAGGGAAGGGCTGTGCAGAACAAAAAGCGTTTTACAGAAAGAAGAGTAACCAATCTCAACCATGTTGTGAGCTAATAATACAAAGAGGGCTTTGATTTTATTTCTCATATATTTTATAAACACTGGAGAGTGTTGGTGAAAGACATCACGTGGCCTCCAGTCAGGGAGCAGCTGGACCAGCCCAAAACCTTCCCATGATTTTACTCGTGACACATATATGCACAGAAAAGTCTGCCACATAACAAAGCATTAAAATGATTTCCTTTGTATCTATGGGTCATAGGACTATGCAGCATGTTTTTCTTCTTCTTTACAGGTTTTCTACTTTTGAATTTTCCTGAAATTAATCCATTTTACTTATATAGTGAGAAAAAAAATTATACCAATGTTTAAAATGTTAATTAGTTCAATGAAATACCACCGTCATTTCACTTTCCGGCTCAAAAATCTACAATGGCTTCCCAGTAGCTATCCTGTCCTACAGTCCTTCAAGTATTTTCTACCAGACTTGATGCCCAGAACAAAAGGCCCCTTCATGCATCCAAACTCTAGACTCCCAGGACGGCTCCCCGGTGTGTCATGTTCCTTCACACCCACACGCCTTTGCTCACCTTCTTACTCTGCTTGGAATGCCTCTTCTGTCTCTCCTCCCCACATCTCACTTACCGGCTGGCTCTGCTGAAAGCTCCCTCCTCTTGGAAGCAGTCCCTGACCTAACTGCTTGTTGCCTCCTCCTTCCTTGTGCTCACATTTAATACACACTAGTTTTCGTTTTTCTGCCTAGCACAGGAACTCATTTTTGTTCTCCCCAGCACTTAGCTCAATGCTTGTTTGTCAAAATGAGTTTTCATCATCTATTTCTTACAAATCTCCAATGCACAACCTCAGCCTAGCAAACATCTGCCTTGACATTAAATAAAACCACTACGAACCCAATACCTGTGTATGGAACTTCATTTTTCTGAATGATCAGTACCCGTCCCCCTTTTTCACGACCCTCAACACTCTTTCACAGGAAGCCTCCCTGCATTGGCCAATGTTATTAAATAATGTGACGACTATTGCTTACCACCTTTCCCATTAGACTGCAACCTTATTAAAGAAAGAAAATGTGAATGTTACTTGGGATTCCATCTCCCCTGAGATCTTGACACAGTACTCTACACAAAGAAAGACTTCTAAACCAACAACTGCAGTATTCCTTTGCTCTGAGAAAGAGTTTCCACCAATCGTTTTACTCATTCAGCCAATACACATTGAGTTTCAAAAGCTCCAAACACTGCTGGAGACTTCCCTCCCCTGTCAGTAAGAGGCAGAGGGAAAACAATATTATGGACCCCTTTTCCAGTCGTTAGCAATAGGACAAATGAAAATGTCCCAGTTTTATCAATGACTTCAGAGGACCACCACAAACCCCGGAGAGCAGGGTGTCAGGGCGGCAGTCAAGGCTGATGACGGGTCACCTGCCTGGTGAGGGCTGTGCAGAGGTGGGGCTCTGACGCACCTGCTACATTCCCTTGCTACCAATAGGCTTGCCTTTTCTCTCAAGGATTCTGTCATGGACCATCACAAATAAACGCAGTGTTAGACAACACGGTTTCAGGGCTTGGGGAAGTCTTGCTATTTCAGACCGGTGGGGAAGTCAGACTGAGCAGTGATGGGCAGATCCTGAGAGGAAGAGAGAACTCCAGTTGGGGTTCCCTCCATGTACCCTCCATGGATGCCACAAGACACATCGCTCCAGTGGATCGAGTGGTACTCAGGCTCACAGTCAGCACAGTCAAGACATCATTGGGGTTAGAGCCTCCTCTTCATCAATCCAGGTCTCTGGGTCTTCCTAAGCAAGCCAGCACAGACAGAGCCAAAGCTATGTGCTAACGCATACCTCATGAGTGACAGAGCTGTGTGTGACTGATGGCTCTACAAACAACATCTCGGCAAAGGAGTTCAGTAACAGCCTCCCGAGCACAAGATATTCTCCAGCTCCATTAAAGTGGCAGATGGGTTCATATAGAAACTACCAAATGAGTGTCTTTACAAAGGTATGGCTTCAACCCCTGCTGAGCTTTAGGGAGCAGAGTATTTCTGACATATACCTGGGAAAATTCCTCACTCATAAGTAAAGATTACATATGCAGGGGCATTGTTGAAGCTTACCTAAAAGTGTAATGCTAAGCAAAATATTCTGTTAACAGTAAAAGAAGTATCATGATTTTAATTCTGGAGTGCTAAGTCACCTAATCTTCAGTGTTTTGTGTTCAGATGACAGGCAGGAAGCCAAAGCTAGAGTTTATGCTTGTCCAATTAATCAAATAACCTCTATGCCACTTATCCTTACAATTGGCATGAGAAAAGCCCCCATGTGCCCCCAAATCATATAAATTCCATGGTTTCCTATTCATTAAATCCAGGTTGGCCTATGCTGATATGTCATATTTTGACACGTAGCCACAAGGGATATACAATCAAAATTAAGAGGAGACCTCAGCTAAAATTGGCATGCCCTACTCGAATGAACAATTTATACTCACGCATAGATAAAACTGCATATATCTTCTCCAAATGATGAATATTAAACTGTTAGAAACACAGAGAGATATAATTCATTGACTCGTTTTTGCATAAAACATTTCTTTTAGCTTGCAAACATACAGAGGGGACATTTGCATCATGGCAAGTACACAGGCCGTAATTACATACAGACTTTCAATACTACTATCATCACAATAGTTATTGAATAAACCTGCAGTATTAATAAAATCACATTTTCCTCTTGCTTTAAGCCCTCCCCTGGCTTCCCTTTGCATTTAGAATAAACTTCCGACACTCGCCCTTGCCTCCCCAGCTCTGTGATCTGGCCCACACCTGCTCGCTGAACCCATCTCTACCACCCCCACCCCACCCCAGACTCTCCAAATTCTAGCCCTGCCCCACCATGGCTCATTCCTCCCTGCCACGCTGCCCGTCTTCCTTTGTCCTTTGTCCCTTGAACAACAACTGGGAGAAAGGCCCTTGTCCCTGCTGTTTTCTTTGTTTGAAAGGCTTTTCCCCAAAACCTCTGTGTGGCTAGCTTCTCAGATCTCAGGTCAAATGTCACCCCAGGGAGCCAGCCCTCCCCCAACAGCCCCATGAGTGCCACCCTCTGCCTGCAATCACCCACGTCCCCATCACCCATTCTTCTTTCTCTAGAGCATAAATATATCCCAATCTGAAATGTGTTGTTTTTTCCTCATCATCTGGCACATAAGCTCCCATAAGAAAGTAGTTCGCTTTCACTGCTGTTTCTCAAACTGTGTCTGGCGCACAGTAGGGTCCACAAGCAACACCTGTTATACAGATGAATGCTGTATTAGAAGGTGGATAAAGCAAGTGACAGACACAGACCTGCCCCCTCGGAGCCACCTAAAGACTGAGAAATGAATAAACGAATAGCCAAGAAACACAGCGGAAAAAAAACTAGCAGTTGCATACTAGATTATGATTAAGCAACCAAAGTTATCCAAATGTATCCAACATGCATAAATTATTTAATAAAATAAAGATGAGCCATGTGAAGATGCTAATGACCTGAGCCGGGAGGGCTCTGTGAGGTTTGAGAATGAGAAACCCGACGAACTTTCTAACACGGTGTTTGGCACGCCTGGGATATCACAGTGCTCAATACGTACTGCTGAATTTTGAAATTCTTAAACGAATAAAACTTTAAAATGTTATTTTAGCTTTCTTAATGAATATTTTTAAAGATCATTTCTCTATAATTCCTACTGATGTTTCTCTCTGGCATAAATACCAGATATGTGGCTATTAGAGTAGAAAAATCATCCATGAATACAGGTAAGACAACTCAGAAGAATTTTCTTTTTTTAAACAGGGAGGTTTTTTCTTTTTCTTTTTCTTTTTCTTTTTCTTTTTTTTTTTTTTTTTTGAGCCCTACAAATTTCAAAAAGGCTTTGCAAGTGCAAACAGACTTCAGGTTTTTCACATTCCTCAAGCCCAGAAACTGGGACATGAAAATGCCAGGAACCCTTTCAATATCTAAACCATGTGATAAATGCAAGAGAAACTCTCCAACGACCAAGATTACTCCTGTGGTGCTGCCAAAGAACCAGATGCTTCCTTCAAAAGCATATTGATTTGGCTTTGAAAAAACCTGAGGCCTCAGCCTCACACAGGAAGGGCAGGTGGGATGGCACAGTGTAGGATGCATGTCCCCAGTTGCCTCAGCAAGCATCTCCTTCTGACAGCAATGCCATACTACTCCCAGGCTTGCAGACATGTGCAAAATCCATGGCTTTGCTATGTCTGAGGACTGGGATTGGAAATAGTTGGTCTAGGGCCATGCAAAATGAATTCATGGGGAGACAGTGTTATTGAAAAAGATGCAACATAGCTTCACTGCACTTGAAATTTTTATCTTCAGAGAAATTGAATATAGATCAAGGGGGAAAAAAGAGCTGTATTCAAAAAGAGTTTCATGATACAGGACGCTCGAAAATAAAAATGTTCTTAGGCAATGCATACGACAAAGAGCAATTGTTATCACTACTGCCATCTACCAAACTATCAACTGTAAAATCTTTCTCCTTAATCATGAGCTTTTAAAAGGCTCTATTCATGTACACGCATTTTCACAAACTCTTGTGAAACTAGCGTGATGACTTGGCTTAAAATAATAAATCCAAAGGGTTTTTATGGTGGTCGTTGTTGAGATTTTTTTGTGATTATTTTTGAAGAAAGCCGAGACCCCATTTCTACATTGGCAGCTTCTCAGTGGAGCTCATCCACGTTTAAATTTGCTGCCAAAATTATTTTTCAGTATCTGTAACCCCGGTCAGCCCCCTGAGAGTATGTGTGCTCTGGGCTTTCACAATTAGCTGGCTCACACCTGAGCATCTCTGTCTCTGGTAATTAGAGCTCACCCCGGCAGTTTCCTTCCCATCCAACCCGCCCACCAGGCTAGGACTGAACACATCGAGGAGCTGTGACTGTGAGTTTCACTGTGCTGCCCTCCTCTCTCCCTTCCCCTTCCCCAAGATGCTCGGGGTTCTCAACTACACCACCGGGGCCTGAAGGATGGGCTCCCTGTCCTCGTTCCCATCCTCTCCCGGCACTGAGCAGGACCCCTCGCAGGGAAGACAGCTCATACACATTCATTACAGGCAGTAACGACACCCATACATTCATGTACTGCTATGTGTTTTGAAGGAAATAATTCTTTCTGTTTCCATCTGTCACTGTCCACTAAGATACAAATACTGGGGATGGTACAAAGAGAAAACCTCTCCATGAAAAGACGGAATTCCAGAATACCCCTTTCTCTCCAACTCCTGTACATCTGTCTGTCCGAGTTACAGAGCGATGAACCTCAATTTGTTTTCTTCAAGAGATTTTTCATTCTCAACACCAAACTTACTCACTTTCCTGACTCGCTTCAGTAGCCAACAGCCAAAAAATAAATACAATTCCCTAGGCAATAAATAGAAAGGCATACACTCTCACTTTTTTCTCTGAGTTAGCCCGATGTTTGCCGGTTCCCTGGCCAAAGGATGATCGCGTGGAATTCAATGAGCATTCAATACAACAAACGTATCAGCCACCTGCAGGCTGGCCTCAATTACTTTGGGGATAACTGATATGTTTATAGTCCTTCACAAATAACCCATAGATGCGCCAAAGAAGAAAAAGAAAACAGCATTGTCCGTTCCGAAGCCCCATGGACCCCTTCTAAACACCAGAGCTATTGGGTTGCCATCTGGGTGTCCAGCAGCTCGGACCACGTGAAGCACAGGAGCACACGTGGAGGGGTAGACGTGGGCACGGTGGGGGGACACGTGCAGATGGCGATCTGCTCTGGAGAAAGTGCTCAGCCCAGAGGACCATTTCCAATCTCATCAGCAGAGGTTCCTGAGCACTTTCTCAGCCCACGCTGCCACGCTCCTGAAACGCAGGCCTGCAATGGCACTGGTCTGAAAGGAGGGCAAGAGGAAGGGAAGAGAAGGGACAAGCCATGCAATGGAGCTGGGGGACAGAGGGGGTGAGGAACCAGCTGTTTTCTTTAACCAAGTGGCTGGTGGTAGCCAGGGAAGACCGTGAAATCTCCATAGAAAAACGAGGCGACTGATGAGCTAGGGGGCAGTGAGTGCCGGCAGTTACTACCCACCAAACGTCAGGTTTTTACCAGTGCTCTTGTTCTGCCTCTAACAAGCACAGAAAACAGCCAAGCAACTGCAGACCAATTTACTTCTTAATAATAAGAATAGCTACTGTTATTGAGTTCTCACGGTATGTCAGGTACTCTGCTAAGAACTGCCTTGTATATTTCTCTTTAAGGTCATCAATAAGTGAGAGCTTTCAGAATATATAGCTGATCCTTGGGCCCTTGAACACATGGGTTCAAACTGCGCAAGTCCACTTATACACAGATTTTTTTCCAATATTACAACTGGTGTGCCTGCCTCCCCTCCCACCTCCTCCACCTCTGCCACCCCAAGACAGCAAGACCTCCTCTTCCTCCTCCTCCTCAGCCTACTCAGTGTGAAGTCAACGAGGATGAAGACCTTTATGATGATCCATTTCTACTTCCTTACGATTTTCTTAATAACATTTTTTCTCTAGCTTTACTGTAAGAATGCAGTATATAATATACATATAACATATAAAATATGAGTTGATTAACTGTTTATGTTATTGGTAAGGCTTCTGGTAAACAGTAGGCTATTGGTAGTCAAGTTTTTGGGGAGTCAAAAATTGTGCACAGATTTTCTACTGCACAGGGGTCAGCACCCCTTAACCCCTTCATTGTTCAAGGGTCAACTGTATATACTCCTGGGTTCAAACGACAGCTCTACTACCTACTGATCAAATTACTTAGGACAAGTAACTCAACTTTCAAAAGAAAGTTTATCTGTCAAATGGGAATAACAGAATTAATAATGTATGTAAGGCATACACTTAGCTTGGCGTGGACAATGATTATAACCACTAACATTTGCATAATACTGTATTTACCCTATAGCTCTATACACACAAACATAACCAGGCACAAGAAAGGTAAAACAATGCGACCAACCCCACAGCAATCAGCGGCGACATCAGGATTCAAACCTAGGATGTCTGGCGCCAGAGTCCATGTTCTCAACCACTGTACTACAATGCGCCTCAAGCCAATATTCAATACATAGTAGGTGTGAGGCTGAGGGAAAGGAAGGTAAGGAAGGGATAGGAAAAGCAGTCCTCATGTGAAAATTCAGTTTTGAGTGGCACTGTCAGACTGGGTGGGGTCCTCTCACTGCTTAGTCTCCTAACTTACACTCATTGCTTCTAGTTTCCCATCGAATGGGAGGGAGGGAGGGAGGGATTGTATTTCTCTAGCAAGGTGGTTCTAAGGAGTAAATAATCACATACCAATGTTAGTCATATCAAAATTTATTTTAAGATAAATTATTTGTTAACCTTAATTGTAAATGTAACCTTACATTTACATTTTGGTCAAGGCTAAATAAAATACAGTATATATTCGAATATATAAAAAAACAGGGCTGTAACCAGACTACCACGCACTCTCAGAGCCAGGAATATAGAATAGGCACCAGCCCTCTGTTCAACGGCTCTCGAACAGTAAGGGCAGAAATCTGCCTAGAGTTGGAGAGACAAGTGCGTGCCTTTATTTCATCACACTGAACCTTGATAAAGAAAGTGTCTAAATTATTTCAGAATAGAATTTCTCAGGGTGAAAACAAATCTATCACTCCTCTTAACAGAGCAAAAAAAAAATCTTAAAATAATGATTTTAATGGGAGGGGGGAGGAGGGGATGGGTATATACAAACATAATGAGTGAGATGTGCAACGTATGGGGGATGGTCATGCTTGAGGCTCTGCCTCGAGGGGGGAGGGGGGCAAGGGCAATATACATAACCGTAATATTTGTACCCCCATAATATGTTGAAATAAATACATAAAAAGAAAAAAAATAATGATTTTAAAAGATTTGAAAAGATAGATCTACACTTTCCATTATAGTAGCCACTAGCCACATACGGTATTTAAATTTAAATTAATTAAAATTAAGTTAAATGAAAATCTCAGCTTCTGAGTCCTGATGGCCACATTGCAAGTGCCTGATAGCCACACAAAGCCAGTGGCAACTGTACTGGACAGCACAGATATAGAACACTGTCATCATCGCTTAAAGTGGTATTTGAGCAGAGCTGATCCAGGTACTATGTGGACAAGTCACATTTCCCTTAAAATGTGCTTTATGCACCATATTTGAAACACCGAACTTCTTAAAATATGTGTTACTACCTTATTACTCCATGAGTTAGGCAGTCCTTCCCCTTTGTTCCTGGGCTCCTTCATAGTAGTGACCTGAGGTGAATGCAATCACTGACTCACTTTTCCACCTCCCCGACAAGACTGTGAGCTCCAGCACTTAGTAGATGCTGCGCCTTAGAATTCTCAAGGGCACAACACAGACCCTGTCCTTATAACCTGACCATCCTCTACCGCTAGGATAAACCCCAATCTAAATAAAACAACTTGAAAAATAATTTTAATTACTCAACAAATAATCCACAGTATACATTGACAATTTTTTAAAAAAATACAGTTAGGGTGATTAAAATCTTGAATTAAAAAAAACAGTCAACAATAAGCTCTAACCAAGCCAGTGTTTATCAGTGCAGTAACGCTTAAGTTCTTTACTCGGTCATTAGTGTACTGATGAAATTCTCTGTAAGGAGTAAAACATCATGTCCTTTGTGACAAATTAAGCTACAAAGCTGTTTCCTCTGTTCTCTACTTTCTAGCTTATATTAACTAGCGCCATAAAAGAAAGCCTTTAAGATAATATTTATTTGGAGAAACAAACATTGATTCGAGGCACTTAGAAGCACATATGTGCATTGAGGGGAACACTCGAGGGAATCCTAATATTTTATCATGTCGTGGATATTACTGCCCTTGTACCTGCATATCTCCATACTCAACCCCCCTCAGTATTTCATGTCAAGCTCTACCCCAGTCAAAGCCATTCTGGCGGCACACCTGCATATTACCCACAATAATGACACCAGTAAATATCTCGTTTTACCCTCTGTCAGAACTGTCTGAGATTACATAAACATGACATATTTTAAGAAGGAATGCATCCCTGTTGTTTACAATTTAACAAAGATAAAGCCATGACAAATATCATAAGCTATAAATAAAGACATCTCCCATCGTACTGCACTTAGTCATCTCTGGGTTGAACAAATGTTAATTATAGAGAATTTGAAAATGGGACTTGTTAATGTCATTTTTAATTTAGCATGTTACAGTGTAAATGTTTTCCATTGTGTTAATTTACACCTGTTATCACAAGCTTCATTATTAGGTTTATAGTGGAACAGCTCTCTCTGTGACTCTGAAATTTGCTTAAAATGGCAGAAACAATTACTAATTAGAAGGGCATGTTTACTTTAATTATATTTATTTCCTAGTCTAGTTTTATAGTAATGTACTATGGAAGTGTATGATTTAATTTGTGAAACCCATTTATCACAAGCAATTTCTCAAATGAGTACTGCTTATAAAATACAACAGATTCTTTCAGAGTTTTATAAATTCCTTGGATGATATCTCTACAGAGAGATACATCTACATGGAAATCTTTCACTCATAACCTCAGAGCATTTCCCATCTTTGTTCCAAATACTGCAATAATTACCAGTAACAAGAATTCAACTCTAACAATTTTTAATGCAAATCTCAAGATACAGTCTATAAAATTTAGAAATGTATAAGTACAATTTTTAAAAATCTGCATTCAAAATTAACATGGGATTTTTAAATGATATTCACACTCACAAATTTCGTTTAAAACCCCGGTTTTAAATATATAAAAAGCAAATTACATTTTTTTTACAATTAAAAAAGACATAGACTTTTTTCTTCCTAATTTCTCTGGCATCTATAAAGTACAATTGACCTTTTTTTTTTAAATTTATGCCCAAATAATTGGGGCATAGTAACTACCGATCCAATAACTGATTCAGACAAATATCATCTTGGGAAAGACTGCTGGGGAACAGGATATTCATCTGGTCTCAAAAGATCACCCCACAGGCTCCTTAATCACAAAAAGAAGAATGCACTTTTACAGAGGAGAAATCTGGTGGATATCACCTTAAATGGTGGCCAAACGAATTATCACTACCAATAGGACAGAATGACACTGTCTGCTTGAGCGGTACTGCCAGGGAAGCATGCTCTCTCCCTACGTGATACTTCAAGGAAACGCTTGGAACTGGGGGACATTCCACAAGAACCCACCTGGACTTTTTAAGATGGCCAATGTCACAAAAGACTTTGGAAAAGCTGGAGGATTATTCTAGATTAAAAAGAGACTGATGAGATGTGACAACTAAATATAATGTGTAGATCTTGGATTAGATCCTGGATTTTTTTTAAAAAAGCTATTAATATAAGAAAAATTACTGACACAAATGGGGAAATTTGAATATAGACTGTATATTAGATAATATTATGATATCAAGATTAAAATTTCCTGATGTTTTAATGGCAATAGATTTTGTAACAGAATAAACTGATTCTTAGGAAACACATCTGAAATGTTGAGGGATGAATTAACATGATCTGCAACATTCTTTCAAATGTTCAGGAAACAAAGTGAGAGCTGTCCAGCAAGTGTAGCAAAATGGCTGGTGAACGGGGGTGAAGAATATTCCCCACATTCATTGAAGCATTTTTTTCAACTTTTCTATACACCTGAAACTTTTTAAAATCACAGGTTGCGAAAATATAAATAATCCCATGGGTAGAGCAGGAAGCCAAATTAGGAGTACTACTCACGCAACTTCTTACATACAGACGTTCGAGAAACATAACTGCACTGCTCTGAGTTTAAGCTTTTCAGCATTAATGTTAGACCCATTAAAATGGCAGAGTCATGCTTGCAAATGGCTTCACGGTCGTGTCTGGAAATATTTACTCACAACATTCCCGTGAAGCACATTCTAGTCACCTTAGTTTTTAGACCCCAGAAAGAATCCACACCTCACAGCAGCTGAGACATTTCCTGTATTATATAAAGACTCTGGCAATCCTACCAGCAGAGGGGAGAGTTCCCATACTTGTTGTTAGAAAAGAGGTACCTGTAGAGTATGTTTTGTTTAATTGAAAGATACTAAAGTTCCATCAGCAAAAAGAGCCTTTCTTAAAGGAAAGTAAACATCAATGCATGAGGGATTCTGCCCCACAGAGAGAAATCTCCAAGAACCCTGAAGGGCAGAGCCCTACCCCTCATCTCCCAGCAGTTCTGGTGCCACATTTCCACGTGGCTCTGCAGATGCACGTGGGCTTGGCCGACTCACCAATTTTCATACAGCAGTTGATGCTGACAGCCTCTCCCTGGGATGCCCGCTGCTATCTGAGTAATGTGGAGTGACATCAGCCCACCAGGGAATAGTCCCACTGAAGACAGACCTGCAAGAAGAGCGCCACATCCCAAGTTCCCTGTCCCCTTACCCAGACAAAAGAGCTGCCCCACATGCTCTCTTCTACACCTCCTTACCGACACGGAGCTTTCCAGTAACCTACGTGATTGTTAGCAATGTTAGGGAAGTTGCCTCCTAGGCAAAGTTCTGATTTCTCCCCATGGCAGAGCCCTTTCTTCCACCTCAAAGAATCATGTGGGCGGTCTTCCTTACATGTGGTTATCCTGCTGGTTAGGGTAGATAGCAAACCACTTGGTTTAAATATTTACCCACTCCCACCCCAGCCCTGGATTTTAACCTTTGGGGTAGACCAGGTCTAACTAAGGAAGTAAAAGGGTGTTTCCAAAAAGAGCTGAAAAATACTAGCTGAGCCAAGGTAATGGCTCTCAGGAAGATGCAGAGAGCCTTCAATGAAGAGCTAGTTAAGGCCGGGGGAGCTGATCTGTAGATAAATCGGCAACTCAGCAGCTTTCAACTCAGTCTTCAAACATACTGCACTTGCAGCGTTCTGATGCTGAAAATAGATCTTCTATCTCCAGAAAAGGAAAGAATTAGGATGAGGCAAAGCTTGTTAGGAGAAACAAGAGAGGCTGGTATTGAACCTGATTAGACAGTAGCATCTTCCTACTTCCCTTTCCCAAGCTATAAAAAGTTAAAACGATAAAAATGAGCAGAGTTCACATTTCTTATCTGTTAACGTACAGAGTCAAAATTAAAACCCAGGGATTGATGATTTGTGTGTGTGTACCTCCGAGTTCAAAGATGTACAACACTCACTGCGTGTATGTTTCAAGAAGGGACAGCTGGGATAAGGAGAGGTTGCTGAAGCCAGCTAAGTTTCAGCAAAATGTAACCTTCACCTTAGAAACCAGGAACCAGAGTAATTAGATTACAATCTTTCCAACACTGTGGGAGAGATTTGATCAATTAAAGCCAAGATCAGTTACATTATTTGGTTTACCTAAGTAATGGACCCTTAAATGCAATCAATACTTCTCAGGGCTGTGTGAGTCTCCAAGACCTGAGATGCATTCAACAAAAAACACAAATGGATTTTCAAAGGGCCTCAGGATGTTCAATTACAGACTCGGGAAAGGGACTGCAGAGGGTGGGGGGAAGAAGGGAATACACTCTCAAACTCGCTGTGTGGATTCTTCATTTCCTTCCATCATTTGTATGTTATTTGCATGGATTTTTGTTTTCACAGTTCACGTATGAATTAAATTTGTTTTACCAAAAAGGCTTAAATTAACCCAGGGACACCCAACCACACCATTCAATTTCTTTTTAAAATTTCAGTATTAAAACTCATTTGATAGGGGAAAGAATAAGATTTCTATTCATGTTTTAAGAAAGCTGCAAAAACTTAAATTATGAAGTTATGAAGAAAAATAGCAAAAGCGGTTCCAGTTCTTCTATCATCTCCCCCCATCTCTCCTCCCTTCCACAACACGGATTTTCAGAAGGACAATGGGGGTGTCAGACCCAGTGTTCTGGGGGCCACCCAGAGCATCCTGCCATCTAGAACTACCCTTGCCTGGAATGGATCCATCAGAGCCCATGTTAACCCCAAACTTCCAGACAGACTCCACACCTTGTCTCCCACTGTACTCCAAGTCCAGGGGCTGGGTTTAGAGACTGCCATTCAACTTGTGGGTCCATTTAGCAAATCATAACCATTTAGAGATTTAAAATAATGTATCTGTACATTTAGACAGAACACTCCCCAAAGCACTCTTTTCTCAGTCCATTCACTAGGATCCTAAATTAAATCTCCTGGAGGGATAGGGCAGGGCAGGGCAGGGCAGGGCTGGCAGCACCTGCTAACACTTGCTCCCGCAGCCTTCCTGTGCATGAGCCTGGGCATGCGCACCTGCACCACGCCAAGACTCTTATCCGTGATTTGTTTAACACACTTGTAATAATTAGAAAGTGAAGCAACTAATTCCTGACTTTCCCAAGAGTAGGGCTTCTGTTAACAGGTGTGGGGAAATGTGACAAGAGGGGAAGTGGAGAGGGGGAAATTTATACTGAGAGTTTACTTTGCATAGCTTTGAAGTCCCTGCAGTAATGATGAAGAGGAGCCGAGGTAATCTAAAACAACAGGTAATCAAAAAGTCATTTATATTTACCTTTTATCATCAATTATCTTCCTCTTGGCAGCAGCTGAAAAATTATGTTTTACTCAAAAGTCAGCCTGTTGACTATATTTATACAACACCTGAACTTTGTTGGGTGTCAGCAAGTTAGCCACCATAGAATTTCAAATTTTGATGTTTGACAGTAACTGAGAGTTGGCTCTGAGAGGAGTCTTCTGAATAACGGTATTATCATTCTCTAGAATCAGATGTGCTCAGTGCCAAGAGCGTGGAAGCACAAGGGGGAATCACGTTCGAAATTTGTACCTAGCAGTCGATTCAAATTATTTTCTTCCAAAATGGAGAAAATGCTTCTGGAACTCGGTCTTCTCATCTATGGAGCAGGGATAATAACATGTAGCTTGCCTAGCTGTCTTTTAGACTAGGGACATTGAAGCACCTAGACTGGTCCTTGTGACATGGGCAGGGCCTGGCCTATTATGAGGGCTATTGTGAGCAGTGTCCCAGAGAAAGTGCACAGCTTTGAGTGTCTTTCATCTTTCTGTCCCAATCATCTGCTCATTCAACGAGAGGAGGCCATGTGTTGAGAACACAAAGGGATCTCCCCCCTGGAGCTTCTGATGGAGGCCTTGCGCTCACCCAATTACACATGCCAGCATGGAACCTGCCTGACGATCCCTCTCCCTCACCCTCTTGACAGCACTGGCATTAAAGGATTAACTAGCATCTAGGGCTCCTTGAAGAGGCCTGAAGGGTGTTTATGCATAAAACGAAGAGCTTAGACTCCAAGTACCTAAGCCAACGGCTGGCACCTGGGTTTATGGTGACCACCTCTGCAGTTAGTTGATGGATCGTCCCCTCAAAATTGAGCTCTACACTTCCAGTGGTGACAGTTCTTTGCCCTGGTGAAGGCTCCTCATTCTGAGGCATGACTTCTTCCTTTCTTTTAATAGCCAGTCTAATTCTGAGGGTTGGAGAGGGCCACAGAGGTCATTAACGCAACCTCTACCTCAGCCAAACAGCTCGGCAGGAAGAGCACAGGGCTGTGGATCGAGAAGACCCAAATCCTAAAGCCGCCCTGGCCACTGACCAAGCTGAGGCACCCTGGGCAAGTTACATCCTCTGAGACTCTGTTTTCTCACCCACAAAATGAGGATGTTGCCCTAGAGGATCACTGTGATGGCCACTTTTATGTTGTCAACTTGGCTGGGCTATGAAGTACCCAGACATTTAGTCCAACATTCTGGGTATTTCTATGAGGGTGTTTCTGGGTGAGATTAACATTTCAATGTGAGTAAAGCAAACTGCCCTCCCTAATGTGGGTGAGCCCCACCCAATCAGCTGAAAGCCAGAACAGAACAAAAAGGTTGACCGACCCTCCTATGAGTAAGGGGGAATTTCTTCTTGCCTGACTGCCTTGAGCTGGGACATAGGTTTTTCCCTGCCTTTGGACTCAAAATGAAACATCAGCTTTTCCTGGGTCTCAAGCCTGCCAGCCTTTGAACTGGAACTACACCTTCAGTTCTCCTGGGTCTCCAGCTTACAGACTAACCCTACAGATGTTGGAACTTGTCGGCCTCCATAATCACATGAGCCAATTCCTTACAATAAATCTTTATATATTTTTTTCATCCATCCAATTGGTTCTATTTCTGGCAAACCCTAATACAATCCCCAAAGATATTTTTAACTCTAACCTCTGCCAAAGGATCCTCCAATCTTGGCTTGAATACCTCTCAGAGATAAGACCACAGTGCCTTACATGGCAGCTCATGCTGCTTTAATGAGAGTGGAAGTGGGCCTCTTGATAAATACCACCCCTGGGTATTTATCTACAGCTCAATCAGCTGTATTCCCACCTGCAAGGAGCTTATATCTAACAGGTGTGATCTGACCTGAGCAGAGGAAAACATTTATCCTTGCTTTTCATGTAATTACATTAATGTAGGCTAAGATTGCCTTGGTTGTTATTGTTGGTTTTGTTTAGTTTTGGTTTTCCTGGTTGCAAAACACTGTTGGCTAATATTGAGTCTGCGGTTAACCCTTAACTCATTTTCACATGAGTTTCACTGGGTGAAGCCAGATATCACCCTATACTTCTGCAGGGGATTTTTGGTACAGAAGTGCAGGTCTTTCCATTTTTTACTATAACCAACATCATCTTGTTACCTTAGCGCCAGGAATTTTGCAATTCTTATCCTTTCATCTGGAGAACCATCTCCTCCTTTCATCTGTGTCACCCAGAGATTGGCTAATATAGTATATCATTAGCTCTAATAGAAAACATGAGATGCCACC
>VBSM01002608.1:100079995-100103791 GCA_008086735.1 Cheirogaleus medius | reverse complement strand
TGTTCAACTCTGCTACTGTGGCATGAAAAGCAGCCATAGATAATATGTAAACGAATGGCATGACTGTTCCAATAAAACTTTATAAAAACAAGCAATAGGCCATTTTGGCCCAGAGGCCATAGTTAGTTGATCAATCCATTCATTATCCAGTTTGAAAAATGATTGTAGCAGCAAATATAAACTCTTTGAACTGTATTATCACCCTGCAGTTGCATTTCTCCATCTTGTCCATGACATGAGAGACTCTCAAGTGGCTTGTTGAAATCAATATTCACTCTCTATCTGGCATGCCCCTCATGTGTCAGATTAATGATCCTATCTAAACAGGGAAAATACTTGTTCTCAGAGGATCCTTTCTGTCTTCCAGTACTCATCACTGCCTTTTTATATGTTCACAAATATCTGCTTAATATTGCTTCTAGAATTTCATTAGAAACTGACTTAAGCTCACCCCTCTGTCGTTTCTACACTACGCTTTCTCCCCTTGAAAACTGGGACACATTCACTGGAATCATTTACAATCTTCTAGCATCCTATTCTCCTTGATTCATAAAATATTACCTAAAGTGGTTCCACAATCACATCTGCAAGTTCCTCCCATGCCCAGGAGAGCTAAATGCATTTTTTAGCAGCTCTCATTATCTCTTCTATCTTGGGCTTTAATTTCTTCTAACCATGTTTATTCTACCCTTTCCAATTTGAAGATCATTTTTCCTGATAAAATCAAAATAGAAGTTGAGCAGTTCAGTTTTCTCCATGTCATCTGTTTACACTATACCATCTGTTTTAAACAAGGCTATGTCCTTTCTTTTTCCTTCGGCTCCAAATATAATTGTTTTAAAACCCCTGTCTACAGGTGACCATGCATTTTGGCTTGCCAGGGTCAGTCTGGTTTGCCCTGCGATAAACAATAGAGCCCTCTTCACTCTGAAAAGTATCCCGTTTGAACAGCTGGTTCCACAGGTGAAGCTGAAGAAATGTTGCACCTTTATAGGTCTGATGGGTTCGCAGGTCTCTTACACACTCAAGAAAAAGAGACAAATATCTGTCTTGAAATCTCTAGCCACAATGGATTCATTTCCTGGGTCTGCCATTTACTAGCTATGTGACCTCAGAATCAGTTATTTAATCTCTTTAACTCTCAGCTCTACTCTGTGGAATCTCTGTGCCTACTCAATGACTAAATTCACGATTAAGGCATGTAGCACAATACACATATCACATAGTAACTGCTCAGTAGATACCACCGATTATTATTACTATTATTATCATGGTCAGTCCACAGCATCACAGTCTTTGTAATTCTCTATTGGTGCAGTTTGTCCTTCCTTTTCTGTTACATCACATCCTTTTTCTCACCGATCTCTTGTTACTGGTTTAAACCCTAGTCTACCTCCCCACAATCTTGTAACGTCTTTCCCATCCTGTCAAAGAGATCTTTGTCTTCACTAGAAAGCTGGAATACCAAGAAGTGGTTCCTCCTCTGCATGTAGAACAGAAATAATTCGTGAGCTGCTCTGGCAGGAATGAGAACATTTATTCCATGAATCTCTCAGCATCCGTATTTCCTGGAATCAAGATAAACTACTATCCTTCATGGTTCCCTTGGGAACACACCCTGAAAACCGAGGAGACTTCAACTCTCAAATAGCTCAAGTAAATCAAAATAGCTATAAAATAAAATGACGTTAACTTTGAGAAAAAGACTGACCCAAGGCATATTCAAACAGGGGCAACATAAAAGGGACCATGCAGAAAAAATGAGTGACATCTGGGGTTTTAGTACCAACCACAAAATCAGTAATCATCTATTGAGTAACTACAATACACCAAGAAATGACATACTAAGCATTTTATAAACGTTACTCCTCTCAACAATTTTGCTGGAAACTGAGGCTCAGCAAAATCCATCCCCCAAGGGACATAACTAGTAAATGGAAGGAACAGCGTTTACCACAAGTCTTCTGCACCCAAAGTTCACGCTCTTTCAGATAGACTATGCTATTTATTTTAATGAAGATGCTCCAAACCTTTTCAGACAGTTAAAAAATAAAAAGCCTCCATGAAAAAAGCAAAAATAATATGTATATACATTTTAGAGAAATGCATACATCTTATTAACTAGATAGCCAACCTTTAATCAGCAATTATGGATGATGAAAGTTAGATATCCAAGGCTGCTTTTTATACAAGATATACATAATACACACAAAATACACAGTAGCTTGAAGCAGGTAAATACAATGAAGTATGCACTCAGCAAACTCAAAGAAGGTGTCATTTTGGTCCATCTTGTGCACCAGACAGAAAGTGGGTGAATATCATGAAGCAGCCCAGGGTGAAGTATACTGGCCCTGAATTTGGAAGATGGGGTTCCTCCTCTGGTCCATGTACTTGATACATGTATAACCTTGCGTAAGACATTTGGCATTCCTGAGCTTTCAGGAGTTAAATTTATCTTTGAAACTACATGTCCCCCTTTCAAGAAATGATGCTGGCACAACTGAATATCCACATGGAAATGAATGAAACTGGACCCTGTGTCAGGGAGCCCTAAGATTACCCCCCGTGCTCAGATATTTGCTGGAAGGACACAGGGCTCAGCAGATAGCTGTACTCATGGCTAAGATTTATCACGACCACGAAATAAGGACACACAGCTGGATCATAAGGGGAAGAGCACAGGCAGGGTCTGGGGGAACCCAGGTAAGGCTCCCTTATGCTCCTCCATAAGGGTCGCACAAAGTGCACTTCCTCCCCAGCAACAAAAACGCAGCAATATGTGTGCAATATTTCTGCCCAGGAAAACCCAGAGTTTTTATTGGGGGCTGGCATGTAGGCACCCTCTGTCTGGCCTATACCAAAATTACATACCACCCAGCAGGAAAGCAAGAGATCCCTTCCTCATACTATACACAAAAATTAATTCAAAATAGATCATGGACCAAAATGAGAGTTAAAACTATAAAACTCTTAGAAAATTCAGGCCTTGATTAGCAAAGCCTTCTTAGACATGACACGAAAAGTACAAGTAACAAAAGAAAAAAATAAAGTGGTTTTCATCAAAATTAAAACTTTTTATGTTTCAAACAACACCATCAAAAAAGACACACATGCAGAATGGTAGAACATACTTGTAAATCATGTACCTGATAAGGGACTTGTATCTAGAATATATTAATATATAGAATTCTTACAATTCAATAGTAAAAAAAAAACACACACTATTTTTAATGACCAAAAGATCTGAATAGCCATTTCTCCAAAGAAGATATACAAATGGCCAATAAGCACATGAAAAGCTGCTCAACATCATTAGTCATTAGGGAAATACACATCAAAATCAGAGTGAGATACCAGTACACACATAGCACTAGGATGCTAATCAAAAAGACAAAGTAAAACTTATCAGCAAGGATATGGAGCTACCGGAACCCTCATACATTGGTGGGAATATAATGGCAGAGTTATGAAGATATTCTAAAATTGGTTGTGGTGATGGTTGCACAACTCCGTGACTATACTAAAGTCAATGAATTGTATACTTCATATAGATGAGCTGTATGATATGTGAATCATACCTGAATAAAGCTGTTTTAAAAAAAAAAGAAAGAAAGAAAGCTGTGTATGTCCTTATTTCTTCTAAATCCAAGACAAGTTAGCAAAGGGGCGATGAGAAAAATAGGGCTAATTTTGATGCAGAGGTCACATCGATGCTCCCATTCGGCTGAAAAGTCAGTCAAGAAGCCAGATGCCAGGAGTGGAAGACCATGACCCAAGATCTGGCATGGAGACCCTGCAAGTGCCTTTGAAAGAGGACAATGAAAACGTATCTGGTATGAAACACGGCAGTATCCCAACAACACGCTTTGACGTTGCCAGCCATAAAATGTGTCTAAGATCATAAACGAAGTTCTGCATAACAACAAACACAAAATGCCTATGACTAAATGTAGTAATCTGATCAATTCACGAACATTCAGAGAGCACCCAAAGGGTCCAGTACATATAAGTAAAGATGTTACTCCCAAACAATTGGGAGACGTACTCTTCATCCTCGTTTGGTTCAACACTGGCCTCTGAGAACAATGTCCTAAGAAGTCGCTCAGCTTTGTGTTATCCACAAACTTGTCACCTCTATTAACACTTGAACAGGTGGTAAAGATGTTAGAAACAACAGAGTGAAGGTGCTGGTGCTACAACAGGGATGTAGTATGTGCCAGATAAACTTTATATGTGTTGTCTCATCAGTTCTCACAACCACTCAACATGGGATAACATGGGATGGGGACACTGAACATAGGAATGCCAACTTGCCTAAGGACACCAGGAACATAACTGGGCTTCAAACCCAGTCAGTTTGGCTCCAAAGGCTATGCCTTTAACCACTATGCTAAATGCCATCTACTACATTTCCACAATTTCTCATCAAAGACTTTGCTGAAATAGATAATATCTAAATATATATACACATACATAAAACATTTCTTCAAGCTATTAGGGAAACTGTTCGTTTATTTTTATTTAATAATATTTACTTTAAAAGTTTTACTTACACTTTTTATTTTATAACAGTCTTAGATTTAGATGTGTAGAAATATTGCAAAAACAGCACCAAGAATCCCTATGTATCTCTCACCCAGTTCACTCTATAGTGAACATCTTACATTTGTCACAAGTAAGGAACCAACACTGGTACAATGCTATTAACTAAATACCACTGTCTTTGGACTTCACTTTTTCCTCCTAAGGTCCTTTTTCTGTTCCAGGAGCCCAACAGGTACCTTTAGAAGTCATGGCTCCTTCGCTTACTCTGGTCTGTGACAGTCTATCAGATGTCCCTTGTTTTTGATGACTTTGACAGTTTTGAGGAGCACGGTCAGGAACTTTGTAGAATGTCCCTGAATTTGAGCTCTACTAAGGCTTTTCTCACTCATCATGAGACTTAGATTATGGAGTTTTAGGAGAAGACCACAGAGGTGAGGTGCCCTTCTCTTCACATCTTATCAAATGTGACACCCTCAATGTTAACTCTGATCGCCTGGCTGAGGAAGTGTCTGCCAGGTTTCTCCACCACCAAGTTCCTTTCTCCCCCTTGATATAGTCTGCTCTTTGGAAGAAAATCCCAAACTGCAGCCCACACTTTAGGAATGGGGAGTTCAGCTTCTCCTCCTACGGGAATGTAGCTATATAAATAAATATAACCTTATTTTTAATGAAGGTAATCAGAATGGCATTTTAAAAAATAAAACAAATGTGCCAAATGATGGTATCCTGTCCTGCCCTGTAGTGGCTCTGATGGCTCACTGCTCCTCATTCTTACATCTCAGAATCATGGGGTCCAAGGTAATAAAAAAGTAAACCAACTGGCTGGCATGGAAAGTGGGAAATCCATTCCATTCTAGATGATATTAACAAACAATGGGGGTCAGAGAAAGGGGAAAAACGTGTCCCATGATAGAGGAGGCAACACATGCTGTGTATGTTTGTACAGACAGATATTAAACTGGAAGTTTCAAATGATGTACCAAACAACAACAGATACACATTTCCAAAGTGAGTGGCCAGGCTTTTCAAAGGAACTTTGCAAAGTTAGTATGCCATAACTGATTTCATGACTTTTTAACCTTTTACAGTTTCACTCTGAGTGGGGAAAAAAGGAAAAAAGGAGGTCAAAAGAGAATTTTGTATTTCTTTGAGGGGGGAAAAAAAAGGTACATTATGATTCCCACCACCACCACCAAATGGTTGGGGGTAGATGGTGGGGCTGGGGTGCCTACTCTCAAGTCCAGTGAATGAGGCTTCAAAGTGGAAATGCACAGCACTTGATGTGGTTTCCCAAGACCTTGGGAGGCCCATTGGACTGGCACCTGGCACACACCTAGAGGGCCAGAGGATAGCTAAAACTTCACTGAGAAGTACCTGCACCCCATGCCCCCTCCAAAGTGGAGCAAAGGTGCCTTAATCTGAGAAGCCAGATGTAGAATTTATGGTGGGGATGCCAACCAGAGGTCATCCTGCCCAGTAGACTTGTTCCAGGGGTCCAGGTGACCCCAGCAGGGGCTGGATGGTGCGGACCTCTGTAAAAGTGGAAGCTGTGAGCAACCTGAGAGCAGGCGAAGGCAAGTCTGCCCAAGCAAGGTGGCTGCAGTTGGAGGGGCCCTGCAGAGGAGTCCACTGAGTGCCCACGTGAAAGGCCCTTTAAAACCAGCTCAGGCTTCCAGAAGTATGGAAGACTAAATACTCGGGGGGTCTACCAGAACAACAACCAGAACCTGAGTAAAAAACAATTGTTGTTTTGTTGGACTCAGAGGAAGCAAGAAAAATCTTAAGGGAGAAAAAAGGAAAACAAGCAACAACAACAACAAATGAACACAAAAAGGGGGGAGGGTCCTATGAGGACAAGTGTTGATTCCCATGTGGCTTTGGGAGACTGGGCCTTAAATCTGTCGGCAGACGGGAGAACAAAACTAGAACTCCTGGATTTACACTGAAGCATCTAGAAGGTGATGGGTCTCAGGACAGCAGAACCCCATGACTGCTTGCATAAGCAAAAGCAAATACTCTGAGAAAAGCATTGTTGATTTAGGCCCCCCAGGCTTTTTCTACAGATTAAGATCAGTCAAATAGGAGCTAGCAATTAAAGTTTACTAAACACACATGGAAACAAAACAACCTCATGAGTGAGAGTCCAAGAAATAATGAAGAACAGATGTAAAGTACCATGGACTTCAGATGTGTCAATTACCAGATACAGACTACAAAGTAACCACATATAAAAAGTTCAAGAAGCAAAAGATAGAATCACAAAAATAAGGAAGCAACAAGTGACTATCAAAAATGACCAGGTGGTTTCAGTTTTGTAAGATGAGAAGAGCTGTGGAGACTGGTTGCACAACAAACTGAACGTACTCAATATTAACTGTACACTTAAAAATGGTAAAGATGGTGAATTGTATGTGTATTTTACCATAATTTTTTTAAATGACCAGGTAGATTTTAAAGGAACCAAATAAAACTTTTAAAAATAAAAACTACAATTATAGAAACAAAAAAGTCATGAGCAAGCTTATATAGCCTATTAGTCAAAGCTGAAAAGAAAATTAATAACCTGGAAGGAAGAATTGAAGAAATTACCTAAGAGGCAATACAGATACACAAGGAGATGAAAAATATAAACAAGATGTTAACCAAGATGGAGAATACAATGAGAAGGTCCAAAATATGTCTCATCAGAGTCCTAGAAGAAAAGAATAGAAAGGCTGAAGGAAGGGGAATATTTAAAGAGATAGACTGAGATGTTTCCAGGAGTATTAAAAGATATGAATCCACAGATATACTAATCAGGGTAAATGAAAACAAATTCAACCTAGACAATTTTCATAAAGGTGAAAACACCGATGACAAAGAAAAGAGATGTTAAATAGCAACAAAGTCCAGAGAACACAAAGCCATCTTATGGCCAGATTAGTCAAGTAAGAAATCCCATTTCTCACCATCACCTTCCTTTGCTCAGCTCCTTTTCTTCCCCAACACTAACCCAATGGGAAACAGCAGCTGGAGGGAAAGGGAAAAATGAAAAAGACACTAAACCTACCTCTTCCCATATAGTCAGGATAGATGCCTACAATCATGTCTTGCATGGGCAAGGAAAGTCGTGCCTTTGAATAAATGAAGTTTCTGAAGTTCTCATTAACATATTAATATTCTCGATTGAATATTCTAACTGCTGCTAAACTAAGACAGCTTGTTTTCAACTTAACTTATCCAGTGTAGGAAGAGAGACCTGTGAGTTAGCTTCCCTCAACAAAAAGTCTGTGATAGATTCCTGTTACTTTTACACTGCAAGGTGCAGAAGAAACCAAGTCTATCTCCCACCATTTGTTCTCCCCGGGCCAGAAACTGCAGTTGTCTTGATAAACATGGCCTATGCAAATACAAAACTATATCATTATGCAGTGATAATTTCAATGCCTACACTCACCTCCACCCCATTTTTAATGTGTAAAGTATTAATCTGCTTGTGAAAAGCATCTATGCTGTGCTCTTTTTAATAAATTCTATAGATGAATTATGATGAGATACTCTCCTTCTATATCAGCTAGCCAGAAAAGAAGATGATATAATGAATAATACCCAAGGGAAGGAAAATCCCTTTTTCAGCTGGTTTAAGTCATGCCGATAATGTGCACACAGCACTTTGCATTTACCATAAAGCTTTTCAATTAGTTCATAGACAAGTTAACCTTCTAACTCCCAGAAAATATAATTCATGCACATTTTATACCATGCAGCATCTTGCTAGCTATTATCCATCATTTACGAGTGTTATTTGTCTATAAAAATGACACTAAATTTTTGAAAAATGAGACTGTTCTGCCTGCTTCTGGCTGTGTTTTAACAAATGGTACCAATGCAAAAGGCTTTAAGTCACATAAAAAGCAATTAGTCAAAGAAGCAATAAATATTTTTTAAAAGGATATAAATGATTGCTTGTCTAGATAGTCAAATGTCTAAAGGCTGATATACAATAACGGTTAACATAAAAGAGTACACTTCATTATTTATTGTTAATAAAGTTAATCAAATTCAGTGCTTCTTACTCATGCACGCATTTAAGCAGAAACACAAGTATGATATACATATTTATGGAAAACAGCCCTAAAGATCTTTATCTCTAAAAGAAAATCCAGCAAAGAGAAGCATAAAATGTGGCTGTTATCCTTTTACAACATAAACTGTTTTGCTTAAAACACAAACATTTATTTTAATTAAAACTATTAAGGTAAATAATATTTTCCACAACTGACAACCACGACTAAAACATAAATTCCAGGATTAATGTTAAAACAATATTTGGAGAGGAAAAAAAACCAGAATCATTCAATTTTTTTTTTTTTACTGGTATCTTATCCACCTATACTAGAGTAGCTTTGTTCTTCTACTCAAAAATCTATTCTCAAAAGATATATTAGGATCTTTTAAAAACAAAATTAGATAAGCCTAAGCTCATCAATCAGCAATTTCTAAATGCATTATCTTCAAGTGGTTTGGTTTTTTATGTCACTTATCTGCTTAAAATTAAGTACAAAAGAGTTTCCAAGAAAAGAAGATATAAAATTAACTTCATTTCATAATAAGTTCTCCAATCATTCCAGCAGACAGCTGACATTATTATAGCTCACACTTATAAATCAGTGATTATATACACTAGTTAAGCAAAAAAAGAAATGAAGAAGGCAATTATATAGTGGTGAAATTCCCAAGAAGCACATTTGTAGTCAATGTTGCTAAACAGTAGTTCACTCTTGGTTAAAATAAAAGCTCCCCCCGCTTAGATATTTCTGGGGTTGTGATTTTTGAGGGGAAGAATCTAGAAACTCTATACAATTTGTTTTACCAGTAAGTAAAAAAGCCAGCAAGAAATCAATGAATTATAATTTAAGCTCAACTTTACTGTTTATTCTGAAGTGGAACTCCAAAACTTCCATATGTCATTAAGCTATAAAATAGTACTGAATCAAACTGAGAGCAGGATACTCTGGAGGAAGGGCTGCCATGTCAGTATCTACAGACATTTTGTAATGAACAAGCCAATGGCAAATGAAGACACAGGAAGTTAGCTGAGCTTGGTTTCCACACCCTCTTTTGCTCCCCGCCACTTGAATAAGGGCCAAAATGCCACTTCTCATCTTATTTTCCATTTCTTAGATGTGTTTTATTAACTCCTCTTTTATTGCACAGCTAAATATTCTAATTGGCACATTGTAGACATACAGCTGCTAGATGTCAATTACACTTTAATGTGTTTGTAACCCTGCAGTAGTGAGGTTCTGGCAGACCCAGAGAGGACCCATTTATTTCTTCACTGTATAATACAACCTGAGTAGTGCATCAGAACACAGTAGCTAGCATTACCCCAAGAAGAGGAACATTCTCTTTTCCATCTTCTTTAAATTGCTTTGAAGAAATGAGATATCCTTTCCACTCACTCCAAATGAGAGCCAAACAATGCGGATCACTTCTGAAGTGCCTTTTGATTTTAAAAGCACTTGCTAGCCAGCTATTAATTAACCCACACAGCACCTCTGGAAGGACAGCTAGAGGAGATAGTGCCCAGTACTGAACTGACATTTTACAGAGAGGAAAACAGGGGACAGATATTCGGGGTACTTGACAAAGGTCTGAAGCTTCTACAAAGGGAACCTGGAGAAGACTTCACTGGATTCATATCATCAACTCCAAGGTTACACCCTGAAGGAAATACTACTCAAGATCATGTGCACTGTGATTCACTGACTTGCATCTTCACCTAAACCATCCTACCCTTAATGTAGTTAGTTCCCTCATCTTAGCACACTTTTAAAAGATCTGTTCATACTTCCGCTCAGCTAAAAAGAAGTATCATTCAAAACGCAGACAGATACCCCTTAAACCCGTTCGATCCCAGAGGGATATAAAAAGTTTGTTTCTTCCAGTCTGATCCACAGCCAAGGAAGGAGCTTGACAATCTACAAGGGGAAGCGCCTCTTATCTGTTTCCTTCCTGAGGACAGAGACAGTGCACAAGTGTGAGTGTGCACATGAGCGCATAGCACACACACCCCTCTCCAAAAGCATCTAGAGTCGTTTCTGAGTGATCAGTCTGTTCTCTGAAAGGCCAGAATCTTCTGGTAAATATTTTTGATGACTCCACCCTGTCCAAACTAATGACAACAAAATTTTAAAAACTAAATAGCACGCTAGAAAAGAGTCTAAATTCCACCGGTAAGCCGATCATGGCATTAATATAATGGCAATTAATAACTCACAGTAGTATGACACTGTTTTTTGCAACACATTTCTCTGAATATCGTCCTTCGCCACAAGGTAGGGCAAGGGTACTTATTAACCCTACTTCACAAGAGAACTTTAGCCCAGAAAATTAAAAGACTTATCTAAGCCCTAAATTGGTAACAAGGTAAAGATATGAATTCAGGTCTCCAAACTCTCTGCTAACTAAATAACAGCCCAGAAGAGACATACAAAAGTCAACACAAACAGAGTGCCAGCTGTTATTTACACTGCCTACAATAAATGTTTGTTCCAGGAAAAAAAGTTCAAACAAGATGGGAAATAGTTTAAACACAAAAGGCTGAAGGGTTCAATATAGGAGAAAAAATGTGTTTGCTTTTAATACAGTGGAGGAACTGTTCAGGAACAGTTTGTTCTTCTGCAAAGGTTGGCCTTGTTGTACTGTCGAGGGCCGCAAGATCACAAGCTGCGTGGAATTGAGACACCAGATCACTTCGGCACAGCTAACTTCTCTCTTAATGCCCTAAACTTCCCACCCTCTTGAAAATTCTTCCTATCTTTAACCTGAAATGTGAGTGATCTTTTTCGACAAGCAAAATTTAAATGTGTTATATACACAGTGAGCAAGTGTCCCAATTCTGACACTGAGTGAAAAAATACAAAAGACAAAGGAAATTAACTAGGGATCCAAGGAGACTAAGAAATGATATGACACTAAGGGGAAACAGCCACAGCCCACGGTTTTTGATGAGCTACGGAGTCTGTGGTTGATGTCATGATTGTTTGTTGCAGCTGTGGTGGGGTTTGGTTTGGGGGGTGGGGATTCAAACTTGGCACCTGACGCAATTAGCCGAGAGTAGGCAAGCCTCAGTAGGAAGAAGATGGATTTCTTCAAATAGCCCAAAGGTCATGCAAAAGAAGAACTGGACTTATTCTGGATAGCTCCCGAGGGCAAAACCAGTAAATGACCAGCAGGAATATAGTGCCCAGAATAAGCAGACCTTGCTAATAATTAGAACTACTCACCAACAGCAAGGGCTTCCTGGCAACACTTGAGAGCATCTCCTCTGAACTGCTCTGGCAGAGACTCACATTCCCCCGCCCATCAAGGATGCTGAGAGGGAATCCCACATTAGGAAAGACAAATACTAGGATTCTTTCAAATGCTAGGATTCCAGGGTGAGTTTCAAGGTTTCAAGGTCCCCGTGATGGTCACTCCAGGTTATAAGCTGTGGATTCACACAGAACTGAGTCCCAATCTCAGTTCTATTGTGACACTGAGGTGGCTCTTCCAACCAAGTGTGGCCTCCAGTCCTGGGTGTTTATTAGAATCAACTGGGAAAACTACTTAATTATAAAGATGCTCGGATCTATACCCTACAACTTCTAAGTCTTACCCCCTAGAGGGGGGGGGGCTTCCCATGAGCAGCTAGCAGGCCAATTTTGGGAACCACTGATAAACATTTTTAGCCTATGAATTCATTGGTAAAATAGGAAACATGATCGTTTATGCCTAAATGAGTCATGGAGATATTTAAATAACATGTAAAATACTTGGTATGGTGCCTATATCTAGTAAAGAGTCTCTTAAAAAATGTTCTCTCCAATACATGATCAAGCTTAAGAGCATTTATTGATTAAAAATGAGGATGGTATGGCTTTCATAGAGTAAATGTCTAGACATCACCCACTGTCTTTTTTTATCCTGTCTTGTTCAAGCAACATAGAAAAAAATCTGATGTAATATAACTTGAATCAGTTGAATTAGATGCCTTATATATGTGAATAACACCTTAAAATTAATTTATCAAGATGCATTTAAAAGTTGAATGCAATAACAGAAATCCTGTGATTTTTTTTTGCTCTTTTATAACAATTAGAAGTTCAAGATATAAAATGTTTCATGTTACAAAGTTTAAAACTCATATTTATCCCTGCATACTCAGGTAAAGATAAAAGATCCCATTTCTCCTCTTCTCTGTATCAAGCAGTTACACTCACTCATTTAAAATCCTGCAAGGCACTGAAGTGGAAGAATCATCCTGTTCTGACATTTATATCACCACAAATGGCTTCCATTCTTTAATTGTGAAGTTGCTTCTACACATCAGGGTGAGTGTTAAAATACCCCCAGACAGAAAGGAAGAAAGGCGGTAATTGAAGCAATTTATATCAGTGAAAAAAAAATGTCTCCCAGATTTCTGTATTCCTAGTTGCAAGTTATTAGACTGTTTCTGTTTGGGTGGTTTTATACAAAAAGCAATTGTAAAGCGTGGCTGCTTAAGCACATCTAAAGGTTAAACTCCAAGCAGGTAATCTGTATGTGAGAACAAGTAACTGTCAAACACTTAACCTTTTGCAGATTAAAACCGTCTGACTTACAGATGTGAAATCATCGTTGCTGTAATTGTTATAAGTAGAAATCTGAGCATTTTTAGAAGATACATCACTTTTTGGAGCAGTCATGTTTACGCCTCAGGTCAATTTTCCTGTTCATGACTGAGATAGAATCATAGCCCTTCATTTATACTGATAGACTCTGATTCTCCTGAATTATTATTATACAGTGTTCATCACTCATTCTACAGACGTGTTCTTGAAAAGTTATAAGTTGAATTCTAATCATCAGTTATATTTTCACATCGTTCCATACATGATAATTTTAGGAAGGCATTATCTTCATCTCTGACTGATCCTAATTGGCTGCAGCTCACAAGAGTCTCTGTTCCCTTCCACTTCCTCACGCTCATTTCTGTCACGTAATTACAAGTGTCAGCTCATAGTAGATGCTCAACCAAGATTTGCTGAATGAAGTAATTATCTTTAACACCTAAAAGATCAACTCCCTGAAGACATTTTTCAGTAAAGTCTTTTTGTACTGCAAATTTCCATCTCCAGTGAACTTGTCTGATAATTTTTAATTCTAATAAAAGAGATTTTTCTTATAAAAGGATATACTGTTTCTGCTTTTCAGTATTAAAATTAGTGATAGGAGGAATGAACGTTTTATAACATGTGAAAAGACACAATAGAATAACAATGCAGTTATATTCTTGTCTAGTACAGTGTAGGTACTCAAATAATTGTATATTTTAGAAGTTATAGCATTAAAATATTTTACTTGAAACATACTGCAATGTCATGCTAAATGTCTTCTTATCAACAGTGGTCTAATCATATATGACCTGTTTCTAAAAAGAAACGGAATATATGCAAAAGTTTTTAATGTTGGAACTGTCATCATATAAAATAGAGGACATTTTTAAAAACAAAAATGGCTTATACTAGAAAAAAAAATCAGAGGTGTCTTTTACACAAAGTATAAAAGAGATAGGAGGAGCTGAAGTCTCCAAATCCTGAGATTTTTATGTGAACAGTGTATAAAACATGAATTGTGAATACGCAGTACACCATCTGTGAGTGAGATGACTCCATCATGCCATACTTTACAAATATGGACTCGGGTTTGAAAACAAAGTACAATAAAGCACACACCCACTTTCCCCTGAAACATATCTGAAGAGAGCAAGTGTGGTTCTCTGAGGCCCCTGGTCTAAAGAGAAACCTTCAAGCTCTGGCTCCTGCCTAAAGCTGCACAAATGGGGTGGCTCAGTCTTTTTTTTTTTTTTTTTTTTGAAAGGTGCTGGTGTTAGCATGGGAATTAGCAGTAACTAGAAGGGGTACCCATAGATAAATGCCAAATGATTAAGTAAATGGGCAGGCACTTTCTTTAGGAAACCACGAGTGTGGCTTGTTCTTCCTTTTTCTGTCTGCACATCAGCTGTCCTTTTCTGGGGAAGACGCTCACCCAACTCCAGGGTCTCAGGCAGTATATATTCAAGGCACACACCGCACAGCAGATGTGCTTGTCTGCAGGTAGTACAGTCTGCAAATCCAGCTTGTTCAACTAAACAGCATTTATCATGTATTTTTATGCCTTACCGACGTCTGTTACTAAATATAAACAAGAGAAAAGTCACTGAAAACTGGAGATTTCTACACTAGGAAAGGGGATGGATAGCTAGTAAAATCACCTCCATTTTAACCACAGAATGAGACATTTTGGTCTCCCTGTGTCTGAGTGCTTGGGCTGTCCTCTAAATGGCCCCTTGGTATTTACGGGGACATGCTGTACACCCGGAGCACAACTTGTGGAGAGCTGAGCCCTGAGCTGGGCTGCACCCTGCAGGCCTGTCCTGCTGGGAAAGCCCCCAAACCCTGAGAAAGTGCCAGTCTCAGATGAGGAAGAGAGGGGCTAACAACGAACTGAAACATCTCCTAAGCAATACCAACAGTTGTGCCTCTGCTTTTCTTGTTTATTAAGTGTAGCACTAATGCCAAGAAGGCAAAGAATCACCATATCACAAATACTGACCTATTGGGTCTTACGACAACAAAGTGTGTCTGGAACGCTTCATAGATTTTCTGCACCCAGAAAATTCCATCTGAAACATGCTCCCAAGATAATTGTCACTGCTCCTGCTTCTCATTTGTTTTATCATTTTACCCTCATTTGCTTCTCTCCTGTCATTGCTCTTACTTTGACTGAGTCCTTTTGTTCCCTACTTCTTTTTCCATAATAAATGGTTTGGCTAATCAACTTACAGAAATTATTGTTGGACTTCACTGAAAAGTCATTTCCCAATGGAGTACAAGATAAAGTTCAACACTTTAAGTTTGAATGTAGAAGACAGAGTCCCTGACTTCAGCCTCAGAGTCTTACTATGCTGTAGTCTAACATACTGTTATGGGTTGTGTCCCTCCCCCTGCCCCAAATGCATAGTTGAAATCCTAACCTGCAGTACTTCAGAATGTGACATTATTTGGAAATAGGGTCATTGCAGATACAATTAATTACAATGAAGTCGCACAGGAGTAGGGTGGGCCTCAACCCAATATGACTGGCATCCTTTTATTTAATAAAAAGGGGACACTTGGACATGGGCATGCATGCAGGGAGTGAAGGCAGAGATGGGGTGATGGATCTACAAGCTGAGGGATGCCAATGATGGCCAACAAACTACCAGAACCTGGAGAGAAGCATAAAAGATTCTCCCTCACAGCCCTCAGAAGGAAGCAACCCTGCTGACACCTTGATCTCAGACATCTAGCCTCCAGGACTGTGAAGTAAGAAATGATGTTGTTTAAGCCATCCAGTCTGTGGTATTTTATTACGGCACCCCGAGCAAATTAATACACATGCATTTTCTCTGTCCACCCAGAAGTTCAACAACACGTATTATTCGGCCAAATAAATTCTAACATAGAGAGCCAAATAACTAAGACAATAACCTCTTTCTCAAATAAAGGCAAGTTCACACATCATGGCCAGAAGTTAAAAATTAAAAGAATAATTGTTGTTGTCTATAATTCAAAGGTTGCTGCCAAGAGCTTTCAGGCAGCCTCTTCATGGGAATCCTATTTATATTTTGCCCTTAAAAACTTCGTGTTACACCTAAGTTTAAGGTTGTAAATAAGCAGCCTAATGTGCAAAAAGCAACATTTTACTTCATCCATGATAGGTATGGAGTAAGAGACTAATGAAATGAGAAATTGTTAAATTAAGAAAAATAAAAGCATTGACTTACATAAGAGGGCACTGTAAACAAAGTCATATCAGAGGAGCTAGTCTCTCACAAATTAGGAGACTGAGTAGAAAAATCCAGAAGGAAGACCACTACCAGGCCCTTGTTGTAGCTCGGCCACAGACCAGACACTTAATCATTCTAAGTCTTGGTTTCCTCACGTGCGTCTTGCCCAGCGTCTCAGGCACGGCTGCCAGATGCAATGTGCACGCCCCAGACCTCACTGAGCTGGGTGGCTCTACTGCATTCTACTCTGTAGACCCCTCACTCCAGGCTCTCCTGCTCTAGCTGTTTCTCCCATACCTATTTCAAGTACTCCTCAGTCCCCTATCATACTTGTCACTCTCCGTGCTCTCCCAAAGGGCTCTGGCCCACTATTTTCCAGCCTGCATTTCCAACCCTGACCTACCAAGCAGCAGTGTTAGTAATCATAGCTCTCTAGGAAAGCAGCTATGTTAATAATCAGGATAATATGCCTCTACTGACATATACTTATATTGATACTTTGCTAAACACTATGTTTTTTACAGTTGATCCACATAGCATGAAGAGATGACTTGAAAAAAGGCTTGTTAATACATCAGTTTCTTGAAGAAGGTTAACACATCCCAGCATCTTGTTTACAGTATTCGTTGGTTTAATAGGGGCTTTCTCCCACACCAGATGGTTTCATAGCCAAATTTTATCAGACCTAAAGAAGAACTGGTACCCATACTGCAGAAATCATAATATTTCATAACATCAAGAAGGAAGGAATCCTCCCCAACTCATTCTACAAAGCCAGAATTTATTAAGAAGACCCCAAAGGCAATCACAGAACCAACAAAAATAAATAAATTAGACTTGATTAAATTAAAAAGCTTCTGTACAGCCAAGAAAACAATCAACAGAGCAGAGACAACCTACAGAAAATATTCACATTCTATATATCCAATAAAGGGCTAATAACCAGAATCTACAAAGAACTCAAGCAAATCAGAAAGAAAAAAATCAAATGACCCCATTAAAAAGTGGGCAAAAGACATGAACAGAAGCTTTTCAAAAGAAGATAGACTAATGGTCCATAAACATATGAAAAAATGCTCATCAATAATCATCGGGGAAATGCAAATTAAAACCACAATGAGTTATAACCTAACCCCAGTGAGAATGGCTTTTATCAAAAAGTCCCAAAACAATAGATGCTAGTGTGGATGCAGAGAGAAAGGAACAGTTATGCACTGTTGGTGCAACTACAAACTAGTGCATCCTCTATAAAAACAGTATGGAGATTCCTCAAAGAACTAAAAGTAGAACTACCATTTGATCCAGCAATCCCACTACTGGGTATTTACCCAAAGGAAAAAAAATCATTTTATCAAAAAGACACTTGCATTAGAATGTTTATTGCAGCACAATTCACAATCACAAAGGTGTGGAATCAACCCAAAGGCCCATCAATTCATAAGTGAATTAACAAAATGTGGTATATGTATACCATGGACTACTACTCAGCCATAAAAAATGAATTAATATCTTTTGCAACAATCTGGATGGAACTGGAGACCATCCTCTTAAGTGAAGTATTGCAAGAATAGAAAAACAAACACCACATGTACTTACTATTAAATTGGAACTAACTAATCAGCACTCGTGTGTACAGATGGAAAGAAAACTCAAGGGAAATCATGCAGGTGGGGGGTAGGGGAGAGGGGAGGAAGGGTGAAATCACATCTTACACACACAACATACACTATCTGGCTGATGGGCACACTTAAAACTTTGACTCAAGCGGTACAAAAGCAATCCATGTAACCAAAACATTTATACCCCCATAATATTCTGAAATAAAAATAAATTTTAAAAAATAAAAAATAGGAGCTTTTATCTCATTTTACCTGGTGAAAAGTTAAAGCCTAATTTTGCCTCAATTATAAATCAGAGGGGTACCCAACAGGCAAAGTGTTTTCAATTATGCAGATCCTTCCTAAGACCCAACTGGGAAGAGATAAAGGACAAAATCGCAATAAAGTGCTTATTGACCTTGTTTATCCTAATAACACAAACTCTGACCGTGGAGAATTGAGAAATATTTTGGAAACAGCTACTGCCACTTGGAGGTCAATTAAAGTCCCCCTTTGAGCCCTGTTAGAGAGGTGGCAGGAAGTCGGCATAGGTAAAAGTATTCTAATTTAAATGTCAAAAGGACAATTGCAGGATCTTAATTCCTTCTAGCAAATAGAGCATGTACTTATATGACCAACAGTTATAAATATAACCACTCTTGAAAGAAAATGGGGCAGGGGGATTGAGATCCCTGCTCCAGAGAGTATCAGTAGCTTTCACAAGAATGACCTGTGCTAACTCCCCATGCTTGTTGGTGGGTGATGGGATAAGTTTGGAGAAGACCCATTTAGGGAGACAGCGAGCAAAGAGAAGCGGGCCATGGACCAATTTGAATTCCAGGCCCCCAGGTAAATCAGGGCAAACATCTCCAACTCCCAAGTCCACCTCTTTTAAAACCCTTTGAAGAAATGCCATGATTGATGCCTTCATTTAATAAACAAGTCCTTAAGAACACAACAACTCACATTTGGGGCAACAGTTTTGCCCCTCTGCTGTGGGGTACTTCTTTATGTTAGAGCTCTGAGAATTAACAGAAAACAATATGTAGAAAGCAACAAATTATTGTCCAGGCTATTTGCTCCTCTTTCTCAAAACATCTTACTAAGATTCTTCAGTAAAAGCACCCTTCCACATAGCACAACCAGGAGACAGCTTGAAGAATAAGTGCTTGATATTTCCTAGAAACTGTCAGACCAGAATAATTCTATTTCTAGACAGGGCAACAATACTGGCCAAAGAAACTGTTTATTAGGGAAATAATTATGGAAATTTCACTATAATTAGGGAAAATCTCAAATTCTGTATTTTATAAATGTTTCCAGCTTTTGCTTGTCCTTATAGGTTCTGGCCAAATTCCCAGCATGCATTTATCTGATGATGTCTCGAATGATGGCAAACACTGAATACCATATTCCAGTTGTTTCCATTGCTTATTTCTCCACGGTTCCCTCCGCCCCCCGCCTCCTGTGACTTTGAAGGCAGGGTGCCCTAAGGATGCTTTGGGACCAGATGATGGAGCCTGGCACGACCTGGCTACTTGGACACACCAACACCCAAAGGCAGCTCAGTCAGATACTTCTTGAAGACACTAGTCAGTGTTTTTCTGCCACCCCAGTAGTGTTGAATCTGGTTAGAGGACAGGTTAGCATGCTTCTATCAAAGCAAATTAGATGTGAAAATGGACTGGAGAAATGTAAATGTCTCAGGAACCAAGTGAGTTTCCTCTGATGACATGAATGTCTCTGTCAAATCGGAGTGTGGATGCACAGCTGCTGGCGTCTATGGTGAAAAAGATGAGACTGAAGTGCCACTGATTTGTTCTCCTGAACTCTGCTTTATCCTCAATTACGTCTAACCACAAACCGAGATATCTTATCTAATGCAGTGACAATTAAAATGTCACCCTTGAGATAATAAGAGTGCAGATTCTTAGGGCTTCTGCAGCAGAGAATTATAAAGACTGTCACATCTGCACTGTGTGCAGGACTTTCTTTCCCATCAAGGATTTGATAACTTCCCAGGGTTTTAAAAAAAAGCCTCGCCTCCTGAAAATACACGTCACCTCAACATCGGTGACAACGTGGCCATTGACGGTGAACTCGCGGAGAACTTAAAACCTAATATCCCACCAAGTTTCCTGAGAGACTAGTCTCAAAATACCTGTGGTTCTGGCCCTGAGAACTCACCTGCCCTTTCCTCCGCTCTGCATCAGAGCATGGAGCTCGCTCTTCTTCTGAGGGCGCTGAGGTTGACTCCATTCGAGTTGATAAAACTGCCTCCCAACTGTGTAGTTCTTTTCCCATTTTCTCCCCTTTTTCCTTTTAATAAACTCCCTGCTGTGACACAAGAGACTGGAGCAGAAAAGCTGAAGGTCTCTCATGAATGATAAAAATGACTTAATCTGCCAGTAATATTTCCTTCCAGAGAGGGAAGTGCTGTGTCCTGGCTACGCAAAGCTGTCAACATCATGTATGTGTGGTAGGTCGAAGAATGCCACCCCCCAAAAAAGGTCCACCTCCTAACCCCTGGAACCTGTGAATGTGTTCCCTTCCATGGCAAAAGGGACTGTGCAGACATGATTAAGTTAAGGATCTTGAGCTGGAGAGATTATCCCGGATTACCCCAGCGGGCCCAATGTAATCGCTAGGATCCTTGTAAGGAAGAGAGAGAGCAAGAGGGTCAGAGAAGCAAAGGCCAGAGTGAGGAGACTGCTGGCTCTGAGGGTGGAGGAAGGGACCAGGAGTCAAGGAATGTGGAAAGTCTCCAAACACTGGAGACAGCAAGGGAACAGATTCCCTCCTATATCCTCCATAAGGTGCACAAGCCTGCCAACACCTTGATTTTAGCCCAGTGAAACCTATTTCAGACTTCTGATCCTCAGTAGTGTAAGATAATAAATCCCTGTTGTTTCAAGCCACTAAATTTGTGGTAATTTGTTACAGCAGCAATAGGAAACTAATACTATCTATTACTTTCTCCCTCCTGATCTAATCCAATCAAGGAGTTTGGGGAAGTAGAGGGGGAAAATCTAGCTAATACCCAAATTCTATTTCTCTACTACTCCCAATTATCTGTTCCATTAACAGAAACTAACCAGATGAAGTTTCCATTATTTGAAAACTGCCCAGCATTGCAGAGCGCTTAAAGCTGGATAAACTGGAGGCCAATTAAGCCAAGCCTCTCATTTTATCCGAGAGAGGAAAAAAAGAATGCAGAGGGGTTCAAGGAATGCCCGTGCACACCTAGTTAATTGGTGACTTTTGCTGGCATTGTAATCCAGTTCGCTAAATTGCTGGTTTCTTGCTTGTATTGTTGACAACTCTGTTCTTCAGATGCACAGTCTTCCTTCCCTAAGCCAGTTCCCTTGGCAAATTTTCCTTTGAAATAAATATTTCAATTAGTAAAATATGCCTATTTTGCATTTCCAACTAGGAAGGAGCCCAGACTGGCCAGCAACTTCATGCCAAGCCAGACTGGCTCAGAGAACTCCAGTTCATATCACACATCAATTCACAGACTAAGCCCAGGTACTAGGTTGATACCAAAGACTGAAACCTTGAAGCCTGGTGAATTCAGCTTGTGCTGAAATGCAGACGATGTTGAAAGTTAATACACAGGTTTGTCAAGTTCTATGAATTCCATCCAAAACACTGAGGACAGTTCTTTACCACTCCAAACTCACAATTTTAACCAAAATCATATACTTAGAGCTGGAAGTGACCTTAGGGATCATTGTTTCAAGCCTTTTTTCAGAGAATTCTCTCTGCAAGAGTATCTACATAGGACTTGGATTTGGCCCAGAAGCACATATAAACAGTGTCGCAGAGGGCTCTCTGCTCCTTGCCAAGGGCATCCAGTCTTGTTTTTAATATAATCAGTGTTGTAAATGACACAGAGAATGGGCTCATGTGGCTGCAGAATGAACTGAGTTACATGGACTTATAAACATCCCTAAATGAAAGAATAAAATTCAAAGGGAGAATAATACAGTCATCTCTCAGTATCCCTGGGGGATTGGTTCCAGGACTCCTAAGGATACCAAAATCCGAGGATGCTCAAGTCCCTGATATAAAATGGCATATTTCCATATAACCTATGCACACATTCCCGTATACCTCAAATCATCTCTACATTACTATAATACCTAATACAATGTAACAGCTATGTAAATAGTTATAGTGTATTGGTTTTTTACTTGCATTTTTTATTTTATTTTATTTCTGTTTGGCTGGTTTGTTTGTTTTTTGAGACAGGATCTAACTCTGTTGCCCAGGCTGCAGCACAGTGGCATTACCATAGTTCACTGTAACCTCAAACCCTCAAATTTCTGGGCTCAAGCAATCCTCCTGCCTCAGCATCCCGAGCAGCTGAGACTATAGGCGCATGCCACCACGCCTGGCTAATTTTTTTAATTTTTTGTGGAGACAGGGTCTTGCTATGTTCTCCAGGCTGGTCTTGAACACCTGGCCTTAAGCAATCCTCCCACCTGAGCCTCCCAAAGTTCTGGGAATACAAGCGTGAGTCACTGTGCCTGGTCTTTTATTGTTTTCTTTTTTCTGAATATTTTCAACCCCAAGTTGATTGATTCCACAGGTGCCAAACCTACAAACGTGGAAGGCTGACTATACTATGTCAAATGTTTAATTTACAAGGTAGTATACTTAAATCTCAAAAATTAAAAATCCTACTGGAAACTAGCAAACTAGAAAACAGATTTTAAGATTCTCAACTAGGTTGTAAACTCTCTGAGGGCAGGCACTATCTGAATATACTTCTCTCTCCTGCGTGCCACATCATGTCCCTGCTTAGCTCTCAGCAATGGGGAGATTCTCTAGAAAATGTTCACAATAGGAATTTTGCTTTCTTCTGGTCCCGGACTGGAATTCATGCTTCCCCAACCCCATAAATACTTGCAGATTTAATTTAAGCTTTTCCTGATGGCCCAGGTTCCTGAACCAGTGTCTGCTCCTTGGTTTGAAGCTTATTTTCCTCTGGGTTTAAGGTGGGTCTGATGTCTGCATGTGCTGTGTCTGAGTTCTAGGAGAACAGGGTGCTGCCAGACTCATTGTACAAAAAGACCAGGAAGTCGCCTCCCTGAAGTTCAGTATCCTTGAGCTCCTGGCCCTGAAGACAGAACATCATGGTCTTATTTTCCTTGCTCTTGACAACTATGCACTTTACTGTGACTCTTGTCACTATCACTTCAGTAGTGTACATCATATTGTGGCACTCCAGTGCCTAGCACTCAGACACAGCAAATCAACCAAGATTAAAACCAGAATTTATAAACACTTAAGAGAACAGCAATTTCCTTTAAAAGAGACAGAGCCAGAGCCAGAGCAAGCACCTGCTTTGCATTAAAATCAGAATGGCATAGTAGAATGGCATCAGGTCCAATGTCATAATTGGGCTGAACCCCAGCTATGTCTTGGTTCCTCATATGTTCGACGGAAGCAATAATGCCTGCTGTGCTAGGTTATTACGAGGACTAGAGAGCATGTAAGCAAGATGCTATTAATTATTAGTAGCTCTTAACTATTATTGTTATTTGTATAGCACTGCATGGATGTTTACTGCAATTTTGTTGAGCTCTGTCAAAGAATATATTACTTCTAACTAAAATGTAGTTTATCCTGAAGGTTTTCTTTTCCTTTACATTTTTATCTGGGGCCTTAGCTGAAGCTTAGAAAAGCCCTGTACAGATTTGCCACCCTTCTTATAAATCATTTTTCTGAAACCTGGAGACAAGAGACAAAAGTAAAGCCTACCATCTCAGCTAAAAGGGAGGGAGGGAGGAGGGGAGGGGAGGGAGG
>VBSM01002608.1:100061648-100079895 GCA_008086735.1 Cheirogaleus medius | reverse complement strand
CAGGTCAACCTGCATCCCATCAGCCTGGGCCATCCACCCTCTGCCTCTAAGAAAACACATAAATGCTGTCCCCACCCCCAGCCAGGGTGCTGCCACAGGACCTGGATAACGAACTCTGTGCTTCCCCAGGAGAGAATGGCTCTCAGGAAGGTGCAAATCCAGGAGGACAGCCAGGATGAGGTTGGGAACCAGAGGGGGGTGAGGGAGGGTCTCTGTTGGGTGAGGAGCAGACTCAGGGTGCCTAGCAGTCAGGATCAAGCAGGAGGCTAAAAAGTCAGGTCCCAGTAGAGATCTGGGGACCCACACAGAGGTCAAGAAGAGGTGGGGTTCAGAAACCAGCACTGCAGCCTGGGCCACAGGCAGGAAGCCACAGCAACAAGACCTAATACTCCTAAGTTTTCTGCCGGGGGCAGGGGCCATGCACAGGGTAAGTCAAGCCCACGGTACACAGGTGGACCCAGGTCACTATCCTCAGGAAGTGGGGATGACTAGCATTAAAGGTAAGATCTTGACACAGAGGCCCGTTTTCTCTCTAACCATAAAGTAGTTTCCAAACTACAGCAAGTGAATTCTTCCCAAAAGCCATTCTCTCCCCTTCATGCAGATCTGGAGACAGGAAAGAAAGCTCTGGGCACCCAAGTCCAACAGAGCTGGACAAGCAGGAAAATCCCCTGCTCGTCAGTGACCACCTGCCTCCCCAGGGACTTCCTCCGGCAGAGAGCACTGCCCCATCTCCCCCACCTGTACTCCTCTCTCTCTCTCTCGCCTGGCTTAGCCACTGTTTAGCCTCTGACCCACCCACATTCTAGATTCACAAAGGAGCATAGGGAGGACTTGGACTAGGATCACAGGACCCCTGACACTGACTCTGATTCACCCTTAGCTCCTTCTTATGCACAGAGGCATGGAGGGAACTACCCTGATTTATTGAGGGCTGAGTGTAAAGTACTGTCCTAGGTCAGATGTGAGGACTCATTCACTGAATTCTCACACAACCCCAGGAGATAGGACAATGTCCTCACCCTAACTTCACAGATATGGAAGTAAACAATTAGATTCTAATGAGTGGCATGGTCAGAATGAAGCCCACATTTGTTCTCGTATTGATCAATAGCTCGCAGTAGGCAGCCTCTGTAAAGGAATTACGTCTCTTAGGGATAAAAATGAGATGTAATCTCACAGAAAGCTCTTGTGTATGTGTTTCGTAAATTCCTTTAAAAAAAGAAATTCCTATTGACAGTTCTTAGAGTTAGTAATATTTTTCATATCTGGTTTCTTGAAAAGCTTTTTAAGAGAATTTGCCAACTTACATATGCCCTTCTATGTTTTCTTAATTTTAATTTCTCATTATGAGATTTTTCTCATCAAGAATAATTCAGAGCCTTCTAAAAATGTCATATAAGTAAACATAATGTCAGGAAAAAGTGAGATGCACTGAAATATAAACTAATGAATGAATGAACGGACAAACTTCAGCATAAACAGTGCACCACTGCCCTGTATATCTAAATTATCTAACTTCAGCAAGAACTGTGACCAGAAATACCTAACCAATGACAACCCCACAGTGGTTTCTGGATGCTAAATATAGATAAGGTCCAATTCGCAAAGTCTAACTGTGGCTTTATCACACATGCTTGGCTACCATGATAAAGCCCTCCTGTCCGGCCATGCCTAACTAAATGCCCCCAACATGGACTGTCTTCCAAATTGCCAGGGGAGAAATGGATCACTTCCGTACTCTCTGTGTCTAGCCAGACTATATTAAAACGTCCTTGATCCTGCCTCAGCAACAAAAAGTGCATTGCCATCAGTTATGTTAAAGCTGTTGTGTGATAAATTTGAATATTGCATAATGGGGGGAAAGAAATCCAGGACCACATAATAGCTATAAAAGGGATATGTGAAGCTATGTAGTCATGATTTTATCACAGAGCAGTGACCTTCAGGATAACTCAAACTACAATTAACGCCTGAAAAGCCCTTGGGATAGAGTGTGATATGTATTGTTATAAAATGGCTCTTACAATAATGCATTTGAATTCCTTTGAAGTCCTTATATACAACATTGCTCCCCTTAATTTTATTTTAAACAGAGAACAAGGGCACTTTTCTTTCAGCAGTGGTGCTTCACGGTGAGAAAGTCTATGTCAATCAGCTGTTTTGCAATTAAGGCAAATCTAAGCCACCTGACTCCCACCGTGTCATAAGGAAATGACAGGCGAGGAGAGCGCCCCACAGGCTCTGCGGTTTTGCTGGCTCACTTTCCAAGCCGTGGCCAGCGTCGTGTTTATGCTCCGGCTGTATGGCTGCGAGCCTCCTGCTGGGGCAGGCAGTCACGAAGGGAGCCAGCAGTGTCTTCACGATCAAATCACCTCTGCCTGGCAGCGTGGCTTCGCCAAGCATCCCTCTCAGTGCCCGCTGCTTCCTCTGCAGCTGGAGACAGTAACAAAGGAATATAGTTCTTACAGTTCTCCGAGCACCACCTGAGCTTGTGCTCATAATGGAAAACGGCTGCTGCCAGAGCCGCTTCCACCCTCTCGGAAGCAGGGTCACGGGTGCCTTTCGGAGTCTGATGAAAGCCATAGGCTCTCTTCTCAGAAGAGACAAAAATGAAAGCAAGAAAGAGAAATGAACATATGATGTGAGGGCTTCCCTGACCTGCAGGTTAAGAATCCCTGGCTCTACAAGGCTAAAAGAGGAAGAACTGGACTGGGAGGAGGGGAGAGAGAGTGAGAGAAAGGAAGCACACACCCAAGACACAGCCAGCCCAAGTGAGAACCACTGAAGAGACTGCTACTCTTCTCTCTCCACCTAGAAATCAGATGGTCTGCGATCTGGCCCAGGTTCTAACTTCCTGGTAAAAGCCACAAAGTTCTGTGGCTTCATCAAAAACGATCCCTTGCCCAGAGAGCCATTAGCCATTTCATGTGACCACACAAATCTTTTTTGACCAAATATTTTCTCTCATTGATTAAACTATTCTACTGCAAATCGTTGATGCCTTTGGGCACAGACATGATGGAAATAGCTCAGAAAAAAAATATTTTATTTAACAAAACTTTACGGTAATCGGTTCAGTCCCTCACTTATTCAATAAACACTCAATGACCACGTGCTACGTGCCAGGTCATGTGCCAGGTACAATTAATAACAACTACTACTGAAAAATAATAATAGCTAAACACATATTGTGCAATTACTACGTGCCAGGCACTGTACTAAGCACGTTACACATATTAACTCATTCAACACACCAATCCTTTCAGGTAGGTATTATTCTTTTCCATGGTTCACAGTCAGCAAAACAGAGTTATGTGTAGCCAGCAACCGACATAGCAGGGATCAGAGCTCAGACTACCCAGTTCAGAGATTCAGAGTCCTGCTCTTAATGGCTCCTACTGAATTTGAAAAGCCCTGGAATACAGCACAGAAATTAGCATTTGGTTACAGGTATCCATTTTCTCTGCTGCACACTGAGAGTGCTGGGCTGGAGAAATGATCTCTAAGGTTTCTTCCAGATAGAGCTAACAGTCCAAAAGTCTAGATTCTATAGCTATTTCATGGACACTAGTTTCTCTCCAACCAGACCTCATGCTTCTTCAAAGCAGGGCCACGCTACTTTTTCTGTGTTTCCAAGCCAGCACGGTACCTTCTGCATAGGAGGAGCTCAACAGACTTGTGATGCGTGGCTTTCCATGACTGTGCCTGCTGACTGCGTAGCAGACGCTGCTGTGGCCAGGCTACGAGGCAGACCTTGTGCAGATACTGGGCTATGTCTTCCTTCAAACGAACCTCCTTACAGAGGCATCAAGATGTCAGCTCTTGATTTATTCTGGTAAGAAAAGTATATAAATCAAACTCTTCCAAATACTAGGACACCGAGAAAGTGAAAGTTCTGACTTTCTGTTTATACGGTAAGGAAACCACAGGAAGCCCTTATAGATAACATATCTGGCTTATGAGAATTATGAGGCATATTGCCATATTGTCATAAGAGTTCACATATCAACAGAACCTAATGGTGAGAAAAACCCGATAATGGATCTTTTTACTGGAATGATGATGGAATGACCCAGGTAACAATTCAAGTCCAGGAAGTGTATTAAATGGGCTTGCATCTATTATCAAGTTTATTTTACTATTGAAAGGAGATGTTTCTAGCTGGTCTTTTGGAGTTTTCTAATGTCTAAACCTTCTTAACAAGAAAATATCTTTCTTGTGATTACAGAATAGATTTATTAAAAGTTAAGATTTATAGAAATAGAGAAACAATATTCCGTATATTTACATAGGACTTGATAGTCTTCATGTCATTTTTGTATGTTATGCCATTAAAACCTCTCACAACCACCCGTGGCATTAGGCAAGATGTACATTATCTGAATTTTACAAAGGAGTAAGTGAAGCTTCAGAGAAGTTAAAAACATGCCCTGCGGTGGAGCTAAAACTAGATCCTAAAGCCTTACTCTCTATCACTGACTTCCTGATTGAGGGATCCCATAGAGGAGGCAGAAGTATGATGTCTGGCCAAGATAGTGAAGGTTTGGGTTTGTTTTGTTCATTTTATTTTGTTTCACTTTGAATCTGAGTGTAGTGGAGCTTTCAATAGGCCACAAGGATCATCACGTCCAACCACGTTATTGTTTCAAACATTTACTTGGTCTACTCCGCCCCCTCAAATTGTTTGAACTTGAGACCCCTGTGCTAAGTATATTTACATACTTACATAAATATAAATTATATCTTTCCATCATGTAAAATCTTATAAGCATATTCACATACCATATCTTACTTGTTCCTTATAATCCTATATACTGATTAGAAAACTCAGCTAAAAATAAAAAACTGAATAACTAGCACAAGGTCAGGACCTAAAATCTAAATGTGTCATATAAGAAATAACATTATGTAAAAATATCTTAAGCATGTGTCAAGTTAAAATCCTTTAGAAAATCATTACCTAAAAATTTCTGAACTTGAGTACTTAGGCATATTTTGAGATTTGATCACCTTACTTAAAGGACAGTCACCCAGAGTATATATAGAAACAAAGCTTTCATATTTCCAAGGGCATGTCCTGAGAAAGTCATGTTCCTTTATTTTTATCTCTAGTGTTCATAAGCTTTCAATATCAAAGAAGAAACTGGGGGAAAGTATGTGGCCAAAAAAGGAAGTCATTCAACAAAATATTAGCAAAACAAATCCAACATATAAAAGGATTATACGTCATAACCAAGTGAGATACTCTAGGAATGCAAGGTTGGTTCAACATACGAAAATCAGTCAACATATTAAACCACATTAATAGAACAGAATAAAACCTACATGATCATCTCAATAAATGTAGAAAAACCCTTTGACAAAATCAAACCCCCTTTTGCAATAAAAACACTCAAATTAGCAATAGAAAGGAGATTCCTCGACCTGATAAAGGGCATCTATAAGAAACCCACAGATATCATACTCAATAGTGAATGACTGAAATCTTTCCCCTTAAGATTAGGAAAAAACCAAGGATGTCCACTCTCACCCCTACCATTCAACATTCTAATGGAGATTCTAACCAGGCCAGTAAGGTAAGAAAAAGAAATAAAAGGCAAGCAGACTGAAAAGGAAAGCAAAATTCTCTATTCACAGATGCTCTTGTATTCATAAAATCCTAAGGAATATACACACAACTATTAGGACTCATGAATATACTAAGCAAGGTTGCAGGACACAAAATCAATATACAAGAAAGCAACTAAAAATATCAGGGATCCCTGTTTCTATCACTAAATAATTATTATTAGCACCTAAAAGAGCCTCATCTTTTAATTTCATCAATTTCAACCTGAGATATAGAAATATAAAATTCAGAATTTACTTTAGCTTTTAAAAATAATGATATGATAAAGTAATATTATGATATTTGGTTAAAAGAATTGTTTCCTGGTAGACACACAGCTCTGGAAAATGTGGAGGGAAATATCCTTTTGTTTATATAGCCAAGAAGGTTGAGCGATGAGAATGAGAAAAGATTCTGAAGCAACAAATGATCTTCTGCTGGGCCCATTAAAGAGCAGCTAATCTGTTCAAGTTTTAATTCTCTTCTAATGGGTTTTCTTCCAAGTACGTTACAGCAGTTGCAATCAGTTCAAAATATTGCATCTTGATGATCATACGAACTGGAAAGCAATGAATGGCTACATTTCCATTTATTTAGTTTATATTTTTACTTTGGCCCAATCTCCCAGAGATTTTAAACCCCATTAAGTACTTTCACAATATTGGTGAGGACTATTTCCTTTGTCATTTTCATTAGAATTAACATAGAAGTGGTATCTTATTCCAATAATACAGAACATGTTTCTCAGGTAATATAAACCAAGCATACATAGAAAGGAAAACTGTTCTACATTTCAAAAAACCATTACATTTATTTCTTTTCTGAAGACTTGAATACAGACCCTGCCTGCTCTAAAACTCATGAGTTATGAAGTGGGCCTACATACTAAGAGCTCCCAGTAAGTTCCAAGAAATTCCTTTCATATCCTCTATCTCAGAACCACATTAAATACACATTCATTCACTGGCATCAACAGTCAATTATCATTGCCTATTTATTTGTAGGCTCACATATCTTCTTTTGCGATTTAAATTGTCTCAAAAAGAAAAAGACTCAAGTTATAAGTAAAGCTTCAGTTAAAGAAAGCATTAAGTAAGCATTTCTTTCTGTAAATCAGAGAGTTTATTATCTGATTTCCTTCCAATTTACATATGGATTTTACTCTCTATTCAGAATTTGATTCTAATTTATAAGTGGCAAGCAAAGTCAAATGATTAAGAGTCAGAACATAATTGAATATACAGTACTCTTCACAGGGTGAAAGCAAACTGTTTAGAGATGAAACACTAAATAAACACACACTTTCCTGTCCCCCCCCCTCAAAAAAACTCCCTAATATTTTAGACCTATCACATGGACACTTCGGCTCTTTGGTATTAAATGTTTCTCCAACTTTTTCATCTGTCCCTTTTTGCCATTAAAATTCAAAAGAGGTGATACAGTCCAGTAAAAAGAAAACCATAGACTCTAAGGCAGAGATCTTCTATAATATAAAAGAATATTATCTCATTTAAACCTAATAAATCAGTGGCAGTATTACCTCATTTATACACAAGGAACCTGGGGCTCAGAGAGGTTAATTGCCTAAGTTGGCACAACTAGCAAATAGCTCCTCAGAATGTGAACCCACTGAAAGCTGGGTCTGAACCCCTTGCCCTAAGTGGATTTTTTTAATGTACCTTAAAATTTAATGTCTTACTCTCAAAAAATTTTTAAAGAAGACATTTAAAGTTATTTTTGTCTTCTGTTTCAATATGTCACAATTACTTAAGCCAAGAATCTGTTAATTTTACTTCACCCAACTATCTCATGACATAAATTAAGCCTGTTTACTCTTTCCATGTCACCAAAGCAATACTTTTTATAGAATCAGAGTCATACAGTCAGAAGAGATGATCTGACCTTATGTAGAACCTAAGAAGAAACTGCAAGATGATCCACATGGAAAAAAAAAAATCACCTTACAATTTCAGATGACTTTCATAAGGTAGTTTTACTAATTTTATTGCTGTACCATCATTATTATTAATATTAATAAAGTTACATTAGTTGTTATGGTAGATTTGACAAGCTGTGGCAAACAATTGTTACCATGTTCTTCATCCGTAAAACCTGTCAAATTAGAGGTTTTATGGGTAAACAGATAATTAAGAGAAAACATTTAGGCAGAGAATTTTTATACATTTTGAATACTGCCCAAAAAGCACTACCTAAAATGACAAACGAATTACAATTGTACACAGTGAAGCCTGTTTAATTAGAATTCCACTAGTCCAAAATATACAATAACATGGACACAATATTCATTCTGAGTTAGAAAGTTCAAAATAAATCTCAAGATGTTTTTCCATATATACCTCACTGTACCTGTTGGAGACCATTTATATAAACATATACATATGTATTACACAAATCTAAAGTTGAATGGGACCTCAGAATTCATGCCTCATGAATCTGTCATTAAGAGATACTTATTTTAGGACGGTGGCTACCTGTCGGGTCTCTGGAGCCAGACTGCCTGCATTAAGATCCCTACTCTGCCATCCTAGCTATGGAGACCTTGGGCAAGTAACCTCATGCCTTTGTCTCCTGCCCTATAAAATGGGGAATAATAGAATCTACCTCGAATGGTTATGAAGATTAACTGAGATAATATGGTACAATGTAAGGGGCTCAGGACACTTCCTTACATATCAGAAACAATCAAATACCCTGAGCCAGCAGGCCCATGTGCCCTTCCAAGGAGACACTGCCCTTAAATGTCAGAACAACCACCCACGGGTCCTTTTAGTTTCTTACATTTGAAAACAATTTTCTAAAAATCCATTTAAAATAGACAAGTTCACTAATTTTTCCTGGTTATGTAGCCTCACCCAATTATTTCTGAATCAAAATCACTTTACAAAACACTCTAATTAAATTATAGATAGTATGATATAGATTTATGCTACAGTGGCTTATACAGGCTTTCCATTTAAGTCATTTATTCAAAAGTAACTACAAAGAATCTCTTAGCTATGTTTTATAGTTTAATATTTAATACTATTTTCTTTCCTGTTCCATTCTCTGAAACTTCCATTTCTTGTAGATATTTTAAAAAAAGAAAATAGAAAGTCTCCCCTACCCCCAAGGTATCTCCATCATGTTCTTCCTCTTATTCTGGGCCTGGGCCACCCACTTCCTCCTCTGAGACCTTCCTCAGTCAGTTTGCCCATATTTTCCCTAAAGAGGGAGAACACTCAGAGGCCTCACTTTCCCTCCTCTCGTCCATTCTCACCCACTCTCACTGCAGGTGACCAGGGCCCCCCCCTCACACCACCTCCTACCTCTCCCTCCCTTTCTTTTCAACCCCCTTCACCGGCTCCCGCCGGCGGCCCCTCCATGTCTTCAGCCCACTTCTCATTCTCTCCACTCCTTCCTGGACAACCCTGTCCAATGTCATGGCTATCACCAGCACCTGTATACCGACAACTCCCAAATATTTATTTCCATCCTGACCTTATCCCAAAATGTCAGGATCATACGGTAAACTTTCTACAGGCAATTCTACCTGCATGGCCCACGGGCATTTAAATGCAGCATATTTAAATCCAAACATTTCATCTTTCCCCACTCAGCCCACTCTTCCCCCTATATTCCCTACCTCATCACACAAGCTAGACACCCTAAAAACACCTTTGGCCCCTCATCCTCCCTCCCATCCAGTCAATGAGCAAGGTCAGCCAACGTAACCCCCTACACACCCCTCTAACCCTTCTCTCCATCCTCACTGGCCTGGTCTGGTCAGGCATCACTCCCTGCCTGACCTCTTGATCCTCCAAACATGGCCCCTCCCAGCCACCAGACTCTTCTATGTACACTGCCTTCTAGAAATAATAAAAGGCAAATGTGACCATTTTGCTCCTCTGCTCAAAACCCTCAACAGCCGGCCATTACCTACTGGAAAATGTTCAAGCTCCTTAGAAAGCCATGCAAGGCCCTCCAACCACTGTCCCTGCTCACTCCCCAGCCTCCTCTCCTACTATTTCCTACCTGCACGCCACATACCTACAACCTACTTGCACTGTTCATTGCTATTGCTTACAATTTGCTAATTTTCACCTCTCTGCTTTTGCTTACGTTATTATACCTGCCCTATCGCCTCTGCTCTCAGCCTGGCTAACTCCTGTTCATCCTTTAAGACTCAAATCAGATGTCACTTTCTCCAGGAAATCTTCCCTAAAACTCTAGGCTGGGTAGGATACCCTTTTATTAATATCTACTCCACAGGATTTTAGGCAGGCAAAATCTCTACTGAGACTACTTGAAATAATCTGTTTCAGGCTAAACTATAAACATATCGAGGGCTAGAAACGGGGTCTATCCACATCTGTCTGGCTCAGTAAGTGGTTGCTCATCTCAACCCAGAAATCCATAAATCCCGAGGAAGAAAGTTACAAAGAGCAGCTTAAAGGCCTCTATACTATACACATACTGCATTACATTATTATATATAATATTTTAGGGCTCTAAAATATCACTTTTGTCCTGCTGAAGGATAAGAGTAAGAAAAAGAAGAGAAATTAATTTATGTAACTAATTATCTACTTAAATATTAGAAACCAAAATGCCATACTTCCTTTCAGACTATAAATATTTAATTACCATACTTGGAACTTGTTAACTCAGCCTGGGAGTTTTAATTCAAGGTGGGAGTGGAGTGGGGTGAGAGTTGTTAGGCAGTAGGTAAAATTCATCAGTTTTCCCACCAAAGACTTTTCTCAAGTACTCTGCTCATACTAAAAGATGAAAAACTCTACCTATGAAAAAAAATTAAAGGAAGTCACCTACAAGGATTAGTTCTCAAAAGAAGCTATACTATGCTCTAGGGAAGGAATTACCTTCAATGAAAGGAACACAAATAAGAAAGTCTTTGTGGCATCAGCCGAGCTGTCCTCTCCTCCATGTGGACACACTTATGAGAAGGATTCAGCAGGCCCTGCGTGCCACTCTGTACTGGGCTTCAAAATATCTCACAGCAGATGGTGCTCGGGCCATGCGTGGAATTTACCTGCATCTCAACATTACCTGAGCCCAAACAATGCAGACCAGGCCAAAGGCTTCATCCACACACAGCTAAAATCACACAGCTAAAGCCATACTAGTGTAGCATGGTAAAATATTAACCCATTTGATTTTATAGTAAAACAGAGAAGGCTACTGGAGTATTGTGGTCCATTGTGCCATATTTCATGAAATCATCAGTCCTATATGCAAATATTTTTCTAATGACATATGACTGCAAATTAAACATGGAAACTGCAGCTAAGTTTGACCACCTAATGAACTCAGGATACTCTAGTATTGGCTCAGAGAAAGGATGGCTGGCCAAGATGCTATGGAAAGTCCTAGACTGATATATCTGAGACCTACCATTGTACCGCTTGGAGTTGGAGTTGTGATTTCTCCTAGGATGCTAGAAAAGCTGCAATTTGCAGCTATGGCCGTGTAGAAATTCTGCAAATGCCTGTCCCCACACCTTCCCTCCCAGAGAGATCATGGCTAGGAGAGAATGGGGACATTTGGTCTGAATCCTGGGCATCCACAGGACTTATTGAGAGATTCTCCACAAATCCAAAAGTGATTATAAGACTATACAGTTACTCTCGGCATTCACTCCTGCTGCAGCAGACAGACACAGCCTCCAAAGGACTGACAAGAACTGAAAAGCTATAAAAGTGATTAGCCTATTTATTACAAATTCTGTTTACTTAGGTTTTTATGTTTACTTCCCACTATATCCCCACTAGAATACAATTAACCACCCCCTCGCTCATCAGAATTATATTAGAAAAATTCACAAAAATAAAATAAATGCTGTAACCTTTAAGCTTTATCAAACTGTAATATTATTACACAAAAGCCTCCCCAAAATAGGGAGAGGAAAATGCAGTATTTTGAAAGAGCTTCTTTTCAAAGAAATTTTTTATACATTTAGTCCTTGCAACTCAAAGTTTGAATCAACAGTATTATCTGACAAATATATTTTGAAATTTTAAAACAAAAACAGATTATTTCTTAGAACTGGTGATGATCCACTACAGTAAAGCCTTTTTGTATCTAAACTGCCAGGCAACTAATTAACATTTCAACGAACATTGACAGAAAATTTGTTCTGTCGCTTCATAACTCAGGTAAACAGTACAGGTATGACAAGAAAAATTTAACAAAGACCAACAGACTCACATTACAGTCCTCTAGGGGATTTCTGAAAACTAATTTCCTGTCTATAAAAAAAGAAAAAGTAAAATTATTTTCAGCATCAAGTTAAGCACATAACTCTAAACTGAGTTGCTATGTTAGAGTGGTCTCCAAATTACAGTCATTTTTGTTTACCTCCGCTAACAATGAGCCTCCTGGGAAGAAATTATGTGAAGAAGTTTAAGTACCCGCTATGCCTTTCTCCACATGTGAGTGGAGAAATTGCAGAGGGGGAAATACACAACTGAATACAATTAATGACTTCTACACTCTGATTCCTGCTACTCTGAGATGGGAAAGATCATAGAATGCTGAAGTTGGAAGGAATCTCAGAGATAACCTATTGCTGCTGGCCCGCTTATCCAGGAAATGTCTTTCTACAAAGTCAGGTCATTGTTACCCTTTGGGACAGCCCACATCATATGACTGTTAAGTGCTCTCACACCCACTGACCTTACTCCTGCCTTTGAGCAACCCAGAACAAGTCTATTCCCACTTCCCAACTAAACACCTTCAAATACTTGCGGCTCCTATCAAGTTCCCAGGTGTTAGTTTCCTTAGATTAAACCCATTTAGTTTCTTGGATTGTATGGTATCCTCTTACCCTGGAATAACTGTGTATTTTGTTTCTAGTGATTATAATTAGCCTGACATAATTTAATGAGACCCACAGTGCCAAATGAAGTCATTCGATGTAATGGTTGGTAATGCAATACATTGTCAGTGAAAGATCAAAGATTATGTAATGGTTAATATATCTACAAATGTTAGAAGTACAACCATAAGTTAAGGGCGTATTTTGTCTGCTGGATTATGATGCATAACTAAGAAAAACTACCAACCTCTACTCAAAAATGTCCCTGGGTCCCACTGCCCAGGACAGAGCTGTGCACCATGTGGACTGCTGAACCTGACCCAATGTGGCCTTTCTGTATCCTTCTTTGTTTATGAAAAAGAGACATTTTTAAGGAAGCAAAGGGTAGAGAAGAACTACATTTGGCATTCACAGAGCAACTGACACTTTTATTACTTAACATCACAACCTTATGAGGTAGGCCAGTACAAGTGCTGTCATTTCATAAGTGATTAAACCAAGACTGAGAATAGGAAATAAGAAAAATTGTGAGCTGCCCAGGGCCAAACGGAAAGCAAGATTGGAGCCAGCTGAATTCAGAAACCTCAGTTAAATTCCCAAACAAAAGGGAACAGCCAATACTGAAAATAAGTTTTATGGATTTCACTTTGAAACAAAACAAAAAAAAACATTATGTTACCATTAAATGATATTAAAATCATCTTTCATGGCCTTGATTTTGCCTCCAACGTTTTATTCCCAAAATAAAGAAAATTTAAACAGGCAAATCTATTCCAGGTTTAAAATCCCATTTACACACAAAAAATCTTGCATTCCAAATTGAGAGATTAATTTTTTCTTAATTTGACTATTATCTTAACCTGTATTAAGCCAAAGGGCCTCGTTCAAGTTGCTAATCTGAAGTGTCATTGATTAGACCCATTCTGGTTCACAAGGACATTCTCCCAAAATAGATTCTTAACATTTTATAACCCTCCTACATACTCACTAAACAGAATCTGCAACACAGGAAGGAATCCTTTCCCCACACACAATACTCATCTTTATCGTCATCAAAAGACATTTCGTTAAAATTCATCCGCACATCCAACACGCATCCTCCCTAGTACCCTCCCCTGGTATCCCCAGCCCAGCTAGAGTCCTCAACCTCTGCGCCCCAACTAACCAGTCTCCCCACCTGCTTTCTCCCACACGAGGCTGCACGTGGATGCTCCAGGGCGGATGCAGCACTCCAGCGCTCCCCATCGACGGCCCCCTGCCTCGTCCACGCTGGCCAGCCCTAGCCCTGGAAGCCACACTTCTGGGAAACATTTTCAGCTCTGCACCCGCTGAAGCTTCCAGCCAACTGGAGCTGCTGCAGCAAACCATGCGGTCACTTTTGCCCAATGAGAGTGAGAGCAGCCCAATATGGCTGCTCTCAACCAATGGGCTCCAGGACACCTGGGGCTCAGGACACCTGCACTCTCCTTCCGCCCTTTCTCTGTGTTCAGGTGAACTGTTTTGACCCTTCCAGGGGTGGGGAGCCTGCAGCCTTGGGGCCACAGGTGGCCTTCTGGATCCTTGAGTGCCACCTTTTGACTGAATCCAAATTTAACATAACAAATCCTTGGCCAGCCTAGAGACACTTGAGGGTCAAGATCAGGGCTCTATGGTGTTTTCTAACACTAGGAAGGGCCTGGGAAGTCTGACCAAGGAGGACTGGAGGAAGCACCTGGGGTGGGCATGTCCGCCGCTAGTTACTCTGAAGAGAACCAACAGCGTCTGTGGGCAGACGCTCCTTGTGGGCAGCACCCTTGTGGACACCAAGAAGTTAGTGGCTCTGCCTTCCAGACGGGTGCTGTCCATCCCTGCCCTGCGTTAGTTAACAACTTTATCTTCGCCAAACAAGCCCCATGCTTTCTTCTCTCTATAGTTCTAGTCACAGTCTTCCCTCCATGTGGTTTTTCCTCCCTTTTGTTTACTCCTGAAATTCTGTAATACTTCTCCAGGACTCCCCCAATTTCAAATGCCACTCCTCCATGAACATCCTACTCTCTCAACATGATGTCCCCACCCACCCACCCCGCAACAGGCAGTGCCAGCTTTGTATTGAAGACGTTTATGGGTATGGTTTATTCTCCTGTAAGTTCCCAACAGATACACTCTCTCTTTCCATCCCCTACAGTAGGGTTTTTTAAACTTCAGGTTCAACCCATGGATGGGAAATTGTTAAAAAAGAGAATAGAAAATATCAAAGGGCATCATACATAGTAAGAATAAGTGTTATTTCAGGCAATCTTGTTTCAGTTCTGTGTATGCATGTGCATACATTAATATTAAATGTATTTGTGGCTGTGGGTCATGATTATGAAAGCCACTGCCCTACAGCACCTATCCTATAGTAATGCCTAATGCTCTGTGAATGCTTACTGAATTGAACAAATTGATGAATATGAGATGTCTCATGTATTATAACTTCAAAGGCTCCAATATAAAGTATAATGTCTATGTGAAGGAAAATGTATGGATTCTGGTTTATAGGAAGCTATGGGGAGACAGGTCAGTAATAGGGAAGATCTGAATATTTACTATTGTATATCGATAGGCTTTCTCCCCAATAATTAAAATGTGTTTATATTTAAGGAAGATTAAATATAAATTTGATTAAGTTCATTTTGGAAAAAAAAAACTTTTCTCATTCACTGAAACTACCTCATGATTACAAAGTTCTGTATCTTTAAAATATGTAGTATAGGTAATTCCACCATGATTCATAAAAGGATCTTTCAGAGACACCATGAAAGCCTTTGTTCAAGTTCTTTCTTTGCTCAAGATGCCTCTATGTCCTCTCAATACCCCACCCCCACCCCTGTCTGTAAAAATCCCATTCATCTTCCAAGACTTAGTTCAAAGGCCACCTTTTTATGGAAGCCTTTTTTTTTAACTCAATTTTTTCTCCGTCCCTCCTCCACCACCCATCCTAGTCCCAAATGTGGTCTCTTTTCTGAATCATCAGTGTTAAAAAATTTCCTTTTTCATCTGTGTACTTGTCTCAGTTCCCTTACTAGACAATAGCATGCACAACCCAGTCTTTACTCATCTTTGCATCCCCCACAGCAACGAGCACAAGGTCTTATACTTAAGAGATGATCAATAAATATTTGTTAAGTGAATAAATGAAAGCAACAGTTAGCCTGTTAAAAGGGATGGCCATTATTTTAAAGGCCCCGAGGAATGGCTTATATGTCTAGCAGCTAATCAAAAAGTGGTGGCCCACAGGGGGAGGGAGCAGCTGAGCAGGGGCACTGCTCCTCTGCACACATGCCCCTATAAACTCACTGAATCCCCAATTCTTCCAGAGTCTACAGATGCTAAAGAGCTGGGGACTAATGAGCATCTTCACCTTGTTCCAATTTTTCCAGTCTTGCTTCATACCAGAAATGGGAAGTGGAATTAGAGTCAGAAATTAGGGCCACCCTTTCAACTTTATGGTATGGCTAAAAAGAAAAATTGAAAAGCCATCCGAATAATTCAGGCTCAAAAGACCCACCCTGATAAACAACTGTGGATGTTTTTTAATAGGGGGAAGGGTGTGCAAGAAGGCAGAGGAGGTGGTTCTTGAATTATCAATTGATGGTCTATATTGATTACATTCAACAGTACTGAACTTTTCTCTTCATATTACCTATACGGTCATCTGAGGACACTTTCTGTGACTGCTAGAATAAACTAGCTTAGGTTCAAAGCCGCAGTCACAACTAATAAACAGCAATTTGTTTTACTGGAAAACAATGTCCACCAATTAGAAAAAAGTGTTAGGGATTAAAATAAGATTCTCTCTTGCCAGTAATCTGTACCTACTCCTTCCCCCTCCAAAGAAACACATTTTTCTATAATGAATTAAAGAAGAAGTTTTCAATGGTCTTTATTTAAAATATATATCTCTTTTATAAGTGAATTCATAATTAACATGCATAATTTTTAAATCATTGTATTTTGTTTTCAAATTTTTAATTTTAGATCAATACCATTTAGGGCACTGACCTTCTCTTTCTTTGGCATTTTAACAGAACTTTAACTTCCAGTCTATCAAGGTTTTGCTTTGTAATTAATTTCAGAGCTGAGAGACATCTAGAAAACTGAAGAGACATCTAGAAAATGCACTGGATTTGAAGTCAGAAAACTGAGCTTTGAAGCTAATTCTTGATTCAAATATAGCTGTTCGATTTCTAGATGTGTAACCTTGGGCAGGTTACCTGATTTCCCCAATCCTCAATTACCCCATCTGTAAAATGGGACTAATAATAGTACTTGCTTTGTAAGGCAGTTGTGAAGATTAAGTAAGGTAAAATATGTAACAGTGTCTGGTAAATAGTGTCTGGTAAATGTTAGTTTTAAAAAGTCTGCTGTCACTTGTTTTACAGTCTCAGTATAGTCATTTAACAGTTCAAAGCTTCTATTTCCTCATCTATAAAATGGGATTACTACTACCATTTACCACTTCCAGGACTGTTAGGAGATTCACATACGCAAACAGTAGATATGAAAATGTTAGCCACACAGTAGGTGATCCAAAATAACTAATATTTGAGTACTTATCAGCCTAAAAATAAACCATAAGTTTAAAAATTTAAGTAAACCACAAATTGAGTTAGAAAATACCATCCAAAAATTCACCTGTAACTGAGAAAATGTCTGACCATGTTAGAAACGCATACTCAAGGAGTTTGTTTTTAACTTACCAGAAACATATAAGCTTTTGTAAAATGTAAATTATAAATCTACAAAACAAGAACATTCCCTCAGTTAAGTCAAACTGTCCTACTATATTGGAATCGAGAAAGCCTCCATGCTTTCATTTGTCAAAAATTGAAGCATTGGTTAAAATCTGACTGCATGTACAGCAACTTTTTAAAAAATGCTTAATGTCTTGATTTTATAAAAACAATAAATGTACTGTAGCTACTATAAATTTCAAGTCAATTCAACAAACATTTTATTCTGTGACAATGCTCCAAGCAACTCAGCTGGGAATTAAGGATGAAAGGGGAAATAGAGCTGAGGCTCTATGCTGGAACAGCACACAAATTATGGTTGGTAATCTCAAAATATTACTTATAAAAGTCATGAGGGGGTTCAATTTGAGTCAGCAAGCAAATAAACAGCATAAAAATATGCCAAAACAATTCTTCCCTTCCATGGAAAAACTGTCTTTCAAAACCAAAAGTCATGTTTGCTTTTAAAAGTATAGTTGCTATCTGAAATCTATTGAATTTGTGCCAGAAACCAACATTTCTAAATGTAAACCTATAAAATAACAGGTATCTGTAAATGAAAGGCTGAAATAACCCCAGGAGAAGCAACACAGTAATTAGCAACTTTTATTGAGTAATAACATGTTTCATATTTTTTCTACACTGGCTCTTTGAAGTTTTCAGTGTAATATGTAAAAGTTTTATTACATTAGGGCCCATCCTTGTGTGTTTTATAGGCACCAGCATTATGCAAAGCAAGCTGTACTTACTCATCTTGGGATCTTTTATAAGAAACTGTCTGATAATGCGCTAGATTTGTCCAGTTTATTCTGTTACACCTGTCTTTAGGAAAATAAAAGTCACTGGAAGCCTGAATCATGGAAAATATACACCGATCCACATATCATCTATATGAGCCATAAATCATAAAGCAGTTTAGCTTTAAAATTGTACATTGCATATTCATGTGCACACCACTTGCAGTTTTAGACACATGTGAACTCTTTACTGAATTAAAGCAAGAAAAAAAAAAAAGCTCAGTTCTACAATAAGCGATTACCAGAGGCA
>VBSM01002608.1:100046082-100061548 GCA_008086735.1 Cheirogaleus medius | reverse complement strand
GAGGCCGAGGCGCGCGCGCACCGTGAGCCCCGCGCCGCGCCCGCCCCGCGCGCCCCTGCTCTCCCCGCGTCGCTCCTCGGGGTCCCGCGGAGCTCGCAGGCCGCGCCGCCCCTTTCCCCGGATCCCTGCGGCGCGCCTGGCCTCCGGCAGCCGGGGGTGTCCGGAGCCGTCCTGCGAGAGGGAGAGAATGGCAAGGCGGCGGCTTGCGGGGGGGATGCTGAGCCGTGCCCGGCCTGCCGCATCCCTCTGCCGCTCGCCCTCGCCCGGCCCCACCCGGTCTTTCCCGGGCTGCACGCACTACTTTTGCGGCCCAGGATTGATTTGACCCTGCTCGGCGCTCCCGCGGGCGCTGTGCGCGATGCAGACCTGGGGTGGGCGCTGGGCAATTCCCTGGCCGCCCTAGGCGCGGGGAGAGTTAAGCGTGCAGCCCGCGGCAGCGCCGTAAACAAATCCTTCAAGCTATCTGGAGTCAGTAAGTTAAGTGAAATAAAGGGGAAGCGCGGAGGAAACCTCTTCTCAGCTGCAGTTTGGCCTACAGTGGGGGTCCCACCCATCTTCCAGCTGGCCCGTCCCTGAAAAACAACCCCCTTTCTTTTTCTTACAGGGAAGGGTCACAGATGAGGCCTCAAACTTCCAGCCCCATCTCCTTCCTGGAGAGGGGTTAGATTATCAGCTAGAAGGATGATAGAGTATTATTGTGGCTCCTAAAAAATCAAGTACTTGTTATTATTACTTTCCTGATTTTAAACACCACTTGCTTTTCCCCCTCGCTTACTTTTATAGACAAGTTGAGAAGTGCATGTCTGCATCGGGCTGTAGCTCTGTTTCTCCACAGTTGCCCTAGAACTGGGAACGCTTCCACGGCCCCCTGACTCTCCTGACCTCTTGGCCAGAGCCCTGGGAACCTCACTCAGGATTCTCCAGAATTCCTGGAGAGAGCAGCACAGAGCAATGCAGCTATGCCTCACCACTTCACCAAATTCCCTGCCTTAAGGGAGGCCTTTCCAGTGCTCTCCCCTTTGTTCCTTTTCTGGGCAAGAATAAACCGCTGACTGGGGCCGCCAGAAATTTAGACCTCCTCGGGTAGAAGTCACAAGATCCCTCCAGGGTCAAACCTGGAAGTCAGCCTCTTCACCTCTGAATGAGGATTAACAAACTAAGTTTTGAACACAGAAGACCAAAAGGCCAATGAGAATTCTTTCTTATTTGAGACTGTATTACAAAATGCTCCTCCCCACCCCCTTCTTCCCCAGCTCTGAAGTAGCCCTTCCTTCGTTAGCATCCGTAACTAATGTGCAAAATGGAAAACGCTAAATTAAGGCAGAGTCCCGCATCAACATAGTCTGAGAAAATGGAATTGTTATTTTACAAGCTGACAACTCCCAACCTTAATAACCCCCCTTAATACCTGAAGGCAGTAGCAAGGCTAGGAAAGAACAGAGAGAATATGAATGTAGGAAAAAGTGCAAGTGTGAGGGGCTGGCTTCCCAAACCCCAATCTATAGGGTATTTGGAGAAAAGGAAAGAAAAAAAATCTGTCTTCCTAATATCTCCTTAGCATAAGCCTTGTTGGAAATGTTTGCTTTGGCAAAAGTGAGACTCAGACACTGAAACAGCATTCCCAGGAACAAAGGCTGGGGGTGGAGAGTGGAGGGTGGAGGAGAGAGCAAGAAGAACATCCCCTCTCTGGAAGAACAGCAAGTTCCGAGGCCTGAGCAAGAAATGTGTCCCGTTCCTGTGCTCCTGGCTGCAGCTGGGAAGCTTCTCCAGAAAGGAGACCTCCCTGCTCTGGAGGGGATCTGGCTCTCCTTTCCTTCCCACCACATCTGTTTATACAAAGGAGGGCCACTGAAGAACAAACAGAACCGTGTTTACTGCGAGTCCCATGCTGTGTTTGAAGCTCAAGATACAGATTTGCCCTCACCGCAGAGGCTGAGATAAATGGTCCCAGAAAAGGAAGGGAGAAGGCACTGGGTGGTATAGAGCTGGTTGATAGGTTTAGTTGTAAAAGGCCCCTCCAAAAATGCCATGTGGACAAATTTATGTTTGAATTCAAACTCTGGTGCCTCGAGTTAATATATGAATGTACTTGCACGTAAGCACTTTCACACTGTGGATATTTTAAAATCTTTCTTTAGGAATAGCTCTTATTTTTTGTTTGGGGCCCCTAATACAGAGATAGTTGCATTAATACTTTATTTCTAGTTAATGTTTTTATGTATACTGTCCACTTGGAGAGTAAGGGCTTTTGAGGAGACCCAAATAATAGTTGTAGGTACTGTTTTTTACTAAGTTGTCATGAAAATAATTTAATAGTTTTTACAAGTAAAATATAGAACAGTTAATGAGAGCCTTTATGGGCAGATCTTTATTATTATTATTATTAATCTGTTTTATGTAGCTGTTCCTATTATACTCTAGCCCCTGCGTACACAAACCAAAATGAGCACTTAATCTAGTTGTCAAAATTTTAAATCCTTAAGACAAAGCAGAAAAAGGGCTTGGACTTTTTGGGATTAGGATGTCAGAACTAAACGGGAAGATTTTTTTTAAAGGAGTAAGAGACTACCTAAATGAAGAATAAGTGTTTCCTATGAAGCTGTTGTAGCTTTTGTGCATCCTATACCCCTTGTGACCTAAGGGGCTTTTCTCCACGTGGATTCGAGCAGTACCACTGAGAGCTGAATCAACCACTCACCTCAGGAGAAGGCTGCTGAGGGAGGGAACTAAGTGAGAGGAACTGTTTGGCCTCCTAGGTCAGGTTAGTTTGTTTGTTTAGGCTACATCTATGGAGGAAAAAAAGAGACTAACAAATGAATCCTGCCCAGTCTGGGGCTCTACTCACATTCTGCCAACGTGGAACTAGAAACCTCTTATATAGACCCAGAAGCAGATCTTTGGTGTCTAAGCTCTCTCCTTAGGTATTATTTGATAGAAGAGAAACCTAGCATAGCTTTATTAATTCATGTCTTATTCTGAAGACACAGCTGCAACTCAGAGGTCACTTTCATGACCAGGTGGGATTTTTTTCTCTCTTTATAATCCCACCATTCCCACAGAAAAGTATGTCTGGCCAAAAGCCAGCTCTGCAGGTGCTCGTGCCGGAAGGTGATGGGCGCACCCTCAAGCTCCCCCAGCCCTGACTCCATCTCCTCGAGCATTATTGTCTGTAAGGACACCGTTGTCTCATGTTCCAGCAAAGCTGCAGACACATCACTCCATCTGCTTCTCCTTCTAGAGGCTTCTTGAGTGTTTGTGACTGTATCTAGGGATTGTGCGATAAACCCTCTAGGCTTTCAGTTTACAAATTGCATGCTAATATGTCAAGCCCCAGGACAGCATGGATTTTAAATTTACCCAGGAGCTCTTGTGTCTTCAGGCCTTGTCCTCTCTCTCTACAGGTATATCAGAGTGGTTCTAGCCTGAGATCCGAGGTGCCTTTCTTTTTCTATATTTTTTTTTTTTTTTTCATCATTCACCAGGTCCTGAGCAGATGGTGTGGCTGTGCTGGCTGTCATCACTCCTCCTATGTTTCCATGGAAACATGGGGCATAGGGACCATCTCTGCCTTGGGCTCTCTGACAGTATCCTCTGGCAGAGAACTTCAGCACTCATGCTCCTCCCCCTTGCCTGCCCGCTGTCCTGGAGAGTTGGAGAACATTCTGGGGCCCAGGGAGCCAGGGTCATTTCAGAGATCATCTAAGGACATACTCCCTTCAAATGGTTGTGAACTGGCTGGAAAAGGGAGGGAGGGCAGAAGAGGGGGGCCAATACCCCAGTTGGGTGGTTGAAGTCCATTTGTAATGGTAGCATATTTGGGCAATCTGTCCCCTCAGCCAGCTTCCATAATGGCTCATTATTGCCCAGATGTCAAAAGAGTTTAGTTTCCCTTTGCTCATCAGGCAACATATATTTATTGAGTGTAAGTAGTTGCTGAGGTTTTACACTTCACTGACATTCTACCCCTGGGAATGTGCATTCCTTTCCTTTTCTGTTTGTTTGTTTGTTTGTTTGTTTGTTTGTTTTTTAACAAAACCAGGTTTTCCCTAAAGAATGCACCTTCCTCAAAGTTTCCAACATCCTCCTGCCTACATAATTCACTTATACAGCCACTACGACATTAATTAGATTCAGAAGTCCATGGAAACAGCAGAGCTAGGCAAGGTCAGAGGGCAAGCAGGGCAGAGAAAAGAGAGGGAAAAAGTGAGCCCTGGGAGAGGGTAAGGAAGTAGGGGGAGATTTTTCATGTCCTGCAAGTACCAAACAAGACAAAGGTCATTTCAAAGTGTGGTCAGCTACTATAACATCGTCTAGAGAATTAAAATATTGCCAAATTGAAGAGTGCTTTAAAATAACGTTGATTGGGCATAAGAACTCTATGCATATATGTCTTTGGTGTTAGTTGCTCTTTATACAGCTGGTACAAAAGACTAGGATGTGAAGATTACCATATTTTTAAAAAGAAAGATAAAGCAGGCACACATCCTAAAGTTGAAAATGCAGGCAAGAAAGATATATACTGTTCATAAAAGCGGATCAGAAAAGTATCTCCTATCACAGATCATGTACTTCATCCCATGCTGACCTATTTTGGGGGATAATCTCATTATTTTATGATACGAGAAGATTCATTGGTGCTGGTAACAAGAACCACCGAGCCTCCTGACTTAAATCTTAATATCCCCACGGGCTCTTTGTCATGCTTCTTCAAGATGTGCACTGGCCATTCGTTCAAGATGCAAGGACTCTGAACCTGTTGGAAACAGGAGATAACTAATCATAACAATAGCAAACTTTTCTATATTATTATCTACTGGGGACTCTTCTAAGTAACAACTCCATTTAGTTCTCCCAAAAGCATATGCGGTATGCCGCCATTGTTTTTATTTTACAGGTAAGTATCCTAAGGAACAGATAAGTATTGCAAACCAAACATGAAAGATTCAAGAATTGGATCTGGTAGGCATGATTCCACACACCACCTCCCACAACTTTGCTTGAATTATCTGTATCATTGAAGTGTTCAATGCTCACAGGAGCGTAAGTAATACAGACCCAGTAAGTAGGCAAAAAAGAGCCTTCTACCCCTCTCTGTAATTCTTCTTCCCCCTAGTTTTGTCCCCAGAGCTCTGCCATAACCGCACCTGGAGTGAGACACTCCTCTCTAGGCCTCAGTGTCTTCCTTTGCAACATGAGAAGGCTAGATTAAATGTTCTTTGTCTCTGTCAGTTTTTGTCTTTGACAGTTCTGAAATGTTAGAGTTCTGTTTTCAGTTGTTCTTCCTGAGCACTGCCAGACAGGAATCCCTGGAGTATGTCAGGAGAGTCGTAAACCTTTTCTTGTTTAAAGGTAGGACCTCCTTCTTGACTTAAACACATCTCAAGGTGTTGGTCTGTTCTAAACAGGAGGGTTGTGCTGTTAAGTGTTAACAGACAGCAAGAGCGACTTGTGCAGGAGGAAGAGACTTAGCTTAGGTCTGGGAGAAATGTGGGAAAGAAGTCACAGCATAACTGGGTGTCAAACTCTTCCCTCTGTGGCTCCAGAGAGTACTCAAGCATGGACTTGATGGTCCTCATGCAGCCCCTGGAGAACACTGAAGCTTCAAATGGAGCAACTCTGGCTCACAGTATGAAAACAGAGACATTTTAAGACTATATCTTACTGAGTAAAAAATTGATGGATAACTAAAGGGCAGCAGAATAAGGTCCTCACAGAGTCCTTCAGGTAAGGCATCTCCCACAGCTCTGCAATTCTTCTTCCCCCCAGTTTTGCCCCCAGATCTCTGCCATGACCACACCTGGAGTGAGGCACTCCTCTGTAGGCCTCAGTGTTTTCACTGAGGTCCTCGAGTCCAAAAAAAGAAGGAACGGAGGGCAGAATTCACCTTAATCAGGAGCTTGAGACAAACAAGTTAAAGTAGACACTACTGGTTGCCTACCCAATATCCATCTGCCCTCTTCCTTAATAGCAAAACCTAAGTCTGTTTAGGGGAAGTCATGAGCCCACCTAAAATAACTGTATTTCCCAGTCTCTCTTATGCCAAGAACTGGGCATGTGCCATAGTCCTGGACAATAAGACATCAGTTTATGTTAGCTGGAATTTCTCAGAACATTTTCCTTTCCTGTAATAGGCACCACCCTTTCCTCTAGGACACCTCCTTCTTCTTCCTGTCCAGAATGCAGGTTGAGGCCCGAGGTGGAACAGCCATCGTGGACCTTATGAGTAAAAGGACAGATCTGAGGTTAAAAGGAGACTAGGTCCTTCGTGACTTCTTCACACGATGGTACCAACTTTGGACCACCTACGTAGATCTGTACTTTCTGGAACAAAATAATACCCTATGTGGCTGAGCTACTGTAGTCATATTTTGATTATTTCAGCTAACTGATCAGAGAAGTCACAGTCCCTGCACATGGGGTGTGCCCTGCACATCGCCACATATAGCAGGCCTACCAGATGTCCCAGGGTATGTGTTCTAGCAGGGCCAGCACTGCTAAAGAATCAGCTGTAATTTACAAAAGCCTATGATCACTTCCTTAAATATAATCTTGCCTTCTGAGTTCATTCCAATAGTAAGAAAGTCAATTAATAAGAAACTCATGCTTAACTGTCTAAAGACTGATTAATCTGGCTCCAGCATTTTTTGAATAGTCCATATTATTAATCATGCCCAAGTTAATCAAGCCCAAGTTATTGTTTTGTTATTAACTTAACCTGGTTAAGTTACTGTTACATCCTCACAGGGATACTAACAGATTGCACTTATGGAAACAGTGTAGGAATAATAACAGTGAGCCTTTCTTGTGTCCTTGCCACATTCACAAAAATATGCATGTTTCAAACTTTGTCATTGTTTCTACCAATAAACTAATTACCACTGTATGAAGCTGATTTACTTCAGAAGGAGTTTAGAAAAACAACTAATTAAGTACAGTATGTTGAAATATAAACTGCATTGCAGGGTTAGAACCGTGTAATAAAATCGCAGAAGTTTGAAACTTGCAAGAAACCATGGAGGCTTTCTCTAGCTATCCTCCTACTCAATGCGGCAATTCCCTCCCTATCAGCCCTCGTATGGTCAACCTCCACATGAACATTTGTAGTAGGTAGCTCACTCTCTCAAAAGACTTCCTTTTCCATTTTTAAAGAGCTCAGCTCTGGCTGGAACAACATTCTTCCTTATATTTATGGATCCCAAATTGATTTCCCTGTACCTTTCTAGCACATCACAAGCTTGCAGTAAGCACTCAATTAGCGCTCAGCTTCCCTGAATTCCTTCTGTCGGTCTTCCATATATTGAGACTTGTGGGCTCAGTGATTTTTCTCGGCACTTTGTCAGAGAGAGATCTTTGCTCAGTTGGGAATACTGTACACAGAAAGGAAGCCAGTCTCTTTAAAGGAGTACATGGGCATGGGAATAAGAGAAACTCCAATTTCTCCCAACTGGTAGTTGGTTTCCGGGAAGAAGTGGGCTTCAAAAAGAAGGTGGAGCTGGCCACAAGATAAAAAATGCCCACTAAAAGATAACGAGGCAGGAAAGTCCTAGAAAGAAAGCTACTCCCTGCTGGGTGTCAAGGAAGAAGCTGCACAGCGGAGGTAGAAAGTGAAAGCCCAAGAGCATGGAAAGGGGACGAGAGTGAGCACAAGAAGGGGTCCTGATTGGAGCTACAGGCCTAAGGACCAGCCCCTTTCCACCACATAAGTAGTGAGAGCTGCTCTTTCCAGGGTTAGTTCTTAATGTTTTTCCAAAGCTCCTACTCACCTGTGATACTTATTATAATTCTATATACTTGGCACAGACAGTTACGATTGTCTGAATTTAGGATTGCTTTCTGTCACTCTCTAGACAACAATATGAGGTTTATTACAACATAAAGGGAAATTTGTCTTCGTGGACTTGAGTGAATGTCAGCCCAGATCCCCACGCTGTCATCCCTGTCATCTTCCCTTGATGAATACAACCTGAAGGCAGATCTGAAGTCATTGGCGAAATGTTCTCAAGCCCAGGTCCTGGGGTCAGGCCCCAAGATGATAATCCAAATGATCACATAAGTCATTTCAGATATTGATTTACTGAGCACCTAGTATGTGTCAGGAAGTCGGTTCAGAAAGGAGATGAGAAAGAGAAGTTTAAAAAGCCAAAAAGCCCACAGTCTAGAGGATAATGCACATACATCTTCATTCACTTACTCATCCTTGAATTTAACAAATATTTATTGAGCTAGTTAGGTGCTCAGAAAAATACTAGGTACTGAGGTTACTACAATAAGCAAAACAGACATGGTCTCACATAGGAGGCTATAAATAATTGTGTTTTAATGTAGTTAGTGCTAAGATGAGGGAAGTACAGGTACTCTGGGTGGGAGATCTCTCTAGAAAGAATGACTGCCATGCATTCCAAATCAAGAGCTGACTTATAGAGAATAAGGAGGGCAGGAGAGGACAGAAAAGAACAGAGTCTGTGTGTTACAGTGTGTTACCTGCTATGACAGAGGTGTGGCTATGGAGACATAGGAGCAGGAGTGAGCGGGTGCCGACTGAGGCACTCTTAAAGGGCTCAAGACAGCAGCTACCATTTGGGATGGGTCAATGGAACGAAAGCCATGGTGAAGGTGGGGTGGCAGTGATGGAAGAACATTCCAGGCAGAAGGAAAAGCACATGACAGAGCACAGAGGCCCCGAGGAAGTGTGCCACGTTCCCCTAACAGAGAAGGTTCTGTGTGGTCAAGCAGGTGCCTCGGGGGTGGGGGGTGTGGCAGAATCAGCAAGTCGAGTGCAGGGTGGGGGCAGAAGCAGAACAAAGGGGGAGGGAAAACGTGCCAGAGCCAGGGCAAGAGACTGGGGCCAGGTGGTGGAGAACCTTGTGTTGGTGTAAAAACGTTTTAAGTGAGCAGGAAGCAAACATCAGAGGTTTCGGTAAAGCGGCAAGTGAACACCCAGCTGCCAACCCCAGAGGGACAACTGAGAGTTCAAAAGAGGAAATGGCTTCTGGGAAGCAAGAGAAAGTATTTCACGGAGGATTCCGCCCAGGGGTTTTTCGTTTTGTTGTTGTAAAATCAAGCAAATCTGTAAATCCCTCCCCTCAGCACAGAGCTGGCCACATAGTTTGCAGGGCCCAAGCACACTGAATATGCAGAGTGTCTTATTCATAAATTATTAAGAATCTTAAAACGTTGAAGGCAGAGCTTTAAACAAAGACGGCCCTTCTAAGGGTGGGGCCCTGCGTGACTGGCTGCACAGGTTGCGTACCCAGGAAGCCGGCCCTGCATTTATGCGCTACCAGGAAACTTTTCACCGTCAGAGGGGTGGGTGCTGGCTCCCTGGAGCCTGGTGTCACAAGGACTGGCTGCACAGCACATTTAGAGTTCAACACTGCGCTCTCACATCACCAAAGCCCCCTGGGTTGAGTTCATTCCACAGTGAAAAGGTTCTTTTATTTCCTGATGGTATTGATAATACACACGCAGGAAAACAATTCAAGCCGTGCACAGCAGTACACATGTGATGGGGGAAAACGTTAAATTGTAAATACATGCTTTCAACTTTTCTCTACCCTTTCTATGAGAGAGCCCTCAGAAAGACTTTTGTTTGCTAAGTAAGGTGATGACAGAGAAGTAGCTTAGGGAAACTGAGGGAAGGGGGAAATGATTCTACAAAATTACTGTGTGGGATTTTCTGGTTATCTTTTTGAAATTGGCTTGTAGCTCAATTGCATTGTAATCACAGAACATACTCTGTGTCTATCATTTTGATACTTTAAAATTTGTTGAGACTTGCTCTATGGTCTCACATATAGTTAATTTTATAAATATACCATGTGTGCTTAAAAATATGTGTATAATCTGCTGTTATCTATATGGTGTTCCTTATATGTTCATCAGTCATATTTTCTAATTGTTTTGTTCAAATCTTTCCATCCTTACTGATATTATGTCTATACTAGTTCTATATTTTCTAAGAGATTTGTCAACATTTCCCACTATAATTGAGGGTTTTAAAAATTATTTATAAGATCTTTCAAGATTTTCTTTATATATTTGAAGTCATTTATTATGTGCATAAGATTTAGAATAGTTAGATTATCTTTGTGAATTGGCCCTGTTATAATGATGAGTTGTCCCTCTTAATCTCTAATGATAATTTTTGCCTTAAAAATCTACTTTGTCTCATATATGACTACATCAACTTCCCTTGTGTTAGTGTTTGTTGGAAAAATATTTTTCCATACTTTTACATTTTGCCTTTCTATATCCTTATGTTCTAGATGTGTTGCTTGTAAACAACATGTAGCTCTATGTGCATGTGTTTTTTTTTAACTCAGTCTGACAAAATTTGCCTTTTAATTGAAGAATTTAATCCACATATAGTTAATGTAATTACATCTGTATTGGGCTTTAATTTACCATTTGCAAGGAGCTATGTATTCTGATTGTTTTGTTTCTTTTTCTATTTTTGTATTGTCCCTATTTGGATTATTTAAGTATATTTTTATTACCCTATGTTCCTCCCCTACTAGCTTAAAACTTACATGGTTTTTTTACTATTCTTTACTGTTTTGAACTTGATAGTAAAACCTGCATTCTTGACTTATCAAAGTCTAATTTTTCTTTTTAAGACAGAGTCTTGCTGTGTTGCCCAGGCTGGAGTACAGTGGTGCAATCATAGCTCACTGCAGTGTTAAACTCGTGGGCTCAAGTGATCTTCCTGCCTCAGCCTCCCAAGTATCTGGACTACAGGTGCATGTCACCATGCCCAGCTAATTTTTTTTTTTTTTTTTTTTTTTTTTTTAGAAATGGGGTCTCACTATGTTGCTCAGGATGGTCTCAAACTCCTGGCCTCAAGTGATCCTCCTACCTCAGCCTCCCAAAGCACTGGGAATACAGGCATGAGCCACCATGCCCAGCCTCAAAGTCTAATATTAATTGTTACTTTTATCCTTTTCCAGAAATATGCAAGGACCTTAGAACATTTTAACTCCATTTTACCTCTCTCCTAATTTATGTACCATTGTTGTTTGTATTTAATTCACTATATATTAAACACCCAAAGACGTTATTATTTTATACAGTTAATTTTCATTAGCATTTTTCTCGTCCTTCATTCGTTCCTGCATCTCTGAGCTTCCATTTAGGATAATTTTTCTTCTCCTTAAAGAATACCAGTTAGTATTTACTGTGTTTCTATTGGTGAGAAATTCTGTTTCTTTTAGTCTGAAAACATCAATTTTACCTTTATAATCTGAAGGTTATTTTTGCTAGGTTTAAAATTCCAAGTTAATGATTCTTTTCTTTCAACACTCTGAAGATATTATATCATTGTCTTCTGGCTTCTGTCATGTTTGTTAAAAAGTCAGCTGTCAATTTTATTGTTGTTGCTGTGAAGATGAAGACTCTTTTTCCTCTGGCTGCTTTTAAGATTTTCTTTTTTTCTTTTATTATCAGCAGTTTTACCATATGCCTTGGTTGGGATTTTGTTTTATTCATCCTATTTTGGAATTCATAAGACTTCTTATCTGAATTTGATAGCTTTCATTAGTTTGGGGAAGTTCTTAGCCATTATCTCTTTAATTGTTTATTTTGATTCATTCATTCTCTCTTCCCTCTTCTTGTAAGATTCCAATTTTATGCATGTTAGAATGTCTAGCTGTCTTTGCTATCTTTTACTCTGAAATTTTAAATGATCATCTTTTTAAAGTTCCTTTCTGAGTATGTTCATTCAATGTATCTTCCAGTCAACTAGTTCTTTTCTTCAGCTATATGCAATTTGTTGTTAAACCTATACCCACTGAGTTCTTAATTTGGGGTATCATGCTTTCTGAATCTAGAATTTTCACTTGGTTCCTTTTTATAGCTTCTAGTTCTCTGTCAAAATTCTCAACCTCATCTTTTTTTTTTTAATTTGGACATTGAAAACATAGTTATCTTAAAGTTTGTTCCTAATGACTCCTTTTTCTGAAGCCCACAGGTATTTATTTCTCCTACCTATTGTTTCTGCTAACAACATTTCATTCATCTCCTTATAGTTGGTTAGTTTTTATTATGTGATGGGCATTGTATTTGCAAAATAGTTTACAGAAATAATTTGAGGCCTGGGTGATATTATCTTTCTCCAGAGAGTATGTCCAATTCTGCCAGGTATTTGGGGGCATTAGCCATTCAGGATTATCTTTACACAATTTCACAAGTTGGGGGAATTTTAAACTGTACTGCAGTTCCTTTAGGTGTATGTGTACTTGCAAGACCCTGTTTCTTCTAGGGTGTACTTTCAGGATTCCAATCCACATGATGGGGATTCACTAGGCTATACTTCTCTTGGGTGGCCCCTCACTTCATTTTTATCACCTGAGCTTAGGAAGGCTGTCAAGAGTCTATGTTAGCCTCTTGAACACTGCCTCCAAAACTGGGGGAGGCCACCAGGGGTAACATGGGCCTGAGCACTGCATTTATTTCCTTTGATTTCTGTATTCTTCTAGAGCTTGGCTCTATATTTTTTAACTCAATTTTTAGATTGCTAATGCCTTTCTGCCCTAATTATTTGAAAACTTCATTTAGGTGAACTGAATAGGTGCGTATATGCATATATCCTATACAAAATAAATATATGTTTGGATTTGGGTAACTTGCCCGTCCATTGACCTTCACAGGGTGGCTGTAAACTGTCCTGTGTATTGGTTAGGAGCACAGGATTTAGAGCCAGCAGATCTGGTTCTAACCCTTGTTATGCCTCTATAAGCAGTGTAATTTTAGGCAACTTACTTAAACTTTCTAATTCCCACTTCCCTGACTGGTAAAATGGAGCTGATGATAATAGCTCCTTTGTTGACAAATAAATGAAATAACATTGAGAAGGTATAATACAGTGTTGGCATCTAGTGTGTAAGCACCCATCAAATGGCATCTTTTCTTATTTGATATGAACCACTTAAAAGTTTAGTAACATTTGCCAAAGATAGGCATTTTAGACTGAAAAAGGTTATAATTATGTGTGGTTTTTTTTCTGGTCATTGTATTTCAGGAAGGAAGTTTTAGGTCATGACTCTGGGGTTCTGGGAATACCTGCTTTATAATTTTTCCTTACCCAAATCTTAGCAGTGTTTATGCTGTAGAACTCAGGGACCCAGTGGAATACTTCCTTGCATTCTGGGGTCAATTATAAATTCTAACAAAGGACAACTCTGGCTTTACCTCCATGTAGTCTTAAAGCATTCCTTCACTCAGAGATGCATAAGACTTCTGGTTATGTGGCTCAGTTTCTAGCATTGCCCCCCAAAAATTGTCTTAATGCCTTTACTAGCTCCCTCTTCACCCACTGGTAAGGCCGAAAGTGCACTAGCAAAGTCCCTGTGATTACCCTCAAGAGCTTTGTTGTTATAGCCCTGCTTTAAGCCACTTGGCCCTGTTTCACAAGTCTAGAGATTATCCACACTTCAGGAGACCATTCCTGCCATCTCCCACGGCTGGGCATTTGAAAAAAATGTTCATTTAAACATCAGTAACTAGAAGTCTTCATTGGCCTCATGCTGCTTAATTCCTAACCTGGTCTTGACCTCAGAGTCAAAGCTCTGTGAAAAGTCAATAAAAGCAGCAAACAATGTTATGTTATTCTTGGCAGACTTTGCAAAACAATAAAAGAGTTTAACAATAGTTAATTATGGCTTAATAGTTGCTAACAAGTATTGAGTGTTAACAAAGTGGCAGGCAAAGTGCACACATTCTCTCATTCGATTCACATAACAACCAAATGATGTAGGCACTGTCATTACCTCTGGTTTACGGGGAAGAGCTGTGGTTTACAGGGGCAAACTGTTTAACCTAAGGCCACAAACCAGTCACAGGGTTCATGTCAGCCACTCCTGGAGTCTGTGTGCTCCCCACCTAGAATATTAGACTGAGAAACTCAGACTCTCAGCTTATGATAGAGGAAGCTATTGTGAAGTTTTGAGGGGATGTCTAACAAATTAATAGATCTACAGTTATTAACAGAATTGCTCTGTTAAAATTAGGTAGATTATGCTTCTAAAGACTATCCTGATGGGGCTAGAGCCTGAGGACCTAATTAAAACAAACGGGTTAGCAAACATCAAAACCAGCCCCTCTGAACAGGTGAGAAGAGTCTGGCAGCAAAGGGCTATTATCTAGTCATAGAAATGATGATGTTTAATAAATAATCCGTAAGAGGAAGCATCATTAGGCCTTGAGCAGTAGCTTCTTAGAGATCCTCACAATTGACAAAATGGAAGACAACACACCTGCAAGTATAAGTCTGTGAAAAATCAACCTTCTAGGCCTGACTAGAATGTTTCCACAAGATCTCTAACTAGACCCATTCAGTGGGTAACCAAGTCACAGAATTTGCCCTGTTAATTATTCTAACAGCCCAATCCAAGGCCTTCCACAGAAATAATTGAACTTGAGGATCTTTGATGGTGGCAAAATGAAACTATTATATAATAAGGATAAAATTTGGTAAGTTACTTAGTGGTATCAGTGCCTTGCCTTCTTAGGCAAGGTTTTCTTTTTGGTTTTGCTTTTTCTTCCCCTATGAGTACCTATCCAACCAGAAGCCTGAAACCTAAAGGATAAGATCCACATTTACCCACATAGTTCTCACTTTCCTGAGGGGAGGAAAGAAATTTCCCCTTTAACTTCTTAAGTCAATTGAAATGTAGCTCTAGAGAATTATCATGAGATTGAAGAGTCCTTCACTCCACTCTAGCCTTCTAATCTAATACGACCAGTCCAAGTGTGGCTCCAGATAGATTCAGGGACTGTTAGTGCCAAGGTTTAGGCGCGAAGGTGAAATGGTCTAAAATGCCTATCCCGGTGATGGTGGCCATGAAGGAGGAGTGGTCACATGGACCCCCGCAGCCGCCTCCCAGGGTGAAGGTGTGTAAGTGGAGTTCTCCATAGACTTGTTCTGCAAACTGCCAGTCAGCCATGCTCGATTACGCCTGGCACAGTAAGTGCTCAAAAATTGCTTGTTGGATAAATAAATTGATTTTGAGAGTGTCTGAGCTAGTCAAGTCTTTCAGCTGGATCTTAAAGGATGAGTTTGGCCAGTAGAGAAGGGATGAGTTGAAATCCGAGGGAAAGGCGAATGCACAGGCAGTGGGGTGAGGACACCTCGGAAGTTCTCGCTCAGGCAGACGGGTTTTACAATGTGTTTTACACACATTGGGGGAAGTTAATGTTTCAGAGGCTGGTACATCGTGATGAGTGTTACTGTCCAAAGTGGTCCTTCTCCATATTTACACAACTTGAATCCTCCTGCCACCTTTTTCATTGATACATTCTTTGATTGTCCTACAGCCCAAGTCATTGTATACTTTTAATTTTGTTGTTTACCACAGTGGGGTATTATTTACTTAAAAGTTAAGGTGATTGTGAGGGAACTCTCCAAAATCAGGAGCTTTATTTCAAATTTGTTACCACCTTTATTAATATGTAGGCTGTCACTTTTTTTTTT
>VBSM01002608.1:100032859-100045982 GCA_008086735.1 Cheirogaleus medius | reverse complement strand
AGACGCTCTAACTGGCGGTGTTTCTCGTCCGCCATCTTGCTCCGCCCCCCTTTTTTTTCATTTCTTACTAAAACCTAATGTGTTAATTTGTCAACATTTTTCAGCTGAGGCATTAAACTGAGGCATTAAAATACAGTATCATTCAAGGGCAAAATTAAGGGGTGGTGATAGCAGTGAGGCAGAGAATGAAGAATATAATAATGAGGTTGCCCAATCCAAAGTAGTAAAAACTGCCTGTATGAGCCCAAATTGGAAAACTAGATGCCTGAGAATCGTGGCCTAGGTGTGAGTAATTGAGAACAAGCATGTTTCTGGAAAGGAGAGGAAAGTAAAAGGGTTCTTTAATAAATAGTTAATGTTTCTCAAAATGTGGGTTTTCTAAATTGAGCATTTCCCAAAATGTGCTTTTCTCAGATTTTAAATCTCTTAGAGATTCACAATGCTAGCAATGAAAGACTCTGAGAAGGACCTGCAGTAAAGAAAACTATTTAACTTCATGTAACCCAATGTGGATCAAACTTATTCGACCTTGGAATGCATTTTTCATGGAACATCTGTTACCACCTCCCAGGAAGATTTGGGAAATATTGAATTAAGAAACCAACATTTAATTTTGTAGGTGATAAATAAGTGCTTATTTTTGAATTTTTAGAAGTGATTTTCTAATAAGATCATTATCTATATAGTCAACAGTTGCTCAAAAATTGGACGTAAAAAAGGTGATGTTACCGTGACCTTCAGAATCAGAGTAAAACCTTAGACTTAGGAAGAATATGGCTTTAATATCTACTATAAATAATCCAAAAATGTCTGCCATCTCTTGGCTCAGCCAATCCAGGGATAAATTATTCCCTCAAGTTCTATAGCACATAGTTCCTCTGAAACTGTTAATTCTGCTTAGATGCCTTCTGACTGTGAGTGAAATTTAATTATCTCATTTTCTCTAGTAGCAGAGAGTGGATTAATTGCTTAAGAGGAAAAAAAAAAACACAATGGCTTGTTACATCAGTGGAAAGGAGCAGAGTTCCTAGTGTGCTCCTGGTGATATGACCATTAAAGCATATAAAAGTCTATAGAATAAAATAGTTAATGATTCATATAATGCTGTCTTTCACTTTACACTGAAATTTATTTGGTTTTGTGGAATGAGAATAAATGTGTTCATCAGGTAGAATCCAGTTCAGATTTTGGCTTCATCATTTACTAGCTCTCTAACCACAGGCAAATCTCTGAGCTTTGGTTTCCTAATTATAAAAAGGCATTAATAGTGTTGGGGTACTGGAATAAGTCCCTCCTCATTTTAACACTTAGAAATCTCCAGGATGATTGTTGCTCACCATCATCCTACCCTGAAGCAAAGTTTCCTAGCAGACATGTCCCACCCCATCCGACTCACGGTTCTAAAGCAGAGAGGCCAGAGCTAAAACATAGACCTACTAACAGTAAGCACATGAAACACAGTCACTTAGCTAGACATGCAAAACCACAAATCACCAGGCATATAAAGAAAGACCTAATAAAACAAGAATGACCCACAGAAAACAAAATGACAACTAGGGAACAGAAGACAACATTAAAAGTACTTTAATATGCCAGGGGAATTTTGAAGAAACTATAACACCCTTAAAATTAAAACAAAATGCTGAGAAAAAGAAACAGAGAATAAAAGAGAGTGCTCACAGATTTTTTTTTAAAAGACTGATTGAAATTTTTTTTTTTTAATTTAAAGGACTAGAAAATAAACCCAAGGACTCTCTCTCCTCTCTTAGACTGTAGGGAGAAAGGGGCAAAGGAATTGAAAAGTATGAGAGAGATCCTAGAAGATCAGTCTAGAAGGTTTAATGTACAAGGTTAGAGATGAAAAAATTATCAAAGAAATAATTGAAGAAAAAATTTCCAAAGCTGAAGGACAAATTTCTTCAGATTTAAAAGGGCTTCCTGTGTGTCTAGAACTGGTGAAAAGAGCCATGCCTAGACACATCTTTGATGTGTCAGAGTGCCAGGGACAAAAAGAAACTTCAAAAGGCTTCTATTCCCAGCCAGATACCAATCAAGTGTGAGGGCAGAGTAAGGATGCTTTCAGACAGAAAGATCTCAGAAAGTGTATTTTCCATGCATCTTTTTCCTTATGGGTATTTGAAGATATACTCATAAAAACAAGAGTGGAATAAGAAGGAAGTTGTGGGGTCCAGCAAAACTGTGGTTCTAATGCAGACCCCTGACAGCAGTGAAAACAATTCGCAACATGACAATGACATAGGAGGCTCAGAGGGCAGCCAGTACAGATGGAGGAGAAGGCTGGGGGTGGGGGTGGGGGATCAGGGATTGAGGTCTCCAGGAAAAAGGGGGGGAACTTAATAGAAAAGACAGACATGGGGAAAATGAATCAAGGGCAAATCATGCAAGAGAACAACAACATCAGTTGGAAAGTCCAGAGAATCAGGTGGAGGAATGTATAATAAACCCCAATGTGTAATAAAGCCATAATTCATATATGAAACAAACTAAAATGTGGCAGTATTAGAGTATAAAAACAAAGACAGAGAAATTCTATGGAACCTTGATTCTTGGACCCTTGATCAGCCCAAGGATCATTATGTTGGATTTATTAAAAAGAACATACTCCTAACTTATGACCTGATCAGTCTATGAAGGAATCATGGCAATTTGGTTGCAACTTAAAGACAAAATAAAAATTAAACATTTATATGAAAAAATGGGACCTGACAGGTAGGAATGGAAGGTGAAGAAGAAGGAAGGGCCACCAATAACATTATTGTTTAAAGTGAGGAATCAAGAGAGATATCATCAAAAGTTGATGAAGCGAGAAATGGAGATTTAACATAATACTTTAAATTATAACTATAAACACAAGAAGAACAAAGATAACAATGCAAATGTCAGACACTCAGACACTGAGAATGTCCAGGAATCTGGGAGCAGAGGGATGGTATGATTGAGCTAAATCCTGAATTTTCATATTGGAGGGTCTATAAATATGATATATTGTTGACAAACAAAAAAAAGACTTGTAATCATGTTGCCTATATGGAGGCAAAATCAGAAGAACAGAGAATGAAAACAACCTCAAAGAGTGGGGATCATGTCAGCTCTCATTTGTTCGATGCTGCATCCCTAGAGCCTTCAGCAGTTGGGTGCCTGGCACACCTGCTTGACAAATGGTGAATGAAATGACATCTACTCTGGGGAATGGTATTAGGTGGGGAAGGAAAGGGCCAGAGGCTGTTGCTTTCCAACACTGAGAGGTTACCAGATGAAGGCATTATTTTGGTGAAAAAAACTGTAATTGTGAAAATACGAGGAAGAATGGGACATGCCATGAAGGGGGTGGTCATCTTGGGACAAGGAGATGTAAGAGGATACCTGGAGGAAGAACCAACCAGGCAAGGGAAGAGTGTTCCAGGCTGAGGGTATGACCTGAAGACGCGAGGTAGAAGGGAGACCCAGGTGGCTGGAGCAGTGTGTGATGTGGGCAGAAGATTCCATGTGAACCTGGGGAGTAGCAGAGGCCAAGTCTACAAGGGCTTTGTTGGCCACATTCAGCAATTCTTGAATTGCTCAAGAAATGCTCTGTACATGCACTTGGGACCAGAGCTGCCATGTGGCTCTGTCCCTGGCCAATCAGGATTGGACTGGGCTTTTGGATTTTATTTTTAGCATCAATATCTTTGAGCTACCAACAGAAGAAGAAAATGCTACCTGTTAGATAATTGAATAGAACATGGTCAACTTATTGCACAAGCTGTGCACTAATTGCATAAGATGTGCTGAGAATGCTGCAGAAATGGCTGGATTTTCTCATCACCAAGGTGTTGATGCTTGTCAGGAAGTTGTGACACTGGTTTAGCAGGGAGGCAGAGAAATGTTATCAAGACAATTTAGGCATTGATCAGTGGCAGAGCATGTTCTATTCAAGAAGCCGGAGGAGTGTTTACTGGGCTCTCAGGAGCCTGGGCCTGGGCGAGCTGCCAGAGATAATTGTAAAGATATGGGCTCTACTCTGCAGAAGTGCCCATTCTTAGAAGACAGAAATAGATGTGGATGAACACAGATCCAGATTCTCACAGAGCACAAATGCTGCACGGGGATTAGGCTCGGTGCTCTGGGAAGCTGAATTAACTCTTCCAATCCACTAGGGTCCTTGTTAGTGCATCGAAGCAGTAATTTACTCAATGACAAGAGTTCATGTCGCTTTCTAAGGCACTTAACTTACTCCCAGGATGTTGGTTGCACACCAGGGGAATCCAGCTCTCTGATCTTTAATACTTGTCATAATTATTTTTCTTTCAATATTTCTATTTCCCCCCTGAGAAACTCAAAATTATTACATAAGAAATGTAGAAATATAAGTGTGTGAATTTTTTTTGATAAAATGTAGTTGGTGGCCCTGGGGAATTTTTGTAGCAAAAGCCTCTCAAATCAATTATATTCTCTCATTTCTGTTTCCAATAATTGAATATTTTATTTCTATATTTATTTAAGTTCTTTCAAAATGAAAAGGTGGAGTTGTGTTGACACACTGGGAAAGCAGGGTATTATTAATTAAAGTTGTTTAAAGTCTAAGATGAAAACAGTGCTGATGCATATAAATTTGCTTCAATGAGCTGTTGGGCTGCTCTGTGAGGTTATAGGAATATTGTTGGCAGTCCCGGTTGGCGGCACTCCTACAGGTAACAGCCTGTCATCTCCAGCAGGTAAATCTGCCATCCCCATTTACCCAGTCAGAGAAAAAAGTGAACGAGGTTCCCCCAGATGTTTAGTGTCCATGACTCAGCTGTTTAGAAAATCCAGGATTACTGATGGCATTTGTCACATTTTAATTGGAATGTTCAGTCCTTTCTCCCTGCCTCTGACACTTCCACTGGCCCTCATTGTCACACTGTCACATGGGTGGGGGTGGGGGTTATTCTTCTTTGATATGGTAAGGAACATAAGGTTCAGAAAGGTTGGGGACATTTGCTCAGGGTCACGAGGCTGCTTGGTGTCAGAGCCACGTTCTGTTTTGCCTGACCTCTGTGCATCAACCACTCCTCAGCACCACTACTGCACAAATGCTCTGAAAGCTGAATAAGCAAGATCTGAGAAGAGTAGCCCCCAAGAGGCTCCCGCTCCCCACCAGAGACTGATGAGTTAGTTACGCAGAGGCGTGGAGAAGTCTCAGGATGGCGTACATCTCCTGTAGGAGTCGGCATTAGTCAGGAAACAATTATTCACGGGGCAGCTAGATCTTCGACCCTGTCTTGCTAGCTCCCTTTCTGAGCAGGGGGCTCCTTTGTAACAGGTATGGATAATACTGGCCCTAGTTCTCTCTCTTTCTCTCTCCTTGCCCTAGCCCATCCTCATGGGAAAAACTCTCTAGAGGAGTCTGATGTTTTTTGTGGTTGGTTATGGAAGACCAGAGTGACCCACTCACGGAAGGTTAATTTCCAGAGTTCAAGCAATGACTTTTCCAGAGTCTGCCTCTTCAGACCCATGCCACTGGAGATTAATAAATGTTGGTTATTGTTATTTGGCCCAGAGGAGGTTTTGAATACAGAGAATTATGACCTGCTTGCCAATGTCAATCTCATAGTCTTAGATTTATACACTGTGACAACAGAAAGCAAAACGGGACACGAGGGTGAAAATTATTATATAAAGAAGCTGATTGCAGTTGATATAAAGGACTTTCAAGTAATTTGAACTCTTTGGAAAAGGAATGGCCCTATCAAAAGGCAGACAGGTTTCTGTTGCCAGAAGTAGTTAAACAGAATTGATGCCTACTTATCAACGTGTGCTGGGAAAGGAGTTTGGTTAGAATAGATGACCTCTAAGGTCTCAACCCTGAGATGTTTAATTTGTATATCCTTCCTATGGACACATTTCTGGAGAACAGAGGGAGGGAGTGGGGTCAGAGGTCAGGGCCAACGGTCAGGTGACTCGAGTCCATCTGTCGCAGGACAGAATACAGGTCCGCAGCTAATAGGGCTGGCCATCTTCTTAGTTAGTCTCCCTGATTTCATTTACATGGTCAACATTGACTAACTTAGTAGCAGCAGCTACTTAAACCAAAGGAGCTATTTTGATGAGATTCTGAAACAAAAATCCCTAATGATTTTTCCCCCCAGAATCACAGATGAATGTAGCAGGAATATCGTCATATCATTTGAATGTTGTACCCACTTGCCAGTTACTCTGGATTGATGCTTCCTGATATAAACAATCAGCTGATCATGAAATCTAAAGCATATATATGACACTTTATTCAAGACAAAAAAGATTGGCTATTTAGGTAAAAACATCAGTTTAGTATTTTTCCTGGCAAGTGTGCTATAACTAAATGTTATATATATATATAGACACACACACACACATATATATACCCATATACATCTATAAAACAGTCCAAAGTGAACTGATTTTTTTCAAAATAAGATAGACAAATGGCCAAAAAAAAATCATATGAAAAAATGCTCAACATCACTAATCATCAAGGAAATGCAAATTAAAACTACAATGAGATACCACCTTACCCTGTCAGAATGGCCATTATTAAAAAGTCAAAAAACAATAGATGCTGGCATGAATGCAAAGAGAAAGGAACACTTATACACTGTTGGTGGGACTGTAAATTAGTACAACCTCTATGAAAAACAGTATGGAGATTCCTTAAAGAAATAAATGCAGACCTACCATTCCATTCAGCAATCTCACTACCAGGTATCTACCCAAAGGAATAGAAGTAATTTTATCAAAAAAACATCTGCACCTGAATGTTTATCACAGCACAATTCACAATTTCAAAGATGTGGAATCAACCTAAGTCCTCATCAATTCATGAGTGGATAAAGAAAATGAGTTATATATAGATATATATATATATATACACCCCATGGAGTACTACTCAGCCATAAAAAGGAATGAAATAATGTCTTTTGCAGGACCTTGGATGGAACTGGAGACCATTATCCTAAGTGAAATATCTCAGGAATGGAAAAACAAACACCACATGTTCTCACTGATAATTGGGAGCTAAATGATGGGCACATATGGGCACAAAGAGATGTAAAGGACACTGGAATCCAAGAAGAGAGGAGGGTGGGAGTGGGGTGAGGGATAAAGACTTACCTATTGGGCACAATGAACACTGTTCTGGTGATGGGCACACTAAAAGCCCGAACTTAAGCAAGGTACCTATGTAACAAAATCATTTGTATCCCCTTAAAATTTTGAAATTTAAAAAATAATCCAACATTATACTTTCATTTTCAATTAGTACAATGCTAATTTTACCTGATCAATTTTATCTTTTAAAAAATTTAGAAATAGTTCCCCTGTTCTGTATTCATTTTTATTTGTTAAAAAATGTTAATTGTTGAGACAATCAATTTAGATATATCTAAAGGCAACTGACTTTTATAAAGTACAAAATTATTTAATGTCGTACTATATCTATGATTTTCAGTACTCTACATTGACAACTATCATATTACTTGATGCAAGATGGGGGTTGAATAAATAATTGTTTATCAAGTAAATGAATAAATGAAGGGGGAAAAAAAAAAAGCAATAGCCACAGCCACCCTAGTCTTCAGCAACCACCACCCTGATCAGTCAGCAGCCGATGATATCAAGGCAAGACCTTCCACCAGCAAAAAGATTGCAACTTGCTAAAGGCTTGGATGATTGTTAGCATTTTTTAGCAATAAAGTATTTTTAAATTAAAACAAAAAGTCTACATTATAAGCAAGTAATGGTCAGGCCATTCCAGTGGGCAATTTAGTCTCCAGGAAACCAATGAGGTCTGTGTTACACGAGTGCTGTTTGCCAGGTTACCCAGAGCCATTTAGAAAATTACTATTGTGATTCACAAAATGCTCCAGCCGTCTGAGGAATGAACCCTCTTCCCAATACATCTAATTTACTTGTTCTTCACGTAATTGGCATGTTAAAGTTGATGCAGGTCCAGTATCTAAATAATCAAAATATCTAATTTTTACTGAGTGCCCAGTCTGTTCCAGGCACTCTAAATGCATTGCATACAGCTTCGTTAAATCCTCACAACGACCCAAACGAGAGATCCATTATTATCACTATTTTAACTGAGGAGTAAATTGAGACTCAGAGAGAGAAGTAATCTGCTCATGGCCACATAGCTTCTAGTGCCTGACACGCAAGAAGTGCTCAATGAGTGATGATTAACATTATTTTATACTACGAGGCACAGCTAGGATTTGAGTCCTGGTCTAACACTCATCGAAGTCTTGACACTTGGCCTCTCTGTAATTCTGCCTCATACGACTTGTACTGTCCAGGAAAAGGAGGCATGCCACAGCCCAGGGCCACTAGTGGGACTCCTTCTCTTAGGGAGGCATATTGCATGTGCCACACTTTCAGTAGCTCCCTGTCAGTTGAAAGCATGTGGCGTGTAAAGCAAAATGATCAAGATCATAGTCTCCAAACTCAGGTAGGGTGCATGAAGTTTCTAGAAATTTCTAGAAGTTCACCAATACAGTCAATGTGAAGGAATCTAGGTTCTCAGCTAGAATGCTCTGTGGGCAAGGCTCCATGGCAGCTTACCTTTCTGCACCCCAGATTTCTGCCAGACATTACCCTCACCTGGACCTGTCCTGTGCACAAAAGTAAGAGACACCTACGTGGCTGGGTGCACTTTATGGGCACAGGGCTTGGTGAGATGCTGATGCCTTTCTTTTTCTCTGAGCTAATGGAGTATGGGCTGGATTTTAGTCTCCACAGGCAGATCGCTGCCTGCACAAATCTTATGACAGTGCATAGTACAGTATGTATATTGCCTAAGACATAAAAGCTCCTGAGCACCAAAGAGGCAGTTTCACATATTGCTTTCCAGAAATCCTTGGTGTACAAAGTTTCCTGGAGTTCTTATAAGAGGTTTGTGAGCAAAATCATGTGACGTGGTGGTGTGGGTTGACGAGATCACTGCCATTGCAACTTCCTTGAGCATGTGCCACCTCCTAGGATAACTCCACGGAAGCACAGGTAATACCACAAAAATCTCAGCGGAGGTGACAGAGGGCATTTGCCAGTCCAGAGGTTAACTACTCACTCTTTATTTCTAAGCAAAGATTGGCAAGCATCTCCTAAAGTACAAAAACATAATTGCATGCCAGACAACAATAAAGATTGAATAATAGACTCATAAAATTAATGGTCAGAAACTCCATAACAATATTTTCAGCTCCATGTTTCTCCAGCCCCAGATTATAAACACCCTGTTTAAAACATGAAAAGATCCACTCAGCATTCCAGCCACTCCTTAAGAATAGGACAGCTTACTAATCCTGGGAAACTCACACTCTGGGACATACTTCATTATTTTTTTGACCAAACTGAGGAAGTGTTGGTTCAGTTTGTCCACGGTGCTTTCTCAGCCCTTAAGCTACTTGAATGAGTATGATTTTCAGGTTAGTATTATTGATATGACGTGAGTGTAGTTTTCCTGGGAGTGGGTACCCTTTAAAATAGATTTCTCAAGAATTAAGGTGCTCCTAAAGCACCCTTTTTTCATTATATTTATGACTCAAATGGTGAGAGAAAGCAGAGCGTTGCCCCCAGAGTAGTGTAACACACACACCCCAGGGAATGAATGAATGAATGAGTGAAAGAATGGATAAACATTTTTAAAGTTCCATCTATGTGTCATGCATGGCATTAGAAGATAATAGTAATATGAAAAGCAAATGCTTATTGAGCACCTACTATATGCCAGACACTGTTCTGAGAAAGGTGCCTATCTTTTTGCTCCTTGAATCTGCACACCATCATCCTGTTTTATAGGACAGGGTAGCTTGCCCACCACCACGCAGCCAGTAAATGAAAGAGCCAGGATGAGACAGAGTAGGCTCCACCTGCTCTGAGGGGGGACCACCTTGCCACATGCCCAACCTCTTTAGCGGAACATTTTTAGTTTTGTGTCTTGGAGAACTGGTTCCCAGTCTAAGCCTACAGGTTGCACTTAGGGTTCTGCTGTTAAAACTGAGTGTAACGCTGCAGTTAGAAAGGAGGAGTAAGTCCCGTTGCACAGCATGGTGACTGCAGTTAATAACAATGTATTGCATACTTGAACATTGCTAAGAGAATAGATTTTAAATGGTTTCACCACAAAAGAATGTTAAGTACGTGAGGTAATGCACATGCTAATTAACTTGATTTAGCCATTCTACAACGTATGTATATATCAAAGCATCATGCTGTGTACTACCAATATATGCAATTTTCATTTGTCAATTTGTCAATTAAAACAATAATTTTCAAAAAATAAAACAGAAAATAGTCCAACAAAATAAAGCCAACATTATTAAAAAGACAGAGAATGTAGATTAATCTTTTTTTCTGCTTAATCAAAGAGAAAGATCAATGAGATATAATGACTTGGTGAAGAGAGAGAAAGAAGAAAAGGACTAGGGAAATTTAGAGAAGTTACCAAAAAAAGAGACAATATACAATATCTCTCTTCCTTTCCATCCTCAGCTTTAGTTTAAAATTAGGTATCAAAGCAGTATATACTAAATGCCAAATGAGAACTAGACCCTAACTGTCCAATAGGGTAGCTCCTACCCAGGTGTGACTACTGAGCATTTCAAATGTGGTTAGTTCAATTGGAAGACTTAGTACTAGAAAAAGAACATAAAATATCTTATTTCATGTTTGTATATTGATTACACAATGAAATGATCTTTTTTTCCTGCTTTGGATTAAATAAAATATGTTATTAAATTTTTTAAAAAATTGAATGATACTGGTCTTTTCATATTTGAAAGAAGAAACTAGGTTAATGGGTAGGATTTTCTCAGGTATCAAATGTGTTTTGTTTTGTTTTGCCATGAGTTTGCTGCAATGTGGTCTTTTAAAATAAAAGAAGCAAAAAAGAATAAAAAAACTGCACTCATCCACAATTCCAGCACTGGAGATAACCTCCTTAATGTTTGGATGTGTATCTACTATGTATGTTTATTTTTTGTTTGGGGGGCTTTTTTTTTTCCTAACCAGAGGGCAGTCGTACTACACTTACTACATTTTTTTTTCTTATAGAGACAGAGTCTTGCTATGTTGCCCAGACTGGAGTGCAGTGGCTATTCACAGGCACAATCATGGCGCACTACAGCCTCGAACTTCTGGACTCAAACTTATCCTCCTGCCTGAGCTTCCTGAATAGCTGGCACTACAGGTACACTGCCACACCTGGCTCTACATACTACTTTATAACCAGCTTTTTTTTTTACTTAACAACATAAAGCAGTCATCTTTACATTTCAAAAGAGCTCTACATCAAGATTTTACCTGACTACATAGTATTTTATAGGAGTGATGCACTACAATTTACTCAAGCCATTCTCCATCTTTGGAAATTTAGCTTATTTCCAAGTTTTTGCTATGATAGAACACATATCAAACACATATGATAAAATGAATATCCTTGCACATAAATTCACTAGGAAAAATTTCTAGTTTTTAAGGCTTTTGATAGCTAGAGGGGACTTCCCATAGGAAAGTTTGTACCAACTTGCATGCATACAAGCACTGTATAAAAATATGCATTTTCAACACTAATATCAGCATTAAAATGTTGTCAATATCATAGTAGTTCAGTGAGTAGCCCTTTGGCTTATTAGTGAAGTAAAATTTTTCTTCCCAAATGCTTATTAGGCATTTGTATTTTTTTCTGAATTTATTTGACAGAATTCTTTATATATTAAGGATAGTAAGCTCTCATTACGTATTTAATTATTTTTCCAGGTTTGCTGTTAATCTTTTTATTGTCTTATGGTATTTTTGACAAAGTCAAATCTATTCTTATTTTCATTTACACTTTGTTTATTTAATATCAGGCTTACAAAAACATTTCTCACTCCAAGATCATTTAATATTCACCTGAATTTTCCCTAGTAATTTTCAAGCTTTATTATATTACATTAAGATCCTTCTAGAATCTATTTTGATTTAATGTATTAGGTATGCATCTAGTTTTACTCTCCTCTCTACCACCCATAACAGTTAGACAGTGTCTGATTATCGTTTACTGAAAAATTACTCATCCAATCATTCATTTATTTAACAAATAGTTTATCTAGAACCTACTATGAGCAGGCATTGTCCTAGGTCCTTGGGATATAGCAGGGAACCTACATCCTAATGGAAACAGCAGATAATGGTAACCAAATATATATGTTAGATGGTGTTAAATGCAGTGGACAGGGAGGGGCTGGGATGCTTATTTTATACAGGGTGGTCAGGGATATGGTGGCATTAGGCGGAGACCCGAAGAGATGAGAGGTGTCTCATGCATCTGGGGAAGAGCTCCAAGCAGAGGGAGCAGCAGGCGCAAGGCCATCAGGTGGTAGTGTTCAAGAAATGGTGACAAGTCCACTCTGCTGCAGCAGAACCACAAATTAGAGAAGAGGGTACTAGAAGAGGTCAGAAAGGTCGCAGGAATCCGATAGTGTAGACCAAGATAGGTCATGGTAAGGGCCTTGGATTTTGCATCGGATTTAGTGTATCAGATTGTATTTCCCAAAGATAGCCACAGCAATGCACCATGTACACTTCTGCGATATGACATTGCCATGGGGGTGACATTGCAGGATGTAGACTCTCTCTCTCTCTCTCTCTCTCTCAACCTCTTTGAGTGTGGGCAGGCCTGGTGACTGCTCTGGCCCATAGAAAATGGCAGGAAGGATGCCATGCCAGTTTGGGGAGCAGTCCTTAACTGGTGTGGCAGCTTCTGCTTCCTGCCCCCTGGAAGCCAATGACAATGAGGAAAAGTGCAAATTTAACACCTGCGATGGCCTTTCTGTGAGGGGCCCATGCCACAAGGAGAGCCCTGGGGGATGAGATGCCACGTGAAGAGAGAGAGAGGCCAAGGAGCCACACACAAGGCACCGAGCATGACAGGGGAAGGGATCCTCATGCCCAGCCAGCCCAGACAGAGCCACATTGCCCAGGTTCCTGCCCCACCATAGCTTGAGCAAAATTAAAAGGTTATTTTAGGCCAGGCGTGGTGGCTCATGCCTGTAATCCTAGCATTCTGGGGGGCCGAGGCGGGCGGATCATTTGAGCTCAGGAGTTCAAGACCAGCCTGAGCAAG
>VBSM01002608.1:99997283-100032759 GCA_008086735.1 Cheirogaleus medius | reverse complement strand
AAAAAAAAAAAAAAAAAAAGTAAGGTAAGAAGCCATTAGGAGGGTTTTGAGCAATTATATATTTTGACTTCAGTGTTTCAAGAATTCCTCTGAGTCTGTGCTGAGAACAGAGTGAAGGAGGGAGTGTGGAAAGGAGACCAGTTTGGGGAGCAGGCAAGAGATCACAGGGTCTCGGGCCAGGGGGCAGGGGCAGAAGTGGTAATAAGCGATTCAATTCTGGACGGACTTGCTGATGGATTAGCTGTGGGTTGTGAAAGAAAGGAGTGAAGGATGGCTCCAAGGTGTGGGGCTGATGCTGGAAGAATGAGGGGCTTTGTAGAGATGTGAGGAAACTGTGGCAGGAGCGGGGTTGGAGTCAGAGAAATGAGCAATGCTGTTTGGGAAGGCTACGTCGTGAGGCTGAATGTACATCCAGGAGGGGCTGCATGTTGCAGGGTAGCTGGGTCTGTAGTCAGACAGGAAGTCAGGAGATGTGTCTGGGCATCATTGGTGTCTCAGTGGTTACACTGGACAGGATCACCGGGGGCAGGTATGTGGACAGCAGAGCAGGTGGAACACTGGGGCACTTCACTGCCTGGAGATGTGGAAGAGTTGGAGAAGGAACTCAAAGATGAGACTGAGAAGGAGTAGCCAGTGAGATGGGAAGAGAAGTAGGAGAAGGATGGTCTGGAGGCAGAGCAGGAAGGTGTCGCAAGAAGGAAAGAGTGAATAACTCTTGTCAAATCGGCCGAAACATCAAGGCAAATGAAGTTGACCATTCTTGATTTTACTTTCCTCATGCTTGAAGTTACTGACTCGAAAAGGGGCTTTTCTCATATGCTAAATTTGCACACGTTTCAGTGTGTGTGCTTTCGCACTTTCTTTCCTCCCCATTGATCTGTTTATCCATTTGGAACTATGTGACCACCGAAGCTTTCAAACCTGACAAGGCAAGCACCATACCTCCTCTTTGCTTCCCTTTTCAAAAATATCCTGGTTGTTCTCATCTAAACTTCATTTGGAATTTTAGATTGGCATTTTATCAAGTCCTCTCCTTCCTCAAATGCATTGGAATTGGAATTGAATTTTCTTATGTGTAAGTCAGTTTGCTGAGAGTTGATGTTGAGTCTTCCCCATGGTACGTGTTTCCATTCATATGTTTTCTTTCCCCGAGTAGATTTTGTAGATTTTTTTCAGATAGGTCTTGTGTGTTTCCTCTTAAATTCTTTTCTAGGTATTTAAATTTTGGTGCCTTTTATGAGTTATATCCCTTTTACCCATTGTATTTTCTTATCGGCTATTTTTGTGGTAAGAAATCTTATTTATATACGAAAAATTCTCTTATTATTTCCAATGATTTTATAAGTGATGCAGACATATTTGGATACCTTTGTTATTTTCATGGGCATGGGGTCTCACAGGTATGGAATTATGTAAGCGATGTATAAGGCTGTCCTAATTTCTGCTAGTAAAATCATTCCTAGTTTGGAGGATGGAATTTAATATGTCAGTATTTCATGGTGTTTCCCAGAGAACTTCATGATTTCCAGGTGCTGTGGGAATGATTGCAGCCACACATCTCAGTGTGTCCCAGATATTCCCAATTTCAAATATTTTTCCCTTTGTTAACCCATGAGTCAGACCATATGTCCTTTGATCTTTGCTTCAGAAAATATTGTCACGGTATTTAGAAGCAGGGACAGCCCAGGCAAAGTTATAACATATGGGATGTTTTTCCTCTGAGCCCCTAACTTTCCTCTCAGCATTCTTCCTGGTTATGTGTGCCTGGAGCACACACGTGCACATGCACACGCACACACGGTGCTGTCCTGGAGGACAGAGATTTCATTCAAATAGAACCACATGTGCTGCTGCAATGCAGCCTGGACTCAGGATCACTCTAAGGCAGCTGGTGGGGAAGTTTTAGAGTTGGGTAGACCGGGTTTGAACCCCACATCTAACTGTGTGCACATGGGCAAGTCACTTAACCGCTAGAGCCTTCATTCTCCGTAGGTAAAAGGAGTGTATAATGTCTATCCAGAAGGGCAATTTGGGGGTTCAGAAAATGCCTACAAAATGATCAGTGTCAAGTAGGAGCTGGAGAAATGATATGCAGTACTATGATTTAGAAGGTAGTGCCATATAAGTGCTCAGGTCCTTAAGAAAATTCCTTGATCTTCATACTCCACGCCCAGCTCTGGAAGCAAAGAGACAAGAGTGGGAATGCAAGAAGCATGGAATGGCAATCTGCTAATTCCCCCTCTTTTGTCTGCCTATGTATGCAAACAAAACCACCAATGGCTATCTTGCCCATTTCTAACAAACCAGCCTCCACTCAGAGGCTGCCCAGCAATGACTGGGGGGAGACTTTTGTGATTTGTTGCTGTCACCACCAACCATCCACCCTTTCTATGACCACTGCAATCTACCTTTGGGGGATGCCTCACGGCGTAGCTTTAGGAAGTAAGCCTGAAGTCAAATGAATGGATCCAACCTTTCCCCAGGGGACAGGCATGTGACCTAAATGTGGTTCATCACTGTCTCCCTTCTCTCTGAGATTTTAAATAGTGACATCTCAATGTGGGAAAAATTGAGTTCGTGCCTGTCACAGTGGCGGCCACATTCTGTGGCTCAGGTCATTGCTACATTTCCATTCCTGTGCTTCTTCATGGTGGCCTTACCTTCGCTTGCTGCTCTATTTTAAGTCTGGTCAGTCCCCAGTATTGTCCCAGTAGGTGGTCTTTTTGTTCAGCACAGCCCCATTTGGTCTGTCTCTTTTGTAACAGGAGCACTGTCTGCTACAGCCAGATTCCAAGAGGAAAATAAGAAAAGGGAGCTCATTCTACTTAGAAAGGGTTCTCTCTAATCTTGGTCATCATCCAGGGCTTGGGAGAAAGGTGAAATCTTAAAACACAGGGGACAGGACAACTGAGTTGAAGTTCTGCATCTTCACATTGGAGAGGATTTGGGAGTAGAATGCCCTTAAGTTTGCAAATTCATCATCAAAGGGGGCAAGAGGAGGGAAGGGCAGAAAAGGAGTGGTGAACAGCAACTCATACAACTCTCAACTCAAACACAAACTCTTTGTATGCTTTTAGGAGAACTTCAAACAATTTCAGTTTTCAGGATGGAGCAAAGTAAAAGCTCTATTTGCCCTTTCTCTCCTCATTATGCATCGTCTCCGCATTGCTCCTTGGCCCTGAGAAAGCTGCCACAAAGCATTTTACTTGTTATCTGATTGTCATCCTACTTAACATGTCCCCTGGTCTGCTGGCTGATGGTAGTTTAAGCAGGATCTAATTGGTAACATATTGTCAATTGAATTAAGTGCCATATGATAGAGATTTAAACCATGGTAATTTTTCCATAAAGAAAAATCTGTCAACAGGTTATAGCAGAGGAGCAGCAATAAATCAAATTGTCATGTTTATTAGTTATTGCAGGAGTCTAGTTGTCTTGTATTCATTATAATCCCCCATTTTAGCACAGATAAAAGCCATAAAGAGGAATGTTTGTGCAAGATGTGTTTTAATAGGTTTATATTTGTATACCAACACCTGCTTGTATCTTAATCATGAGAAAAATGGTGCCATTTCACTTTGCAAGGAACATGTATTTTGGCTGTCTACTGGATGAGGGATATTGTTTTTAGCTTTTTGCAAAGCTATGTTTTCAAATATTGAGAATCAACACACTAATAATCAAAGAATGGCAAATAAGAACAAAATTGAGATAACACCACTTGCTTATCAGATTTGCAAAAAATAGAAGAACGGGTAGGATGATTACACTAAAGGATCTGTAGAAGAACAGTCCTTGTGGTTTAATCTGTAATATTCAAAAATTGGAAATCAACTAAGTATGAGAACGGTTCAACTAATTATGAAGCATCAGTACCAGAGAGTGCAAAGGAGCCATTTGAAAGAACAAGTTAAATCATACTTAATGACATGTCATTAAGAACCAACATCAGTTGTACTTTTCCTTTCCTTTTAACTTTCTTTTACTGAAGGTGGCTTTTGACATTTTTTCCTTATGTGATTCAGAAATAATACAATAGTATTTTACATATGTAACCTCATTGGACCCTTTTAAAACTCTGTGAACTATGTAGGACAGGTTATTTTACCCACTTTACAGATAAAGAAACTGAAGAAGTTAAACGTGGTTTATTGAAGGGGTTCTGTACCTGTCAACCTAGGGGTGTCCTTTCTCTGAACAGTGGTGTAGAATAGTCTGGATGCCAGAGATCAGCATCCAGCTCCCCACCATGCTTTCAACTCTCACTGAGACATTGAACTTGTTTCTCAAGTTCTCTGGGCCTTGGCTTCCTCATTGGTCACATTCATTACCACGTACTTCATATTCTAGATCTGATGCATGGGGGCTCAGGTATAGGATCTGGAGGTAGATCCCAAGGCTGCCCTTTCCCAGCTCTGCACTCTTAGGCTCTTCTCTAAAATGGGCATAGTCACAATGGCCCTGATGCAATCAAAGAATGCATGTGAAATGCTGAGTACCCTCACAGCTGAGGGGCACTAGACACACCATTACGTACTGTTGTTTGGATGTCATGGTTACCTGTATCTCTTTCCTAGGTTGCGGTGCACTGGATGTACAAGATGTGAATGAGCACGTGTGATCCAGCCCACCGAGTTCCAGTGCCTGCTTCCCTTGCGAGCCTTCTAGGGAGGGGTGTCCTGTGCTTCTTTTCCTGCCTCCTGCTCACTATCCCTCTGCAGTGAAAGGCCCATGGTGCTGTTGTTCCGGCCTCCAGTGTCTCCTCCTAAACCCATTTTACACATCCCAGCTCCCATTTTTCATTTTTCCCGACTTCCTACCATTTCCCTTCAAGTCTGACTGCTTCATTGCATAAAAGTGGGTAATGATGATGATGATGATGATAATAATAATAATAGCCACTAATACTCATTGAGCCCTTGTGATGTTCCAGGCACTCTCATATACACGTTGCATGTGTAATCTCATTGAATCCTTACTTAAGAGGTAGGGACTATTATTGTACAGGTGCAGGAACTCTGATCAGAGAGATGTGTGACTTGCTCAAAGCCATTGTGTTAGAGTTGGGATCTGAACCCTAAAGTCTAGCAAAGGAGCAATCTATATTTTTTCCATTTTTTTTTTAGCCAGTCAAATTTAGCAGTAGGGGGTTAAATACCAACTTTCGTGACACTAATGTTAAATAAGTTCTGTATTTTTTCCATTTTCTAAATGTAAATTAAAGTATGCATGACACAACTAAACACTAAGTGCAAGTAATGCCCAGAACAAGAAAATAGCAGTCAACAGAAACAAAACCAAAACCCCAAGAATATTGAATGTTTGTTTTACTTTCACTGTAATACTCTCACTTCAGCAATGAGATGGCACAGCTCTAAGTAAAGGAAGGTACTCTTGTAGCTAGATAACTCCTAAATTTTCAACCAAGGAACAAATGCTTTTGATATAAGCAGAGACAATAATTTTTAAAAAATGGATTACTTAGTTTGTATAATCAACACTCAAAGAATGAGTTTACTGCCGCTTTGTGATTGTGGACATTTGGCTTTTAGCTACTCTTACTGTAAGACCAGGTCCTAGACTACTTGAAACTAATGAGATCTACCCCCCGTTGAATAAAAGGGATTATGAAATGCATATCTAAACATGATTTCACTTTTATATTTGTGAGACTTGAATAGCAAGGAAATCACATATTAGAAAAATGCTCTTCGTCATACGGTTAGTTCACTTTGGTTTCAAAAATATGGTCACTATGCTATTTTGTATTGTATTGTGTGTGTTTATGTATATATATATGCGTGTATATATACACACATAATGTGCTGTGTATATGTGCATACACGTGCATACATACTTACACACATACACAATGTGCTGTCTAAGGAAGTACAGACAGCTCTATTACCCCCTAACAGGAAGGAGGTCATGCACTCTAAGTTATTTCTGCAGAAATGATGGTGACCTTAGGCTGAACCACCCACACTCTCTCCTTCCTGTCACCAGCTCACTCACTGGGTCCAGTCTGTGGCCATGTCATGGGTTCTTTCTGGAGGTATAGCTAATGGCCTATGTGAGGTTCAGATACAGTTTTCATAAGGTCCATGGGCCCGGCCAGCATCACAAATGTGTGTGAGCATGTTCACACTTCAGTGTGTCTTCTTTACATGCTACACACACACACACACACACACACACACACACGACTGGCTTTGGTCATATTCTATCTCTTCCTTCTCAATCTCTCCAGCTGTTCTCCAGGGCTGGGTTATCTCTCTGGGGCAAATGGGGAATGCTCCCTGACGCCGGCCTGAGGAGCGGGGGCCTGGCTACTCAGAGTCCCACCCTACAGGGCTCACAGCCAGGGCTTCCCCTCTTCCACCCGAGGCAGCTCAGAGGGCCCAGACGCTGTTCACTGGAGCTTACCTCTCCGCTCCACGCTCCTGCCTTTCTCTCCCAGAGATGTCGTTCAGCTTCTTTCTTCTGAGGCTGAGCGCGGGGTTCCCTTCGCACTGGCAAGCTTTCTGAATGGCACCTTCTGTACAAACAGGAAGAGAGTGTGTGGTCACAACCCAAGTGTGCAGGTGTTGATAGAGGATGTGAAAGTGTGGAGGCGAGTGACTAAACCAGGCGCCCAGCCAGTCTCCTCTCGCTTGCTGTGGGGCGTGGTCTACCAGGACGCTGGAAGCAGGAACCCCAGAAGCACCTGACAGGAACCGGAGGAAGGTGGACATGGAGGCCACGGGGAAGGTCTCTACTGCTCCGCTGCTCCCTAACCCTAGGCAGGCTCCTTAGAGGAATCCCAGGAACATTTTGGAATTCCTTAAATGTGTTATTATCAGGAATGCTGGTTTCAATGGGCTGCTTAACTTGTCCAAAGCTCTGCTAGTTCTGCAAGCTGGACATCCAAGAGACCAGGACCAAAGGCTCATCTTGCCTCTGCACTGTCATAAGTCTTCTAGACCTTTCTAGGACAAAGGTACACTGGGAAAGGAAAAAGAGTACTAGCCGAGCACTCAAAGGACCAAGGCTGCTCTGCTTGAAGGGCTTTCACCTCCTCGCGTCCCATGCCCAAGTCGACCCCCAGCAGTGGGGCTTCTGCCCCACACTTTTCCCTCTGCCCACTCATCTCTGGAATTGTCCTCGCTAACGACACCTGGGAGCTTGGCCAAGAGACACGTTTCTAGTCCTATCTTACCTGCTTCCCCATAGTGCTGACTGTTTCTTTCCTTTTGGAACTTCCCCACAGCCTCCTGGGTTTTGGTGAGTGCTCTCTCTCACTGCCAGACTTCCATTCCTCAGCCAGCTTCTTAATTTTTGCCCTTTCCCAAGCTCTACTCTCAGCCTAGTGGTTCACATTCTCCATGGGTGGCCTCCTCCACTCTCTAGATGCTACTTGCCAAGCCCAAGTCCATATACTCACAAGTCTCTGCTGTTCTCCCAGAACACCTCACCAGGTACCTCAGGGGTGACCGGCCAGAATGAAACCCTGGTCTGTCCTCTCCCCACCGGCCCCACTTACTACGTGGCCTGCCAGTTCCCTCCTGCCTAGTTTCAGGCTTGCTCCCTCGTTCCCTGCCCCTCTCCTGGCTTTACCTCCTTCTGGCCTCTTGCTTTGCCTCCACCAGTTCGGCTTGTTCAGGTTTGACCCTCTGTCACCCTTATCCAGACAAGGCCGTCCTTGTCCTCAGACTGGATTCACTTCTGGACATATCTAGAAACTTCCCCACCCAATCCTATCCCAATCACTGGGAAATTATCCCAGTATTGGCCACATCACGTTCCTGGCAAGGGGAACACCTTCCTTTCTCCTATGTCCAAACCAAAAACGTGGCGTCTTCCTGCATTTCGCATTCTTCATTGCCAAAGACTCTCCAACCTCCAACACCAGCCCTGTGCATTCTACCTCTTGAACCCTTCTCGGACCCTTTCTCTCTCCCCATTCCCATGGCCAGACCCACCTCCCGGGGCATGTGCACTCCAGGCAGCTGGACCATTCACCGGGGTGTGGGAAGAGAAGACTTGGATGGCTCTCTACTCACACTTGTTTGTTTTTTATTGAGGTAAAACACATAACATTAAATCCCCCATTTTTAGGTGCAGAACCCAGTGGCGCTGCGTACATTCTCAATGCTGTGCAGCCGCCACCGCCGGCAAGTTCCAAGACTTGCATTTATTTTTACGTCATGTTTTCAGTGTTTACTTTCTGTGTATGTCTCAATGCATGCAATGTGTGAATACAGTTGTATCGTATATCATTTGTGAATAATCATACATCTGCTGAGAATATGTTGTAAAGACTTTTTTGCTGAAGAGGGTACAAAATTAGAAATGTGGAGACACGTGACCTCCTAACTCATCTCCCACATGTCAGGCTCCAGAGTGTTTTCCAAACTGCCTCCAACTTTTCTTTGTAAAAGACTACAAACATGATGACAGTATGCTCCTCTCACCCCACGGCCAGGCCTTAAAAACATCAAAGGCTCCCTAAAACCCCCGAGTTCTCTGGCTGGGCAGACAAGGTGTTGGATGCAGGGACCTCTGCCCACCCTCCGGCACCACCTCTGGCCACTCTCTCTCTCCACCCCACCCTCACCACCCAAGGGTGCCACACCCGGGCCGTGTCATATCACTCTGCTTTGCACGTTTCCTCTTTCAGGATGCCCTTACTGCCACTGGCTCTCTGACCAGTCCCCACAGATGCTAAAAGCCCTTCCGCGTGCCTCCCCTCTGACCAGTGCGAGCCAGCCCTGAAGCTGCTGCCTCCATGTCGGATGGTATTGGGAGATTTGGCGGTAAAGAGGGAGGCTCTGCCGTCAGAAGGACCTGGGTTTGAGTCCTGCCTCTACTGTTTCCTAGCAGGGTGCCTCGGAGATGTGATTTCGTTCAGCTCCCTTGTCTATGCAACACCCACCTCCCATGGTGATTGTAGAGGACGTAATGAGTATTCAGTGAGTGGTGGGGATTATCATTATGGCTCTTCTGTTTGTTTTCCTTACTAGTCTGTAAACTCCTTGTAAATTTCATGCCAAGGACAGCTACTTCCGATAAGGCAAATGTCTTCGTTTAGCTCTTTCCGCCATCTTGGAGCCTGTGGAGGTCTGCGGGGAACAGGACTTCTCAGACGCAAATATGTCTGGAAGGCCATGGTCCAAGGCCATTTTTGCTGGCTGTGAGCGGGATCTCCGGAACCAAAGAAAGCACAGAGCTCTTCTTAAAACTGAAGGTGTTTATGCCCGAGATGAAACTGAATTCTATTTGGGTGAGAGATGTGCTTTTGTATACAAAGCAAAGAACAGCACAGGGACTCCTGGTGACAAACCGAACAAAACCAGAATAATCAGGGGAAAGGTAACCCAGGTGGGCCCAGGGAAACAGTAGCATGGTTCGAACCAAATTCTGAAGCAACTTTCCTGCTAAGGCCATTAGACACAGAATCCGTGTGATGCTGTACCCCTCAAGGATTTAAACTAATGAAAAGTAAATTTTTAAAAAGTCTCCATTTAATAAAAAAGTTAATTATTTAGCGTGCAATTGAAACAGAAGTGCAGAGACTGTATTTTGTGCCAGCTGATTAGGTGTGAACCTCTCCTGCCATGCCACCTCCACGGGGACTCCACTCACCCTGACGCCCACCTAGCACAGCCCACCACCAGCAGGGTGCTCAGCTCTCTGGGCTGCATCTAGCCACTGTGCTTTTGTATGAGGTCCTCACTGTCCCCGTGTTGTCAGGGAGGACTCAGAGGAGCCTGCCCCAGCTCCCAGGGGAGCATCCCCATCTGCCCCGTGCAGACAGCCATGGCCCAGGCCAATGGCTGGACACATCCAAGGTGGATATCAAGTGTGAGCAGCAACAGGTCCCTGGAGATTGGACTAGTCACAAGATTCATTCATTTAAATGTATTTCCAGCCTCTGGCAGAATATCTGGCACAATGTTTAATAAATGTACTTCCTTGGCCACAACACTCACCACACTTAATTTTAATCAATTAGATACTCATGCGTCTCCTGCGTGGACGGGAGGCTTCGTCAGGCAGAGGTGGCACTGGCCCTGCCCACGCCTGTCTCTGCAGGGCCTGTTGCACACAGTCGGCCCTCAATAAACATTTGTTGAGTGAATACATGAATGAAAAGGTTATTAGACTACAGTTGGGGAAAACCAATTTGAGCCCAAATTCTGTCAAATACTCACCGTGTGACCTTGAGCAATTTATCATATCCCTGAGCCTCAGTCTCCTCACCTGAGAAATGGGAAGCACAATATCCATCTTCCCACAGGGGCAGGGTTGCTACCAAGGCAGGTTGTAAGAGGCAAAGCCCATTATGGAAGTGGTGCAGCTGGGTGTGTTTGGAGCTGGGAGCCACACGTGGTAATAGAGGACGGCAGGAGAGTTCTGGGCCAGTGGCTGTGCGCACAGGTTGGTGGCAGGGTGCTTGCTCCAAGCACACCTGGCTTCTCCAGCATGAGAAAGTCAGGGCTTCATCCCTGCTCCCAGGAGGGGCTGTGTCTGTGTCTGTGGATCCCCCGGGCTGTTTGCCTGCTTGCTACACAAAGTCCCCTCGGCCTACCTGCAGGGAGGAAGTGCGTGTTGCAGCCATGTCGTGCCCTGTGGTAGGCAATGAGAGCACAGGAAACACGGCCTGGCCTGTCCACCAGGACCCTGGAACAACCCATACTGACTGCACTGGCTGGACATGAGGGTGGCAAGGGATCATGTGAGCCGCTTCGTGAGATTGGGGCGGAGGAGATGTGTGCATGGGAATCTTTGTGGAGCAAAGGGAACAGTTAAGGTGGAAGGAGGTGAGGAAGGACTAGTAAGCACAGACTGGGGCCATTCATCATAAGTCCCAACCAGGCTGGGTGTTGGCAGCCTATTCTGCTGGGTGCTAGGTCAGATGTGGAAAACAGGCACAGAGGGAGGAGGCCCCATTGCATCAGGGTCCTGACGCACCCCTGAGAGCAGGCTCCATCTCACCTCTGCTGCGGGCTCACATCTCTCAGCCATCAGAGCCACAGGTCTCAGTAGGCGCCATGACTTTTGATTGAATGAACAGGGGATCCAATCTAATTGATGTCTGTTCTGTGTGTATCTGTATCTGCTGTTTATCCTATGTGATTGTAAAAATAGCTGACATTTATTGAAGCCTACCATGTACTGAGAAGCACTTTATATATATTAATTTATTTAATCCTCATCATAATTCAATGAGACAGGTGCTATTCTTATCATCATTTTACCATTGAGGAAAATGAGGCGCAGAAGTTTAAGAAATTGCCCAAGGTCAAACAGATAATTAATAATAGAACGAGGGTTCAAATACAGGCATTACTCTTCCAGAGCATTTAGGCACGCCGTCTACACACACACACACACACACACCAATTTTATTCACATACCCTTGCGTGTGTGTGTGTGTATAAAGAAGGTATACACATTGTGTTTATATTTATGGGTAAATCTATATGCATAATGTTTATTCCTGGCATGACTATCCCATATGAAATTTTCATTAGATTTCTCAGCCTTCCTATAAACAACCCCAAATGAACACGCATATATAAAGTAATTTTACCTCGTATCTTGGTAGCACATAAATCACACCAGCGGAGGAAACGGGAAGAGGCTAAGGTAGTTAGCTGAACAACTTATCTCTGTTACAACCAAAAGACATCCAGTTTAAAAAATAAATTTTTCCAAAAGGGAAGAAAGAACCCGTCCCACACCTGCGGTCTAGAAAGATACGGTGTACATGAGCAGCGCGTGCAAGGAGGGATGTGGCGCAGGCCCGTCACCAATAAGAAAAACTGCTGCCCGAGCCGCTCTGTAATTCAGGACTGGAACATGATGCAGGGACAGCGGCCGCGACAGAATAAGAAACAAATAGGGCAGACGGGGATGGAACATAATTACAGAGACACTCAATCTGCTGGTAGCATTTACCGAAGAATAAGTTGCATACAAGAGAATTTGCATACAAATGAGATACTGAGAGCACGGGAACAGGACAGTGATAAGACCTCATACATGTTATTAAAGCATGTCAGCAGGAAAAAAATCATTAAATTGACACCACATAGGTTTAGCTACATTATGTCACCAAAATAAACTTCAAATGGCTTTAAACAGGAACGTGGCTTTCAAGTCAGAATGTTAACTAATATTTGGTGTGTGTCTGTCTCATTATTTTTATTGCTTGGCCCGTGTATTTGAAGTGTTATGTTAGGAACTAATATTTTGAAATAAATACCAAATTTTCATGAACATCATTTTTAATTCTACTGTGATAAGCTGCAAACAATTTCCAGGCAAGCCTTTTCAAAAATAATTTCTTCAGACACTTCGTTGTTACCATTGATGCAAACTTTGTTTACAAAAATAGACCAGAAAAATGTAAACTTTTATAAATAAACACCCAAAATTCCATAACCGTTAAAATTATGTTTAGGGAATCTAATAGTTTTCTTTTATGTTTCTTGAAAAATATATTGTTGAAATAAATTGTGAAATGTGAATGGATTTTGTGTCAAGTTAAGTGATATATCAATTTTTTAAATTTCTTTTTTATTTCAAAATATTAAGGGCGTACAAATGTTTTTGTTACATGGATACCTTTTATAATGCTTAAGTGGGGGCTTTTAGTGTGTCTATCACCCGAGTAGTGTTCAGTGTACCCAACAGGTAAGTTTTTACCCCTTCCCCCTTCTTGATTTCCAATGACCTTTCCATCCATAAGTTCCCATCAATAAGCTCCCAATTATTAGAGAATACATGTGGTCTTTGTTTTCCCAATATATCATATAAAAATATATCAATATTTTTAAATAGTGATGAGGCTCTCATTTGTGGTTTGTGCATGCAGTTAGAAAATTTGTTCTGCTGCTAGCATAGAAAGGTACATCAGCCACAAAGGGATAGGAGTTTCAAAATGTGGAATGACAGAGTTCTAGGGCTGAGGCTGGACATATTCTTGCTCACTCTCTCTAACTCTCAGCCACATCCTTGCTGCATGGCTGGCTTCTGGGGGTACCCCTACGTGAACTTCCCTGCTCCATGACAGGCAGCTGTAGATCACTCCACAGGCGGCTGCCAAGTCAGAAGCTCATGGTAGGCTGTCCTTGCCCGCACTCAGTGTATCGCAGCGCAGTGGAGAGAGCCAGACGCAGCTCCTTGCCTTCTCTCTCTTGCATCAGAGTCTGCAGGCCATAAGGCCAGACTGCACTCTGCTCAGGCTGTTCGCTGAGGAGTTTCAGAAAAAGCTGCTCAAGGCTGGAGATGGCCCACCTGAAGTTTTCAGCAGCCCTAAGCTCTGTAGAGGACCTAAGGGCTCAGGTGATCCTGTGGCACAAGAGTGCTTATGGATTGGGAAGCTCTGTTCTGAACAACAGAAGTTAAGAGTTGGTTATTATTTTCAAACTCAATATGCCATTGGCTGATATGTGGGTGTTACTCTGGCCTTATATTTGAGGTGTGTTAATTACTCTCTGCCTTAAAATTTTTGTTATCTGTATCTTGATGCTGTGTTTTTGGCCACATAAATGTCCCTGTTGACTAATTCCGTTATTGCTGGTACCTTTAACCAACTTATAAAACAATTCCATTTCTCATGGTAATTATAAGGTATTTGACATTGAATTGACCTTGTGTGAATGGAAATACCATAAACCCTGCCTCCTCTATGTTTTGCATTTTCCCAAGAGTCTTTATTCTTTTAATTTTAATATTTTTTTTTATTTTGGCTTATATATCAGGAGCCTAAAAGCTTAGAGTTTATGATTTACCTGGTATTTGCCCTTTAGAAAAGGATTTTTTTCCCATTTACTTTTATTGTCTTATTAACTTATTTGCCTTTTCTTCTGTTTTTTTTGACTTTTCCTTATTGACATTTCTTACTATTTCGCTTGTTTTGATATTTCTACGTGAATTATGTATAACTTCTTTAAAAGGTAGAAATTCTGTTTCAGTTCCATTAGTCTTTTTATTCTTTACATCTAATCATTTTGAAACTCGTTAAAAAGTAAGTAATATTTACTGTTTGAAACTTAGTAAAATGGATACTGTGTTTAACAACACTGCATCTGAAGTAGAATTACTAATGGCACAACATTTCTAGTAATTCCGGGAAGAGCTAACATGAACTGAGTGTTTACCACGTGCCAGAGAACTGGGCTGAGAGTTTCAAAGAATACCTGGGCATCAAGGGTGGGGAACCTGGGATTTCCCAGGCCAGTGGGGCACCAGGGGATGGAGCTGGAACCTGAACTCCAGGCTGTGTGATTCCAGAGGCCAGCCTCCAACTCAGAGGGAGGCCCTTACAAGTCCTGGAAGGAACAGCTCTCCCAAGGTGGCCTTTGTGCAGCTCCCACAAGGATATTCAGAAGGTCCTGTTAGCCAGAGATAAATGGTCCTGGAAAAAGGCCACTTGAATCCACTTAAAGCAGGGACCAAAATGTGACACTCAACAGAGGAATAAGAAGTTTGATTGTGACTTTATCTTTAAAAACAGAGTGAAAATTATAAAAGTTTATCTTACATTTATTTAAATGTAGATTGTAATTGTAATTATGTACGTGCTAATTCTGAAGCTAGAAAAGGAACAAACTGACTACTATTTGGGTGGCTTTGGGGTATAACATGCCTGACAAAAGAGTAGGGTAGCCACTCAGGACATCCTTCACACAGTTTTATGTCAGGAGCTTAAAGAAAGTGTCTTTTTTATTTAAAAAAAAAAAAAGATTCAAAAGATTCATTTATTTGCCTAATGCCTCTCTTAATCCTTTGACATTAAAACCATCTTCTTTCTTTTGCAGTGTGTAAGCATTGGTTTTCCCTCCAATTTTTAACTTGGAGAAACTGCCAAACTCAACCAGGTAATAGTTTTGCTTGCGATTTGAACAATTCTCCAACATCGTGTTCATCTGCTTCATGAAATCCCACTGTCTTTTGCATGATATATCATTGGTATACATTGCATATCTATTGTATTGCGTTGTCTTGTTCTACTTATGCCTGACAAATGGGGAGGGGTGAACTGTACCAGCCTTGGTCTCTGCAGGAAACAGATGGCATATTCACTCAGACTGCATAATTGAGGAGAGTTTAATAAAGAAATCTTAAAACATGTTGTTGGGCAGGGTTAAGGGAAACCAACAAAGGATGCTGAAGGATATCTGGGTTGGCAACAGCAGGAAGTCATTACCAGCCACTGCCTCCCCCACCCCCTACCTGTGACCCAGAGAGTTGTAGCCAGAGGGGAGGACTGCCTCAAAGGAACTGTGACTTAGGTCACAGCCCATTTGCAATGACCCAGCTGAGAGGGAGCTGGGAGGGCAATTACCCTGATTTCTCTCTTCCTGTCTTCTGGTCTCCTGCCAGTAACTCCCATTGGCCAAGCCCAAATCAAACCGGAGAGCAAGGGAGCCCCTTGATTACATTGATAAAGTTCAGCCTCCCAGGACAAAAAGCAGAGTGGAAAGGGAGAAATTAGATATAGAGGGACAAACAAAAATATCCATTATACTTAAACATTATACTTAAAACATGTTGATTTGTTGACTCAGTAGACTCCGAAGTTAAGTGGAAAAGGATGTTTGAATGGGAACAAACTTTATAGGTGCTTAATTCGTTATGGATCTTCTAATTTTATAACTTCCCCTTTCTACATTACTTCATAACTGTAGTGAATAGGATAATGAATATTGGGTTAATGTGATATCCAATAGTTTCCTTTCTGAAGGAATGCAGAAGAAAGTTTCCCTTCTATTTTGAAGAGAGAAGAAATAGAATAAAGGGTAAATTGAACTTCTGTGTGTGGGGACATATTTGTATATGCATATACACATACAGAAAAAAGGTCACCTGTATGGCATGAGTGAATTTACTGAGTTAGCTAACAATAACAGATGTTTTGATTGCTAGAAAATACTCTTTGGCATTTGAAGCCAAGAAGCCATATTTAAACTGTTAAGCCTTAACTTAACCACCAGTTTCATAATATCGCCCAGTTTACAAGGTTTAATGAGCAAAAAATGGAAATTTCAGAAAGGAATTAAGTATGACATCACTCCATGTTGTATCATACTTTCAGTGGTTTAAGAAAAAAAAAACTTCTGATTCCTTCTTAAGTCCATCAGATCTGAAATGAATGTCATGTATAATAGAATACTGATCAAAATCTATTTGGTTTTATCTATTCAGGGTAATTTCCCTGTTTTTGAACATTGTGATGGTTAATACAAGACAAATGACAGCAAGAGAAGCAAAATACATCATCCTGATAAAAAGCTTGGTCCAAGGTGTACTCTCAAAGAAAAACACTTGTTTGTAGCTGGTGAGTCACTCACTTATTTTCCAGATGTAGCTTATTAGTACCTACCCAACTAGGGAACAGACCACTCAATAGTGTAAAAGCAGTGGTCCTCAACCTTTTTGGCACCGGGGACTATTTTCATGGAAGACAGTCTTTCCACAGACAGGGCTTGTGGGGAGGGAGGGATGGTTTCGGGATGATTTAAGCACGTTACATTTATTGTGAACTTTATTTCTATTATTATTACATTATGATATATAATAAAATAATGATATAACTCATGATAGGTTGGGGACCCCTGGTGTAAAGGATTCTTTTGTATTTAACACCCCTTCAACAGTCATGGGGATCTCTGAGAGGCTGACCATTGCCTATGGCCCAAAGTCCTGATGCATTCTCAGCCTGTCATCTCTGGAGTCTCATTGTCTTCTCTGCTTGCTGGCATGGAGCCAGATCCTGGCACATCGGCACTAGTCTTAGTTTGGGTTCACCCAGAAGTAGGCTCTGAGACAAGGATTCCAGGGAAAATAGCTTCTTTGGGAGGTAAAGCAAATACCAGCAGAGAGTTGGGGAGAGAGAGAGGGAAGGGAAAGCAGCCCCAAAGTGGGTATTATCAAGCCACTTTGGCCAACTGGAGCTTAACCTCTGGGAAAATGGCTCAGAAACCAGTGTAGAACACACAACTCAGGGGTTGAGAGCTGAAATATTTATGTACCAACTCTATTGATCGAAGGCTGTTTACTGGGGACATTAATACTCTGGCACTTCCAGTCTGCCACAGATTAATGCAAAGTGGGATTTGGAGGCCGGGCACGGTGGCTCACACCTGTAATCCTAGCACTCTGGGAGGCCGAGGCAGGAGGATTGCTCAAGGTCAGGAGTGATCAAGATCGATCAAGAGTGATCAAGAGCCTGAGCAAGAGCAAGACCCCGTCTCTACTAAAAAAATAGAAAGAAATTAATTGGCCAACTAAAAATATATAGAAAAAATTAGCCGGGCATAGTGGCACATGTCTGTAGTCCCAGCTACTCGGGAGGCTGAGGCAAGAGGATCGCTTGAGCCTAGGAGTTTGAGGTTGCCGTGAGCTAGGCTGATGCTATGGCACTCTAGCCCAGGCAACAAAGTAAGATTCTGTCTCAAAAAACAAAACAAAAAAAGGTGGGATTTGGAGGTCAGAGAAAACCCTCAGGCAAAGAAGTTCAGGTACTGGCAGTTAGAAGTCAGCTTGGCACACTCTAAGGCAGTTACGTAGGGTCAGGGATGGGGCAGAACATCCACAGCATCTGCTGCACCATGGCTCTCTCTCCAGAGCATCACTCACTCTCTCTCTATCACCACCAACTCAGGGGAATTATTTATTTGACCACTACTCTCTTCACCCTGCTTCTCTCAAAAATTTTTTTGAAGTCTCAAATTCTCTAAGCTCCTCTAGAGCACTGGGCTTTGGAAACACCAAAGTCAGAGACTTAATAGGCTTCTTTGGCTCTCTATTCTATCATGTTCTCACATGGGACAACGGATAGAGAACAAACTATTTGTATAGATGGACAAAAGCAAAAGGTGAAAATACTTGAAGGCTTGCTATCTCAAAACTTTATCTTTTCATAGAATCTACTGTTGCTATTACAAACATACCCATTAATTATTTCATTACTATGAGCACAACAGAAAATATTATCATGAAAACACTCAAGACACTACTATTAGTAAGTGTGAACAATTATAGTCAAATTTTAAAAAATGGGCTGGGCACGTTGGCTCATGCCTGTAATCCTAGCACTCTGGGAGGCTGGGGCAGGGGAATTGCTTGAGGTCAGGAGTTCTAGACCAGCCTGAGCAAGAGCAAGACCCTGTAGCTACAAAAAAATAGAAGAAATTGAAAAAATTAGTTGGGTGTGGTGGTGTGTGCCTGTAGTCCCAGTCACTTGGGAGGCTGAGACAGGAGGATCGCTTGAGCCCAGGAGTTCAAGGCTGCAGTGAGGTATGATCATGCCATTGCACTCCAGCCTGGAGGACAGAGTAAGACCCTGTCTCAAAAAAATAAAAATAAAAAAATTAATAATATGTAATCTTTGACATCTGGAAGTTCATAATTCGAACTATTTTAAAATTAAATTTCAACAGGGTATTTATTTTCACAATGTGGTAGGATGACTTGTAGTAGACCAGTGCTTCAGCTGCAAACAAGCAGAAAAGCTAGAGCAAATCCAAAGTAAATGTGTTTGAGGGCATGGCACGATGCTGGCACAGGTGCCAGGACTTGAGAGGCCAAAGTCCTAGAGAAAAGGGAAGCTCATTGAGGAGAACTCAACCAATTTCATTCTACTCTTCCTCTTGGCATATTTTGGCCTGTGGTTGACCACAGGTAACTGAAACTGCAGAAAGTGAAATCGTAGAGAACAAGGGAATACTATATGTAGAAGAGGAATGTATGACAGCAATAGCAACAAAGCCCAGAAGGGAAAAGTGGCAATAATCTGTTGTACGATTCTTAAACTGTATGTAAAGTGCTTTATACTGTCATTTGTGGGTGGATTATGTTAAGAAAAAGTTGTCTACCATAAACCCTTAAGCAACCATTAAAATAACATAAAAACGAGGTATAGCTGATAATCAATAAACAAGATAAAATTAAATTATAAAATAAACTCAATTCAAAAGAAGGCAGGAAAAGAGAGAAAAAGAACAAATCATAAATTGATAAATAGAAAACAAATGGCAAGATGATGGAGTGAAATATAATCATATCAATAACCACATTCGGTGTTCCAGACATCTCAATTTGAAGGCAAATATTGTCAGGTAGTAATGCAAAATTAAAATCCAAGTGCCACCTATAAGAAATCTAATGGAAATATAAAGACACAAATAGGTTAAAAGTAAAAAAAATGTAAGCAGATATACCATGCTAACACCAATAAAAAGAAAGCTTGAATGGGGTATATTAGTATCAGGTAAAGTCAATTACAAAGCAAAAAATAATAAAAAAAAATTGTCCAGGGACAAAGAGTGTCATATATAATAATTAAAAGATCAATTCATCAAGAGGATATACAATTCTAACATTTAGATGTCTAAAATAGGCTTTCAAAATACATGAAGCAAAAATTGAAAGAACTGTAAGGATACATAGAGAAATCCCCAATTATAGTAGATTTTACCACCCATGTGTCCTAGATTGAGAGAACCAGTATATACAGAATCAGTGGACAGAGAAGACTTGAACAACACTTCTAATGTACCTGATATCATTGAGATTTATAGAACACTCCACCCCACAATAGCAGAATGCACATTTTTTTCAAGTGTACACAGAATATTTACCAAGATAGATCACATTTTGGGCCATAAAAATATTCTCAATGATTTGAACATGGATCAAGTCATATAAAGTATTGCTCTCTACAATGGCATTAAATCAGAAATAAATAACAAAAATCCCTAGAAAAATCTCCAAATATTTGGAAACTAAATTATAGACTTTTAAAAAATCTATGGATCTGAGAAAAACAATCGAAAGGGAAATTAGAAAGTGTTTTAAATTGAATGAAAATGAAAACACAACCTATCAAAATGTGTGAGATTTAGCTAAATCTGTATTTAAAGGGAACTTCATAGCACCAAACACCTACATTAGAAAAGAAAAATATATTTCAAATTGAAGACCAACTTTAAGAAACTAAAGTAAGAGGAGCTAATGAAAACTAAAGTAAGAAGAAGAAAGGAAATATCAATAATAAAGATCAAAGCAGAAATCAATACAATAGAAAACAGAAAACAATCGAGAAATATCAATGAAACAAAACACTGGTTCTTTGAGATTAATTAATCTGACGAACCTCTAGTTAAATGGCTTCACTGTGGTTTTTACTAAACATTTGTTTCCAGGTTATTATCTTCTGGTATACAGTATGTGTGTTACATACATTGTTTCCTTTATCACCCTATTGCCTTCATTCTTGTCCAAGCTGTCAAGAGCTTAGCTTTATTTTTTTTTTTTTTTTACAAATCACATCTGGGAAATTGACACTGATGCAATCCACTGACCTTATTCAGATTTCATGTTTTGCATGCCCTCATTTGTATGTATGTGTGTGTGTTTAGTTTTTTATAATTTTATCATGCCTGGATTTCTGTGACCACCATCACAATCCAGATTGAGAACAGCTCAGATGCAAAGTGCCCTCATGCTACCTTTATATAGCTGCGGCCACCTTTCTCTTACTGCCACCCCATGCTCCCATCTCTAATCCTTGGGAACAACCTCTCTCTTCTACTCTATAATTTTATCAATTCAACAAAGTCATATAAAGGGAATCAGACAGGGATTGGTCTTTTTCACTCTGCATAATTCCCGGAGACCCATCCAAGTTGTTGCACACACTAATAGTTCATTCCTATTCACTGTTGAGTAGAATTCTTTGGGATGGCTGTACCATAGTTTGTTTAAACGCTTGCCTGTTGAAGGACACTTGGGCTTTTTCCATTTTTTAGCTATTATGAATAAATCTGCTATAGACATTTCTGTACAGGTTTTTGTGTGGACATAAGTTTTCATTTCTTTGGGATAAATGCCCAAGAGTGCAATCGCTGGGCCATATAGTAGTCACATGTTTAGTTCTAAATGTAAAACCTAAAACTATAAATTTCTAGAGGAAAACATAATGGAGATGTTTATGACCTTAGGGTAACAAATTTTTAGATATAACATCAAAATCAGGATCCATAGAAATAAAATACTGATAAATTGTACATGATCAAAATTGACAAGTTTTGCTTTTTAAAATATACTTTTAGGAGAATGAAAAGTAAAAAGTAGAACAGAAGAAACTAGGGGTTGGGAAGGGTAGGGGGAAGGGAAGGATAGAGATAGATTTATCAAAGGATACAAAATTATAGCTAGATAAGAGGAATAAATTCTAGTGTTCTATACCACTGTAGGATGACTATAGTTAATAATATATTATATAGTCTCAAATAGCTAGAAGGAGGATATTGAATATTCTGAATACAAGAAATGATAAATATTTAAGATAATGGATATGCTAATTACCCTTACCTGATCACTATATATTATACGCATTGAAACATTACCATGTACCCCATGAATGTGCACAATTATTTATCAATTTAAAAAATCTGTTTAAAAATTTAAAAATAGAATGGAAAGTAAACCACAGACTGGTAGAAAATACTTGCAAATCCCATTTCGGTTTAAAGACTTGGGTCCAGAATATATAAAGAACCCTTAAAACTTAACAATAAAAAAAACAAACAACCCGATATAAAATGGGCAAAGATTTGAACTGATACTTTACCAAAGTTGATATACAGATGTCACATAAACACATGAAACCTGCACAATATTATTAATTTGGAAAATGCTAATTAAAACCACAATGAGATATCACTCTACATAGATGAGAATGTCTTAAATTAAAATATCTGAACATACCAAGGGTTGCAAAGGATGAGGAGCAACTCCAATTGTCACACACCACTGGTGGAAATGTAAAAGGGCTCAACTACTTTGAAAAACAGTTTGGAAGATTTCTGAAAAGTTAAACACATACCTACCATGTGGCCTAGCCAATTCTACTCCTAGATAGACAAGAAGAGAAAAGAAATCATATGTCCTCACCAAGACTTGTACACAAATATCCATAGCAGCCTTATTTGTAATAGCCCCAAATAGGAAACAACCTAAAGGTACATCAAGAGGTGACTGGTGGAGTGAGCCGTGATATGTCCAGACAATGGACTATTTATTGCTCAGCTTTAAAAAAACCAGAATTATCATACGTGGCACAATGCAAATGGATCTCCAAAGTAATTATGCTGGGTGAAGGAAGAAAGACAAAAAAAGAATAGATACATGATTTCACTTCTATTAAATTTTGAGAAAATCTGAATCGTGTAAAGTGATAAAAGCTGAGGGATGAAGAGTGGGGAGGGCAGGGGGAAGTGGCAGAGAAGAGAGTGTGGAGTCGTTTGGAAATGCTGGGTATTTCCATGACCTTGGTTGTCAGTGGGTGACAATCTCAGGGGTGTATACATATGTTCGAATTTACGAAATTATTTACTTTAAGTATGTGTAGTTTCTTGTCTGTCAACTCACCTCAATAAAGCTGTTAGTAATTTAAATACAGTTTTTCTGCAAAGAAATCTTGAGGCCTAGGTGCAGTCACTGCTGAATACTTCTAAACACTAAGGAAGAAATAACACCAATCTTACACAAACTCTTCTAGAGAGCAGATGGAAAGGAAATACTTTCCAACTTGCTGTATGAGGCCAACATCTCCTTGATAGCAAAACCAGACAAAATAAGACAATACAAAAAAAAGAAAAATTGCCAGCTGTTCTCTCTTATGATGCAAAATCCTAAAGAAAAATATCAGCAAATTGCATCCTGCAATTTATAAAAAGTGTAATATATCACAAAGAAGTTGGGTTTATTTCAGTAATGCAATGTTAATTTAACATTTGAAAAATCATTTGATGTAATGCACCACGTTATCAGAACAGATGTGAAAAATCATATTATTTAATATTATTTTAACAGATTTATAAAAAGCATATGACCAAATTCAACACTTATTTTAAAAAAAAAGGCAGTTAGCAAACTAGAAATAAAAGGGAGCTTCCTTAGTGTGATAGAACATTTTAAAAAATTCTATGACAAACATCATACTTAATGGTAATATAGTTAAAGCTTTCATCCCTGTGATCAGGAATGGAACGAGGATGCTATCACTGCTTCTGTTCAATATTATGCTGTGTGATATGGCTAATTCCTGAAGGTTAGAAAAAAAAATTACAGGAATTGAAAAGAAATAATCAAACTTTTATTCTTCACAGCAACATGATTGTATATGCAGAAAAGATTCTACAAACTCTTAGAATTAATGATGAATTTAGTAAGAACACTGAATTCAGAGCCAACCTACAGCAATCAATTGTATTTTTTATATATCAGGAACAATCACAAAATAAAATTGTAAGAAGATACCACTTAAAAGAGCATCAACAAACATCATATAACTATGAATGAATTTAACGAAAGTTGTATAATTCCTCTGCATTGAAAATTACTAGACAGTATACAGAGAAATTAAAGAAGACCTAAAATAAATGGCAAATACACTATATTAACTTTTTTGTACTATAAAAATCTCATTTCTCCTCAAGTTGATCTATTGATTCAATAAATTTATATGGAGATGCAAAGGGCCAAGAAGAGTCAATACAATCTTGAAGAATAAAAAGAAAGCCGAAGTTCTTATTTAACCATGGATGGGTTCCTATGGAACACAATGGAGAGTCCAGAAGCAGACTTGCACATACGCTGTCACTGATTTATTACAAAGGTGACACTGTAGCACAGTGGGGACATTTTTTCCCCCAAACACAGTGCTGGACCAATTGGATATTAATAAGGAACAAAAACCTTAATATCTATGTCACACCAGACAAAGAAACAAATTCCAGATGAATTGTAGATCTAAATGTGAAGGGTAAACAATAAAACTTCTAGAGGAAAACATTAGAGAATATCATTGTGACACAGGGTTAGGCAAAAGTTTCCTACTAAATAGGATACAAAAAGCATCAACTGTAAAGGAAAATTGATAAATTAGACTATGTTAAAATTAAGAATTTCTGTTCCTCAAAGTATGCCACTAGGAAGTTAAGATACAAATCACTGAGTGGAGCAATGTATTTGCAAATCATAACTAACAAAGAATTTGATAAAGAACTCACACCAGTAAATGAGAAAAATACAGACAAACCTTGGGCAAAACATATGAGCAACTATATCACAAAGGGAATAAGCAAATGTTCAATATTTATATGAAAAAGTATAGCATCAAGAGGCATCAGGTGACTACAAACCAAAACTACCAGGAGCACTAATACACATACAACAAAATGATTAAAATTTAAAAAGGCTGATAATACCAAGTGTTGACAAGGATATAGAGCAACTGGAATCCTCAATCACTGCTGATGAGTGTAAAAATTTGTACAACTGTTTGTACAACACCAAATATCTGCATACCTTACTTAGCCCCAGTAATTCCACCCGTGGGTATATCCCCAACAAAAATGTGTACACATATACGCCAAAAAGCACGTGCAAAAATGTTCATAGTAGCATTACTGATGAACGCTGAAATGACAAGCAAGCTAGATATTCCTCAGCAGTAGAATGAATCAATAAATTGTGGTACAGTCTTACAACAAAATACACTACAGTCGGCAAATGGTTTTTGTCAACGGCCAGGTAGTAAATATTTTCGGTTTTGCAGGCTGCATATTGTCTCTGTTGCATATTCTTCTTTATGTCTTTACAACACTTTACAAAGTAAAAGCCATTCTTAGCTGTGAGTCATCCGAACACAGGCCAGAATAGTGTTCACTGTACCTAATAGGTAAGTTTTTATCCCTCACTCCCCCTTCCACACCGCCCCATCTTGGTTTCCAATGTCCTTTACATCTCTTTGTGCCCGTGTGTACCCACTATTTAGCTACCACTTATTAGTGAGAACATGTGGTGTTAGATTTTCCATTCCTGAGATACTTCACTTAGGATAATGGTCTCCAGTTCCATCCTAGTTACTGCAAAAGACATTATTACATTCCTTTTTATGGCTGAGTAGTACTCTTTGATATATATATATACACATATATGTGTGTGTATATATATATCTATATCTGTGTATATATATGTGTGTGTGTATGTGTGTGTGTATATCTATCTATCTATCTATCTATCTATACACACTACATTTTCTTTATCTACTCTTGAATTGAAGGGCACTTGAATTGATTCCACATCTTTGCAATTGTGAATTGTGCTGTGATCCACATTTTAGTAAAGGTGTTTTTTTGTTTGTTTGTTTTTTGATTTTTGTTTTGTATAAGATGACTTCTTTTCCTTTGAGTAGGTATCCAGTAGTGGGATTGCTGGATGAAATGGTAGGTCTACATTTGTTTCTTTGAGGTATCTCCATGCTGTTTTCCACAGAGCTTGTACTAATTTGCAGTCCCACAAGCAGTGTACAAGTGTTCCTTTCTCTCTGCATCCATGCCAGTGTCTATTGTTTTTTGACTTTTTAATAATGGCCATTCTGATAGGGGTAAGATGGTATCACACTGTAGTTCTAACTTGCATTTCCCTGATGATCAGTGATGTTGAGCATTTTTTCATATGTTTGGTGGCCATTTGTCTGTCTTTTGAAAAACTTCTGTTTATATCTTTTGCCCACTTTAGGATGTTTTTTTTCTTGCTGATTTAATTACTTTCTTCTTACTGCCATTTTCTACCAGTTTCATTTTAGCTATCCTAATTAGTAAAAGCTTAGCCCACCAAAGGGTCTACGTCCATCTAAAACGTTTGCCAGTGGCCCAGAAGGTGGTGTTTGTAACTCATAGTCACTGGATTGTTGTTAAATAAGAGTACCGAAAATATTGACTTTCCCAGTAATGGGGTGGGAGCAGGGGGAGGCAGATTGCGGAGAAACAGAGTGCAGCCCCTCGGGGACAATGGCTCCAGCATCTGGCCTGTGATCATTCTGCTGGAGTACAACACTTACATCTCCCTCTTACAGAAGAGAATTAAGAACACAGTTTCGTTAGAAACAAAAAGCCTAGTTGAACATATTTTTCTCATTTGAGCTTTATCCTAAACATTTGTAAAGATTTAGCAGCTCACCCCAGCAAGCCTTTTTAATCCACATTCCAGTAATAGAGATTTCAGAAACGCTTTCTCAAGGCCGTTTTTGTGTCCAGGTTTCAACAGAGCCACGATACTTCATTCTCTTAGGGGGCTCCGTGAAATCTTGAAAGCATGACCCACTGGACAGACAAGAAAGTTATTCTCTGAGTGCGATGTTCTCAGACGTGGTCCCACATTCCACCAGGGTGGGATTGGAGGGCAAGCTCCAGGGGTCTGGGCATGAGCAGACAGTGGTCCAAGTTCTCTTCCACCATAGGAAATGCTGCTGTGTCTCAACTCTTGAGTGGAAAAAGTGATACATCCTGACTTTTGTTTCAATAGTACTTGAGCTGGGTACACAGTAGGATAAGGCTTCTTAGAAAAGATGAGGCTTTAAAAGAAGGAAGGAAATAAGTGTGAGGTGTTAAGTGCAGGCATAGCGTCCGGGGGCTTGCTATATGCCAGGAGGGCAGGATAGTGTTTAAAATGATCAGAATGGGCAGAGGCTGCACAATGCTGACCAGAGGCATCCCTTTCTTGTTGCCTCCTAGGGAGAACCAGAATATTGGGTAGATAATCACACTTTGAACAGATCATCCAAGAGTGAACACTGGAATTCAACAGACAAGTGACAGTGAACACCTAAAGCAAGGAAGGAGAGGAAGCCAGGCAGCCTGCTCAGACAGGGGAGGCTGGGAGCTGGGAGAGACTCCCCAGTGTGGGGAAGGGGTAAGTGAGAGACCCCCAGCGATCTATGTTCCCACGGGACTCCTGCAATCCCAGCCATAGGAGAGCCCCTGGACTCTGAGGCCCTGAAACTAACACAGGGGCTGCCGGGAGGGGAGACAGGCACGGGCATCGCTGCAGGGAGGGAGCTCACACTGGGCCCCCCACACACTCGGTCCCACACAGTCCCCAGACCTAAGCAGCTACAGCGAGGTGTCTTTTGGGAGCCCAACTCCAACACACCACGCACTGTCCTGGGCCCAACTGTGCCAGGACCTAGGCAAGAGCGAAGCGTGGATCGATGCTGCGGGGATTGAGGCCTAGCAAGGCGCGTTTCTCACCTGCTGCCTTAGGCTGTCCACTGAAGGCAGGTGCATCCTCCCCTGTGGCAGGGACCCTCTCCCCATGTTCTGCCCAGGCCTGGAGATTGCCCTTCCCCTGCTTACCCCGGGTGGCACCTGCACACACCGTATGGGGGCCTGAAGACAAGCCTGCCCAGCCAGCTTCATCCCCTCTCCCATGTCAGAGGACATAGTCCAGGGGCCCAGTCCACCACCACTGGCAGCTGAGCACTCCTCCTGGGAACCTGAGGCTGGGCCTGCCCACCCTGCAGTACTACCACAGCTGGCACCTCCCTGCACCTGCCACCTATGGGCCTAGAGACTAGTCTGCCCAGCCCATTGTAGCCACCACCAACACCAGGGAGCACAGCTTGAGACCTAGAGGGTTAACCCACCACTGCTACTGCCATCACCCACACCATGACAACTGCCAGGGCCCCGAGAACCCACCGACCTTCCCTGCCCACCGATGCCACTATGAGCATCTGAGCAAGCCACCCAGGGGCCCAAGAATCAGCTGGCCTGGACCTGCTAACCCCTGTGCCAGTATAGAGACCAATCATCTCTGATGACACAAAAATCCTCAACGAATACTAGCAAACCAAATCCAACAGCACATCAAAAAAATAATACAACATGATCAAGTGGGGGTTATCTCAGGTATGCAAGGATGGTTAAACACACACAAAACAATAAACGTGGTACATCATACCAACAGAATGAAGGACAAAAACCATATGATCATCTCAATTGACACTGAAGGACCTGCAGAACCAGGAACACCCCTAACCTGCAGCATCCTCTACCTCCCGTCTTGCCTGGGTTTTTTTTCCTGTCCCTGCTAACTAGCATTGCCTGGGGCTTCTTTCTGTAGTCTTGTCGACCCTTGTGTGCTGCCCTGGGATCCAGCCCACCTGGCCCCATACTCTGCCTACCTCTCGCCATCTCTGTCTGCAGCTCGATGGCTCCAGCATCCCAAATCTCTTCCGCATGAAGTGGATGGATCTCTGGGTACCAGGACTCAGCCTCCTGCCACTTTCCTTTGGCTGCCTGGCTGGTCACTTAGAACTAATAATTTCTAAGATCGGAACAATTATCCCCAGTCGACCACAATGCCTGACCACCAATGGTGCCCTCCAAACCAGGTCAGCCTCTGCTCCTTCCACTTCCAGTCAAACTTTCTTGACCTCTGTCTAGCCCTGAATATTTCACATTGGAGCCACCCACAACCACACACACACACACACACACACACACACGCTCCAAGGCTAGACAGTTTCCCAGCACCTACCACAGTGCTGTGCACACAGCAGTTTCTCAGTAAATGAAATGCCATGTCAGGAAGCATCTTGTAAACCATGAAGTCCTAGAGACAAAGGATGCCATTATGATTATTTGTTAATATATTAAATGACTAGCATGTACACAAGAGTTTTAATATTTGAAATAATCTTATACATAATTGATATTTGTAATATGACAGTGAAGAAAACCACATATGAATTTTTTTTTTTTTAAAACAGAGTCTCACTCTGTCACCCTGGCTAAAGTGCAGTGGTGTCATCGCAGCTCACAGCAACCTCAAACTCCTGGGCTCAAACCATCCTCCCACCTCAGCCTCCTGAGTAGCTGGGACTATGGGTGCGCACCACCACCCCCGGCTAATTTTTCTATTTTTAGTAGAGATGGGATCTCGCTCTTGCTCAGGCTGGTCTCGAACTCCTGACCTCAAGCAGTCCTCCTGCCCCGGCCTCTCAGAGTGCTAGGATTATAGGCGTGAGCCACCGCACCCAGTCTGAATATTTTTTATGTGTCATTTTTTTTTTCTTCATTAGGAAAAGGCCCAACTTTGAATCCATGTGGGAGTGGTGGAAACATTCTGGCACATTCTCTGGGAGCGAGCTGGAGTCCACGGAGCACTAGGAATGTGGTGCACAACAGTGTGTGTGTGTGTGTGTGTGTGTGTGTCTGTGTTGGGGCAGTGACAGCCCCAGGGTAGAGAAAGAAAACAGCAAGGGCTAAAGATTTTGAACTGCGGGTTAAGAAAACTTTGGCAGAGGGGCTGTTAGGAAGCTAGTGGGCATCTCTCTCTGAGCAGGACGAGTCAGGTGCAGCCAGGGATAGAGAAAGGGTCTAGGCCAGGGCAGAATCAAGAAGAAAAAAAGTCACATTCTTAGGTCTTAAAGAAAACGGCATTTAATGACACAGGAATCACAACAGTTAAGTAATCACATGAAGCTTAATATGCACTTAGGAGTTACATTTATTTTAACCCTTGATATACTGGTGGTAATTTGGGGTTTAGGAAAAGAGTGGTAACAATAATAACAACAATGCTGATGGGAACTAAGCTGGTATTAAGAACGTACTCTGTGCCGGGCGCTGTTCTGAGCTCCTTACACCTGTGAGCATCATTTAAATCTGATAGTAACCCTCTGAGCTGTGTTCTATTAGTATCCCCACTTTACGGATAAAGAAACTGAGGCACAGAGGGCTTGAGAAGTAACTTGTCAAAGTTCACACAGCTGGTAGGTGGTGGAGCCAGGGGTCCAGGTCCAAGTAACGGGGCTCTGGAGTCTTTGGGGTCTACCTGCTAAACTGGTTCACATGGGATTTTTCTTAATACTTTTATTTCTGTAGACAAAGCTAAGGGAGTGAATCCTTTGTTAGATTTTTTATTACCTAGGTCTGAAAACCTAAACCAGCTACTCTGATTTTAGCTAAAAGTAGGGTGACCAACTGTTCCAGTTTGTCTAGGACTGAAAGTTCCACTTGGGATTTTTAGTGCTAATGCTGAGAACGTCCAGGCAAACCAGGATGGCTGGTTGTCCTAAAAGGCATGTTATTCAAAAGGAATAAATTTACCTCTATGGACTCTCACGAGTTTACTTTGTTTTGGCTACAGAAACATCACCGAGGGCAATCCCACATTTTGTCACTGGCATCAACTCATACTGTAGTTTAAGTATAATGGCCTTCATTTGTTTTTCATTAAGTGGTGGCTTTCTTCCCAGGCATCCTGGGATGATTTTGCTTTGTTGTTTAGTAGAGGGAAGTGGGCAGGGGGATCCCCAGGCTCTGTAAGCTGCTGCAGATGGGGGAATGTAGGCCCAGCGGGGTGGAGGGAGAGGTCTCCCATGCAAGGGAAAGGCCTCTAGGGATGGCAGAAACCTTCTGGGCTGCAGGGACACTTCCCGCCAGGCAGTCCAGCCTCTCTGACCTTGCAGGAACGCCTCCTGCAACGTGGCTGTCACCAGGCAGGCCTAAAAGAGGACCTCATCTGGCGAGGACACACCGTAAAGACCCAGATGTCTGCGTGCACCACCTTGCAGCCGTCAGACAATGCATATTGGAGTAGTCTTTCCATTCTGCAAGTCACTCGAAATTCAGTGCCTGGTGCACAGCTAGTGCCTTTGATTTCTTCATAGTAATTGGGCCATTGTCTGCGTCTCTCACCTCTCCACAGTGCAGCCTCAGAGCGTCTTTCCCATTGTGCCCTTGGCTTTCTTTGTCACTTGGCCTCCTGCCATCCGCTGGAATCTTTTCCTTCACTTGAGTGACTTGGGAGATGCACATTAATGCCAGTCTCTCTGGCGAGCTCGTACTGCCTCAGCCCCGTGCGCTATCTCATTTTGTGCAACAGTTCAATCTTCCTGGGTGGGAGAAAAGCCCCACTTGCTGGCTCCTTCCATTTTATCAGACTAGGCAACAGTCAAAGTGAAGTGACAAGTGCTGGTGGCTGCTCATTTCCTAAGCCTTCATTTGCGCTTCCTAATGATCTGCAATATCTGGGCTGAGGCATGTAGGTTTGCGGAAATAAGCCCTAATGGCTGCTAATTTCAAGTGGCATCAACAAAGTCACCCTGTTGGAAAGGTAGTATGCAGGTGCGTGAATTGTATGTATAGCCTGTAACAGGGATGCTTTCAAACTCAATTCTTGCTTAAAAGTGAACGATAAACAATTGAGAAATGAATAACCTGGGATTTGGAGTCATTTGTGTAAAATTCTATTTGCATAAAAAGAACCTATGTACCAGAACCAGAAACTCCAGTTGTTCTAGCAGACTAAATCATCCCCAGTGGTGATTGCTAAAATGGAACTCTGCATAATTTCCTGACATTTCCATCTCTCCTCTGCATGAGAAATCAGTTCTGAAATCCAAACAGCTCCTCAGAAAAAGAAATATTGTAAATATGAAACTAAGTATTATTTTCTCCCTATCTCTAGAGATAAAGTGGCACTACTTCAAAGGAGGTACAATTAAATAGTTTAAAACCCCAATCTTAATCCATCACAAAACTGTAATAGTACAATTCTTCCTAGGGGTAAACTCAAGTCTGCTTTGAGGTCCCCGCTTATAATTATTTTACCATTATAAGCATAATCATATTTCCAAAACCTGGTGTTTACTGTTCTAATCTATTTGCTTCACTCCCAACCATCAGCTGGTTCCCAGTTACAAAGATGAGCCTGGAAGGAAATTAAGCCCTTTCTAAGAACTAATAAAAGACCATCTCTTCTGCAAGTGGTGTTTATATTATGTTTGTCATCATTTGGCTGAAAGAGACTCTAGGAAATGGGAGGGAGATTATTACACAAGAATACATATTGTAGGGAGAAATAAAGATGTGCCCATCAATTCTGTGTTCTATCCCAGAAATTGGGTGATGCAGATCCAAGATGCTCAGTGATGTTCATTTATTTGCCTCAGGGAGAGACGGGGGGGAGGGGGGAGAGAGAGCACGAGCCAGCGCTATTGTGCTGGGCCCTGGCATGGCACTGAGGACAAATGCTTAAGAGCTCACAATTAACTTATGATTACAAATATGATGGAGAAGAATCTTGGCATTGCTTGGCCTGGCAGACTCTCCAATCTGAAAAGGGGAGGGAGGTTTCCTTTCCGTCAAGTTTTGCTTCATGGACCAAGAGAAATTGTGGCATGGCTCAGGTCCAAATTTAAGCAGTGTTTAAAGGATATTGCCTAATGACATATTAACTTGTGGTCTTATTTGTTCTATTTACTTATCTCTCATGAACTCTTCTCAGCTCCTTCTCTGAAAAGGGCAGGCAGCAGGAAGGCTGTGGGTGATGTGGGGATGCCTAGGATTCAGGGGGTCGGAGAGATGAGGGTGGTGGGAGGTGGTGGGTTGGTGGCAGTGGACAGAGTGGCCCCTGCTCATTTCAATCTTCCTTTCCTCAACCCTTGGCAGTATCTCAAACAAGCCCCACCTACCAGGGTGAGCTCGCAGACAAGCCCCATCTCCCAGTGCAGCCTCCTTGGAGTGCTCTCTCTGCACCCCAGACCTGGCCTACTTCCCACAGCAGCCTCCCAATTCCATGCTTTTCCCCACAACAGCCCCATTCTGCCATAACCTGCACATCTTGCCAGCAGAAATCTCTTCCCCTGCCACGTTTTCATTATAATACTTCTCCCATCCATACCCCCATAGCGCTAACTTATTGGCTAGTGTATTAGTTAAGGCCCAACTCAGCACCATTTTCAACCCCTCTATAGGCAGCAGTGTTGCTGGCCTGCCCTGCAGCTCCGCCTCCCCATGGCTAAGCAGATATCAGTCACTGATGGCCATACTCTGATTCTCCAAACCTTTTCGCAAAGCAGCCCTCCAAGTGGCCGCTTTCTACCGATGTGAGTCAGCAAGCAAGATTGCTCAGCAAGTGTTTGTTGAACATATGTTCCAGGTATCTCTTCTAGGTCCTAAGGACAAAGTAGAAAACACAACAAAGTACATACCCTCATAGAAGACAGGCAAATAGGTGGTATAATTTAATATCAGATAGGGAAAATAATGTAATGAGGGAAAATTGAAACAGAGTTAGGTGATGAAGTCCTCAGGGAGTTATTTTTCTAATGACAGTCAAAGAAGGCCTACTGAGTAGGTGATATTTGAGTAGAGAAGTGAGGGAACCAGCCTTGCAAATGGCCAGGAGCAAAGTCTTCCAGGCAGAGGAGACAGCAGGTGCAAAGGCACTGAGGTAGGAGCCCACTGGGGGTCTGTTTGCCGTCCCTGCCCCCCAGCCTGGTCCTACTCTACTGCCCATCCCATTTTCCACCCTTGGCCAAGGCCACTCATTGCACAATCATTACTCCACCGTGCATAATTCTCGCCTTTGTCTCTGAGTCTGGAGTTATAATAAAGTGCTCGAAAGGTTGTGTTTATTAGATGGCTGAAATCCCCCCTGGAAGCTGCAGGAATTCAGAGGCTTGGATGTAGATAAAGAAAACAACCCTTTGTTTTGCTTTCTGGCTAAATGTTGATCCTTCTTACTTATTTAAAGAGATCCACTGGTCTCCATGGAAAAGGGGTCACTTGACCTTTGGATATCTTCTCCTGAGCCATTTAGAGAGGTTTTGCCCCTTATATAGGATTCTTAGCAAGTTTCCCTCTACTAAGTTAAGTCAATTCTTCTTGACTAAACTTCCTTTCTTTCCCCGACTCCCTACTCTTCTCCCTTGTCTCTTCCCCCTCCCGACATCCTCCTTGGTGTACCGGGATGAACCTGGTGACCCAGCTTTGGGTTGATGTGTCCTCCCAGCAGGTCTTGCTGGAGGTGGGTCCTCTTCCTTGGCCACAGTACTGCCTGGTCACTGCACAGGGGTGGCTGCACAGAGGTCATCCTTGCCTCCTGGCTGGGAAGACCATAGCAAGCCCCACTTCTGGGGTTTCATCCTCCCTGTCTAGTGGTTGCTTCGCCTCCCCTTCTCGGGTTGGGTTTGCTGGCTTATATTACTGAAGGTTGATCTCAGGTGAGCGCTGACAGCTCCCACACACTTAACACGCCCAGACTCCACATCGATTTGGCTTCTTTACAGTGATGCATATTTTGCTTCCATATTATTGGATCCATCCAGAGTCATTTAAAGATTTTCTGGCGATACTATTGGATGATCTTTGGATGTGTATGTAGGGGTTAGGGGAGTTGGGGCGTGGACGTAGATTATAACATCAAATATTTGTCTCCAGCCATCAGAGCAAACCAAATCCAAATCCCAAATTCTGAACCCTAATGCTTCTGCCAGGGCTGGAATGTCTCCTTTTTTTCATCTGTGCTTTTAGGACCTGTGTCAGGACCTTCTCTCCAACCTTTCCTGTATCTGAAGAATTCTTATTAAGCTCACACTTTGCTTTTTATTTCATTCAAGGTGGTCTAATTATTCAAAAAACAAAACAAAATGTGAGTGGCTTAAAGCAGTGACGATGTCATTCTTGCTCACGTCACAGTCCAAGTCGGTTGGGCAAAGGAACCAAAGACCTTCCATCGTGGCAGAACCATGTTCCACCCGTGACCTCCAAGGACGCCGAAGAAGGACGAAGACAGTGGTGGATCTCACTGGAGTGCTCCAGCGCCTGAGAGTGGCAATTGTAATTTCTATCTTCCCTTGGCCAGAGCACAGGCAGCTGACCCTGCTCATCTGCCAGGGACATTGGGAAATGTCATCGAGTTACCCACCCAGGAGGAAAAGGGACCCACGTGGTAGGCACACAAGCACTGTTTCTGTTACATTTGTTGATGCTTCACTTGGATTATATTTTGCCTAATTATCTTCACGGGTGCAGAAAAGTGTTAAGGAGCCTCAAAAGTTTAATTCCAATATCTCATTTCACAGACGAGGCCCAGAGAAGCAAAGTGACGTGTCTGGTGGAGAGTTTAGACTAGAGTCTTGCTCTTCAGGTTCCTGGTCCAGGGCTTACAATTCCACCTAAGCAGTTTGCATTATTTTTACCATATGCTCACTGAGGTCAAGGATTAGGTCTCTAATCCCAGAATTGTTCTGGGCATGGAATAAATCCTATAACTGATCAAAGGTGAAGTTGTAGGACGTAACTTTTCCTCTTCACAGCTGAAACTCTCACCTGGACCTTACCATCAAGGGAGTAGGTGAAAGAAAGCATATGGCCATATTTCACAAATCTAGGCTACCAGTGCCTGAAAAATGCATCATTATTTTAGATACCACTAAGAAAAAATGCTGTAAATTACTATAGTAAAATGCTTTCTTATCACCTAAAATTATAATTTTGTACTTATTAATAGAGCTTGTATAGGCTTAATAAGACTTTTTATTGTGGTAAATATACATAATGTAAAATTTACCATTCCAACCATTTTTTTTTTGAGACAGGGTCTCACTCTGTCACCCAGGAAGTGACAGAGTGCAGTGGTGTCATCATAGCTCACAGCAACCTCAAACTCCTGGGCTTGAGCAATCCTCCTGCCTCAGCCTCCCGAGTAGCTGGAACTACAAGTGTGCTCTATAATGTCCGGCTAATGCTTCATTTTTTGTAGAGACAGGGTCTCTGCTATGTTGCTCAGGCTGGTCTCAAACTTCTGGCCTCAAGCAATCCTCCCACCTCAGCCT
>VBSM01002608.1:99927811-99997183 GCA_008086735.1 Cheirogaleus medius | reverse complement strand
AAAAAAAGAAGGAAAGAAAAGAAAAGAAAAAAAAAGGAAGGAAAGAAAGAAAGGAAAAGGAGAAAAAAAGAAAAATAAATAAAAAGAAAAAGTTAACTGGCAATTCTGGGTGCGAAACCCACTGGTGTTTTATATGACTTAGCTGAGGACTGACCTCCAGCTATTCCTGCCGTAGAGAAGGGATGACCACTCAGCAGTTTATCGCATTCACTGGACAAACATGAGCATCAACCACATGAATGGCATCCTGACAGAGCAAGGGAGTGATTCCTACCCTCAAGGGATTTAGAGTTTCTTGGGTAAAATGAAACTTACATGTTCCTCCCTGACTCTCATCCTGCTTGACTCCAGTCATTTATCTTCACTGCAGCGGGAGTGATCTTTCTAAAATTTAGATTTGAATAGAACGGCTTCCTTGTTTACAATCCTTCAGTGGCTTCCCAGGGCCCTCAGGATAAACTTCAAACTCCCTAATGGCGGTGATTCACTTCAGACATTTCCTGCAGTAATTATCACACAATACAACTCACCGGTGGGTCAACAATAACACAATTTAATACCTCACATAACAAGAGGTCCCAGGAAGAGAAGCTTTAGAACTGGTTCATTCATCAGGCTGTTCCATCTTTCCAGATAGTGATTTGTCTTCTGAGGTTGGTTTTTCTTTTGGTCCCAAGATGGCAGCCAGGATACATCCATAAGGGAAAAGAGGGGGAATGGGCAGTATTTGTTCCTAGGGGACTCTTTTAGTCAGCAGGAAACCCTTTGTAGAAAGCACTCCTTCCCCACTGTCTTCTTGGCAAGTGCAGGATCTCACTCTTGCCAGTGCTAAACCAATCCCTGGGAAGGGAAATGGGATTATCATGATGGGCTTAGTCCCTGAAGTGGGAAGGGGCCTTCCCTCCTCCCAGTGACTTGGTGCCTGGTCTCTAAACAACTTAGAGATTCCAGGCAGGTAGAAGTGGGGTATTCAGCAGTGACCCCCACACTAGCCCGACAAGCCCCTTCACCATTGGCCCTGCTGGCCTATCTAGCCTCTTCTCTTGCCCCGTCTCCCTCACATTCCACTCCTTAGCCATGCTCAATTTCTCTTCTCAACCCACCAGACTCTGACTTTCGGGTGTCTGCTCATACTGTTCTTTTTACCCGGAGCTCTCTTTCCCCTGCAGACCTATCCACAGCCCCAGAGCACGTGCATGTGCACCCGCACACACACGTATGTGCACACACACATTAAAACTGACCTCTACCTGGTTAACTCCTGTTCGGCCTTTAGGCCAGTAGCTTAGGCCAGGAGTGGGAAGCTGGCAGCCTCTGGTCTCTTGACATATTACATTTGGTTCCTTCAGTGTTTTTCTATATTTGGATTAGCTCTGGATATTTAAAAATAAAAATTCAGTGTTTTTGACTTCCTTGAAAATTGGGAACAGACACTGGCCCCACATAGCCACAGGACTCCATTTGTTCAAGCTGAGGCTCAGCGGCCACCTGTAGGCAGGGCATACTCTCTCCAGGTCACTCAGCTCCACCTTGAGCATTGGAGATGCCAACCCTGGCTCAGACCACCCCTGACTGCCCACTCCCAGAGTTGGACTGGTTTTTTGCTGGATGACTACAAAGCGCCCTTCCCTCCCCAGCCAAAACACATATCACACACTGTTGTAGCAGGTGTTCCATGAATATGTAGACTAAAGTGAAAAGTAAAGGGTATGTTGTGTCAGAAGAGCACTGGGACCCTATTCGTTTAAGCTACAATTCCACGCGCATTCAAGCAGTGTTATGAACGGCGCTGTAGGCCGGACAGTGGGCTAGCACCAGGGGTGAGAGGTGAATCCAGCAGCCTGAGGCCTCAATGAGCCCATCATCTGATGGGGAGACCAACAGAGACATGACGATTACCTTGCCGTGGAGGTGATAAACGCTACCAGAGAAGCATCTAGGAGGGCATCAGAGGGTAGCTGATTTATTAATATTTATCTCGAGTGGTAAAGTGAATCTATATCTGTCTGGGTCCCAGCAGGAAACAGAATTCATGCCAGATGGTGAAGGAACCAGGTATAGAGGTGTGAGAAGCTTAAGGAACCAAGAAGGGATGTTGTTGGAGCACTGGGAAGCCATTGCCTCTCCCGGGCCTAAGGGACAAGACAGCGCCATTGGAACAAACGAGAGGCAGAGGTGTGGACCTGGTTACAGTTAGAAACCCGGCCCCAAAGTCTGGAGGGAGGAAGGAAGAAGTACCCCAGTGTCTCGCTTTTCCGACCTGCCCTCTGGTCTCCCGCCAGCCTCCTCCATTGGCTGAACCCAACCGGAAGTCCTGCCAGGGCCATGCGTTCTGCAGAGCTCAACCTTCCGGGGAAGAACTCGGAGCAGAGGAGGGGCGAGAGGGGCTCTGGGTGGGGGCAAAGAGAGGACAGCTAGTGCAGAGTCTTTCCAAGAAAGGGTCACCCTGGAGCTGAGGCGGATGTAGGGAGGAAAAGTCCACATCTTGTTTTCAAGATTTTTTGGTTTCCTTTAGCTTACGGTTTGTTGTTGTTTGGGTTGGCTTATTTATTTTTTCAGTTATTATTTTTTACATACGTGGAAGTTGCTGCCGTGATTGCAGTAATTATCACACGTGAATGTATCTGCTGAGCCAGCTACCCCTTGAAAATCACAGAGCCGTGTTCGTTCACTAAGGCAGATAATCTCCACTTGACCATTGGCCTTGGGAACAAAAACCAAAACGAAGTACTCAGTAGTGTGGGGGTTTTGCTGTGTTTTTTCAGTTACCGAGGACATTAGCTGGTGTTTGGGCGTTGACAATAGCGTAGGTAACATGTGCTGTTTCCAATACTATAGGGAAGGGTGGAAACTACTTTTGTGATCAATCTAGATTTCTCTGTAGTTCTGAATTAAGCAGAACACTTGCATAAATATCCTCCTCTCAAAACATAATTCTCTTAAAAAGTGAGATTTGGATTGGTTTGGTCTTTTGGGTCACTCAAATAAAAAAAAGGACTATCTGTGAAGATTTGCTTCCTCCACTGCTATAGGAAGAACAGTGAGGGACTCTATTTCTGCCCTTCAGGGAGTGAACCTGGGCATAGACTGAGAAGGACTCAGATGCCTGTTATTATTCAAGTTGTGCAGGTTTAGGATGTAAAATTTGGAGCAGATTCCTTACTGTGACTTAGTTAGAAAAATCTCAATGCCTATGTCTTACTCAACATGGACCAAAACCTCTGAAAAATGAGCCAAGCCACAGTTGTACATTTTGTTGCCTCCGCAGTAAACACCCAGGGGTCAGGCGTCATGTAGGTTCCCCACGAAGGCTGCCCCGGCAGATACACCTGTGACCACATTGAACGGGCTCAGGGTGGTGCTATTTATGCTTCAAGTGCAGTGAACAAGTTCTAGAGCTCTGCTGTACCACATAGTGCCTGTAGTTAATAATATAGTATAATAATACAGTATTGTGCACTTAAACATTGGTTAAGAGGGTAGATTGCATGTTAAGTGTTCTTAGCCCCCGCCCACACACACACACAAGGGGCAGTAAGAAAACAAAAGACATTTAAAGAACTTAAAGGTAGCAAAGGTCCTTTTAAAAAGCTTTAATGGAAGCTTATACTAAAGCGTTTTGACCTGGCACATTGATCGATTTCCAATTCTCTATTGGTTTGTGCTGTCAACTCCTGGCAATCTCACAGAGGATATTCTCTGTTTATGTCGTAAATTTTAAATTCGTATAGATTTAGAAAATGAGTTATGTCCGTGCCACGTGCATTTCAAAAGGATATTTTTAAAATCACTCCAACAGGATGCCTGGATCCCATCGGTTAGGGTGGGGCTAGTCCCTCAGAAGTGACGTCGAGGGACCTGGGCCCTGGTGCAGGGCTTTTGACCCTGGGCACTTGCCTTGGCTGAGCCTTGGTTTCTCAGTGAGCGAGCTAAGGTGAACGTCCCTGCCTCACTTGCCTCATTGAGGGCCAACGGGGACACACTGAGAATGTGTTCACGTGCTTCAGGCGGCACAAAGCATGGTACAAAGGCACAGTTTGCCAGGCACACAGGGGTCTATGCCGGTCTGACTCCTGGGGGCATGGGGGGAGGGGCAGGCGGAAAGGACAGGCTCTTCTCCAGCAGTGCAGAGAGAATTAGCCACATTTACCGCAGCTGGTGTGGGTGGGCGTCAGAGGAGGTGAGCTGCGGGTATCCTCCCTAGCTCGTGATGCCTGCCTCTCCCTGGTTCCAAACACTCTGAACTCTGCATATTCACCAAGAGGGCACGTGGTAAGAACTGGGGAGACCTCTGGACTGCAGACAGCCTGAGCTGTACGGCTTTACTTTCATTCCAAGTTTGTTGCCCTGATATAAAACTGTCGGGGGCGGGGAGAGCTTCCAAACCATGTCTGCCTGCAGGCGTGGTCAAGGAGATGTGTGCCTGCTGGTCCCCTAGCCTGCCCACTCCCCCAACATCCATGTAGATCCCTGGCTCTGAGGTTACTCACATGTGGCCCTTTGGGGACCCTTCCCTCTGAAGTCGAGAGCGCTACCCTTTCCTGTTCACTTTCTCCAGCCTCCAATGCCTCTGCCCTCACGGGGGGCTGGTGACATGGTGTCACCTTTGTGCATTAGGTTTGGCCATGGTCTTGACCTCTCTTGTTAATGTCATCTGCTTGCTTAGCCACCCCTCTCGTTGCCAATGTTGGGCCCCCTGCCTCATTCTACACAATCCTGGCTATACCCTTTGTCTAGGGCAAGGGCTCTCTGTGTTAAGACTTAAAAAAAATTAAATTCTCTGCCGGGCGCGGTGGCTCACGCCTGTAATCCTAGCACTCTGGGAGGCCGAGGCGGGTGGATAGCTCAAGGTCAGGAGTTCGAAACCAGCCTGACCAAGAGCGAGACCCCGTCTCTAAAAAAAAAAAAAAAAATTAAATTCTCAAATAGGGAGGCTAAGAATCTTACAGTGACCCTACAGCAACAATTCTTTTCTTCTTCATTTTTCATTTCAATATAGTCACTCCATTGCCCCGCCCCTGCTTCATTTAAATTCCCTGAAGGCCAAGTTCAAAATCATTCCCTCCCGTCTATCCTGACTGGACATCATAACTGGCATTCCCAGGCACTCAGTGGGCATTTTATCCCCATCTGGTCTGCTCCCAGGAAAGCTGAGAGGAAGCTCTCTGCTTCCCAGGCCTGGACATGTTCGAGGGTTCCAGTTCTGGGGTGGCCGTGACACCCAGGGTCCTGCAAACCTCTCTCCCTACTTGGGAGCCTTGGTGCATAGCGCTGGACAAATATGCTGTCCTTTAAACTCATCCTGTAGATTTAACTTCAGACCAAGACAAATATGGAGTTTTGAGTTCAAGCCTATTAAAGGGATTTATGCGTGACTAAAAATAGAGAAAAATTCATTACATTCTTTTCTTGCAAGAAGCTGGATTTACTTTGCCAATGTGTCTCAGAAAGTGCATCTTTTTTTTTTTTTCCTGACAATAGTTATATTTGCTACCATTCCCAACAGGGCAGATTGTCCATTAAGTAATCACAATGTAAGGGAATCCTCAGTAAAACACGATCTTAGCACAAGAGTACATAGGTGTACGTTGCTTTGAAGAATAGAGATGTTCTGCAAAGTGACTTCTTGGTAAAGCAACTAAGAAATACCAGAAATGCACCAGAGGGAAATAAAAAAATGTGGCTGCGACTCCAGACAAGAGGAGAGGCTGGGGTGGGGGTGGTGCGGCGGGAGCAGCAGCCTGGGGGAGGGGCGCAGCTTGCTCCTGGCCGGGCTGTGGCTCCAGGGAGCTGGACACCCTGCCTGCTCCCGGGAGGCCACAGCCAGCAGGGCAGGGAGCTCTGGGCTCCTCTCCCCCCACCCCTTCCTTACCGGCTTTGCACCATTATCAGCCCAAGGCAGAAACAGTGAGAGATGGGAACACGCCTTGGAGATGATCTCAGAGCCAATAGGAAAACAGCCTTGCTACACGGACAATTTACAGCAGCTGTCTGAGCACGGTTGCTTCTGCAATGCAAGGTACAATGGGTACAGCTTTGAAGAAGGAATTTTATGTACTAGAAATTTCTGTGCTGAGCTTGAGAAGCTGCCTTTTAGACTCACAACTTGCTTGTGAGGTCAGCTGGAGCCTCTCTGCCCTTGGAGGTGAGGTAAACCTGCTTCACAAACACCCCCGTTTCCCTGCCTACGAGGGTCCAAGGGCCTCCTGCTGGCTCCAGCCACCCCCAGATTTACTTTCAATGTGGGTCCCACCCACCTCAGACTCCTGTGTCATTTGCTCTGAGGAGGGGTCAGATGTGTGTCCCCTCCCGCCCCCGGGTTCTCCCACTGAAATCACCTGCAAGGATTTACCTGGAGGAGGTGGTATTGGAGAGTGCAGAGCAGGTTCACATTATAGACCTCACAGCTTTGCAGCTTCAAAATCTCCCCTCACAGAGTCTCCTTTGGCAGTGGCGAAAATGTTCTGGAACTGGACAGAGGGGACAGTCGTGTACCTTTCAGAATGTACAAAATGGCACTGAGTTGTACTGTACACTTTTAAATGTTTAACCTTGTGTGAATCCCACCTCAGTAAAAAGCAAAAACTAGAACACCTGCCCTCAAGCACTTCACGTGGACAGAGCCCGGTGCCCCCTGCAGTCCTGGGCCCTGTCTCAGCCCGTCGGGGGGTGCCCACGTTTGCCCCCCTGAATGCCTCAGATGGTCGGCTTTACAGGGCCTGCCACAGACATGATCTTTTCTCCTCAAAGGGCAGTCAGAGTCAAATGGTGACATTTCTGTCTGTCCCATTGACAGAGGAGGAGTGGGTTGGGTACTGAGGAAGGTTTATTTTTTAATAAACCAGTAGCTTCTGTGGCATTATACTCGCCACATGCTGGGCCCCAGTGAGAAGGACGGTTTCAGAGAGGAGAGCTGGGCAGCCGCAGCCCAGTGGTCAGATGGGGGCTCTGGAGTTAGATCACCCAGGGTGGTGGCCTGCCTTTGTACTTCCCTGCTCCATGAGCCTCAGGGAGGGCCCCTCCCCACCAGCCTCTGTGGGCTTCAGCATCTTCACTGTAAGTGGGGATAATCGTACTCACCTCGTCTGGTGACAGTACAGGCTGGGTCACCAGACACAGCCAGCACACGGTGAGTGACGGTTCATATTAGAGATAATGGTTCCTGTCGCCTCAGAGCAGGGCCCGTGGAAGGACTCGGCTGTGGGGGGTTTGGGTTTTGACTTGGAGTTCCTATAATATTGCCAATATAGTCACCTTCATTCTCAGCATTCCCAGGGGACTTTACCAATATGGACCCAGACATTGGGGTTCCAGGGAGGGCCAGACAAACTGGGAGTGGGCGGCTCGAGGTCCCCCAGCCTAGACATAAGTGTGTTGCAATTCAATGGAAACTTGCTCCGCTGCTTATATTTGTATTAATTACAGTTTACAAAACACTTTCACAATAATTTTCTCACTTGTTTTCACAACCACCCCAGGAAGCAGATTTCATCCCCATCTTTAGAGATGAGAAAGCTAAGACTCAAAGAGGTTAGGTGACTTGCCTAATGTCACACAGCAAAGAGCAGAGCTGGGAGTCAAAACCAGGCGTCTGATTCCCTGTGGGACCTCCCAGGCAGGGGGGAGCTCTATCTGCTAAGCTGAGGTCTTCCTCAGCTGGACACCACCAGGGCCAGTGCTGGGCTGGGGTTTGGTGGGAGCAATGAAAGGCAGGCTCACTCACGTCCTGCCCCCAAGGAGTCTGCACGGGCACAGTCGAAGTTTGGCAGTTCCTGGTCACTAACACACATTCCTCATATCTCCAGGGCATGATGTAATCATTTTATTTCCTTCAAGGGCATATCGTGACGGTGAACCATACCTCTGCGGCCATGCCTGTGGCTGCCGCTCAGTGTGGTGAGGGAGGTGGCCCAATGGGAGGCAGCCTGGGTCCAGGCACTTGGGAACCTGGCTCTCCAACCCTCAGCTCAGTTTTGTCATCTGCCAAATGGAAAACATCAGCGTACCTACCTCATAAGCTTGTTCTAAAGATTCGATGAGACTATCGATGTAAAATATTTAGCGTGTCGTCCAAAATTGTTATTATCATCCACGCAGGCAATCTCTGTTCCACGCTGACCAGCTTCGATAATGAGCAAATCCAATATTACCAATATTACATGTTTTGCACAATGAGTATGTCCTGTGGGATTAATTACTTCACGTGCAATTAACTACTCAAAGCTGGGTGCCCTTCGTTCTTATATATGCTTCTACTCATAGATTGGAAGTCTATAGAGCACAAAAAACACCTTCCTAATGAATGGCATATATGGCATATGAATTATTCTTTGAGAGTATTTTTTTTCCCAATCCTTTAGCGTAAAAGAAATTTGGGGGAGACAAATTTAATCATAAAAACTTAATAACAGTTTTTAATAAGTATTCTTGACCTGTTTCATATATATATGTGTCATTTTGTAAAAGCTACTAAAATATACTAAATAAATCTTAATAGATTAACATTTCTTTTGAAAGATATTGAGGAATATATAAGAAATGACAATCTTCTACTCATCTTTTTGTTCATTATTCACACATGTTTTCTGGGGGGAAAAATTGAAATAAACCGATTTTCAAACAAAGTTCCCTCTCAAACAAGTACTGAAAGTAAACTGCTTTTACATGTAATGGCAAATTGAGTCACCCACCATTTTTAATAAAACTGATTAATGACTAAGTGTGAACAAAATACGGAAGTGAGTAATCAGGTGGAATTTATGTTATCCTAAAGCTGGAATAAAAGTCTATGAGATGGAAAAAAAGGCCTTTGGGGGCTTGGCCAAGCTCTGAGATAATCAGGAGGCTGAGCAGAGGGGCTGCCTCAGGAATGGGCATCTAGTCACATAGACAGAGCCTATTAAAAATTAACAAAATAGTTTGACATTACTATTTTAAGCATTATGAATTGGCAAATGGAAAATACCTGGCTAATAGATGACTGGTTTTGATTCTTAATAGCTGGTTGTAAAGAACATGGACCACAACAGGCTTTCAGATGCAGAAGTGGCCGTCCCTCCTGAGACTGAGGCACAGGGTACATCTCGATTTAAGAAGCAGCAGTTCCCCAGGGAGCAAACATGAAAAGCCTAAGTCTAATTTCCCATCATTGTCAAGAATTTTTCAGCAAATTAGGGACAAGTCTGGAACTGGGGGGTGGCAATGGAGGAGTCCGCACTGGAGTGGATTTTAGGAATGAGGAAAGCCCAGTGACAGGGTGAGACTATTTTAGACATTATTTAATAGTTAAATGATGTGAGGCTTCTTTTAGACCATTGCATTAGTCATGCTTTTTATTTTCTGTATTTGCTGATGCTTTGACATCTGGGGCCTTGCTGATTCTGGAGAGACTGCCCTTTCCAGGGCTAGCCAGTTGCTAGAGATGGTCAATGACTTGCCTGCCGGCATGAACTAACCAGTCCAGAGCCCACACGCCCCTGCTTCCTTCATCAAGCTCTCGCCCTCTGGCCACTGTACACCTCCCCTGACCACCCTAGGGCCAGGTTACCAGACAGCTAGGGACAGCCCTTACGTCCCAGAGCCCTGAAATTATTCAGACTCTCCAATCCTAAGCATATTTATCCTGCCTCACCCATTCCTTCCTGCAGAAACCACAATAAAGGCTCTTGCCCAAATCTCCCCTCATCCTTTCTGCCTCCCGACAGACTCTGGTGCTTCCCCATGTGGCCCCGCATGGCATGGCCAGTCCCCTCTTCTTGGGAATTGTGTCACAGACTATCTTTTCAATGGCTGTTGTCTCCTGATCTCTTGGTCTCACCTTACTAGAATAACAATAACACCCACATTTTAAGACAGCCATGTCAAAATGTCCCTGGCATCAAAGAAGCCCCATTGAAATGTCATGTACCCAGAGAAGGCAAGGCCAAGAAAGTGACTTTGGGCTCCCTAATGCGGGGCCTCGAGTGCCTGCACGAGGCACTTGTGCTTCATGCCTTGGACAGTGGGCGGCTTCTGTAAACTTCTGGGCAGAGCAGGAAGGATCAGAGGTGTACTTGAAGAAGACCGACCCTGGCCTGGATGGTAGGGTGCGTTGTAGAGGCAGGGAGACCAGTGAGGAGGCTGCGGTTGCTGCCTAGGCAACAGGCTCAGGCCCAGGACCATGGTGGAGGGAATAGAGAGGACACAGTAGATCAGAAAGGATTTGCCAACTAGTGGAATGCAGTTGATTGGTGGAGGAAGAATCAAAATGACCCTGAGCTTCCAAATGCCAGCCTCTGGAAAGACAGAGGAAACTGAGGCATAAGGAGGGGCACTAGAAAGACGAAAAGGTTTGGAAGCAAGGAGTAATTGGGGTAATTGACGCCTCCATTTCCTCTTTTCAAATCTGGGTGGTAGCAGTCATCACCCTGTCCTCACTCAACAAGCACTTACCGAGTGCCTGCAGGCCCTTTGCTAGGTGCTGAGGAGAAAGTGGTGAGCAAACAAACAGAGCCGCCCACCTGCACAGAGCCCCTACCCTGTGGGGAAGATGATGATTAGGAACATACTGCTTTTTCATTAGAGAGCATGATGACCCAGGCATTGCATGCCAGAGACTCACCCACACACCATTCTCCAGAGACTAGCTGTTCCTTTCACCTGTGATGATGTTCGTATCTGCCTCACCAACCTCATTCGTGCACATGAAGATATTAGGTCATTAAATATGAAATGTCCGATTTCGAATCAAAAGTTTATTATATCTCAGACGAGAAGCAGTACAATTAATCAAAGTATGCGCCTAACTATTGACGTGGTTTGCCGTCATAATGGTAGCTTGTTTATGCCAGTAGCAAAGAAGCCTGGAGAGTGAGTGGTGATGAAACTGCGAAAGGCATTTTCCACAGCTTGTTGAGAATTGAATATTTTTCCTTGCTAGAAGTGGTACAAAGCCTGGAAGAAGTGGTAGTCAGTTGGTGCAAGGTCTGGTGAATACAGTGGATGACAGAGCGTTTCCAAGTCCAGCTGTTGTAGTTTGAGCAGTGTTGTTTGTGCCACACGTGGTCATTGTCTTGCAAGAGGATTGGCCTGTCCCTATTGACCAATGTTGGCTGCTTAATTACAAGCATCATCATCATTTCATCCAATTGGTTGCAGTAGACATCTGCTGTAATCGATTGACTAGGTTTCATGAAGCTGTAGTGGATAATACCAGTGCTGGGCCACCAGACACCATTAGTTTTTTTTTTTTTTTTTATGAATATTCAGTTTTGGATTGTTTTGGCACTTCATCTTTATCCAACCATTGCGCCAAATGCTTGTGATTGTCAAAAAGAATCCATTTCTCATCACATGTAATGATATGGTATAGTAATGGTTTGCCTTTATGTCATGACAGCAAAGAAAGACAACCTTTGAAACAACTTTTCTTCTGATGCTCATTTAATTCAGGCAGAACCCATCTATCCAGCTTCTTTACCTTGCTGATTTGTTTCAAGTGGTCCAATATTATTGGAATAATAATGTCAAACCTTGCTGCTAATTCATGCATAGGTTGAGAGGGATTCGCTTCCACTACAGCTTTCAGCTCATCATCAGATCACCCACCTGGCTCATTTTCAAGATTAAGGTCACCAGAACAGAACTTCTCAAACTATCGACATACTGTGCGTTCATTAGCCACATCCTTCCCAAACACTTCGTTGATATTTCAAGCTGTCTGCACTGCATTGATTCCATGACAGAACTCATATTCAAAAATAACACAAATTTTTTATTTATCCATGGTTTCCCAAAAATTGCTCTAAAAAAATTTGAAAGATAATCACAAGCCAAGCACATTTGAAAGAATGAGGATGTACCTTCACAAGAAAAAACAAACTAGAAGCGTCCAAGTGAAATGTCAGAGATATCAACTGTCAAACTTAGTACTTAAGGAAATTAGACTTTCCATATTTAATAACCTAATATCATTAGCACTTTTAGTGGACAAGCTGGTGTCTGCTATAACCAACTTAGAAATCCATATTTATTTATTTTTCCCTTCAGTTTATCAAAGACATGTTAATACAGAGAGCCAAGGGAATCCCATGAGTACAGAACCAGTGAGAATGAGTTACCTGCGTAAGGAGAGCGATTTCCCAGTTGCCACCATTCCTGGCACTGAGGCCAGGAAGCCCGCTCGTCTGGCTCTAAGGACCTCCCCCATTTACACACACTCTTGTATGTGTTTTCCTTCTGCCCGCAGGATAATCACTTCATTTGCGATTCCTTCTCCGACACAAAGCCGGGGAGTCACAGGTCAATAGCAAAACCACGGATTAGGAACAAAGAGAGATGCACCAATGGGCAAAAGCAGGTAACGCGTGCTAATAATAGGATGGGAGCTTTTCCAACTGTCCATCTCGCCTCTGCCCTCTGAGGTGGGAGGCTGGCACATCTGTTCTGGCTGTGGGGTAAAAGCTGCTGTATTTTCCTCGTTGGCCTGAGCGCCACAAATGAGTCTTCCAGGTTCTCTCATTAAAGATGAATTTGGGTAGATTAGAGATGGGGAAAAAAAAACCAAACCAACGGAAGGTAAAAGGTTTTTATCACTTAATAATGCCAATTTTATCATCACTTAGCATAACTTCTTTCTGCCAATTTTATCATCACTTACAATAACTTCCATTAGGGTAATAAGGCATTAAGTATATGTTGATTGCAAATAATCTGGTTACATTTACTAATTATATGGAGACTGATTTTTTTTTCCTGTTCGAAATGTAATTTTAAAACATCTCTACTTCCTAAAAACAGGACATATCGAAGTAAGGAGACACATATGCTGTAGAGATAGAAAATGAGATTTTTGTGTATTTGGCAAGTGCCTGATTACAAGATGAAAATAGATGGAGAATTCATCTGCAGAAATAAAGAATGTAAATGGCTTGCTCGGGTTGATTTGCTTTCACCTTCTCTCCCTTGGGGTCGAATTAATATGTTTACTACTGATAAGCAGTTTCATATAGCCGAAGGTGTTGATGTTCAAATACCATCTCACAGAGTGGAGGTCCACCCTGAAAACGTGGTCTTTATAGAGATTAAGTATAAACTGCCAGCCTCTGGATTTTATGAGTCTTGCATAGCTGTGAAGTGCTGCTTTGAGTAAGAGAGAGAGGCTTTAGATGCATTATATTGTCATTTAGGGCTGCTATAAAATTTCATAAGGTTGTCCATTACTACCCTAGCTTTCAGGTGGCTGTCATTGCTCAATGGTACTAATGACACTATTACTGCAACTAGGAAGTTGCCACTTGAATGTTGGCACATAAGGACTAGATTCACATTATTTGTTTCTAATTCGATAAAATACCCCTTGGCTGTTTTCAAGTTTATAAATGCCCTGCAACTCCAAACCAGAGCTGGACTTTCAGAGATGCCCTTTTTGGTATTTCTGGAGCTGGATATGATTTCCTTTCAGCCAGCCACAGACATTTCCTAATCTATTTTTCAGTAAAATGTTCAGATCTGTTTGGTTTAGAAGAAACAAACAAGCAAAAAAATAACTCAGATGTCAATTAAAATTATAATGACAATGATAGTTTGCACTGTGTTGTGTTTTCAATTGTTTGAAAACACTTTTATGTTATTCTCTCTCTTTAAAAGATCCTGAACATTAGGAGGATGTGTTATTTGTTACATTTTATAGATTAAGCAGGTATTTGCCCCATTTTACAGATAAGGAACTGAGGCTTAAAGACACCAGGTGACTCACTCAAGGTCACACATCAAGTACCCATCAGGATGAAGACTAGGAGACTCCAGGTGGCCTGACTGGCAGCGTTTCAATCACAGGACATGAAATGTGCATGACAGGAAATGCAGACCACTCCGCTCTCTGTTAACTAAACCACAATATACTTTCACCACCATCTCCCTGAGCACGGGTCTTACATAAGGATGTGACTTTTCATGTTAGATCTGGCAGATTGGGCTGATGCAGAGGGCCTGCCTAATTTTAGCAGTTTCTAGCTCATCACATGGCGTCTCTATGATTCGCACTTACCATCAGATTGATGTGAAGAGGTGTCTGAGACAGCCAAAACCGTGCTGCCCTTATGCTTGCAGAGTGAGGCACACTTGACGTGGCTGCAGGAACAACAGCTGCACCACCCCCATTGCCAAGGGCCTTGAGGGTCACCTGCTCACTGACCGCCCCTGGAGGCATCCCTCAAGTTGCTCAGTCACTTTGGTTTCCTTCCCAGAAGTAAAGAAAGGTGGGAATAACTTCTGTCTCCCTGAAGTTTTCCTAAGAGCAAGTAAAAAAACCTAATGTAATTCAAATTCTAATGCACTCAAAGATATAAGCTTGTCCCTTCTGATTGCAAATTGCTACCCGACAGTATATTAATTCCCACTGACACTGCTATTATACTTGACATTTTATTTTGGGAAAAAAGGTCAAGAATGTTTAAGTTAAGAAAGTCCCAGTCCAAGAAATTCCAGAAACTCCTACATATAAGAGTTTTCCTTTATTTCAGTCTCTCCCATCTGTATATGCACCCCTACCACTAGATCATACATCAGAAGACCCTGGGCAATTTCAGAGCTGAGGGAAGCAAGGTTTATATATTTCTGGGAAGAATGCTCCCAACCTGAATTTTTAGCTGCTCTTACCATCACATTCTATTCTTTTATACTGCAAGTTGCATTTTTTAAGCTATAAAAAGCCAAGCATGGCTTCCCTAAGTGTAAAATCACCAAGGTGAGATTTGTGTGTGTGTGTGTGTGTGTACCCTACGTGTTATCTTTGGGAGTTGAAGAATCGTGGCAATGCCCCCGTTATCACCCCACTGGATTTATTGAGCATCCTTTGCAAGAAGCCTTGTGGAGGGGGTTCAAATGCACAGATGCGGCCCCTGCAGTCTCAACACTGACAATCTTTATATTAACAAGAACACAGTTCTAAATTATTCAAAACTCTGCTAAAATTAGGCCCAAATGTTCAATTTTCCACGTGTTCCTCTTAATTAAAAATGAAATGAAAGAGAAAAAGAAACCATCAAAATGATATAAATAAAAACAGATGGAATGCAATATTGGAAGCTGTCTTCTATAATAACATTCCCTTTAATAAAATTCATTGGTTAATTTGGTTGATAAAATCAGCATTAAAATTAAATAAGAATTAACATACACTTGGATAAATATTTGTAGTTTCCTTCATGTGTTACCATGATAAAGGTAATTTAGCTTAAAAGCAGTCATCATCTTTCTTCATAACTGATAAAGCATTACTAATTGTGTGTGTTAATATGGTACAATATGGAATTGAATAGAGATTTTATCTTAATAACGTCTCCATTAAATTAAAGACAGCGTTGTATGACATGAAAGATAAGTCTGTTTATTCCAAACTAGCACATCAAAAGAATAACTGTGGGGAGATGGTGCAGTCACTAACATTTTCTATCCTGTGCTAGCTGGCAACATTACATTTTTAGTCACTGTTATAAGCCATGCTGCTGTTTTGTGGGATAATTTAGATAATGTTTCCTTGAGAAAAGTGATACTTTAATTATGGTGTAAAAGATACTTATCTTTTCCTTTCTGTGTCTAATAGGATATTTCTATAAACAAGATGCTGGGTGGAAAATGACCTGACTCTGTTGCAATGAAATAACCGTTCTTTGAGGCTATTTCATCACCCCCGAGCCTCTGTTAGCAGGACACCAGCAGCCAGGGATTGCCAAGAAGAGAACCCATCTCCTGCTTGTGAGAGTGAAGAATAATGATTTTAACTAGGGCCACGGTTTTGGCGCTTTTTTCTGTCACTCGTGGGTCTCTCCTGTGTAGAACTTGCCACCCTGGGCCATGGTTGTGCTCACAGTGGTGTCCCTGCAGGCCGGAAGGCCAGGACTCGCTCCAGTGCCCTCGCCAGCAGAGGGCCCCGGGCCTGAGAAGTGGGAGCTCAGCTCCCACGGAAAAGAGGGAATTGGAGCCCAAAGCCCCAGGGCACCTTCCCCAGGCGGGCCTGGGCAGCTTAGCTCTGATGAACACATCACTGCCTTGGCACCATCTGCCCTGGAGGACCAGGCGATGTTTGGAATGCCAGTTGTTTTGCCTGTTCATTTGTTTGTATCCTAAAAGCATGTGCCACGAACTGCCTATTTGGAGGCTGCGGATTCGCTGCGAACATGAGACGCTGTGCATCGGTATGTGCACGTGCTCTCGTGTCATCTCCCTGCCTCTGGGAGCAAACGTCCCCAGCCCCACATACTTGGGGGGCCTCGGAAGACATATCTCCTCACCGCCGACGTCAGCCACACACACACTGCACACACATGTCTGATCAGAGGCAGCATTAGTGTGAACAGCCAGAGTCAATATTAAGTACTGGCTAAGAATGAAGGCAGTTTGGGAATAATTATAATTATAATCCCCCCCCCCCACCCCCAATAGGCTGTTCAAAAAGTCAGTCTGCAGAAGCGGATGCCAGTCCTATTTTTATACCAACCCAACTGAATTCTTAATATCTGGCAAAAAAGAAAATCATGGCTTAACATAAAGCGGGAGATGTAATAAATAATGAACTGCACTAACAGCTTAGCCTCATAAGGAGACAGATGGAAAACTTCTCTCCCGAGATTGCTTCTTCCAGAATTAGAGAAAGGGCTTCTGGACGTGTTCAGGGTGGATAGTTCAAGCCTGAATTTCAATGAGGTGGGAACACTTTTTAGTACAAATGCAAGATTTTCATATCTCCCTTTTAGGAAATACAGCAATTATGGCATTTCGTCTGTTTCATCCAGGATTCGAAAAGCAAAACCCCAAACCGCAGACTCCTCCAGCATGTCTGATTCAGTCAAACAAGGGAAGATGCTGCTGGTGCTTTGTATCCTGCAGAAGTGCTACGATGCCATCGTCTGTCCAGGAAAAGAAAGGATCCCCATCGATGTGCTGAAGTTATCAGAAAACTGGAGCCTTGGGAATAAAGGAATTATTTCCAAGAGAAAAACCATTGGCTGAAAGGCCAACGACTGCTTCTCAGAGACTTCCAAGGTCCCATGTCCTGGACCCAGAATGGCAGCTGAGTCAGCACGGCTCTGCTGTGTCATGTGGGGGTGGCACAGACTCCTCAGTCTTCATTCCCTTTCCGGGAAAGGGGCCCATTGGTGTGTCACAGATGGACACACCAAGGCACAGGTAACCTCAAGAGCTCATTTACTCACCAAATCCTGGCCTTCTCTGGAGTCCCTTATCCCCCAGCTGCCATCTTTTGTTAAATTGGTACACAATATTAATAATTGTACATATTTATGGGGTACACATGATATTTTGATACATACATGCAGTGTGTAATGATCAGATGAGGGTAATTAGGACATCCATTACCTCAAGCATTTATCATTTCTTTGTGTTAGGAATATTTCAAATCTTCTCTTCTAGTATTTTGAAATATACAATATATTGTTGTTAACTATAGTCACCCTACTGTGCTATTGAATCCTAGAACTTATTCCTTCTATCTAATTCTATTTTTGCACCCATTAATGACCTATATTCATCCCCCCTGCCCCCAACCCTTCCCAGTCTCTGGTAACCACCATCTACTCTCTACCTCCATGCGGTATTTGTTTTTATGTGCTTGGTTTATTTCACTTAACATAATGACCTCTAGTTTCCATCCAAGTGGCTGAAAATGATGGTCTTTAATTCATTTTTTATGGCTGAATAATATTTCATTGTGTATATATACCACATTTTCTTTATCCATTTATCTATTATTGGACACTTAGGTTGATTCTGTATCTTGGCTATTGTAAATAATTCTGCAATAAATATGGGAATGCAGATATTTCTTTAACATACTTATTTCCTTTCTTTTGGATATATACCCAGCAGTGGATTGCTGAATCATATGGTAGTTCTATTTTTAGTTTTTTGAGGAACCTCCATACTGTTTCCAATAGTGGCTATGCAAATTTATATCCCACCGACTAGCTTTCCTTTTCTCTGCATCCTTGCCAGAATCTGCTATTTTTTGTCTTTTGATAATAGCCACTTTTAACTGGGGTGAGATGATATATTATTGTGGTTTTGATTTGCATTTCCCTGATGATTAGTGATGTTGAGCATTTTTCCTATACCTGTTTACCGTTTGTATGTTTTCTTTTGAGAAATGTCTTTTCAGATTATTTGTCCATTTTTAAACCGTATTGTTTGTTTTCTTGCTATTGAGTTGTTTGAATGCCTTAAATATTCTGGTTATTAATCCCTGTAGGATGGATAGTTTGCAAATATTTTCTCTCATTCTGTAGGTTGTCTCTTTACTCTCTTGATTGTTTTCTTTGCTGTACAAAAGCTTTTTAGCTTGATGTTATTTTCTATTTTTGCTTTGGTTGCCTGTGCTTTTGAGGTCTTACTCCAAAAATCTTTGTCAGTCTTCAAGAACAAAATTTGCATAATACTCTGATTAGGATTTGGGGACCATTCAGAGCAAATCTGTCGGATGGCTTCCCCCTTCCCCTGGGGTACCTGAGCCAATGGGTGACCTGAACCTTCACCACAGCTACAATTATACAAAATTCTTCCAAAACCCAGCTGACTCTTTACAGAAATCATGCATTTAAAAATAATGCATGCTTTCTTCTCTTGGGAACACTGCGAATAATGGGGTGCTCCAGTTTCACTATAAGGCCTCAGATGAACTGTTCAACTCACAACCCTTAAATACAAATGAATAGTAGCATGGACAGTCAAGTACAGACTCAAGTTCAAAATGTCAAAAAATAGGCGATCGGGAATAAGATTAACTTACCTTTTAATTGCAGGAAAGACCAGGAAATGATAAAATCAAAGGCACATTTTTTTTTTCAAAAGCAAGAGAAACAACAACACACACAAGATGTTAACAATCAAGGTTATGATTGTGTCTGTTATTCCCAAAGGCCGAGGGAGAGTGTGGTTGGGGAGAGATCAAAAATAGGAAGTTGTGGAGTCATTGCTGTCTGCCACTTCCAACATGGTAGAATGGAGACAGGTCAGAGAGTGTGTGGTGCTCAGGGCAATAGGTTGTCATGTGATCAGAGAGACACTTTCATTCTTTTTTTTAAAGTTTATTGCTTAGAAAAATTTCACATTTATAGAAAATATATAGCAATTACTCCTATATATCCTTTGTTTAGCTTCACAAGATGTTAACATTTTGCCGCATAGGTTGTATCTCTTCCTATACAAACATATTATATAGTTTTATTTTATTTTATTTTTTGCTGAGCCTTTCCAGAGTAAGTTGTAGGTATGATGATCCCCCCACACACTTCAGGATGCCTCTACCACGAATAAGGATATTCTCGTACAGGACACATTTGCACTCATTTTCTATTACTGCATGACAGAGTACCACAAACGTAGCAGCTGAGAACGACACCCCTTCATCAGCCCATAGTTTCGGGGAGTTAGGAGTCTGAATATGGCAGAGCTGGGTTTTCTGTATAAGGTTGCACAGCCTATAATCACCATGGGCCGGATTATAGTCTCATCTGAGGCTTGCCTGGGGAAGATTCTGCCTTTCTTGGCAGAGTTCAGTCCCTTGCAGCTGTAGGACTGAGGGCTTCAGTTTCTTGTGGGCTATCTGCTGGGGGCTGCCTTCAGCTCCTGGAAGTCACCCTCAGTTGCTCCCAGCACGGGCAACCCCCAACATGGAAACTTGCCTCTTCAAGCCAGAAAGGGAGTGAGAGACTCCAGCAAGATGGGGCTACAGTCTTACATAAGATAGTCAAGTAAAGATGTACCTGTAACCACAGACCTCCAGGCACTTTTACCATACTGTGTTGGTCAGAAGAAAGTCACAGGACCTGCCCACTTTCAAGGGGAGGGCGTCACACAAGGCAAGAACACCAGGAGGTGAGATCGTGGGGACCACCTCACGTGTCTGTCTGCCATCACGTACCATGACCAGATTCAGGATTAGTGTTGACACCATCCTCCTCTGTGTCAGCACTTGATGTCAGCATGTGCCATAATTGGTGATACTCACTCTGATTATTTGATGAAGGTGGTATCTACCAGGTTTCTCATCTGTTAAATTTACCAATTTTCCCTTTACAACTTTTTTTTTTTTTTTGAGACAGAGTCTCACTCTGTTGCCCGGGCTAGAGTGAGTGCCGTGGCGTCAGCTTCGCTCACAGCAACCTCAAACTCCTGGGCTCAAGCAATCCTCCTGCCTCAGCCTCCCGAGTAACTGGGACTACAGGCATGCGCCACCATGCCCGGCTCATTTTTTCTATATATTTTCAGTTGGCCAATTAATTGCTTTCTATTTATAGTAGAGACGGGGTCTCGCTCTTACTCAAGCTGGTTTCGAACTCCTGAGCTCGAGCGATCCGCCCGCCTCAGCCTCCCAGAGAGCTAGGATTACAGGCGTGAGCCACCGCGCCCGGCCCCTTTACAACTTTTGTCATAGCCTGTTCTTCACCAAAATTTCAGCCAATAATTTTAGAGAAATTGATGATTTTTTGCCTGAATCAATTATTACCATGACAGCTGCAAAATGGTGATTATTTTTTTAACGCTATCACTTTTTAGAACTCTGTCATCCAGTGTTTATTGGTTGGCATTCTGCTGTAACAAAGGGCTTGCCCTTCTCCTGTATGTTTGAAGGTGCTTGCCTGTGCACAGAGTGGTCAGGCTGTGCTGCAAGAGGGAATATAACGTGAGTGTGGCCAATGTTAAATGGTAAATAAGTGCCACCCAGGGAAGAAACCCATGCATGATTCGAGGTCCCCAAGAACTGACAACTGCACATCTGGCTTGAGTGGTATAGTGTTGACTCACAACAAGAGGAGAAAAAGAGTGTGCACAAGATCTAGCCCCTCACAATGTGCTGACCCTCCATGGCCAGTGGGCCCACTTTGTAGGTGACTTGGGCATTGTGACTGCACACACCCCACTTAGTGCTACAGTGGAAGGACATGCCCCCTCCATGGGGTCTGAAATGCAGAAAGCTGGGGAGGTGCCTGGGGGCCAACAACTCATGCTATTAAGCACAACAAAGGAGCACACACTGAGTCAGAAACAGAGGAAGATATTCCCTCACAGGTGACAAGCCCACCACTGGCTACCAAGGGTTCTTTATCTTCTGGTAAGGAAATGTTCCAGGCCCAAGGCTCTTTCTTACACAGCTATGTGGAGATCTACAGACAACACCTTTCCCAATAGTGGGTATGTATTTATTTACACAGGCATGGACTTTTGGAATCTTATTTTAATGGGTTAAATATATTACTGCCATTATTTGTGTTGATGTTCCAATTGTGCCATATTTGATCAGTGGAGCCCTTTCAAGCTGGTGTCTCCTGAGTCCTTTTAACACTGTCCCCGACATCCTGGACTGCTTCCTTTCTGGCATTACAAGATGATCCAGGCCCATCTTGTTCTTCCCTGTGCCAGCCCTGGCATCAGCCATTTCTCCAGGCAGCCCTGGCTTCTCATGTGAGGAAATGGCACTTAGAGATTAAGATCAGTGTGCACGAGAGGGTTTCAAACACAGCCATGGGTGATAGAACTGGGAAAGGCCACTGTAGTGGCTGGGGACATTGGTTACCAACTGTGCTGTAGTTTCTTAAGAGGCTGAGAGTTGAGCTGTGGGCAAAGTTTCTCTTGAATGCCCCCAAGTGTTTAGAACCACACCAACTCTTCGTGGGTCTGCCATAAATACCTGGTTGATTGGTTCATTCATTGACTGTATTTATTGCTCCATAATAAAGCCAAAGTTAGTTTATAAGATGGATTTTCATGGACTATTGCAACAGGTACAATGAGTGCATGAGCAGTTTGGGGATGAGCCAGGCCATCCCTCCATTTGGTTAATGAGACTTCTTGGACCTCAACGAGGGCAATGCCATCTCCAGGTCACACACTTGGCCCACAGCAGAGCCAGGTCTGGACGCCAGCCCTCCCAGCTGGCTCCTGCATCTCTCATCAGCACGGCTTGTAATGGGGTGCCAAAAAGAATCCTTTCCTCTAACAGGAAAGGTCTTCTGAAGCCTCACCGTGACTTGCCCACTGTGGCCTGGTGTGGGAGCCATGCACTCTGGTCAAGCTCACACCAGCAAGCATTCCTAGCACACGGGCTCATAGGATGTCACCAAAGGCCTGTAGCTGGAGGTTGCCAGGGGGCAGGGCCTTCGCTTAGCAGAATCACCCCCAGACCATGGGTTCTCTCGAGCACTGAGCACACGCACTGCTGGTGCCCAGCCCGTCTCCCATGCTTTCTCGACCATGGACCATCTGCAGGGCCCCGAGCTCCAGAGGCTGCAGGGATTTGGGGAGTGGCAAGGTCCCCATCTCTACCCTTAGATCCTCTGTGTCTATCTCACTGTGAGGGTAAGCAGTATCTATCCCTCTTCACTCTTTCAAAAATAGATACAATTTTCTAAAAAGCTGGTTGCAAGTGTAGCTGTGGGTCCCTAAGGGCTTAGTCCTTGCCCAATCTCTTGCATACTTCCTCTCTAATCGTTGCCCCCACCTTGCCAAGAGGCTGTAATTACCTACTCATTTTTTAGATGAAAGACCTAGGACAAAAGAGGTGAGCAGCCTGGTCTACAGTCACAACAAGGGCGTGGAAGAGAGAGAGCTGGCAGCTAACCCCGGCCCGTGGCCTCTGAGCAGGACCCTCCCCCCATTAAGGGTGAAAGGACATTTATAGGCCAGAAGGCTGAGTGGCAGAGACGGGCCACTCATTCATCTGCTCCCCCCCACCCGGTTTGGCCTGCGTTCCCAGGACAGTGGTGTCCCCCCAGCCCCATTCCAGCTTCTCTTTCCCCCCAAACCCCCGCCCGCCCAAGGCAGGCTCTCTCTGTCAGCAGCAGCATCTTCCTTGGCTTCTTGCCTTCCTAAAAGGACTTAGTTCCAGGTCTCAGTTTCTAAATCCCAGAAAATTTTTTGGCAGGGCGAGCCCATAAATGTCCTTCCTTTGGCTGGAAGCAGACCGTGTAAGCCACTCTAGAGGTTTCCCCTTGCAGGCTTTGGAACTTAGCCCGGGGCCGCTTTCTAAGGGTGGGCCTCATCTGAGAGCTGGGCTATGGCCGCCGTCTCTGGCATCTTTCCTGGGAAACACTTATGGGACGGTACCTACAGACGGAAACAAATGCCTACTCAGGACTCAAGACAAGTTTAATTGACACCGTGGGACTAACATTCAAATAAAAATGTTTTAAAGACTCAAATAAGGACTTCCCAGTAGCAATTAAGAGGTTACAGGGTTAGACCTAGATTCCAAGGCCAGTTCCAACCAGTACTGGCCGCTGGACCTTGGGCACATTATCTAACCTGATGAGGGGCTAAGCCTATGTGACCCCCTCCCAGGGGCTGGTCTATCCTAAAGCTAATGAAGCTTAAGATTTTCATATTTGTCATTTCATCTCATTTATTTGAGAGCGCACCTCAAATTGTTTAAGCTCCAAAGACTTGAATCCATTTCTGCACATTTTTGAGGGCTATTCACTTGTTTTAAGGAACAATTGTTTTTTTCTCCATAAAGAATAAGTAAAATGATGGAATTGACAGTCTTGGTGAACCCAAGGTGCAGACCCAGAATTCACTGGAAGGGAAACATCATTGTCATTTTGCCTCCGGGCCTGGGCCCAAACTCCTCCCCTTCTCCCAGCTGTTTGTGTCTCATGACACCAGGTAGGTGAAAGAGCTTGGAAACGCCAAGTGCAGTTCAAGTGTCAGAGGTAAATAAGTCCTGTTTTCAGGTCTTGTCCCTCCAGCACAGCGGATCCCAACCTGGCAGTGTGTTGGAATTTCAAGGCATTTCGAGAAACATGAATGCCTGGGCTCAAACCCAAGCAGATTCCATCAGAGTCACTGGGAGAATGATTCTGGCACCTCATCTAGGTTGCCCAGCCACTGTTACTGTGCAGCTGAGGTTGAGAACCACTGCTCCAGGAAGCTCTCCTGGGCCTCCCAGATCCTGTACATCTGAACTATTAATCCTGGAATATTTATCTTTGCTATACATTTGGTGCTTAGCATTTGCTTTCTTGTACTGTCATTTGTCGTTTTCTTTCTCCTTCCCAGACTAGATGGTGAGTACCTTCACAGACTCTCTCTTTCACCCCACACCAACCCCCGCCAGCTCTGGGCATTTAAACATGCCTGAATTGCGAGCAGGTAGATGCAGTGGATGGCTTATTGTGGACCCAGCTGCATCCAATCCTGCTGGATCAGGTGTCCAGCCGCTCTGATGTGCTAGGTAGGAGCTTCCGTCTCGTCTAGGCCCCACAAGGAACCTGCAAGGGAAGAAGTTTATTAGCCCATTTAACAGGTGAGGGAAGTAAGGCTCAGAGAGCTCAGGTAGCTTGCCCCAGGTCACAGGGCTACCAGGTGCTGGAGCTGGAATTCATGAGTGACAAAGCCACGTGCTTCTCTCTGCAGCACGCTGCCCTATCTATGGTCTTGTGGAAGCGAGGAAGCAGCCAGTGCATGCAGCGATTAAGAAAACTATAAAGCTGAGATTTGAATTTTTTACTGCATGGTTTCCTGATATGATTCATACTCATTTTGTGTGGCCAGGGTTAGAAGTGAATGACTAGCTCAGCTATAAAATTTGGGTGCTTTCCTGAGTTCCTGCTAAAATAAATTAATAATAAGGTGACCTATAAATATTTAATAGCTTATTAGAGGTTTTTCATTGTTTTGGATGGGAATCAACATCCTTTGATAATTGTACTTGAAAGTTGCAAATAATCTCTGACCCTAGAATTTTTCAATATGACCTATGTAAGTTGCCTCTTCAAAAGAAAAAATCTATTTGGAGTAACAGGCATGGCAGGAAATATGAACAGCAAAACCATTCAAACCCAGAGGTCATTTCACTCAGTTGGGGTGAGTACTGCATGCCTGGCCAAGAAGAGGCAGGCAGTGGGTGCTGGCATTCCTTAAATGCAGGTTGCCTCTGCGAAAGGTAAAGCTCCACATTGGTCCCTGTGACCTTCCTTTATGGCCAGAAAAGTGTCAGCCAAATCCCACACTGACCTCAGACGACTCAGAAATTAGCTGCCTTGTCCTTGTGTCCAGGACACAAGGTTTACCTTCTTCAATTGCTGTTCTCCCTTAATTGTTGGGAGAATGACCCTAGGACTTGCTAAAAACGCAGTTCAGTGGGTCTGGGCTGGGGCAGGAGTAGGGGCTCGGGAGTCTGCTGTGTTGGTGAGAGCCCAGGCCTCTCAGGGCTGTGAGCCACGATAGTTTGGGAGCACAGACCTCACATCACAGCCTCAGGACACCTCGATGGTTGTCCAGTCCAACCCTCTCCTTTTTACCTGGTTCCAAACCCCATCTCCACCATTAGGGGTCCTCTGGGCTCTTCTCTGGGCTCCCAGGATCAACACCTGAGGAAGGAAGGAAGGGAAGGGAAGGAGTGAGATAGGGCCAGGTGAGAAGTGGGGCTGCGATGCCCAACGAAGGCCCTGGCCAGCCCTGCAGGGAGCTCTGGAGCAGGGATGGTCTCTCAGAGGTGTCCCAAGCCAGATGAGTGGCGAGACCTGGGCCTTCTTACCCCTGCACTGATCAGTTAACCCTGAAGAGGCCTGACAGCCAAGGGCCTCCTTGTGGCAGTACACCCACCATTGGGAGGAGTAAGTCCTTCATTCCCGGAGGGCCTCTGGGTGGCCCCTCATAATGTCCACCGTGGTTCTCAAGGTTACCCAGCTCTCATCCCGTCCAGGACTTTGCACAACTAGACACTGTAACCTGTTCCACGTGCTGAGCAAACATCCAGTGGAGGAAATCTAGAGCCCTTCCCCGTGGTCTTATTTGCCTCTGAAGGCAGACAGATGGGTGCCAATGGTTCTCCCATATAATGGCCATGCAAACACTGGAAGGTGGTGGCCTTCATGTAGAGCCAAAGCCAAGATGTGCCAGATGTAGTCCTGGAGGTTCCTTCCTCCAGGATCACTTCGAAGACTAAAATCTATTGAAGAAATTTCTATACGCCAGACCCTCTGCTTAGAAATTTTCCATGTATTTAACTCTCACAAACCATGATGTAGAACCTACAAAGTGATTACTCCCATTTTACTGGCAATGATATTAGAGACGCTCAGAGAAATTAAGTAAGTTGCCCACCAATCCCCATGCAGGCAGCAGCTGAGGCTAAATGCAAACTCAGAAGCGTCAGAAACATTCACTTTGAGAGCTGGGTTCTGGGTCCCACCTGGGAAAGGTAAACCAGGTACATTGGACCAAACATTCCTTTTGGAATTGGTATTAGAGGAAACACGCCCAGCGGCTGGGGCACCAGGTGGCCTCACTGTGGTCTTACGTGGAGCTTCGGCACCAGATCTCAGCCAGCCTCCCTCTGACATCCTCCTATTCCAGCTTTCCCAAGCAGAAGAGAGCCCCCCAGGAATCCTCCAGTAATTAGACCAACCAGCCCAAATCTTTCTCCTTGTACTGATGAAGAAATCAAGGCCCAGGGAAATGAAGTCACATGGCCAAGGCCACTTCACGCTATTGTTCTTTCCCACTCCTTGAAAGTATGACTCTTTTAAGGAGTCACTTTAAACACATCCCCAGATGTCTCAATACAAATACAATGACACACCTCCCATTGTTTCCCAGAAAGGCTTTTCTCTAACTTGAATGTTTTAATAGAGCAGGCAAGAAACCCCCAAATCACAGAAAAACTATTTATCAGGTGAGGTGTGGAGGTGATGTCCTTCAATCCCATCTGGTGTCCTTAGTGCCAGAGTCTTAAATAGAGTGAGCCACCCCAGGCTTTGTGTCAGGGCTCCAATATACAGAAGGTGGGAAGATTCCAAATAGCATCGCTAATTCAATTGATTGAGCACAATGTTCGTTCCTCCCTCAGCAGCGCCTCTGACTCAATGTGCATCTCTTTAGGCACAATGTGGACCTGCTCCTGGTCCTGAGAGGCCCCCTCGCCAGCCAAAGGAGAAGGATGGAGGGGTGAGCAAGTCCTACTGCAATATGAGGTTGCAGTTCGTGTTTGCTCATGAAGTTTGACCGTTCCTCTTTCATCAAAGTGCCCTTCCTTGAGGGCACCATGCTTGCCCTGTAGTGTCTTCCAAGGCTCTGCTTGTCAGAGAGAGGACCCGGGACTGGCATGCTCTTCCTTCTTCTTTTCCACCCAACTCTACCACAATCACTCTCTGCATCAAATGCAGCCACTTGCTCAGCCACCAAAACCCTGTGAACCAGAAAGACTTACAGTTCTGATGATTCTTTCAGCTTCAGTATCAACTGAGCCCTTAGGTAGGCAATGACCTACATAGTGTTTAATATGGAAATATAAGAATGTTTATCTAAAAAAAATTCCCTGACCCACTTTCAGGCCACCAACACAGGTACTCCTGGGTAAGGCAGATTCCTGTTGACTCTGAACAGCACAAATGCTAATATCATTAGCATTTCTCCTAGGATTTATAGTAATTCAATCAAAGCCCCCCTCAGCAAGGGCCAATTCTGAAACGTGCCTTAATTCATTTGTCAAAACCTGGTTGCTGCAACAAGGGCCTGAATTAAAACAGCAAACTCTCAAACACAGGCTCGTGGCAAAGCAATTTACACATCCTCTATAGAACGTGGTCTTTTGGGGCAAGAAATGAACTTAAGTGTTCCAATGATGAATTTATAAATAAAGTTTGTGTCATTCTTCTCTTCAATTTCAGTTGATATAAGAAATTCCTCTAAAATTATATTTAAAGAATTGTTGCATTGTATTAAAGGGTACTAGCTACGACTTGAAATCTCTGAGGGAAAGTAGACAAACTCCTTCCACGTTAGTGTGGCTGGAAGAAAACATGCTTTGGGATTTAGAGACCTGGGCTCTACCATTTAAGAGCAGGGTGGCCTTGGCCTATATCTTTGTGTTCTCCTTTCTTTCCCTGAAAATGGGAATCACATTCATGCTTACTTCACTGAGTTATTTATAAACACCAAATGAGATCATACACATGCTTTATCAACTACAAAACCTTACCGAAAGATAAGGGATCTTCCTTTATTTTTGATTAGAGGGGTCAAAGTCAACATTGTTCATTTCCATTGCTCTTTGCTTTCAACATTATCTTTTGGTCCTCAGAGATACCCAGTCTCTTTCATTTTTATCTCTGTGTATAGCATGAAATGGATTGTCACTTCATTCATACCAAAGTGTAAATGTCTCTTGTGAGGACATTTTCTTAGTTATAGGAACCAAAACTTTTATCTAACCTGCTAAAGTTCTTCTAGGGAGGGACCAAGGAACTAATATGGGGCTGAGGAGGCACGTTGGTTTGCTGAATTCAGCCAACAGGTAGGTGGCTATCTGCTTGTGGGTATTTAAGGACAACCCTGTGGGTAGAAAGCATATTCTCTGAAAGGACCAGTTTTCCACAAGAAGAACCCTGGGTAACGTTCATCAGTCTTTGAACCCTTCCCACCACATGCCTACTGGGAGTAAACACACTGCCCCCATTAACAGGGCCACTGGTAGTTACAGTCTTGATGGAAGCTCCTCACCCTAAGTCAGATTACCCTCCCCAATGTGGGAGGCCATGTCTAATCTGTTGAAGTCCTGAGTAGAACAACAGGCTGAATAAGAAAGTGTTCTCTCTCTGTGTTGCTGTCTTTGAGCTAGGACATCTCTCTTCTGCCTTTGGACTCAGACTTGGATTGGACCTATCCCATTGGCTCTCCTGGGTCTGCCCTTCTCAGCTTCCAGAATTGTCCGAGCCAGTTCCTTGTAATAAATGTCTTTATATATATATGTAAATGTATATATATATGCAGCCCATTGATTCTGTTTCTCTGGAGAACAGTAAGTAATACATCCCCACTTGATCATGGTTTATAATCCTTTTTATATGTTGCTGGATTCGGTTTGCTGGTGTTTTGCAGAGGATTTTGCATCTGTATTGTGAGAGATATTGGTCTGTAGATTTCTTGTGATGTCTTTGTCTGGTTTTAGTAACAGGTTAAAATGACCTTATAGAATGAGTTGGGAAGTGTTCCTTCCTTTTCTGATTTTTTGAAGAGTTTATGAAGAATTGGCATTAATTTTTCTTCAAATGTTTGGTAGAATTCACCAGTGAAGCCATTTGAGCCCGGGCTTTTCTCGGTGGGTAGCTTTTTGATTACTAATTCAATCTCTCTGCTTGTTATGACTCTATTTGGATTTTGGTTTCTTTTTGATTGTGAAGCTCTTAGAAGAATCAAAGCACCATTAAGAGTGAACACTCTCAGAGTAAAAAGTCCCAGAGACCTTATTAATTTGACACTTGTAGCTGAGTCCTCATCTTTCTTCCAAGCAACCAGATGTGGTCACAGCATCCAAGAACTTTTCCTGAGTGAGCTTAACTCCCTGAAACACTTGACCCATAATATGGGCTTGTGAATGAGGGAAAATGTGATGGAATTAAATTCCTGTCATTTTGTAGATCAATATAAAATGCAACAGGTGTTCACTGAGAAGCCGGTGGCTCTTCTCTGAAGAAGGAGTGACACTACGTGGCTTCTTAGAGATGGTCAACTTCCAGAAAAAGCATACAAAAATGTCTTTGTTTTCTATCACTCTTGGATAGCTTAGAGGCTTCTGGAGAGCTGTCATCCACAACTACCTCTCTCCACTGCACAGCACCAGAGCCTTTCAGAATTGTCACCGTGGCTCCAGTTTCTTGTGACTTTTTCCCCCCGTTCCTTGCTTTGCTGCAAGGAAGTTGCAGTTTCCCTGACATTTCTTGCTCACTCTGTGTGAGGCATTTTAATTATTATTGCTAATCACTACAGGAAAATGTGCTGAAGGTTCAAAGCTAATAAATATGGAGAAGTTGCAAGGATCAAGAAATCCAACCAAGTTCCCACATTGGATCTCTAGTTATTGACCTCCTCCCTGCCTGGAACCCAGAGACTCTTCTTATTTATTTATTTATTTATTTTTTACTTGTTCTCCAAGTTTATTCCTGAGGGGAAAGCTTCCAAACTTGTCAAACTTCCCCAATTAATTAGACTTTCCTTGTCTCAAAGTCCTACAGGTCTCTCCCCCACCCCCCGGGGTCTGCGAAGGCAGAATGAGAACTGCACAGAGGAGCGAATGGCCGTCACGGCGTCCCCTGCTGACCACACCTGTCACCTTTTGCCTGGGTGACTGCAGGGGTCTCCTTGCAGCTTTCTCTGTTTCTGCCCTCACCCTCTACGCGTTTGTTCTCAGCACACAGACCCCAGGAGAGCCCCCACCCCCCACCTGCTCCAGTGGTGTCTTTAAACACACCACGGAGGCTCCTGCCTTTGTGTTTATTGTTCCTTCTGCCTGTAACACCCTTCCCCAGGTAGCCCCTGGCTCACTCCTTTACTTCCTTCAGGGATTTACATAAATGTCACATCAAAGTGAGGCTGTCTCCAGCCCCCACCCCTAGAACACTGTGTTCTCCTAATTGCTTTATACTTCACTTATCAATTATTGTTATTATTGTTATTGCCCCTCTCCCACCAGACTGTAAGCTACAGGAGGGCAAGAGTTTGTCACTTGTTCACTGAAGGGACTGGGTCATTTACCCTGCCTGACATCTCACCACTGGAGCAGCTGCCAGTCACTCCTAGGGACCTGGTTAACTGCATGACAGGGTCTCTCCTGGAGCCACTTAATGGGCTGGGTGAGGCCTGGGATGGCCGTGCTGTTTAAGCACCTTGAAGAGAATTTTTTCTTCTTCTTTCCCCAAGTAGAGAAACAAGCAAAATTCAATGCCCAAAGTATTACTACCATTTTAATAAATGCATTATTCCTGGAAGATGTCTTAGATTTTCTTTAATCAAGGTAATGAGAAGTTAACTAGGAGCTATTAAGATAATTAATTTTTCAAATTATCTCCCTTCAACTTTCATCACTTTGAGTTTGTGCCTGTGTGGGCGTTACTGCGGCTCTTGTCTAAAGATGGGCATGTGAAGGAAGCTCTGGCCATGAAGATCATTGTGGTAGATCCTTTAAGTTTCTACCTCCTTCTTAACCAGGCTGAGATTCCAGCGGGATCTATCATTCCTTTGTTTCTCCCTTAGAACCTCTGGCTCTTTCTCCCTGCACTATTCTTTCCTGGTAAAACCCCAATTTTGATGAAATCCAACTCTTTGTACACCTGCAACTGAGTAGCTGAATGGGGCTAAAGAAAACCTCCCAGCCAGCAGACAGGGCTGACTTAAACTCCTGGCGCCTGCGCACTCCCGCGCTCCCCTCGTCCACTCCCTCCCCCACTCCCTTGACAGCCAGTTACACCGCCTTTCTCCTCCAACCATCCTCTCACCTCCAACCATCCTCTCAGTGGAGGGACTTGCTTCCTATTTCATTGAAAAGACAGGAGCAATCAGAGAAGAACTTCAAGTTTCCACCAACAAACCTGCTAACTCACCGGAATCTGGACCCAGACAATCTGCCTGTCCTCGTCGCCAGGGATTCGCTGACCACGTCCCTGGCGTAGCCCACACCTCTACCTGGGCATTGGGCCGGTCCCCTCTTGCCTGTTCAAAGACTTCACACCAGCAATTGTCCCCTCTTTTTTCCAAATCACAATTTCCCCCGTCTCCACATGAGTGTACAAACACGCCGAATTATTTCCTGATTAAAAAGAAAGAAAAGAAGAAAAACTCTCCTGCAGCTCATCCTCTGTGAGCTACAGCCCTATTTCTCGGCTCTCTTCTATGATCAAACTCCTCGAACGGTGGTGTCTTGTCTCTGTCCCCACGTCCTCTCCCGATCTCTGTTCAGTCCACGCTGACCTGACCTTCATTCTCATTGCTCCTCTCGGGGTCCCGGCCGACCTCCCCTGCTTATGCCTGGGCTCCGTTCCCAGCCCTGCTCACCCCCCGCCTCTTCCCTTAAACAATCCTGTCCCCCTGGTTTCTCCTACCTGGTGCTGCTTCTTAGATGGGTTCCCTTTCATCAGTCCTACCTGGGGACAGGTGGAAGGGCCAGGGCGTGGCTCTCAGATCTCTTCTCCTGTCTCTCCATGCCTGCTCTTTAGAGGTGCCATGACTTCTAACCGCTCATGACCGCTGAGTTCAGCCCTCAGCCCAGGCCTCTTCCAGGAGTGGCAGACTTCCAGCCCACCACCCACTTGACATCTGTCCTTGGCTCAAGTATCATCTCAAGCTTACTATATCCCGAGAGAGCTTTGGAGCAAATGTGTAGCCTTCCACTTCTAAACGAATAGTACTTTAGCTAACAAAACCTTTGAGTTATCCTTGACCTCCTCTTCTCTCACATGCCACGATCAACCCATCAGCCAGTTCTTCAAACCATGTCTAGAATCCAACCATTTTCTTACCGTCCACACCATCCCTTACCAGGAACATGGCAATGGCCTAACCGGGCTCCCTGTTTCCCCTGTGACCTTCTGTCGTCTTTTCTCTTCATGGCAGCCAGAGTGGGCCTTAGAAAAAACCACATCGCCGCGATCATGCCACTCCTATGCTTTGAGTCTTGCAATGGCTTCCCATCTGCTGACAGCAGAATCCGGTCCCTCTGACTGCATCTCCTCCCAACTTGCTACAAACCAGCCACGCTGTCCTCCTGGTGTTTGTCTAATACCTGCCTCAGGGCCTTTGCGTTTTCTACACCCTTTGACTGGAATACTTCTCCCCAGACAGCTGCCTGGCTTACTCCTCTATGTCTTTCCGGTCTCTTATTAACCAGGCCACCTCTCAACACTCATCATAAATAGCAGGGACTCCACTCCCCCATCTGCCCCCGTTCCCCTCACCATATTTATTCTTTGTCACGGCACCTGGGTCCTGCTGGCATCATATGCTTGTCTGGTGAGGGGCCATCTCCACTGCCTGCAGGAGAATGTGAGCTCCTTGAAGACAGCCCCTTTGTCTGATTAGTCCACTGCCTTAGAAACAGTGACTAACGCACAGAAGCTGCCCATTTATTTATTTATTTATTAGAGATAGGGTCTTGCTCTGCTGCCCAGGCTGAGTGCAGTGGTGCAATCATAGCTCACTGTAGCCTTGAACTCCTGGGCTCAAGTGATCCCCTTGCCTCAACCTCCTGAGTAGCTGGGACTACAGGCATAAGCCACCACTCCCAGCTATTTTAAAAATATTTTTGTAGAGATGGGATCTTGCTATGTTGCCCAGGCTGGTCTCAAACTCCTGGCCTTAAGTGATCCTACCATGTGGCCTCCCAAAGTGCTGGGGATTCCAGGCGTCAGCCACCTCGCCCAACCAGAAGCGCCCTTTTAACATCTATTGTACGAATACAAAAATCAATTGAGAATAATAGAATTAGTAGACAACCCATGTCCAACAGCAGAAAAAGGATTAAGTAAATTACAATTTGGCTCCTCAATGGAATTTGACAGAGCCCATAAAATATATGGCATCATTCATAGGTATTACTCAAAGGACATGAATGATTTTCAGAAAGGACTTCAAATTGTTAACAGACATACAGGGGAAAAGGATTACTCACCTCACAACCAAGGAAAGGCACATGCAAAGAACTATGGGCTGTCACATTCTTGTCACTAAATTAACACATGTTTCTCTTTAAGTGTACACCCTAGATTCTGGAGAGGCTTTTCTGTGCTGAACTCTCTTCTACGGAATGTAAATTTACACAACACCTCTGGAAAAAAATCTGGACAAAGATGCATCATATTACATCAAGATGTTCATTCTTTTTCATCAGGTAATTCTCATGGGAATATCACATAAGAATATAATAAATAGCTTAGATAGAAAAACCCAGCACATAAGCTACATATCTAATGGTTAAGAAAATGGTGATGCATCAACTTCATCGAACATTATAAAGGTACTAAAATTATGTTTATTAAGAATTTTGTTAACCTGGAAAATGTTTTTAACATAATCTGTTACTAAATTTTTAAAAATAAGCCCTGGGGAAGAGAGTGAAAGGTGTCCACAGATTTCTTTTAGGAACCTGAAGAATTTTGACTTCTGTACAAAATTACTGACTCTATATTTTCTATTTGTGTTTCTAAAGTTCTGATTAAGTTTCTCTTCAGATCACGTTACAGCAGAGCTCTTTTTTTGTTACAAATGCATGATATAAAGATTTCACCCTGCATTCTCTTTACCATACTTTCCCATCAGTACCACACACAATTATTTAAGTTGATCATGTTAGAGGGTTTATGCTTAATTTTTAAACTTTACAGAATGATTAGCATTTTAATAAGTAATAACATTTAACACCTATTCATGAATATTGAAACTTACGAACTATTTGATTTTCTACCACAATACAAACATTTTTCTCATTAAAAAGCAAACAATCAGACGGCAACAACAGAAAAGTATTACCTACAGGAAAAGCCTCAGGTAGAACAATTCTCTCCTTTTAGGGCTGATAGCTGTGTGAAGTGTTGGAATCAGCAGATTTGGAAGAGGAGAAGTGACAATGAGGTTTCCCCCCCAGTGATCGCATTCCCTACAACTCAAGGTCCAGGAGGAGTCGAGGCTGATGGTCAAGGTGCGTTGCCAGCTGGCCACATGGAACCCCCGAATGGAACTCACCATCATAAATACTAAATCTGAGGCTTTGTTCTCTGCGGCACACGTATGTACCTGCACACACATGCTCCAGCTTTGCTTCACCCAAAGATGTGAACTGCCCACTGCCCTGGTTTCTTTCTTTCTTTGCTTGTTTGTTTTAGTTTGTAAAGTTAAGCAGTTTTCTTGTCAAACTCTATTATTCACTAAAAGAGAATGGATTATGATGCATCTTTTGGAAACTATACTTGCACTTGTGTTTCTTTTTTCTTTTACTAAATGGGAGAGATGTTTTTTTTTTTTTAATTTCAATAGATTTAGGGGATACAAGTGTTTTTTGTTACATGGATGAATTGTATAATGGTGAAGTCAGAGCTTTTAGTGCACCCATCACCAGAATAGTATACATTGTACCCAATAGGTCATTTTTTATCCCTCACTCCTTCCCATTCTCCTCCTTTCTTAGTTGTCAATGGCCATTACACCACTTTATGGCCATATATACCCATCATTTAGCTCCCACTTATAAGTGAGAACATGTGGTATTTGTTTTCTTATTCCTGAGATATTTCTCTTAAGATAATGGTCTCCAGTTCCATCCAAGTTGCTGCAAAAGACATTATTTCATTCCTTTTTTTTTTTTTTTTTTTGAGGCACGGTCTTGCTCTGTCACTCTGGCTAGAGTGTAGTAGTGTTATCATAGCTCACTGCAACCTTGAGCCCCTCAGCTCAAACAATCCTCCCGCTTCAGCCTTATGAGTCGCTGGGACTACAGGCATGCACCACCATGGCTGGCTAATTTTTCTATTTTTTTATAGAGATGAGGAGGGTCTCGTCCTTGCTCAGGCTGGTCTTGAACTTCTGACCTCAAATAATCCTCCTGCCTCGGCCTCCCACAGTGCTAGGATTACAGGCATGCACTATTATGCCTGGCCTATTTCATTCCTTTTTATGGCTGAGTAGTACTCCATAGTATATATATACCACATTTTCTTATCCACTTATCAATTGATGGGCACATAGGTTGATTCCATATCTCTGCAATTGTGAATTGTGCTGTGATAAACATATGAGTGCAGTGGCTGATCTGTTTTTAAAGCAATTTAAAAATGTTGAGATAGTTGTAGATTCCCATTCAGAATAACACAGAGACACCTTTATCCAGTTCCCCACTACGGTTACGTTTTGCAACACTATGGTACAATACCACAACCAGGACATTCACATTAATGAAGTCCACTGATCTTACATTGCTCCGGTTTTAATTGTGCTCGTGTGTGTGCACGCGCACATTTAGTTCTATGCAATTTTATCACATATATAGGTGTGTGTGTGCACAACCATAGTCAAGACACAGAACAGCTCCCGCACCATGAGGGTTCCTCTGTTGGCCTTTTATAGACACACATACTTCCTTCCCCTGACCCCTGTCTGTCCCTAACCTCAGCCAACCACTAATCTGTTTTCCATTTAGGTATTTTTTTACTTCAACAAGATTATATAAATGGAATTATATAATATGTAACCTTTGGGAATTGAGTTTTTCATTCTGCATAATTTCGCCTAGATTCATGCAAGGGGCTCATCCAAGTGGTTGCATGTATCAATATTCAGTTCCTCTTTATTGCATCTATGGCATGGATGCACCACAATTTGTTTAACCAGTTACCCCCAAAGGACATTTGGGTTGTTCCCAGTTTGAGGCTATTACAAATAAAGCTGCCATGAGCATTGGTGTAAAGGTTTTTGTGTGAATGTAAGTTTTTGTGTCTCTGAGATAAACGCCCAAGAGTGCAATTGCTATGCTGTATGGAAGTTGCACGTTTAGTTTTATTAGGAGCTGTCAAACTGTTTTCCAGAGTGGCTGTGCCATTTTACATTCCTATCATCAGTGTATGAGTGATCCAGTTTCACAGCATCCTCAGCAGCATTTGGTGTTGTCACTATTTTTTATTTCAGCCATTCTGATAGGTTTGCAGTGCTTTTGAGTTGCGTTTTCCTGAAGGTCAGTGGTATTGAATATCTTTTCATGTGCTTATCTACCATCTGTATATCTTTGAGTGAAATGTCCCTTCATTTCTTTTATCTACTTTCTAATTGAATTGTGTGTGTGTGTGTGTGTGTTTTACTATGGAGGGTTTGTTTTTAGGAGACTTTATTTTTTTAGAGAAGTTTTAGGTTCATAGCAAAATTGAGAGGAAAGTGCAGAGATTTCCCATATGCTCAATGCCTCCACACATGCATAGCCTCCCCACTGTCAGTAACCCCCACCAGAGTGGTACATTTGTTACAACTGATGAGCCTACATTGACATATCGTTATCACCCAAAGTCCATAGTTTACATTAGGGTCCATTCTTGGTTTTGTTTTTATGGGTTTTGACAAAACCCATAGAACATACATGGGTTATATAACTTATAGTGACATGTATCCACCATTTGCATCATACAGAGTATTTAATAGTTTCACGGCCCTTAAAATCTCCTGTGCTCCAACTATTCATCCCTCCCTCCCCACCGCCCCTGGAAACCACTGATCCTGTTACTGTCTCCATAGTTTTGCTTTTTCCAGAATGGCCTATAGTTGGAAACATACAGTATGTTCCTTTTCAGATTGGTTTATTTTACTAAACAATATGCATGTGCATTGTCTCTGTGTCTCTTCATGGCTTGTAGCACATTTGTTTTCAGTACAGAGTATTCCATTGTCTGGATGTACCACAGTGTATTTATCCATTAACCTACTGGAGGACCTCTTGGTTGCTTTCAAGTACTGGAAGTTAAGAATAAAGCTGTATAAACAACTGTGTCCAGGTTTTTGTGTGGACTTGAGTTTTCAGTTCATTTGAGTAAACACCATGGAGCACGATTGCTGGATCATGTGGTAAGAGTATATTTCATATTGTCAGAAACTGCTAAACTGTCTTCCAAAGTGACTATACCATTTTTCATTCCCACTAGCAATGAATGAGAGTTCCTGACACATCTTTGCCAGCATTTGGTGTTGTCAGTGTTTTAAAGTTTGCCTTTCTAAGAGGTATGTAGTGGTATCTCATGATTGTTTCAATTTGCATTTTCCTGATGACACATGATGTGGAACATCTTTTCATATGCCTATTCACCATCTGTATATCTTCTTTGGTGAGGTGTCTGGGCAGGTCTTTTGTCCATTTGCAAATTGGGGTTGTGTGTTTTCTAGTTGTTGAGTTTTAAGTGTGCTTTGTGTATTTTGGATTATAGTCCTTTACCAGATGTGTCTCTTGCAAATATTTTTTCCCAGTTTGTGGCCTGTCTTCTCATTCTCTTGACACTATTGAGTTTTGAGGCATTACTCCTTCACTGGATTTGTGCCTTGGAAATATCCTCTCCCAGTCTGTAGCTTGACCTTGTATCCTCCCTTCACAGAGTTTTTCATAGAGCAGATGTTTTTAATTTTGATGAGATCCAAATTATCAATTGGATTGTGCTTTTGGCATTGAACCTAAGAATTCTTTGCCTGGTCCTAGGTCCCAAAGAATCTCTGTTTAATGTAAGAGGCTCTCCAGCTCTGAAAGGTGAAGAGAGGAAGGTGAACGGCTTAGAAGTCGAGGACTAGAGGAAAAACATGGCAGCATAAATGCTGTTTTCTACAACCGTCCCCTCACTAGAAGAAAGTGCCTCAGGTTGCATGTTTCCCAAATACCAGCTTTGCAAGAGAAAGTGGCCCAGGTAGGTTCATTCCTCCTCTGGGTGAAACGAGAGTCCCCTGGACAAAGCCAAGAGGGATGGATCAAGAGCCCACTGACAAAAAGCTGTCAGGGGATGTGTATTCCTTTCCTATGGGCTGAAACCCTTGACCTCCCTTGAGATGCCAGGAAGCTGGGCAGCACCAGCAAGGGGGGGGGGGTTGCCAGAAGCAGCCCTGACTCAGAAAGACTTTTTGTCTCCATATATCTGAGATCCCTTTCTCCCACCCAGAGACATGGGTGGCAGGGTAGCCCCAGAAACGGGGGGTCCTGCGCAGGAAGCATCCTTTATTTCCAAGGGCTGGAAGGGTCCCTTTCCACATCTAGAGGCGCCAGCCTAGGCAAATGCCTCCCACTCTCTAAGGCAGCACCAGGAGGAGTCAGTGGGAGCCTCAGCTGGGCCACACAGACCAAAAGAGCACTACCAAGGCTGTGAAAATGGAACCGCCATTGCAGCCATAGCCCACAAAAGTAGCCTGCATGCTAAACCTAAAAAAAACCCAAAAAAACAAAAAAAAACTCCAAAACCTTTTAACATAATAGCCAAGCTGTCCGTGATACCATTTAAAAAGTCACCTGTCATACTAAGAACCAGGAAACCCATAGCTTGAAAGAAAAAAGACAATCAATGGATGCCAACACTGAGATGATCAGATGTTGGGATTATTTGACAAGGATTTTAAAGCAGTCATAAAAATGCTTTAACAATCAATTGCAAATTCCGTTGACACAAATGAAAAAATTAAAAATATCTCAGCAAAGAAATATAATTATAAAAAAGAACTAATTGGAAATTATAGAACTGAAAAACCCAATAATTGAAAAAAAAATTTTTTAAAAAGGTATTGGATGGGCTCAGTAAAGTGGAAATAAATGAGGATGGAATTGGTAAATCTGAGGAAAGATTCATAGGTTTTACCCAATCTGAAGACAGATAAAACACACTGGAAAAAAAATGGACAGAGCCAGGGATTGTATGATAGTAACAAAAAATTCAACATTTGTAACATCAGGATCTCAGAGGATTCTGTGGCTGAAAGAGAATTAAAAAAATTACACCTGAAAACTTCTCAAATTTGGCAAAAGACATGAACCTACAAATTCAAGAAGCTGAGTGAATCTCAAACAGGAGAGAGCCAAAGAAATCCATGCCAGGATACATCATAATTAAACTTCTGATAATATAAAGACAAAAAACAAATTCTTGAAAGCAGCCAGAGGAAAGTGACACATTACCTATGGGAAACACCAGTTTGTATGACAATGGATTTCTCATCCCTTGAAACTATGGAGAGCAGGAGAAAGAGACACTTTTTTCAAGTTCTGAAAAAAAAACAACTGTCAACCACAAATTCTATCTCTGGCAAAACTATCCTTCAGGAATAAATGGGAAATAAACCTATTGTCAGATGACAGATCACTAAAAGAATTTGCAGTTAGCAGATGTATCCTTGGAGAATGGCTAAAGCAAATTCTTCATACAGAAGAGTAGGGATAAAAGAAAGCATCTTGGAGCATTAGGATGGAAGAAAAAATAATGGAAAGAGAACATGTGTACATATAATATACACAAATACTATCCTTCTCATGAGTTTCATAAATCATATTTGATGATGGAAACCAAAATTATAACACCATTTCATACTTGAGTCAATGTGGGGAGGTGAAGGAATGCCAAGGGCAGAAAGCTTTCCACACTCCACGTGCAGTGGTAAAATGTTGATAGCAGTAGATGGTGATAACTCACACACATATTATGTTTACTGTAGTGCCCAGAGCAACCACTAAAAAGGCTATTCAAAGAGATACACTCAAAAACACCATAAACAAATCAAGATGGAATTCTGAATTGTGTGCAAGTTATCTATAGGAAAGCATGAAAAGAGAAACAGAGGAAAGCAACAACAAACAAATAATAAAATCCCAGACTTAAGCTCTAACATATCAATAATTACCTTTAATGTAAATAGTCTAAATACACAGATTAAAAGGCAGAGACTGGCTTAGTAGATTAAAAAATGTGTCTCACTTATATGCTGTTTACAAGAAATTTACTTCAAATTCAATGACACAGGTAGATTGAAAGCAAGTATAGAAAAGATATAACATGCAATCAGTAATAATATAAGACAGGAATAGATGTGTTAATATCTGATAAAGTAGATTTTGGAGCAAAGAAAATTACTTGGGACAAAGAGAGACATTACATAATAATAAAAGAATCAATCCATTGGAAAGAAACAATGATACTAAATGTATGCACACCAAATAACAGAGCCTCAAAATCCATGAAGCAAAACTAATGAAGCTGAAAGGAAAAACAAACAAGTCCACAGTTATAGTTGGATAGTTCAACATCCCCCGCCCCCAGTAACTGATAGAATTTCTAGAAAGAAAATCAGCAAAAATAGAAAGGATCTAAACAATGCAATTAGCCAGTAGGATCTAACTGGTGGATATAGAACATTCCACCCCACAACAGCAGAATATGCATTTTTTTCAATTGCTCATAGAATATTCACCAAGACACACATTATCCTAAGCCAAAATATAAACCTAAATAATTTTGAATGAATTAAAACCATCCACATTATGTTCTCTGACCATAATGAAATCTAACTAGAACTTAATAGGATAAAGAAAACGGGAAAATCTCTAAACACTTGGAAACCAAACAACACACTTCTAAATAATCCATGGTCAAAAAGCAGGTCCCAAAGGAAATTTGAAAATAGACATAGAACTGTGTAAAAAATGCTTACCAACTTTTAAAAGCAGCTCTTGAAAATAGTGTTGTTTTGTAGTGTTACAAAATAATTTAAACATATTTTATTTTGTGATTTAAATACTGGGTTGTCAATATATAGCCGGCATCTTTTAAATCAAAATTTTAGGATGCTGCCTTGACTTCTGCAATTTTAAGAAGTTCTAGAATACAATATATTCCTTAATAAAATTGGCCTAATTATTGATAAGAAAGCCTATGTCTTATTTCACATACCCTCCAGACTGTAGGTGGGGGCCAGGTAGCCCGTGGTTGGGGTACAGGGCATGGGGCTCCACTTCCTCTGCTCAGTTTCTAAAGTTAGGGCATCTTCTCGCAGGGCCTTTCTCTTCTCCATTCACACTCTCTCCCTGAGCAATGTCAGCCACTTCCGCAGCTTTAAACCTGCCATTTGTCAATAATTCTCAATTAGACAACTCTGGCTCTGGACCCCAGAGGCATCATCTAACCGCAAACTTGACAGCTTGACATATCCCCCTGGATGTCCATAGCAGGACTCTCGATTTCCCCTCCAACCTACTTCTCCCTGAGTCTTCTCACCTCCCATATTCACCTATCTGAGGGTCTGAGTCACCCGGTCACTCAACCCAGAATCCCAGCAGCCATCCTAGATCCCTCCATTTTCCTCATATCCGAGACACATCCTGCCACACGGCAGCAACCTCGGCAGATGCCCTGCTGTACCTGCCTCTCCTGGCCCTCTCCCTCTACCACTTCTAGCCAAGCCACCATCGCGCTTGTCTCCACGGCTGCGGTGACCTCCTACCTGCTGTCCTTTCCCTGTGATCCATTCTCCAAGAGGAAGAAAACCATTGTATAAAAAATGCAAAGCAGATGACACAACTCTCTGCTTACAAGTTTCCAGTGGCTTCCCATCAAGTGTAACACTTGTTTATTGTGTCTCTTTTGGCTAGAATTTGTGTTTTTTGAGGGCCAATTTCTTTCTGTCTTGTTCACTACAGTACTCTTGGGACCTGGCCGTTGATGGGGGACCCCATAAGTACTTGTTGGATGAACAAATAAATGAACAAGGTTTGCGGAGGCAACCGCAGTCATAGTCATGCAACTGTCGTGGGAGGCTGTCTGGAAGTTCAGACATGACTGTTATAGGCACATATCATCTGATCCCAGCAATGTAAAATTAATGTGTGGACAGAAAGACTTCGTGGAAATAAATAAAAATGTTAGCAATGTTATCTTTAGGTGTTGGGTTTATGAGTGATTTTCCTCCTCTTTCCCTTTAAAATTTTCTCCTCTAAAATTAGCATGAATAATTTCTTGATAGAGAGAACTTAAATGAGCTTTATTTTTCGTAAGTCACTCATCAGGGTTATCCCGAGGCCAAATTATTCCAGTGTCTCTGACTATTCCGTTTCCTTATCCCTTAATCGTCTTCCAGGCCCTTTGCAACGGAATCGCTCTCACTCATCAAAACCCTCAACAAGTTTTCATTTATACTTTAGTCCACGCTATTCTGTAGGTTGGAACATTCAAGGAAAGGAATTTTTCTTTTCATAGAAGGTGTCATGGAGCTAATGTGCTCAAAAGTGGTAATAAAGTCCTGATTTTAGGAATGGCTCCTAAAGAGAGCCGGAAAGGTTCTGATGGGGTATAAAAACTGGCAATTAATTCCTAAATGAATGCCTGAGAAACTCTAATGAGCTTTGCATGTTTCCTCTTTTTATAAGTGGGATTGAATGAGTTATGTTATTCACACTTTTCAAGTGTGAATCTTAGCTAAAGTAGACTTAATTATGTTTAGGCCAAGTACTATGAAAGCAACGTGGTACTCAAAAACTAATCTACGGAAATTAAAGAAACATATGCAGTGCTACAAATGTGAGTGTTTTTCTTTTTAAAAAAAAATCAGATATAGTTGCTGGGTACATGAGCATACACAGTTTTGCCTTCCATCAGGTAGTGACCCCAACGAGGGTGGTGACATATTAATTTCAGAAATATGTGTCTGAGAGGAGAAACATAGAACATGTTTTATGAGCAGCTCCATGCAGGGGCAGAGATCCAAGCTGGCTTTGGGGGTGGTCTTGTAGCCACCTGGACAAGTCAGGGTTCTTGCCAGTTCTGGAATTGGCTCAATGCCAAGGCATCATTAGATGAAGTTAAAATTGAGAGGGAGGAAGGGAGGGCAGGCCAAATTGGGGAATCTGGACAGAGTGGCCCCTTGTGCACACTGGAGCCAGTCAGATCCCAGGTAAAGTCAGAGCCCATCCACCCAGCAACTTCCTTCTCGGCCATCGGCACCCGACACACACGTGAGGTCTGCTAGGCATCTGCCAGCGTGTGCCCTGTGCAGATATGAGAATTAACGCAAGAGGCCATGGGTGGAAACAGCCTGGAAAAGGCTGAGGTGGTGGCAGGCCAGCAGGGCCGAGGCTCGTACCTCACCGCTGGCCCTGCAGGTTTGAGCCGACGTGAGACATCGCCCTCTGAGTGATTGTACAGATGGCTGCCTGACTGGCTGGAGAAAGGACACCTTCCTGTGACACAGAATTCTCCTTAAGTGCTCTCCTTCCATTCACTGCCATTCCTATTGTGTCAAGGCAGACAGAAAGTCTCTCAGTTATGAGTTTTGAGTATGGCTACTGATGCGTGCTTGGGCTAAATGCAAGTGTGGCATGGTACCTCTAATCTAAAAGCCACTTGATCTCTGCCCTGAACTGTAGGGTGTGAATTTGCCTTTCTGGCGATGTTTTGTTGACTGAAACGTCTACCCACAATCTGTGGGCACTTCCCATTCACATATGCACTGAGAGGTGAGTTGAGAGTCAAGAAGCAGAGACTGGCCAGGAGGGGACACCAGGGATAATCAAGATGTGCAAATTAAACTAAAATGACCTAGTGTTTCATGGCTCAGATTGGCCAAGCTGAAAATGGGCTCATGAAATTCAGCATTATTGAAAGCGCAGGAAATAAACGGATGCTCAGGTCATTGTTGGTGCAAGCGTAAATCGGTATACCTTTCCAGCTTGCAAGTTAGTGATATCTACTGCACTTTAAAGTTCCAACCTTTTAACTCAGTATTTCTACTGCTAAGAGTTAAGCCTCTAAATCCTTCTGTAAGTGCTCACAGACTCAAGAATGCTCCTGGGGGCTTTGTTTAAACACTTGAAAGTATTAAAAACATAGAAGTAACCAAAATGAACCCCGAAGAAGAAGATTAAATAAATGTTGGTACACCCACATGATGGAATATTGTACATGTCTTAAGAATGAGTTAGACCTCTGTGTACTGACACGGAAAGTGAAACACACAAGCTCGGAACAGCATCAACAGTATAAGTCCATATCCACAATCAATGGCAACAATAATAGAATTAGTATCGGTGTAAAAAAGAAGGTGGAGAGTTATGCATCAATTTTTGGCAGGATGGATGTCTTTAGAAGTGAGCTTATGTACATGCTTGAAAAGTTTGGAATTTTACATAACTTTGCACCATGTGCTCCGGAAAAAAACCATAAGGCCCATTTTAGTGTCGTTCTGAAACACATTCCCGTTCAATGGGTATTTACAGGGGTTACTGGTGGCATTGGTAAACATGCGGGCATAAGAAGTGATACTTCATACTTCACAGAGGCTTTAGAAGACAAGTTTCCTGTGTGAATAAACACGGGGAGGTGCGGCGAGTCTATGCGGCAAGAGTTATTGAGATCCCCACATCAAGAGTTGTAATTGATCATGTGTGTCTCTGATCAAGTAATTTTTAATCTTCTCAAAGTTTTGGTTTCCTCATCTGCAGCATGTGGTTGGACAAGGCATCCTTCTTAAGGTCCCCTCCAGTTGGAATGGGCTGAGCACGCAGGTAAGTGGAATTTGGGTAAACGCTCCTGGCAGTGGCAGGTACCTGCTGCTCACGTCTGCTACGACCAGTGCGTGAGAGCGGCAACCCCTCAGAGTTAGCCAAACAGACTTCTCCAGCTCAACACAGCGAGGCAGCCTTTCCCTGCCAGTATTTTCATTCAGCCCTGGTGGTCTGCTTTCCCACCTCTAGTTGCCTGAAGGAAATGAGAAAGAGAGAGAGAGAGAGAGAGAGAGAGAGAGAGAGAGAGAGGAGAGAAGAGAGAGATATTAGGAAGAACAGATGAATGGTGAAGGAAGGGGTCAGTTAGGAGGGAGGGCAGTTAAAGATGAGTTCCTGGAGGTGCAAGTCACACTAACAAAAGTTTAAAAAACAAACCAAGGCCCAGCGAGGTGATGACTAACACAAAGCTCCAGAGCCAGGCGTAGCAGGCTGCCCCGGGGACCCGCTGTACAACGTGGCCATTGATCCAGCCCAGGTGTGCTTGGCCTGGGCTGCTCTCATTTCCTCTTCCTGCCCGTGGCCTCCCTACTGCTCAGGAAGCTGTGCAGCCCCGGCTGTGCATGCAGAAGTCGACCACGGGTCAGGTGCCGGGGGAGCGGGGGGTTCCAGGCCCCTTTCTTGCTGTAAGAGCAGCTTTTGTGGCAAAGGCAAGTTCACAGCCTTTGAGTCTTCTGGGCCACCTTGCAGTGTTTACTGCCAGCCAGGGCTAGCTGAGGGAGCAGGATGAAGTCCTCAAGCATATTAGTTAGAGCCACTATGACATATTTCGTGGGCTTCACAGGCGCTCTGTGCCAGCCTTACGCGCAGGTAGGCATTATTATTAAGCGCATTGAATGGATGGGGAGGTCAGACGCCTTGTCCAAGTTGCTCAGCCAGAAAGTAGCAGAGTCAGGATTCAAACTCAGGCTCGTCTTGCTCTGATATTGTTGCCTTTGAATCTTTCCAGATGTGTCTCCCATCCTTTCTTTCCTCCATTCCCCGAGCATGCCCCATGGCGTCCTCAGATGCCTGTGGGCCTGCTGGTCAGAAAGCTGGAGCTGGCGGTGAAGGTTTGGGGCACGCAGGTTAAGAGCCACCGCGCTCAATAGTTAACTGGAAACGGCTTAGTGCAGCTCTCCCAGGCCTGACTGCAATCTGGGTGAGATCCCTGGAGACCAGGCCAACTTCAAGATGCCAAGGGACAAGTCTCCACGGGGTTTCAGACACCCAAGGGAGAAGGGTAGGGAAAAGCTTGGGAGGGACAGGGAGGGGGCAAGAAGAAGGAGGGGAATTCTTTAGTCTCTTAAATTATGTAGCGTTGACAGACCTCTTCGCAGCTGTTGTGGGTCGGGTGTGTCCCCCAAGATTCACATGTTAAAGTCTGAACCCCCAGTACCTCAGAATGTGACCACATTTGGAAACAGGGTCATTGAGGTCACACTGGATTAGGGTGGGGCCCTGGTCCATGTGACGTTACAAAAAGGGGAAATTTGGACACAGAGAAAGGCCTTGTGAAATACCTACATGCCAAACAGAAAGATCTGGACACCCGGCCCTCAAAAGGAACCCAACCCACTGATACCTTGAGCTCAGACTTCCAACCTCCAGGACTGTGATAGAATAAACTCCTGTTGGTTAAGCTGCCCAGTCTGCAGTACTTTGTAATGGCAGCCCTAGCAGACAAAGACAACAGCTCATTTTCAAAATTCAGCTGAGAGAAACCTATACCATTTACAACAGTTCTCAGGTGTAAAACTGCACATTATAACATAGCAAAGGCAGAGTTAGGTGATTTCAGCTCACAATAGAGCCATGGATCTTCTATGACATTGCCCTTACTTCTCAGGAAAACTTCCAAGAATCATTTATGGAGAGGAATGTTGTGTGTCCTACAGGAAGTATTTGTGTCTTAGCAGATTTTAACAAAACAAACAACAACAACAACAACAAAAAACCCAAAATCTAAAACCAGGGAGGTGATATCCTAAGCACAAAGTAGCAAACTATTAATGGCAATTAGATGAAATGCATATTGGTTAGACTTAACCATGTTTTTAGTCTTCTATATAATTGCCAATTAGAAAATCTATGCATCTGACAAAATGATCTAACTTTTCCACTTAGCATTCTTACATTTTTATATCGTACTGGAAAAAATATATCTGTAAAGTACAGACTTTAAAACAAATAGAATCAAATCAAGATGTTCTTTGTTTAAGGAACATATTCTGAATTAGGGCCATGAGAACAATTCACAATTGTGGCAATTTTGCAAAATATGATTTACTTTGATGACTTGATAAAACTCCACACTCTAATTTTATCTACAGACATTCCAATTTTTCTGTAATTGGATATACATTTTGCTGGGTGAAAGTATAAACACAAATTCCTTTTTGTATGTTTTCTCATGTCACCGAACACCCAACAGGCAGTCAGGACATGAGCTCACCAAAGGCGAGCATGCACAGGGCCACACACAAGGACACGGCACATTTCATTCATTCATTCAACAAGCACACAGTGCCCTCCACTACTGCACTCAGCACTCTAGATGATGAGGAGTCCTGCAGGCTAGAACAAACTCCTAGAAGGAAAGGAACAGAGCTGTTTCCCTTATCTAGGTAGACATAGCCTATATAGGTGTATATTCAATGCAAACTCGACAGGTTAGTTTTCTATTTGTTCTCTGGGGACCCTGCAAGGTCCCAGTTGATGGCGACTGCACACAGTCAGGTCTTCTTGGGCCTTTCGGAAGGGTCTTAGCCCTGGGTCAGAGAGGAAGGCTGTAACACAGCCTGTCTTTTCTAGTTTACTGCTTTTGACTAAAATAATAACATTCACTCTGACATAATGACTGCACCAATTAGACTTAGGCAAAGAAAAAACTCTGATGGCATAAATTTAGTGGTGGGAATGGAGACCTCCCAGGAGTCCCTGCAGTGATTATCTGTGTTCTCCAGGGGTCGGGTGACAGGCGCAGCTCAGGGTGGATGATGTCGTCCACTGGGAGGACAAGCGTCATTGAGCCTCGGGCCTCCTCTTCCACCCAACTCCCCACTGGGTATGTTGCCTGCTTTCCTATGTCTCACCCCAGCACGACCTGCTGGGGCGTTGAACACAGAGGGCTGAAAACCGGGGCCTGGATAGCAGGAAGGGCCCAAGCCATCCTCGGGCGAAGTCCTCCAGAATCTTCCCTTGATTGGAAGCCCCTAAGGGCAGAGCGTCTTCTCCCCAGCTGTGCACACATCAAGCACATACTCAGTGAGAGCAGAGCCAGATCCAAAATGTCAAGGACATTAAAACCATTCTTATGACAGCCCAGGTCCTTTCTCAGGGTACCTGTACAGAAAGGATGTTTCCCAGTGCAACCCCCTCTGCTTAGAGAAGCCCTAGAATGCGGTCTAGGGATGTTGTCACCATTTCTTGGGGGCACTGAGTTACAAACCATTAGACTAGGGCAACTTTAAAGACAAATTAGAGTTTCTATAGGAAGTAATTTTGAGTAATTGTTTAAAAATACAAATGTCACTCCACTATGGCTAACAGAAACAAGTCTCTATTCTGTTTTATTTTTTAAATGAAACTGTCAGCCAAGTTAAAACATCCTTTTCCTCCCTGGCAGCTGCCTACGAGGATGGATGAGGCAAGCCCCGCATCCACCGCAGACACTCCGCAAAGCTGCAGCCCTCCCCGGGGATGTGATTAGTGGCCCGGGTTCTCGTAAGGAGAGGGAGACATGAGAGGCTGATTACTATTCAGCTCAGCGGCAAGGCCCAGGCTGTCTGGGAGCCGACATCGCCAGGTAAATAAAAGGGCATTCACTGTAGACTGAGCACGTGCTTACATCCGCGGTGGAGAAAGTATAGAGCCGTGCACCCAGGCATGCATGCCCTCCTGTGGAAAATGTCTCCAGCCCCCAAACGCAGGAAGGGCACTTTGTGCACAATGTATTTTGTCATTTTGTGTACTCAGCATGCCCCCCATCCCCAATATCCTTAACACTCCAGGATCGGGCCGATTTGGACTTGGCATTGCGTGGGGACCGATGGCAGCCAGGGTCTGCTTCTCTGTTGCCCACATTTCCTGGTGATGGGTCCCCTGTATGGGCACACCGTCCACTTGTCAGTAGTGACCTGTAGCAAACCAATATTGGCTCCGTGGCTTAAATGAATTCACGAAATGACTTTGCAATAACGGCTAACATTTATTGACTGCTTTCTCTGTGCCGGGGACTGTGCTTAATATTCATTATTTCACAACAGCCCTATGAGGTTGTTATTATCTTCCGTATGCAGGGAAGGAAACTAAGACACAGGGAGGTTAGTACCAAAGGTTGTGCAGCCAGTACACAAGGTCATCAGGACTCAAATCTGTTTTTTTTTCCTGTCTCCAGAGCCCAGTCCTTGATGACTCCGTGCAGTCTCAGCAGACAGAGCACCCAAAAATGCTGATTGCATGTGGGTTTCTTTTCCTCCGGCTCCTCCCTCCCCGGCTGGTAGGAGCCAGCACGGTCCGCCAAGCTGTATGAAGTGGTTCCTCAGTCTCACACAGATTTTCTTCTCCTTGGGTATCAACCCAACTTTATCTAAAAACCCATCTTCCAGTTCGCTTGCGGGGCGCTGAGGGCCGTGGTGCCCAGGGGTTCAGGGCCTCTGCTGGGAATGTCCGTCTGCGGAAAGACTAAACCCTGCTGTATAAATCTTGCCCAGGAAAAGAAAAGAGCCGATTGCACAGGAGTAGGGTTACCGCAGCTGCTAGACCTGCTGCTCACAGAGTCCCGGAGGTCAGGGTGGAGCCAGGTCAATTGCAACCCTGGCCCTGAGGGCCCTGTTTGAGGGGGATCTTCTCCGGTTTCCAGGGCGGCAGGCTCTCTGGGGGGCTGGGGGGCTGAGACCGAGGGGTGAATTCCGCCTGTGGGCTCCTTAGGGAAGCTGAGGGCACAGATTGCCGAGCAAGCCAGACTCCGTCCTCCCACAGGTAAGAGTGAGGCGCAGTCTCCAGATGTGTTAGGGTGCTCTGCTCAGCCTGCTGCCTGCCAGGTGGACGAGGGGTGAGCGCTGCTCTTTTCCTACACGTGAAAGTCAGGAGAGGCAAGGGACCTCCCCACCCACCAAGGTTATCAAGGGAAATATTGACAGGTCCCTGGACTCGACATCTGGGGCCCATCCTGGCGTTGGGGTGGGACTCGGCCCCTGCTCAGCCTTGAGAGTTCTGCTGTAACTCTCACTCGGAATGTGATCAGATCTAATAAAACATGAATATTGTATAATAAATACTACGTTTTCATAAATCTGCCTGTGACATCAAGTGGCAGGCTAGAAAATATTGTGAAATATGTCTCAAACTCTATTACAGCCTCCTCTGAGCATTTTATATAAATCTTTACCTGCAAGAGCAGTTTAGGGGTAGAATTTAGGCTCCGTGGAAGAGCCAAAGCCTTTTCTCCATTGCAGTGAGATATTATTAGTATTAATATAATATCTTTAACATGCAAGCTAGACCTTGGCGTTCATGTGCCCTGCACCATCACCCTGAGAAACGTATTTTTGCTGCCCTTGCCCCAGCCCCACTCCATGCTGGCCACACCTGCCTGGCAGCAGCCCAGCTCCCCCTGGGTCCACAGGGTCCCTGAGTTCCCACGCCTGGGTGCCCACTCCTACCCTACTCCATGCTTCCTTCTGAAAAGGGACATTCTGTGCCACCCTACCCTCCCCGCTATGTCTTTAAGTGAACAGGAAATGATCATGTAGAGGTAGTAAGTCCGCCATGGGCACCCTCCCTCACACATGCCCATCCTTGTTCTCTAATCTCTTCCTCCTTCTCATTCTCTTGCATCTCATAGGGGTTTCTCCAGGAAAATCTCTATCCAATTTCTAGCCCTCTGCTCCTTCTATTTAGGAGCCAAATATTAACCAAAATTAGGGCAAACAATGTAAATGTGGCTGATGTTGGTGATACACGTGCATTGAGGAAAAGCCCATGCCTATGTTTTGTCATGGAGGTAAACACAATCATATCCTGGTGCCTTCCATTTCCAAAGCTCTGGAAAGTACCAGAAGCACCATTCAATCTCCTGGCTGTCTCTAACTCTCTTACTCTGTTTATCCAAGGAAATCGGCCTTCTTCACGCATGGGCTTTCAAGATGGACAATAAAAATGCTATTTTACTCCATGCGATTGTTTTTCTGTTGACTTGCATTGCAAGAGCCTTGTTGCTGTAGTTGCTTTTTCCTGTGCAATTCCTCCAGAATGGGGCTTAAGTTGTTTGTGCACCAGTCTACAAAGTACGATAGCCACCATTTATTTATAGCACTCTGTGGGGAACTGTGGTCTGAACTCCGACCAGTTCCCCACTGGGGCCCCTGCCCGTGTGGGTAACACCTCTTGAGAATCATCTCAGCCCTGCCGGGCTCAACATTGCCTCACCCACCCCCGCCTCGGACTCGCCTCTGACGCCGCGCTGTGGGACGCCTGTGGGAACCATCTCACCTGCACCTCACCTGGAAGTGCAGGTGGTGCCCTTGCCCTGTGGGCTTGGGAGGGGAAGTCTATTCGCCCCTTCATTTCTGGGGTGGAGAGTTCTGAGTCTTACTCCAGAAGGTTCTTCAGAGAGTCCCAAGTGACCCTGGGTGGCATCCAATCCGATAATGCCTCTCTTCCCTGTTCCCTCTGCTGTCCCTCACTCCTGCTGTTTGGGATCACATCCCTGAATAAACCACAATCACATCAGCCCTTGTCTCGGGATGTACTTTTGTGGGAAACCAGGCCGAGACAGGATGTTTCTACACGTTTTCTGCTATACTCGCACACGCCGTGGAGAAACAGGCAGGAATGTGGCTTCTCGGAGCAGCACTCTGTAATGTGGCAGTGGCTCACTTGGCCCTTCTGGGCACCCAAACTAGACATATATTCGTGGCAAATCCCAGAAAAGTTTTAATTAACGTGGGTTTCCATAAAGACAATGAAATGGTTGGCCCTTGCTCTAGAATGAAGATAAAAGACAGTTTATTATTCCATTAACTTAAGCATAACTACATAAAGTCAGCTCTAGGTGACAGAACTATCTGATACTGACTCTCAGTTGCTCACACTACCTAACAGGAGAACATCATTAACGGCATGTGGAGAGGAGACAGTATCGGCTCAGAGCTGGTCCAGATCACCTGTGCTTTTCATTGCCTGGGTCTGCGTTTTCTCGTCTCTAGACTCGGCTTGCCCTGCAAAGTTTGTGCTGGATGTCACTCCTAGGATCGTGTTTAAAGCTGAGCAACAGAGGTTTTGTTAGCACGACCCGCAGAGAAGGCTTGGTCCCCTTCATTGCTCTCTGGAAACTACCTTCCGCCTCTGTTTGGAACCCCTGAGTGGCGCCCCCTACAGCCTGCACTGCTCTGGCCTCTGCCTGGGTCTGATGAACTCCGGCTCTGGGCCCGCCGCTCATCCTCTGACTTTTGTGGATAAGAGTCACTTCCTGACTGGGTCTGAACTGAAAAGGGATCCCCCACAGAGCAGAAATGGCTGTCACCTTGTTTCTTGCCTTTGATATACCCTTGAAACACCCACCTCCAGGCAGCGTGGGCGGTCACTGTCTCACCATTTCCTTCCTGCAGCGGCCTGTGCCACAGAGGAGACGCAGCCATCCTGGTGTGTGCGGTTGTGTGCTCAGACCTCTGGGAACCAGGGAGTGAGACTTGGAAGGGAATAAGACAGGGGAAATGCCTCCAGGCAGCCCTCCCTGCATGCGCTGGCTCTGGAGAAGGCCTTTTGTCCAGGTGTTATAAAATGAGTGGGGAGAGAAAAGCAAATGCCAGCTAGGCCTGGCCCTCGCACAAATATTCTAGTTCCATGTGCCAGAAGGAGCATTAAGATGTGGATTATCTTACTTCCGAAGGGGAAAATCCAACCGCCAAGCTTCAGTGAGGGTCCCGCCTGGAGGGGGCAGGACGCTATGCTACCGTCTTTTCCCCCCACAGCCCCCAACCCCCACTCCTGGAAAGCATGGTGTGGGGCTTCCTAATCCCCCAGGACAGGCTCAGCCCTGGGACACGTGGCCTGAAGGCCTGCGAGGGCGGCCAGGCTGGTGCAAGTGCAGGAGAAGCAGGAGGTGGCTACAGGGCGTCACTTGGAGGCAGAGGCGGCCTAACACTCAGAGGGACTGGGGCCTTTGTGCCCTGGGACAAAATGTGCCTGTTAGTGGACCCTGTCCTCTGTCCCCACCTTCACTCATCTGCCCCGAGGAGGCCTGAGAGGCTCCAGCCTCACACCTGGGGCCCATACGGGCTCCAGCCTGGCCCGGCCTATCATCCGCAAGGGCCCAGGGGCCATCTGGACACAAGGAGAGCCCAGCTTCCTCTGCACTTTGCTTTTTGTTCTTTTCTTCACAGTTAGTCTTACCAAAGGTTTTCCACCTCTACAGACTCTCAGACCACAGGAGGAAATGTTTATTTTTATGAACTAAATTAACATAGAATAAGTAGAAAATCCACACTTCTTGACCCATCCTATTAATTCCCTTGATTTTTCCTTTGAAGAACCTACTTGGTTCCCAGCATAAGTATGGCAGGCTTAGGAAAGACAGTTGTGACTCTCTGATTCTTAAATGGCCCTCAGACTCCTTTTACATCTGGCAGGCCCTCTGCCCAGTAGAAATTTAATGCACCCATATCCAAAATAACTTAAATATGATTTCAAGGGCATAATCACTCCTCTTCCTAGTCCATGGGTGGATGGATTAAAATTTTTTTCTATGCCTGAAAGCCAAGTACTGCAACTGGTCCTAGGAGCTTGTTCTCAGACGTTTTAAAAGCCGTATTCTCTAAAGGAGGTCTAAGGGCACAGAGCCTTGGCCTCTGCACATGCTGCTCCTCTGCTTGGACTCTCTTCCCCTCCCTGTATTCAGTTCTCTACAGCTGCATAACAAATCTCCCCGAAGCTTAGTGGTTTAAAGCAATAGCTTAATTATTTTGCACAATTCTGTCAGTTAACTGGGATCATATATGCGGTTCTCACTCAGGGTTTCTCATACAGTTATAGTCAAGATGGTGGCTGGGACTGGAACGTTAAAAGGCTTCTTTATTCACTTGTCTGGGGTCCGCTGGGGTGGCAGGAACAGCAGGGGACGGGTGGGGTGTTCCTCTCTCCGTGCTGCCTTTGCACGAGTCTGGCTTGGGCTTCCTCTGCGTGGTGCTCTCCGGACGGGTGCACTTCTTACATGGCATCTGGCTTCCTCCTGAGCAAGTGTTCCAAAAGGTCTGGGCAGATGCTCAAGGCTTCTTGTCACCTGGCCTCAGAAGACCAGAGTGTCACTTCCACTGCATTCTATGGGTGAGGCACAGGCCAGCCCAGGTTCAAGTGGAGGAGAATCAGACTCTTTCTTTCAAAGGGAAGAGGAGCAAAGAATGTGTGACCGTCTTTAATGTTGTGACCATCTTTAAACCACACACCCTGTTTGTCTGGCCAAGTACTGTTGGATGCTTTAAGTTTCATATAAATGCCATTTTCTTAGGAAGGTCTTTTCTGACTCCTTAGACTAGGGTAATTTCTCCTTTTTGTACATGTTCCTATAGAATTCCAAAGCACACACACACACACAGGTCTTTCATACTTTCACACTTGTTGAATATCCATCTTCCCCACAGAGTGTAAATCCCACAAGGGCGAAGACCATGTTTTCAGTCTTTGACTCACTACTGGCCCCAGGCACTTACGTGGTGTCCTGCCCAGTGTCCGGCTTCTGCATTGAACTGCATTGCTATTGGCTTTCCAGTTAATCAAGGTAAAGAACAAGGAAGGACTTGCAGGAGGGTCAGACTAATTTAGGTCATATCCCTCTCTCACTCTCCTCTCAGCCTTGCTGGTCATCTCCCTGGTCATACCCGTCCTTGAGCTCTCAAAAAGAAAGGCCTTCAAGTTTTAGGAGCCTGCCGGGCATGTGGTTTGACCCCGGCACACTGGGAGGACTCAGAACTCTGGGATGGGGCAGATTCTACAGGGGGACCCTCTGCTGGGGATAGAAGGAACTTTAGTCCCCCAGGCAGAACACAGCAGTGGGGTGTTGGCCCAGGTGAGAGGTGCCAGTCATCCAGCCCAGCTGTCAGGTCAAGAGGCTCCATAGCGGTCACAGGTGCCTGACAGCAGGGGAGAGCATGGGAACAGAGAATTCGGAGTGGACTCTTTTCAGAAATTAAGTCTCAAGGGGCCTAGGGAACCTGGCAGCAGAGAGGAAGACTTCAACCCCCTGCTGGTGGGGCAGAGGGTGGCTCGGTGGGACTCCAGTCTCTAGGAGGGGACTCAGGTCTCTACTCTGTACCAACATGGAGATGGTGCACAGGACACAAGACGGACAGCCATTTCCTTGATCGAAGTGCCGGGCAGCGCTTGGACAAGAGGCAGGACCAGGCTGAGTGGAGCCCAGGCCCCAGGAAGAGCAAGTGTTCTGTTCAAATCCCTCTCGCTAAGTCTGACTGCTCATTTGTGGCAGCCGTTGGAGCTTTGTGACGTATACTTTTGTTCTCCACTTATGAGGACATGGTAGGGTTTCATTTCCTGCCCTGCTGTGTGGCTGGGAGGGATCACGTGACTAGTTCTGGCCAGTTATGAGAGCACGTGGCACGTGTCCTGCCGTCGTCAGAACCTGCACTTCCTGACGGGGGATGCCCACAGCTCTCTTTCCTGCGGGCCCCAGGCCCAGCATGGCCACATTAGAGACAGCAGCTGCCTCGCCTGCTTGGCCCCTTGCCTGGTGGACAGCGTCCCCTCGCCCGCCTGTGATGGCGAGGAGCTGGCGGAGCACAGAGATCCGCGCTGCTGTGCGCCACGTCGCTACTGGCGCTCAAGCTGGGCTGCAGGCTCTCACGTTGGCTGCATGTCAAATCGTCCAGGAACTTTAAAAAGCCCGATGCCTGCCTCCCGTTCCAGACACTGATTTCATTGATATGGGTGTACTGGGAATCAGGATTTTTAAAAATATTAACCTTTGGTTTTAGAATACTTACAGATTTATGGGAACATTGAGAAGCTAGTAGAGCAAGTTCCTATATTATCCTCAGCCAGTTTCCCCTATCGTTAACATCTGACATTCCTGCGGTCCCTTTGTCACAACTAAGAGACCAGCACTAACACATTATTATTAACTAAGGTTCATTATTTTTATTCAGACATCCCTAGTTTTTACCTAAGATCCCGGTTGTGTCCCAGGATCCCACAGCACATGGAGTCGCTGTGTCTCCCAGGCTCTTCTAGGCTGTGACAATTTCTCAGGCTTTCCTGGTGTCGATGGCCTTGGCAGTTTTGAGGAGCACTGGTTGGGTGTTTTGTAGACTGTCCTCTGATTTGGGTTTGTTTGATGTTTCTCTTGTGATTAGACTGGGGTTATTGGTTTGGGGGAGGAAGACTCCCGAGGTGGTCACAGTCAAGGGTGCACACTCTCAGTGTGAAATGCGACTGCTCATGTCTACCTTGATCGCTTGGCTGGGCTGGGGCTTCTCCACTGCAAGGTTGCTCTTTCTTCTTTTTTCATACTTTTTGAAAGTCACTAAACATAGCCCACCCTTAAGGGGTGGGGGGTTACACTCCACTTCCTCGAGGGAGGAGTGTCTGCATACATTAATTGAAATACTTCTGTACAGGAGATTTTTCTATTCTCCCCCATTTATTTATTCAATCGTTTATTTCTATCCGCATGGGCTCGTGGATCTTTATTGTATACACTGGGTTATTTATTTCATTGCTCATATGGTTCCAGGTTTGGCCATTGGGAGCTCGTTCAGCTGGCTCCCGTATCCCCGTGGCACACCCCAGCACTGTGTCCTTTGGACACTTTCTTATTCTCTGGCACCACAAGGTGCTCCAGGCTCATCTCGTGCCTTCCCTGCCCTAGCCTTGGAATCAGTCATTGATACAAGGAGCCCTGGTTGCTTTTATTGGAGGCTGGCATCGCAAACCAAGATCTGAGTGCTTGGTTGGACACTGAGATTTTATAATTCAAATGTGCAGCAAGTCTGGAACCCACGGGGCTAGACTCACAGCGGCCCTCAACCCTGATGGCACACGAGAAACGTGCTGAGTAGTAGCTACAGCATGGCAGGGGCCCTTCGCGGGTCCATGGCAGTGGGCTCAGGAGGCTCCACACCACACGGCACTCTACCGCACATCACGAACTCGTTACCAGACAAGGTGTGCACACGTGCGTCTTCACGCACTTTCAGCTGAAACGTTTTTCTGTGTGGCCATTTCTGAGTACGGCTCACACCAATCTTTGCTGGAGTTTAAGTGTCTTAGCAGAACTTACACCCGCGCACAGCTCCTCCTGGAGTGCACTCGTAGAATATGGAAGGCAGAGAATTTTTTCTCTCAGGGTACCAAGGTGAGCTCAGGACCTCGGAGCCCAAGACACTGAAGTGACCATTTTCTTTCTGGGACCAGGAAGAGAGCTCTAATTTCGTTTGACGTGTGTATGTATTTGTACATGTGTGTGTGTGAGAGAGGACGGGTGTGTGACTGAGAGTGCGTGTGTGAGTGTGTACGTGTGTATGAGCGCGTTATTGTGTGTGTGAACAAATGTGTGCGACAGTGGTGTGTGAGCCGGGAATGTGTGCATGTGGGTGTGTAATCGTGTGTGTGTGTGCATGTGAACCGATGTGTAAATGTGGGTGTGAGTGGGAGTTAATGTGTGTATGTGTGTGTGTGTGAATGAGCCGTGTGTGTGAATGAGCCGTGTGAGTGTGGCGTGTGAGCTCGGGCATGTGACAGTGTGTGTGAGCATGAGGGAGTGTGTGCGTTTGGCGTGGGCACGGGTCACTCCCGGTCCCTCTGAACTCCCACGAGGAAAACGGAGTCTCTGGGACCGGGTGCTCGAAGCGTGGCCCAGCGCCAGCCAAGCCTTGTCTCTCGCCGCCTCCTGAGAACCTGGGCGCAGCACAAAACACTCAAATATTTTCCTTTTCTGTCATCGCTAACTATAGCTCCACACGTTCCCAGATTGCTGTGTTAGCTCATCGCCATAATTAGCAATTTTCTGATATCATACTAACACGAGCTAATTATTCCCTCAGAGACAAAGCAAATTCACGGGATGCCGAGGGTGAGCGGATAAATTCTGCTCCAGAGAGAAGCTCGAACACACGTTTCGTGTCGGTCACGTGGATTGTGGCCCCAGGCGGGGCTCGGTGGCCTGGAGTGCGGCTGTGAGTGCACACCTGGCTGGAAGATGGGCCGGTGGCCCGGCCCTGTGGTGTCCGTCATGCTCTGCTCTCCACTGGCCTTGCCTTGGAAGCACCAGGCACTCTGGGGGCCCACTGGCCCTTCTCAGATGCTGTGGCTGAGCCCACGCAGCCTCGGCTGGGGCCCCTGTCTGAAGAAGAGAAGTTTGTCATCTCCATCTTTGTCAAGCTGCCTGTGCACCCCAACAGCACCCACCCTCTCACTGTTCCCGTCTGCACCCCACATCCCAGGCCCTGGCTCGGCGCTGCACACCGAGTGCTCGAGGTGGTGGCCTCATGGTGCCTTGCTTCCCACTGCAGGGACACGCGAGCACTGTAACAACAAGGCTGCTTTCCACCCCCTCCTGCAGGCAGGCCCCCGCAGGGCCCTGGATGCAGAGACAGGACAAGGAGAGGGGGCTCTGGGCCCCCGGGGGTGGCCCTCCTGCACCAGGCACAGGTGGCCGTCTCTCCTCCCAAGGCCCCTCGGCCCCCCGGTGGGAATGAGAAGAGAGAACTGAGAGTGCTGGGTGCGCGTGGTGACGTGGCACACACCACAAACCCACAAAGACTCATTTGGGGAAAAGGAGAAAAACAACCACGCGGCTATTTTCACCTGAGTTGTTCTAGTGACTGAAGCAGACGCTGGATTTTCTTGCCTGAATTACTCAAATAACGACCTGAGTTGTCTACTCCTTTCACAAGTGAGAAAGTCCCTTCTTGGTGGAAAGTTTAGGGTCAAGGTCTTTTACCTGTGACCTCTTTTTTTTAATATGGTAGTTCTTCTTTTTTTTCAAACAGGCTTTATTTTTTAGAGCGATCTTAGGATCCAGCAAAAGTGAGAGGAAAGTACAGAGAGTTCCCATGTTCCCTCTGCCCCCGCACGTGAACAGCCTCCCCCAACTGACATCCCCACCAGAGTGGTCCATTCGTGACGATCATGAACCTACACTGGCACGTCTTCATCACCCAAAGTCCAGATTAACTTTAGGGTTCGCTGTTGGTGTTATGCATTTGGTGGGTTTGGACAAATGTGAAATGACACATACCCCCATCATGGTATCAGACAGGGTAGATTCAATGCCCTAAACATCCCCTGGGCTCCACCTGTTCCTCCCTCCGTCCCAATCCCTGGCAACCGCTTATCATGAATATTTTACTATCTCCTTAGTTTTGCCTTTTTTCCAGAATGTCACATAATTGGAGTCATACAGAATGTAGCCTTTTCAGATTGGCTTCTTTCACTTCGTAATAGGCCCTTAGTTTCCTCCACGTCTCTTCATGGCTTGATAGCTCCTTGCTTTTTAGTGCTGAAAATACTATTCGTTGTCTGGATGTACCACAGTTGTTTATCCGTTCACCCACTGAAGGGCATCTCGGTTGTTTCCGAGTGCTGGCAATCATGAGGACAGCTGCTATACACACCTGCGCGCAGGTTTCTGTGTGGACACAGTTCCCAGTTCATCTGTGTTGATACCGCGGTGCACGAGTGCTGGTCAGTTTGGTGAAAGTACGTTTAGTTTTGTAAGAAATCGCCAACCTGTCTTTGACAGCGTCTGTACCATTTTGCATTCCCACCTGCAAGGAATGCGAGTTCTTGTTGCTCTGCATCCTCACAAGCATTTGGTGGGGTCAGTTTTCTGGATTTTGGCCATTCTGGTCGGTGTGTGGGATCTAATAAGTGTGTCTAATTGTTGCTTTAGTCTACGTTTCCCTGACGACACAGGACGTGGAGCACTGTTACCTGTGCTCATTCGCCTTCTCTGTATCTTCGCTGGGGAGATGTTTCTGCTCAGATCTTTGCCTTCGGCCTTTTGTGAATTCCAAGACACAGAGGGGTGCAGGCATGTTGTGGAAGTGTCTGGGCAGGCGAGGTGGCTTCGCCCCTTTCTGCTGCTCCCAGTGCAGGGTTTCTCGAGGTTCTCTACTCGGCTACGTCCTGTTTGGCTTGGACACCCTCACCGTGGGCCCCTCTTGAACACACTGTCTCATGAGGGGCCTACTGGGCTGTGGTCTATCTTCTGTAGCCCAGGCAGCTGGCTGCTCAAGCAACAAGGTGACTATGTGGCCTGGTTTGCTGGGACAGCCCCAGATGACACCTCTTGTCCTGGCTTCATTGTTACAAACTCCCCAAAGAATCTCAGTTTGGACAATAACTATGGTCACTGTACTTGGGGACAACATTTGGCCTCCGACATCTGGCCTGGCTGAGTCATCTGCTCCCTGCTGGAGGCGGGTTGGGGCCAGGCTCACTTCCCCGCAGCTCTGGAAAGACCAGAGAAGGTGAGGGAGTGTGAAAATAGAAGCTGCTGGGAAGAGCAGACCACGAGTCTCTGGGAAGAGATTTCACAGGCTCTCGCTTCACTGCCGCCTCTGTCAACATCCAGCCCCACCTTTTCAATGACACGGTGTCCTGAAGCCTTTCTGCATTTTTCCAACCAGGGCTATTCTTTTACTTTGAACCTCAAGTCTACACTGAGCTGCTTTCTGTTCCTTTAGCAATTCCTTCCAAGGAGAGGTAGCCTAGTGTGAGGCTCAGGGACACATCTGCCTCGACTCAAGTCCCAGCTCTAACATGCAGTGGATCTGGGATCGTGGGCCTCAGTTTTCCCTATCTGTAAAATGGGGATGACAAGATTGCCTGCCTCCTAGAGTTGTTAAGAGGATTAAGTGAACGAATACATGTAATGTTCGTGGAAAAGGATCTAACACATGTAAATGTTAGCTATTATTTTAAGCACCCCATCTTAACTTCCCTTCTAGATTGTAAGTGTCTGTCCTCTAAAAGAGCAAAATTCAAAGCTATTAGTTGCGTAATGACTGTATGCCAGGTACTTTCACACCCACTGTCTCATCGATCTTTCTGCCAACTCTGAGAGCTGGGAGTCCTCGGCCCCAGTTCATAGGGTGGAGAAGAGGAGGTTCAGAGACTATTTCTGGTAAAAGGAAGAGTTGCTGAGGAAGTGGCTGAACAAACCTCTCTGTCTGTTGGGATAGTTCACACCTTTACCGACTGTTCCTTTTGCTGGGGTCTTTCTGCTGGCCAGACATTCCCCGTTGAAGACACTGGAACCTCTCCTTACCGTGTCAGGGGCACACCACTCTTACTAAGGAACCGTCTGTGCCAAGGGCACGACAGGCAACGCACAGCAGAAGAAAGCAGAATGATCAGGAGCACACGAAAAGATCTTCGACTGCAGGAGAATGCAAATTAAAACCACCACCAGGCAACTTTCAAGCACATCAGATCGCCTGAAATTAGAAATGTCTCACGATACCCAGCCCTGAAAAAGAATGTTAATAATTGTAGCTTTGTTTAGTACCAGAAATGGAAAGAACCTAAATGTTCATGGAAAGAGCACAGATCTGTAAACTGAGGCATAGTCATATGATATGAATTTCCGGTAAAGTTGAGATACATGTAGGACAATGGGAAAGGTTGGCCCGTGTTTGAGGACTGGTGTGAGTGAGAACACGCATTTGGTCAAGGTTACCGTCACTAGTTTTACTGGGGAACCTTAGACAAACAGGACAAACGATGTACCCAAGTTTGAGGGTAAAAGCACATGGCCGAGATTCTTTTACTGTATAGTTCCCCAAAGGAGCCCCACGTTTAGCAGTCTCTACAGCCTGCACAGAGTGAAGTCCTCCAGGCTAGAGGCCGGGTCCCAGGGCTCACTGTCATGTGCTTGTGTGTGTGTGTGTGTGTGTGCATGAATGCACGTGTGTATATGCATGTGTGCACACACAGACTTTGGAGAAAGGACACACCAGCACTTAAAGCTATAATTTTTATTAGACTCTATCACTGATGGATTTTTATTTCTTAAAGACAGATATGAATCAAATATGAAAATACATTAGCATCGGACAGTTGACGATAGGGCCAATGGTGTGGATTATATTCTCAGGACTTCCTGTATTAGGCAACATTTCATTTCACAAATCTGTCCCTAGGTCCTGTCAAGTTTTCAGTCTCCATCCCAAGTAGGAGTTAGAAAACTAGAAGAGTTTTTGAAGATTCTAGAACCTTTGCAAATTGAGCACATTTGTGCTTTCTGTAACCCCATTTCCTTGCAGGGATTATCAAAGCAGTTCTGAAAACAAACAAGTCCTGTATATATGTTTTGGGGTTCAGAAGAAAGGATCGAGCACCTGGAGCCCACCATCCCCCCTGCAGCCAGGCTGGGAGGGGACAGTATCTCCAGAACCTGCAGTGACAGAGAAAGGACAAGGAGAGAAACAGTGCAAGACCCCCACAACACCCACACCCGCCACAGCCGGGGAGCCAGGCCAGACGGCACAGGAGGACGTGCTCAGATCAGTGGCCAGGACCTGCACCAGCCATGCCCTGCGCTCTCCTTCCTTCCTTGCAGGCCAGTGTCTGCTGGTCACCTCCTTGGACGGACTCTCCATCTCCCCTTCCCACACTGCATCATGGCAGGGAGGGAGAAGCCTGTAGGGACGAGGGGGGACATAGGCAATGTGGAGTCTTCATGGGTGACCCAAGTCTTGTCCCCTTCTGAGCCAGCCCCCCCAGGAACCTCTGCAGAGATCGAGTCCCTGGGGGATAGCAGGGGGGACACGTGGCCAAATCTCACTTCCAGCCCCGAAGACGTCTTGGCAGGGGTAGTTGCCTAGTGGCTCAGGTGGCTGCTGGGCCATCTGAGGAAAACGCTGCTCATTCCTGCAGAACGTCGGACCGTACGGATCTAGCTAAGTGATTTTTCCTGCGCTTACCGTAGGCCCAGCTCCTTTTCCGAAATGAAGCAGTATAGCTTAGAAACGAACAGTGAAGCCAAACAAAACAGAAAAGCTAGAGATCCGTGCTTGCAGCTGAGTGATGAGGGCAGGAGGTCCTGAGCTGGTAATTCCTGGGCCCTGTGCCTTCCTCCTCCTCCCCTGCCTTCAGCCACAGCCCCTTGCCGGTGGCCGGATGGCCGGGAACAAACTGCCCCTGTGGAAGGCTGGCGTCTGGGTTGTGCTTCTCAGGTAAGGAGACTTTGCCACCCTGGGAAACAAGTCGAGGTGTTATTAACGCTTAGTGCGAAAGGGCACGCGCCCACTGCCTGGGTAAATGTCCTATTAAACAACAAAAACCCCAAAGTGACTAGCATGGTCCGAGTAGCCACCAGCTGGATTTAGATTCATTTTATTGGTGGGTCCAAAGTCCTCAGTCCATGCTGTCCTGTTGCAGGGTCACCCGCTGCATGTGGCTGTTGGGCACTTGAAGGGTGGCAAGTCCAAATTGGGATGGACACTGAGTTTAAAATCCACTCTAGGTTTTAAAGATGAAAAAAAGTAAAATAGCTCATTATTAGTAACTTTTCCATAGATTACATGTTGAAATGCTAATATTTTAGATATATTAAGTAAAATAAAGTATTACCATTAAAATTAATTTCATCTGCTTCTTTTCACTTTAAAAAATGCAGCTACTAGAGGGCCCACGTGGCTTGCATGTGTGGCTGATATTTTATTTTAATTCAAGGGAATGTTGCCCTGTATATACTAAGGAATTCAGGCTTTAGAAAAAAACCCCAAATAACAGCAGCCAAACCAAACCCTCTGTCTGGGTGACCTGGGTATTCCAAGGTTTCCTACCAATGGTGGTGGGAGTGGCTGCCTGGGTGTGGGCAGTAAGAGGTGCATTGTCTGCAGAGAATTTTACAAACAAGAATAAAACTGACTAAAGCTCAGTCTGCTTTTTATCATCACCATCACCCTATTTTAAGCAATGTTGGCGCTGCAGGGGTCCAGGTGAGTGACTCCCACAGCCCCAGCGCAGGTGCGCCGTGTCGGGTGGCTGCGAAGGGTCTCAGCTGTGGCTCCTGGAGATGTCCTTTCTCAACTCTGTACAGGTGGCCCCCTGGATTGAAATAGTCATTGCCGTCCCTACCTTCCTACTACCCAGCCTTCCTGATTTCTCCCAGCTTCCCTCCGCCTTCAGCTGTAGGCGCACTCTCTTTAGTGTGAAGTCTCTTGCCATCTTCTGGCAAACTCCTACCCTTGCCTCAGGACGCTGCCAGCCTTCTCCCCTTCAGTGAAGCTGTTAGAGCCTCTGAGTCAGCTGGGGCTGTGTCGACAAATTATCAGGGACTGAGTGGCTTGAATACAAACGTTTATTCTTACAGTTCTGGAAACTGGAGGTCTGAGACCAGGGTGCCAGCATGGCCGGGTTCTGGTCAGGGCTCTCTTCTGGGTTGCAGACTACTGACTTCTCGTTGTGTCCTCACATGGTGGAAAGAGGGTCACAGAGCTCCCTGGGGTCCCTCTTATGATGACACTAATCCCATTCATGAGGGCTCCACCCTCATGGCCTAATCACCTCCCAAAGGCCCCACCTCCTGACATAAGACCATAACGCTGGGGGCCTGAACTTAAGCACACGGATCTGGGGTGCACACGCATTCAGTCCACAACTGCCCGTCCAAGCAGCGTGCCCCACTTCGTCCACCTACTGTGCCTGCTGCATACTTGAGGGTTGCCCTTAAGTATTGCATTATAAGTTTTCATCACTTGGTAGAGTCAGATTATTTAGGTACAAACCCTTGCTCTGTCACCTAATAATTGTGTGACCTTGGGCCACTAACCTACCCATGCCTCAGTTTCCTCATATGTAAGATGGGGTAATAATGCCTCCCTCACTGCTTTACTCAGTCTACTCATTCAAATGCTCATCTTGTCCAGAAACACCCTCACAGACATGCCCAGAACAACGTCTGACCAAGTAGCTGGGCACCCCATGGTTCAGTCAAGTTGACACCCAAAATTAGTCGCCAGAACTCCTTACAGGCTGGTGCCAGGAAGCGATGAGGAGAGGCAGAGGCCCTGCTGGGAGACAGATCATCAGTGGGATCCGCTGTGGGCTCAGAGGCTTAGCTGCGCTGTTTGTGTGCCTGCTGTGCAACCCACGCAGGCCACTTGGCCTCTCTGTGCCTGCATCCCCATCTACACGGCAACTGCTGCAGAGGTAGCGTGTGCAAAGCGCTCAGGGTGCTATCATCGGTAGGTAGCTCTGTAGTGTGGCTGGAACTGGGACCAGAGTATCTGGGGGAATTTGGAGCAAGGAAAAGAGTAAGGGGAAACTGGGAAGCCTCCTGCGTAAACTAAAACCTCACTGCCTGTGGCTTCGTGGCTTATTTTCTTTCATTGCATTTTAGCTTTTGGATTTAGGGCCTTTTGAAGGTAGAATTTCATCAGATTGAAAAACTGTGTACAAACCTGCTTTTCCTGGAATGAATACACACATGTGGGTCAGATTCCCAGGAGGCCAGGAACCCTTCCTCTATGGGGCCTGGGCATTCCTTATGTCCTGCACCACCCAGATCCCAGGGGCTTCAAAACCCTGTATTTATGTCAGGGATGCTGAGTCCAATTCGTCTCCCTGCTCTCTAACCCACGTTCTTTCTAGCGGAGCGTTTTAGGTGGTTCGTGCTGCAGCGTGCATGAATCGGAGCTAAAAATAGGCACCTTTTCATAGCAGTCCTTAGAAAACATTCCTTAGAAAACACACACGACTGCCAGAAAAACTGAAACAGTGACCCAGACCCGGGTGACTTTGGGAGGATGAGCAGTCATGGGCCTGATGTGTATTTATTGAGCACCTACTGCATACCAGATATGGGAGGGCCCCTTTTCTCTCTCCCTATGTCTCAGAGAGGAAGGAATTTCCCATCCTCTCTTACCCTAGGGGTGGGCCGGCCTAGAACTTGGCACTCACAGTCCCTTTGTTCACCCGTGGGCACAGTGCCCCATGTCCCTGCCTTCCCACTCCTGGGTCCATGTTCATGATGCCTTAAAGGGCCCGGGGCCAGTTTTTCCTGCAAGGAGAAGAGCTGGCTCTTCCTTCTCAGGTGTCCTCCCACCCGTGGCGGCACGGCTCAGGGAGGGCAGCCCCAACTTCCCGCTGCCTGCTCTGACCCTGCTCTGGTATTGGGGTGCTCCTGGGTGTTGACACCTCTGTTGTTTGGGTGAGATGACACCTTGGGGTTTGGGGGAGAAACAGGCAGAGGTTCAGAGGGGTGAAGGAGAGGCCCGGAGGAGTCCTCCACTCTAGTGTGGGCAGCTGTAACAAAATAGCGCTTTGTTTCCAGAGCCGCTATTGATCGTTGTATTTGTTCCCAGGGCGGAAGCTCTGTGCTCGGTCACAGTCGTTCTCACCCAAGACTCTGTGAGCCCTCTGAGGGAGTGAAGAGTGACTGCAGAGCGCCCACCCCCAGCAGCGCATGGGCTCCACCAGGACCCTGGCTGGGAGCTGTCGGCCCCCATCTCCTTTAAGGAGGAGGTGACAAGTGTACCGTAAGGCGGATGCCAAGTGTGTCCTGGGGCTGTATTTTACACAGACGATGCGGAATGTGATTCATCCCCCCATCCTCTATACCAAGCTCCTTCTGGAGGAGGATAGACGGAGGGACCGAGCTTAGGGACTCAGCTTCCGCTGGATGGCCTTTTGGGGATTCCTAGACATCGAGGATTTTCACCGACCCTCTCTCCCTGAATTGCTGGGAGAATAAAATGGAAGGCACCTGGGGTCTCTGCCTGAGATCTGGGTGAAGTCTGGGGTGGTCAGGGCCTGCTCTGTGTGGCTCAAGTGTGCTCCTCTGGCCCCCACCCCTTGGTTCGTGAGTCTGTCCCCTCGCCCCACGTCCAGGCTGCCCTGCCCCAAGCTCCCGGGGCATGAAGCCCTAATGATGGTTGGGGCCCTGGGGCCCGGCAGAGCCCACGTAAGGGCTGGGGCCAATACTGCACACTCCCCAGGCTCCGCCAGCTGTGCTGTGGCACAGGTGAGGCTGGGCTGGGAGAAGTGGTGGGGACAGAGCGGCTGCTCTCTGAAGGGGTCTGCTCCAAGGAGGGCTGGTGGCTGGAGACATTTGGTTTTTCCCAGAAGACGGGCCGGAAGCGGAGGCGGCTGTCCTTCTCTGCATCTGCTCAGACACGGACCTCGAGGGTCCGACGAGATTCCACACTGCCTGGCACCAGCCATCCGGAGCCAGAAACCCACCATCCAGGACCTTGACTTATTGCATTGGATATCTGTACCATTTTAGAGAGGGGGTCTATAGCTTTCAGCAGCTGTGAACCAAAAAAAGAGTGTGCAGGAATTCCAAAGTGCTCTAACAACAATAGAAACCATAATAAGAGTAATATTTTGGAAGATCATTTTCTGGGTCAAACTACACTCCCACCCTTAGGGAGGGACTTGAGCATGTCCCAGGCAGCTCAGCTTTGAACACACCTGACGCAGGCTTCCTGGCCGGTGTCCTTCCATTCCTGAGGGTGCAGTGACCCCATGTGGCCATTTCCCACCATAGCCACTTGCTGGGCTGTGACTATTTCTTCATCATTTAAACAATCATCAGATGGCGGCGTTTGTTAGAAGTTTTGCTTTCATTCCACTGAGGGGGAGAGGCAACAGAAGCAGCTCTGACTGGGAGGAGGAGCTGAACGTGCAGGGACAGTTTCCTCCTAGCACGCGAGCCACGGTGGCCTTGGCACTCGGAAAGTGGGCCGAGAGCGCCCCCTGCAGGCGTCGCTGGAGGGGCGTGGACAGGTGATCAGGACGGCTGGCCTGAGGGTCTACCTCTGCACTCCCGATCCCACTCCTCCCCCACCAGGCTGCTGCATCTTAGAGAAAGGATGGAGGGACAGGTGAAACCAAGGAATCGCTGCCTTGGTGTCACCCCCCTCCCCACAGTCAGGAGGTGGAAACAGGAGCCTGTCATGTGAGAGTTGGGAGGGCCCATATGGGTTATCTGAGCTACACTCACATTTTATAAGTGAAAGTGAAGGCGAAAGGGTTAAAAGATATCTCCTGAAAGCCACCTGGCTAATGTGTGTGAATCAATTAGGAATTGTTTATGGCTGTTACTAACATATGCTGAATCATATGGGGTTAAACAAGGTAACAGTTGTTTTTTTTTTCTCTTGTAACTTGAAGTCCCTCGGAAGTAAGCGGTTCAGGGCTGCTACGATGGCCCCACAATGTCATGTGAGACCCCAACTCTGTCTTCTGCTTCATCAATCCTAAAGCATAGCTTTTATGCAAAGGTTAACTAATGGTCACAATATGTTGCTGCAGCTCCACCCATCACTTCTGAGTCCCAGGCAGAAAAAGAAAGAAGGGGTAAAGGTACAAGGTCATTTGCCAGAGAATAAGCTTCCCTTTCAAGAGCATTTTCTGAGGTTTCGCCCAGTAACTTCCCCTTTATCTTACTGGCCCTCTCTGCATGTAAGGGAGGCTTGGAACTACAGTTTGGTAAGCTGGGCACATTCCTAAGAAGGAAGGAGAGAATGAAGGTATAGAAACCGGAAGCCTCACCCATAACAGTAACTACTACTGTATCTTCAGAGCTTACTGTGTTCGCATGAACTCATCTGTCCTCACAATAACCCTGCCAGGTAGAGTTTGTTACTCCCGTCCCACAGATGAGGAAAATGAGGTTTAGCGAGGTGGTGTTACCTGCACCACAGCTAGTGAGGGCTGGAGACTAAGTCTGAATCTAGATCCCTCTAGGAATCCCACAGATATGGCACCTGGGATAGGGGCAGAAGCCCAGGACTCAGGACCCAGAGGGTATATGACAAAGCTGCTCCCTGGACGTGGTTGAAGGAGCTCAGGAAATTTCACCCCAAAATATGACTCCTTGCTATAAAGAATATTTTGAATTAATTTGTAATTCAAAACATTTGTAATCACAAAACACTGGAAGGGGCTTTCCCTCTGTCTGCATAAACCAGACTGACCTGATCAAAGGATCAAAGGGGGCAATTGACTTCCCTTCCTCTCCGTTATCTCAATATATTGCAGGAAAGAAGATCATGAATGCAACCAGACCTGGCCTAAATCATTTTAAACACCTCTCAGGTTAATTTAATGAGCAAAGAGAATCATTTACAAGTTAATGTCTCCCCCATCCATTTGTCCTCCTTAGCACCATTTGTCCCCCTATACAGGGTTACCTGTGCTCCACATTTCCCTGCCCCTCCAAAAAGACAGGCATAAAATATCTGAACTTCATTGGGATGTTGGGTAATCACTCTGTGATTCTCCCCATGCACATAGTATTGGTATTAATAAATAAACCTTTCTCTTATTAATCTGCCTTAATTGTAAGTTGATCTGTCAGCGAACTTTCAGGGGAAAGGACAAGTTTCCCCTTACCCCTCTGTGGCCGCCATCGATTCTTAATTGTAAAGGAGAAACCAACATTCAACATTCTTTCTGGGGGGGAGGGTGCGGCCGCCAGAGCCGCCACTGTTGGGAAGTGCAGGGCACGGTATAGAAGGGTTTGTAAGCAAGTTTGTCCACGGGTTCATTTCTCTCAGACCCTTTTTTTTTATATATATATATTTTTTTATTTCAGCATATTATGGGGGTACAAA
>VBSM01002608.1:99884317-99927711 GCA_008086735.1 Cheirogaleus medius | reverse complement strand
AACATCCTTAATCATCAGGGAAATGCAAATCAAAACTGCAATGAGATATCACTTTCTCTCAGACCCTTGATCCATTCTCTGACCTGCTGCTGCTTTCGTAATCTCAAGGAGAAACCGTCCACGTGACTGTGAATCTATGCGATTTGGGTTTAACAGTGATCGGTAAGAGATGATCAGTTTGTCATCCTTTCCTATCTGTTGGCTGCTGGGCCCAGAATTTTAAAAATCATTTAAATGAATAAAACAGATAAATCCTTTGGCTTTGTAGGAAGGTCCTTGCCTTCATAAAACGACTCATTCCAGGGTTCCCGGAGGTCTCCAGTTTTTTTTTAAGTCTAAAACATTTTTAAGTGTTAACTACTTGACAGAGAGGCCCGAGGACAGAGAAACGTACAGCTAGATTGTGCGACATCCTGCCAACTGAAGAGCAACCAGAAATTATGATACATATTCTGATATAGATCAGTGGGAAAGTGGCCTTGCCTTTGTCATCAGGGGCTTCCGGCTGCCTCTCCTGCAAAAGGAAGCCCACCTCTGCCTAGGACTTGTGACATGAGGAGAAATGTCTAGGCTGGGCCTGTAGAAGCACTCTGCTCCACAATCTGCCTGTGCTTTGTTCTGCTGAAGCCATTTGTTGTGGGATCTCAGCCAAGACCTGTCAGCGTCGCTGATACATCCTAAATCTTTGGAAAACCCTGGAACGCCCTGCCTGCGGCTCGCACACGGCGCTCCGGTCCGCTGCAGTACCGGGAAACGTTCAGCAGATGGCGCGGCACACACGGGCCCCCTTGCCCACCTCTTGTCCTTTAGCCCGGAGCTCGACCAAAATGGCAGCTTCCTTCCTCCATCCCTTCTTCCTTTCCTCCTTCCCGTCCTCTCTCTCCCTTCTCCCTGTCCCTTCCTTTCTTCATTTATTTATCAAATAAAATGTGAGCTCTGCGCAAGATAATGAAGAAGTGAATTAAGACAGTGTCCCTGCCTTTGAGGAGCTGGGAGTGTATAAAAGAGAAAAATAACAGACGATTGAATCCAGGAGGTGACCCAGGGTGCTAGGGGAGCAATATCATCTCAGCCTGTGGGTTCTGGAGTTAGACCCGACTTGCCTGACTTCTGGTCCCGTTTCCATACTTACTGCAACCTTGTGCAAGTGCTTTTAATCCCTCAAAGCCTCAGTCTCCTCATCTGTAAAATGGGGATAAAATAGGTCACCCTATGAAGTTTTCATAAAGTTGATATAAAGGCATTGATGCATCTAAAACAATTAACACAAAAAATCCCTTAAAATGTTATTTAAACATATCCATTCTTGCATGCATTCATTCGTTCTATAGGTATGGTAACAGGGAATGATGGGGAGGAGGGTAGCAAAAAGATGTTTTCTGTCTCTTTGAAATTTCCCCCACTCTTTTTGTGAACTGAGGCCTGCATCCCTGCCTTGGGCAGGGCAGGGGGTTGTGAGGGACAGAGGAATGTCTTTTGTTCTTTGTGTTACAGCTGAACAGTGGGCTCCATCCCAGGCCCAGTGCCAGGCAGAGGTCTGGGTGGGCCTCCCAGGTGGGTGGAGGTCACAGGCTTTGTCTTTGGCAGAGATGAGATGGCAGAGATGGGACGATTAGAATCATTAATGACAATAGCCCAGAACTGAGGGCCATCCCTTTAAAAGCTCTGTATTTCTGCTTATGTACAGGAATTTGGATTTTGAGGATAATAGGCTATCGTTTTCCTCCTTTGCCAACAAAGTAATACACTTCTCTTTCTTCTCCTCCAGCAACTTGTCCTCATTCTTCTGATGCAGCCATGAGGACAAGTGCCGCGCTTCCGTTAACAGTATTTGTTGTATGACAACCGTGTGAGGAAGACCATCCTTATTCGTACGGGAGGCACGATATAAACGCAAGGAATACTCCTGTGCTTGGGGATTTGCAGTTGAGGTCCAATAGCTTCTTGAACAGCTTCCTCAGTGACAAAGTAAAAATCAGATTGGGCTGAAAAGAGAAAAAAGCAGCCCTGCTATTCATCCAACAGACTCAGAGCCAGCTGCCATGTCCACAGAACTTACTATTTCTCCCTCACTACTTTCCTTCGAGACCAGCCTCGATGGAGGCTGCATGCAGCTGCATTTCTGTTTTCAGCTCACACATTCACACCAAGCCCAAATGACCATAAACTAAGCTTGGACTTTCTCTTCCTCCTTTGGTCACACAGAATTCCCCACATAGCAATGTGTGTACACTGGCAAGATGCGCCGGTGCAAGCATGGTGGATGGCACAGGGGTCTGGGCCACGTGTGGTTTGCTGAGCCCTCTGGCCTTGCTCGTGCACGACTGTGGACAGACCACTCCCATCTCAAGATGGATTCTTGCTGGCCCACCCCACCTTCTGACTTGGCGGCTCTGCCACAGCCTAACTCATCAAGGGCAGTGGTGGCTGTGTGGCCACTGTGCCCGTGGCCAAGGCTTCCGTCTCCACCAGGGCCAGCAGCACACCGGCAGTCCTGTGATGCCCTGTTGTGTTTTCCCACAAATTCTGCACAGCTGCTGTTTCCACGGCATTATTTTGCTAGGGTGGCTATAACCAAGTACCACAGACTGAACGGCTTAAACAACTGAAATTTATTTTCTTGCAGCTCTGGGGGCTAGAAGTCTGAGGTCAAGGTGTCACAGGGTCGCTCCCTTCAGAGGGCTGAGAGAGAAGGTGTTCCAGGCCTCTCCTCTCTGTATATGTCCGTGTCCAAATGTCCTCTTCTTATAAGGACACCAGTGATACTGGATTAGGGCTCATCCTAATGACCTCATTTTACCTTACTTAATACCTCTGCAAAGACTCTGTCTTCAAATGCGGTCACATTCTAAAGTTCTGGGATTTACGACTTCAGCATATGAACTCCTCCTCATCGAGGGGTGCGAGGTAGGCGCAATTCAGCCCCTAACACCCCAGTGATACCAGTGCCACAGTCTGTCAGGTTATATGGCCCAAGTGTCCGCGCTCCATGCACCAGAGCCTGGGCCTGGTGCACAGCCCTTTCCTGCTTTGGGCCCTACCCAGAGCCGGCAGCTTTTTGTTTTACCCAATATACAGGTGGGAGCAGCATTCCCGGATGTGTAATATGTGGCCTCCCAAACCTAAGAGGCTTACAATGTACTGTGCTTGTTTCTTCACGGTAGGAGATGCAAGACAATAATCTGCCTTTTGCCTTGAGTGGGGTGTCCTGAATGCCCCCCATCACTGGCTCTCTAAAATGTCACCGATGTGGCAAGGCCCGGAATCTTTGCAGGTTTAGCTCTCATCCTCTGGAGTGCAGGGGTGTTACCCAGGCCTGCCACGTGCCAGCACGCCTTGTCCACACGGTTTTATGAGAAGGGCATCAGTGATGTAGTAGATTGATGTGATGTTCTGCAGAACTTCCAGATGCTCCAGATCTCTTCAGACTTTAACTATGACACATGGCAGGTGGGTCAACATTAGCCCCAGGGCAAAACTATAAGCATATAAATTGTTTCACAGGAAAGTAAAGTGCCTTTTTTCTGATTCGAAATCCATTTGCAAAATCTGCCTGTACACCATTTGCTTTGGTCCTTACTACGTCCTGGCAAAGAGAAACACCTGGCACGGCAGGCGGCAACTGGGCTGATACTGGGTGAGTTTAGAGGAGTTTACTCCCATTCTCCAGTGTCCATTATGACCTTACAACCACCAGTGAAAAGGAGAAATGCCGGGCCACCTCCACTGCATCCTTTAGATATTTACCATTGATACCAACTCCTGCCGCCCGTCCTGGGATGCGATACTGTTTTTATTTACTATTGTGGCTGAGGGGAAGAGGAACGTTTCAGAGGCTTCCACCTTCTCCTCCCCACCGTGACAGATCTTACCTTTCAGGCCAAGGAGTACCCTAAAGTGTGTCCGATTACGTATTTAGGGACCAGAGAAATGACCGGGATCCTGGCCAGGGCTGCATTTGTCACATGGTCCTACCCTAATGGGGTACAATGATGACGGTTCGTGTCCCTGGAGAGCAGTGTAGACTTGGGCCCTAAGAGCCCTTAAAATGCCCCGTGTTCCCTTCCTCCAGGGTACAGCTACCCAAGTGAACGGATGATGGCCCTTTGAAGGAGGACAGGGGGACAGGCCCTTCCTCCTAGGGAGCAGGTCTCTTCCTCAGGGGATTCTGGCATGAAACTCGCTCAGACATGGAAACTTAAAAAGGTACATTTTCATTAGGGCGCCTCCCCTCTGCCTCCTGACCACCACGCCTGGTTTCAGAGTTGTCTCTTGTTTGGCTGAGATGGCCAATCCTTTATGCTAGCCCTTTGATCAGTCATGTGATGACAGAGACAGAGACTGGAATTCAGCAGCCACAAGCAATCAACACCCAGGAACACCGGCAACCCCCACAAGCTGGAGGAGGGCAGGGAGACTTCCTCCTAGAGCCTTCGGAGGAAGCAAAGGCAGGCAGACACCTTGACATTGGACTTCTAACCTCCAGAACTGTGAAAGAATAAATTTCTATTGTTTTAAGCCACCAAGTCTGTGGTTATGTGTTAGTGCAGGCCTCGGACACTAACAGACACTAATACAATATCCTCTGCACTGAGCTGATCTAATTCCTAGTCATTCTAGCTTATGACTTAGGTGTGATTATTTAAGACAGAACATTTACAACACTGTGAGTTTTATTTACTCCAAATATCACATATTAGATATACAATTCCAGTTAATTAAAATGAACAGTACAAGAATACGTGAGGTAAATATCACAACATTTAAGTGTGGCCTCACATATGCTGTAAGAAACGCCAAATATTGTTATTACACCTTTAAACCTGACTTACAATTGGGAAGCATAATAAGGCCAGATGAGAAATCGATATTATATGAATGTGACAACACATTGCCTAACTCTGAATAGGTAAAAGCATGATTTTTTAAAATTATCTACATTGACTGATTTGTTCAAGTCTGTTCTTCTAATTAAACAGAAAAAAATACACATCAAATTCTTAATTGGTAAAATCATTTCACAGCTATAAAATTAAGAATCTAACAACACCGCCTTCCACTAGCATGAAAGAACAATATATGAATAGAGTATACAGCTTTCCAGCCTATCTATTAACAGTTTTGTTTTGTTTTTTCCCCAGAATTGACCAGAAGATCGTGTGTGGGGTAAACAGTATGAGAGACGAGTCGGTCACTGATCAAACTGTGTGACAAATATGGTAAATAATGAAGGCCCCATTGCAATTTTTAAAAATGAGCCCTGAAAAGCAAAAGGTTAGAGATGTTCGTGTTGCAAACTCCACTTTCTTCCTTAAGGGCCACATCTGCCAATTCAGCCTCACGGCAGCAAACTTCTTCAGCATCCGCTCTTCTCACTCAGGTCCAGTCTTCCTACCCAGGGGCTGCTGTGATGCCCAGGGAGCCTCGCAGCCCTCTCCAGCTCCTCCCGGTGATGTGTGGCTGGGAGAACCTTCCTTTGCTGCAGGACCATAGGCGGTGGTTCTGCTGCTGAGCGTCTGTGCACACAAAGAGGTGAGTGTTCCCGCAGGCCCAGGCCCACCCCTCTGCAGAGAAAAACCTATGCATTTGGAGAGTACAAACCTCTTCTAGAAGCTGTAGCCAGAAATGCTAGAATGAGCTTGTATTAATCATGCTTTTTAATAATTTATCATGTTTTGACATCTTGGGGACCTTGCTAACTGGGGAGAAACTTGTCTTCCCAGGGCCAGCTAACTCTTAGAGACAGCAAAGGGCTCTCCTGGGAGCAAGACTTGCACACTAACCAATCCACAGCTCCTCTGAACCTCTTCCTGACTCTGACACCCCAGGAGGCAATATTCCTCCGCCCTATTTGCCCACAGCCAGGTACCAGGCAGCTACAGACCACACCTGGAGCCCATGACATTATTCAAACTAGCTAATCCCAAGCTGTATCCCCTGCTTTGCTTTGCCTTTGCCATGGAAACACAGTGAAGCTGAGTCCCAGTGCTGCCCCTAATTCTGCCTCCTGGCCGACTCAGGTGCTTCCCAGGGCCCTGCCTGGCATGGCGCGGCCCTCTTCCCTGAAGATGTAAGTACTAAAGTACTTTCAGTGGCTTAAGGGGAAGGGGTATTTCATTCCTAAACTCCCTGAGACCTGCACCCGAAGTTTCTCAGCTCACATGAGACTGTAAATCTCCCGGCCAATGTGCTTGGGCACCCCTAAACATGCTAAGTGCTCCTCCTCAAAATTAAATTGTCACAAAATCAGAAAAACTCTAGATACAGGGGAAGAAAATGAAAGGTAACCAAACAGACTGTGTATATATGTATATATATATACATATGCATATAGAATATTTTCATATAAACATATACTAAATAAATTATGTGTATGTACATATACAGCTACACTAAAACAAAGATCCATAGTTTGATAAAGTTAGAAATCCAAAATTTGTATACCAAAAATGTATTTAATAAATTATATATAAAATATGTAATAAGATTTATATACAGAAAAACTGATATAACCAAAAGAGAAAAGTGCATGGATTGGTCTTTACACCTCTGTCTATGTTCTAAGTTAACTGTAGCATTTGCTAAAATGCACCACTTGACAAAGCTTCACAGACTTAATCAATACTGGGGCTCAAATGACAGTTATACCTGGAGATCACACTAAATTTAAACACTGTACCCCCTTATAATCTTAAAAAAAAAGGCAACTAAATTTAAAATAGAAAAACCCCCAAAAACTATGTCTCTTTATGCCTGCCTGAATTTCCTACACTCATAGATCCCAATGCCCTAAAATATTCCATATTGGACATAGATGCTCTAACATAATGAATAATAAATTAAAATTAAAGTAAGTCTTTGGCATTTACTAATTGGCTTGATAAAATGGCACTCCATGGACCACTAGTTAAAATAATTAATATGGCTCAATGTAAGTTAATATAGGAGCCTTCAAGGATTAAAACTTATTATACAAAACCTAATTAATAAAGGGGTGATTATCCCATAGCTTTTCCATTTAACAGCCCAATTCTGCCGGTTCTTAAACCTGGGAAGCATAAAGGGGCCGCACAGTGGATCACTAGCACTTCACTGCTGTGGTCCCACCCATCAGAGCCCCCACACCCAATGCCCAGTATTATTAAAATCACTAATTCTATTCAATCAGTAATTGCTAAATATTTTGCTCTTACAGATTAGGCTATGTTCCATTCAGTGCCTGTTTCCACAGCCTGTCAGCTGCAGCTTGCCTCCACCTCTGAAGGGACACGATACACCTCTGCCAGCCACCCACGGGGGACCTCCACAGCTTTGCCAGGGCACACAATCTCTACACACAAGGTCTCTGCCACATCTGCCTTCTCCAGGAGCACAGGTATGAGGTGACATTAATGACACCCTCCTCCAAGGACACTCCTTTGTCACACTTGTTAAGCACATACGAGTCCAACATCTTTCAGTACGTTTGGGGTTCTGATGGCAAGGTAGTCCTCATTTACAAGTTTCACTTACTTTCACTGATCCTGCTGTTTACAAATCAGCTTGCTTTAAATGGGGCTCCCTCCAAATAAAAAAAAACCCTCTAAAATCTGACCAAATTAAGATCCACAGGCACTCCTGTTAGTGCCCTCAGAGACTCCTACATTAAAGAAACATTGGCAACTTCTAGTCAAGCCTTCTGGAGTTTCTGGACCGCTTAGGACAAACATAAGTTGCCCAAGGGCTTCAGATGCAAGAAACTACCCTTCTCAGCCCTGTGCCATACCCCATTCAAACAACACCCGGCTGGGCACCTACCAGGCTCTCCTGCACAGGGAGGCTCTCCCAGACCCCAAGCATGCAGCCCCCATTCTCAGCTGCCCGGTATGCTTTGCGCCATGGAAATAGCACTGACAAGCTCGACAAAGCTACCGAGGCCTCCATAACACAGGACAGAGTCACACCTGGGCCCTCGGGAGTATTCCACCTATAGGAGGGTGGCCCCCTGTCCTCAGTCCCTTGATGGATGCCCTGATGCTGAAGGAGGTCACCGCCCCATACCCCGTGGCTACTGGGAGCTCCTTGCACAAAAGTAGTGTGTGAACAGCAGAAGTTTGTAGACTGTTTGGGCGGCACTGGAGACCCTCATAAAAATAACGGAGCTCGGTGGGATGTCACTGCTGTCCATCCCTTGGCCAGGATGTCCTGATAAAAAACGGGATGCCCCCAAAACAGCACATTTGGCCAAATTCAGGCAGATGAGTTAACACTGGATGCCCTGGTCAGCATATGCCCCAACTTCACATTTAGTACCAACTGTTGGGCCGTTGCCTAAGAGTTGCCCCTTTCAGGGTGAAAAACTCTGGGAATCTCCTGCCTTACAGATAACCAAACTATACATCAAAGTCACACATTTCCACATAGACCACCACAATGCAAGGCCTGGCCAGGGCACTCCTAGTCCCTCCAGAGTTGCAGACGTTACGGGAAGTAACCAAGACACTTTTCACTGCTCAGAACACACAATGTTGGGCTCTTGGAAAGGCATTCACTGGAACTCTCATATCCCTGATGGTCTCAGAGAACTGGCTTAATTAAGATATAATACACACTGATCTCCTGAAACAATTCCATTTCAAATTCTGGTCTGCAAACAGACCCCTAAACAGGCCTCTCTCTTGGCCCAAACCTTAAATCTTTCTTAATTTAGGACTCCTTGGTTGACTCATACCTTTAAAAAATCTTTACAAAACGTTACCACAGCCCTTTTTTATATTTACAGGGGGATATGTCTCGCTTTCTTGTGTATAAAATACTCATCGTATATTAGGGCCTTTCATAGTATTTTCTGCTATCTTTATAAATTTTGGATCTTGCCCCCATTCCATAAGGGCTGGAGGCCAGAGAGAGGACACACTCTCTCCTAGGCCCATTTGAACCTGAACTTCCACCAAAAAACCAAAGCCAAAACCCTGTCAGGTGGGGCCGCACACATTCTGGTGTCTGCTGATCTTGTGACCACTGGCCTGCCGGCTCTCACTGGTTTCTAACCCAGAGGCCCAAACCCTCCAAGTAAGTCATTGTCCCAACCCAACCCGGCAAATACTCAGCCCCACATCAACACGAGTGGGTGTCCACTTAAAAAGGAGACCCCAAGTTTCACATCTCAGACAACATCGTCCCAGCCCAGAAGCTCATGGCCGAAGATGACATGGCCTCAGCCACAGCCTTGCCATTGGAGATGACCTTGCCTCTAGCCTAGTAATGCCCATCAGCCACATCTCCTAAGGCACAAATTGGGCACAGGACATTCTGCTTTTCTTCCTTTGCTATCAGGGAGTCTACTATGTTTCCTGGCCTCACCACCTGCTTAGCCCTCAATGCTGGTAGACACCTTGCTCTGCCAAATTGTGGCCCCTACACTCCCATGCCTAACGGGAAACCTAGCAGAGGTTACCACTGTCTGTGCAGTTCTGAAAACGAACAGACATCACTGCCTTCCCCAGGAGGCACGAGCCTCACAGCAGTCAGCTCCTCGGCCCCCTGGGGAGAGGCGCACCCGCTCCCATGCCCTCCTGCCCTGCGTCTCCACACCTCTCCTTCCCTTTGCTGCACACGAATACCACTGATCTTTACATACACTTTACTAATCTCTCCGTTCATACCCCCCGGCAACATAACTGCTGGACCTGCCACCCCAAGAAACACACCAAGATATTACTATCAGACTCATATTTTTAACAGTTTAACAACTCCACCAAGAAATTGTTAGAGATCCCCCAAAATTCCAGACCTATATTCTCGACTAAGGCCATATAAAGGAGAAAGTTAGTCATGGGCCAGACTAAAGGGCTTCTTATATCTCTACTTGTGTTCCTCCTTTCTGCTCTTGTAATAAAATATCTTCTATGCGGTTATGCCCTACTCTTTAAATGCCTCCATTATCATCACCCCCAAACTCTCTTTAATATGTCAAAACATCATAGGACCGATTGTATAAACCATGATTTTTATATTTTATATTTTGACATCTTGGGGGTCTCACTGACTTGGGAGAGACTGCCCCTCCCAGGACGAGCCAATTCTTAGAGAGAGCAAAGGGCTCCCAAGGAGAACACCTCCCACATGCAAACTAACTGACCAGAGCCTTACTCAGAGCCCCTCCTCTTCCTGGCTCTTACACCCCAGGAGGCAGTATCCTTCCTTAATCACCCAGGGCCAGGTACCAGACAGCCTGCGACCACCCTATGGCTTATAGCCTGGAGACATCATTCAAACTAGACAATCCAAGCTGCTTCCCCAGCCCTGCCTTTCTTTTCCTGCAGAAATCCTAACAAAGGATGTGGCCCATTTCCCCCCTTTCCTGCTTCTGTCCAACTCCAGAGCTTCCCCACCTGGCCCTGCATGGCCTGCTGTGCCTGTTTCTAGGGGAAATGTCAGTAACAATAAACTTTTCTGTCAGTGGCACTCACAGCTCTGTGTCCTCACTCAGTCACCTTTATATATCAAGACCTGGGTACAAATCAGCACTGTCGTCCCCAAGCTGGCTGAGTACAATGGTGGCACTTTGATTTCTTCATTATTTTGTGCTGCTGCAATATTCTAATACTCAGGCTCCCCTCAAAGCAGAGCCACTGCTAAAAGGCTATTTTATAGGATTCAGCAGTTGAGAGGAGAAAGTCAAGGTGAAGTCAAGGTGAGGAGTTGTAAAAGTGAAAAGACCTTCTCCTAGGAGTTGGTGCTCAGAAGGACGTGTCTCACCCCAGGAGAGAGGACGTGATGTTCTGCAACATCCAAGCTTCGGTCCTCTCCCAGCCTGGTGGGGTGGCTCACACCACTGAACACACCCATTCAGATCTAGCTTCCCTGGGAATTAGGTTTTGGGGAACAACAGAATCAGAACAAGGCTGTTAAGCAGGGATGGTTAAAGAGGAAGAACTCCCTTCTGCTGGCTGTCACTGTGATCCATGTTAAAAAATTGGGAGATGGGGACCTCCTACCCTACCCCATAGCTCTATTTGGGAAAAATAAAACTTTGTGCTTTCAACAACAACAAAAACACCCACATTTATTTTCTTCTAATTTGCTATTATCTTCCTTCTTTATATCTTTTACATTTCTTCTTTCTTATTTGATAGATAGCACCTACATTTTAAGAAGTGGTACCAAGTAATTTGAGTGGTGGGGGAAAAAAACAAAAGAGAGAAGCAGATGGGTACTTTTAAAAAGCAAATTAAAAATTTATAACAAATTCTACATGATACACCTAGGTCAGGCAATGGAGTACTTTGATTGTAATGACTGCCAATTTTCAAATAATTTTATGTTAAAATGATAGTATCATAGTTCCTGGTAATTCTACCATCTATAAACTTTCATTGTTCCTTGATGATTCAAAAATCCCATGGCAAGACTGGACATATGCAAGAGTTGAGATACAATCTATTAAATCATCTTGGTGTTTTTGCTTTTTTGGGGGGGTGAGAGAAAAAAGGACACATTTGTGATTATAAAAATGGAATAACACTGTTGAGTTTGGTACATAAATTGGTTACAAATTATTGTGGATCCATGGGTAAGCCTTAAAAATTTAAATTACTTTCATTTGGAACTTTAGAAAACATCCTAACTTTTCAGTTCTGAAGATGGGGACAGGTAGGAGATGAGATAAACTAAAAATGTCGTGGGCTTTCAGAATGTCACTTTTTAGGATCTCACTTGCATTTCAAGGACATAGGTAGGTGTGGAGAATGAATGGAGAAATACCTAACAGAGTGTATTGTTCTTCATGAAGAAAAATGACGCCCCCCCCCACTGCTATTGGTGTTTTCCACTTTTATTCTGACGTAATTAGAGCATTACTGTTGGAATGCTTTCAGTAAAATTAAACTGAATGCCTCAACTTTGAATGAGAGATTACATTATCTTTTAGGAAATCCTTAGAAATGGCATCTCCCTGACAGAAAAGAGGCCCAGAAGAGGAAGTGGACTGTTCTGCTTTAGCAAGATGCATAGCAAACTGGAGTTTGGGTTTCTTTTTTTTTTTAAGAGGAGGCTTCCTTCATAACATCACAGTGGGATACTATTACCTCAGTTTGACTTCCTGATAAATAATGTTATCCAAGTGCTCAGTAAGTGCCGGTCTACTCCTACTTTGTAATATATGGAGGTGTGATGCTGAGTGGAGAGGGCAGGAAGTAATCATAGCTAATTCCCTTTGGTATCAAAACCCAAAAACTTGTGCTGCTATTGCTCTCATCCGCATCATTATTGTGGTTCAGGCTTTTACATAAGACCACTCAGAATGAAGAGACTCGGAAGGAGGCAGACAGAATCAGATGAAATAACTTCATGGCTCTGATTCCAAGAACCATGTGAGTTATGACATTTGAAGAGTGAGGAAGAGAAAGCGATAGCTCCCAAATGTTATACGAAGCTCTGAGCGTAATAACTTAACTTCAGAAAGCCTCCTGGAAAAACTGTGATCACACTGTGGTTATTTAGACACCTCCAAATGGAAATAGCAGTTCTCACTATTCAGATGTGGTATTAAGGTACAAAAAGCAATTTTCCAAAAGGGAAAGACAGAACGGTCAATGTGTATCAATTTTCGTAAACCACTTCTGGTAAGGTCTTTTGGCATGTTAGATGCAGCTTTGTTTTCTTTTAAATGATTAGGTTAGGTTGTAATGCCTAAGAAAACGGAATACTATTGTTAATGCATACGCTAATAAAATCTCTTAGAAATCACTTGGCCAAACTGCCTTTAAACATCTCAAGATGAGATTTGAGATTCACAATAAGTGAGGCACTTGAAACATTTGATTAGAAAATACTTTCAGATTTTCTCTTTATAATTAAGTTATCAAGTGTAGTATTTTCTGACTCCCATAAGGAAACTGAGTTTTAGCTACTGGAAACTCCTATGATAAAAAATTAATAATATAATTATAAAGTCTTTCTCATGAAATGCTTGATGGATTGACAAACTGTCAATATTGTGTATTAAGAAATTTTTTAAAACTCAAAAATAACATACCTTGAATGAATAAAGCAAAACTTGCAGTTGTGATTTGCTCTGTAGTTGTTGTCATACTTGAGTTAAGAATGTCCACCTTATAGATGAAGAAGTCAACTAAATGCACCAGCTGGGTAGTCCAGAGAGAACACCTGAGCACCTGGGGTTCAGTTAGTCCAATCAGTATAACCAACGTGCATTAGAGGTTGGAAGTTATATATATTGTTCTTTGACAGATAACATCTAGTCTGATCATTGTAAAACTTTCTTTCAAAAAAATAAAGATAATTTTAGGTTGGTATTGAAGAAAATCTTGCTGAATATTTACATCCCATACCAGCCTCCCTCTCCTTGTATGCTCTGGTGTATTTCCCTGGAATGGACAGATTGCCACTGCATGGCCGCTTTTAACAACTTCATACATCAGTGGATGGATAACTAAACTGAAACTTACTGATGGGCCTTATCTCCAATGCAAATCCTAGTAGAAAAAATGACTGTTTCCTAAATGCTTAATATCCACTGAATCACAGACAAGGTTATGCTTCCAAGGAGTTCTTTGCACTCGGTGGTTGTATATTTGACACCCTAATGCATATACAGTTTTAACACATTAACTGCCATGTGCATTGTATTTAGCTCATGCTAGTTTTGAGTCTGAGGCCTCGTGAAGCATATGTAACTCACATGTCTCTTCACCTTGGGAGCTGCGAGAACTATTTTTCAAGTTGCATATAACTTACACACAGAAAACAATAAAAAATAAATTCATTAAATTAGAAAGGCTCATTTTGTTTTCCAAGTCTTTACTCTGTTTTTGTAATAAAACACCGTGGCCCTAAAGAAATTTTTTTTTCTAGTTTGGTAGTCAATGTATTAACTCACTTTTTGTTTACTGAGTGTGTGTAAATATATATATCCTCAAATTAACAATACGCCTCTCAGGTTTTTCTAAATCCAAGGTACACACTCTTGTATGTTGACATTCATTTGATTATAACATGCAATTTACGACACGTGGGACTACAACATGTTAGACATTAAACACAGTTCCATCCGGTAGCTACTACTCCTCGGGTAAGGACTAATTTTGGCTCCTGCACTGGACGATGGTTTGATTCTTCAATTTCACAGACAACTTCACAACTACACACAAAACCTAAGTGCATTTTCAGTTAGCCTGTACTCTAAGAAATCCACTTCCAGATAAAAATGTGGTTCCCCCACATTGTCTAGCCACTGAAGCATGCTGTTTCCATCTGGCAGAGCAAGATACTGACTGAGAAGGGAATCCTTCTTTTTTGTGAAACCTGAACCACATGTAAACCATCTGTGGCGTCCCATGCTGTCTGTGAACTGTATTCTTGAAGCGTCTGCTTCTAAGAGATTTTCTTAGGTTGTCTTCCAACCATGGGCTGCATTCAGACTTCAGGCTAACCTTGTACAGGGTCAGATTCCACCAGACACAAACTTATATCTTTTGAGTAGAAGTCAATGTTTGGCAAGTATTCCATTTTGTATCAACAAGCATTTTACAAAGCGCAATGAATGGGATGGCTATTCGTCCACGCCTGGTACTCATAAAAGTACAAGGGCTTTCAGAAACCTTGACAGAGAGAAAAAAAATCAATTATTTCTCTCCCTGGTATTAGCCAGCTCTTGCCGACTATTCATCTTACGTGTGATGATGACTAATATTCGTCGAATGGCAAGTAGACGCTCTTTCAGCGAGGTCATGCCGAGTATAGCCAGCTGAGCCTTGCGTTCCAGTGGTAATACCGCCAGGATCCACCAGGACCAGGCAGGACCACTGGGATTACTCTGCAAAAGAAATGAAAGGAAAACAAGATTAATGCCTAAAATACAGGCCAGTCCCCCCACGTAGTCTTTTGTTTAACCAACAGATGTGTGAACAAGAAGCAAATCCCACCTTCTATTTTAGGGCTACTTCAGAATTCACTCAGCTCTCAAAATACATAGTTTACTTTCATGTTACACATTTAAAAGTGGGCGAATTCACAAAATTATTCCCTGTGGAAAATGCTTTGCTTTGCATGCTAGTAAAGGCCAGGAGTTTGCAAAGAAGAGCATCTTCCATAGGAAGAATCTATGAATCAGTTGCTTCTGCTCTTTGAAGTTTTCAGTTAAGAGTATACCCCAGTCAGAAGAGAGGACCATAATTTTTACCTCCACTTTCCAATGTTCTGTGCTATTGTTTTTTAAGTCTTAAGCATGCTATAACTTTAGCGTAATATCATAAAGACTAAAAGTATGTATACAAGTTTGAGTGACATAATAAATCCCATAATAAAGTCAGTGTGGCAGGTGTGTATATGTATAAAACATAGATATGTATACATGTTACTATATGTGAGAGTTATCAGGAATTATATACATAGGATTAGTATGGTATTAAACAGCCTTTATTTCACATAATCAAATGACACATCTGGATTGAGCTCTAAGCAAAAGCTGATCATAAACTTATTCTCAATATTCCAGGTACCATGATATCTAGGCCTTCTTGCTTCCAGGGTCTTGGATTCTCCTCTGTTCCTACCCCAGAGGTATGTAAGGTACCGACTGGCAACTAGGGAGGGTGGACTCTGGAGTTGCCCTAGTTTAGAGTGAGGTAGATGATACTGGAGGATTAGCAATGAGACCACAGCCAAAACTCACAGGGGGCGGCCCAAGTCACTGTGAGGAGACACTGACCTGCCCTTCAGAGGGAGAAATGCACAGGTGTTAGAGAAAACCGCTTTCTATACAGATTCATACTCTCTTTTGCCCTCCTCATCTTACACAGAGGGAAAAATACTGAGTAGCATGCTTAATGGGAAGGACTGGGCATAAAATATCTCCCGCATACCTAAAAACCCCTCTGTGGTCGGCAGGAAAATGGTCCAGCAAAAGATGGCCACACTCTAATTCCTGAAACCTGTGAACACGGTATCTTTTATGGCACAAGGACTTTGAAGATAGGACTAAGTTAAGGACCTTGAGATGGGAAGATTATCCCAGCGAGTCCAAGGTGATACCATGGCTCCCTTGGGCTCTGGTCAGAGGGGGTGTGACTATGGAAGGATGGCCAGAGAGACGTGATGCTGTAGGCTTTGATGAAGGGAGGGAGTCAGGAGCCAAGGAAGGTCACAAGCCTTTAGAAGCTGGAAGATGCAAGGAAACAGATTCTTCCCTACAATCTCTAGATGGAAGCGCACCTTGCCATCACCTTGATCGTAGTCCGGGGAGAGCTGTGTCGGACTTCTGACCTACAGAACTGTGAGATAATAAATGTGTGTTGTTTTAGGCCCCCATGTTTGTTGCAGCAGCCATAGAAAGCTAATACATCTACTAACTGGAGATTAATTGGGGTTAAGAAGCAAAAACACCCACTAAAAAAAAAAGGCAATACCCTAATGCAAGTTTGTCTAATAACCCTGTCTTCTGAATCTGAGTTATGGGACAGCGTGGAAAGAGGGCTCTTAAGGGAAGGGAAGGTGAGGAAGGATTTACTGGCAATTTTTGGCATTTAAAGCATTCCTCTGAGTTTGGAAAAGATGGAACTCAGACAAAAGATAAAAGCCCTTAAGAGATAGGAAAAGAAGATAAAAATGGATGCAGAAAGACTCAAAAGACATTTCATCTTACCCTAAGCCTGCTGGGAACTGGTCCAACTCCCTGCCTTCCTTTGAGACAGCTGTGCGCCCAGGTACAAGCAGGAGGAGCTGTACATAGTCTAGGTCACAATCCTAAGCCGTCCTGGCCTGGCCTGGCTCTCTCACCCACGTGTGGAGGAGAAGAGTCACCTGCACTTAGAAATGCTCCACAACCCTGAGGGCCATTCACTGCTTAAAGAACCAGCTTCACCAAAAGCACTCGTAGGGAGGACCAGAGAAAGCCTGTGATGACCAGGCAGCAGGGGACCACAAAGGACAAGAAAGTGATGCTTCTAATGTAACAAGAATTATGGGATTTTCTCTTCATTTATCCAACATCTATTTATTAAGTACAAGGCAATGTTATACGCAAAACATGTGTGTCGACGTCAATACAATATTACTATTTAAATCTCACAATGTTGGTAAGAGAAGCAAAAAGGTACAAAAGCTGATAGCCAAGCAGAATAAGTTGATTTTCATTAGAAAAGAAATAGTCTTTGGGGACTGTTAGAAAGCCTTTATTGCTTTGATCCAGGAGGCATGTGCCACCATGTTAAGTGCTTCTTTGGGCTGCTAATAAATGAACTGGTTCAGTATACAGCATCATGCTGCCAAATTTCCCATTGGAATTCTGTGGCTTAGCACACTTCAGCAGAAAATAATAGCGTTATAAAAGAAAAAATAGAATGTACCTGAGGCTCAGGCTCCCTGTCTGGCATTAACCCAAAATGACTTAAAATTTGTTCTTTCATGTGATCCTGAAGAGAAGCAAACCAGGAGACAGACTGTTGATAAACGGAATCGTGAAGCGTGGTCAGTTCTTCATACTCTGGACCTTCCACCTGATCAAGGAAAATGGGATGGCCATTTAGCAATTCATGATTATACATGAAACACATCTGGTACGTGAATTCGTGTCATTTGCTACTTCGATAATTCATTATTATTTCATAAAAATGATATATGCTCAATATAGAAATCTGTACTTTTTTTATATTAGCTGAGATCTGTTATATCCTAATTTTTCTCTTAACACTATAAGTACATATTCCATGTTATTATGAATAATTTTCAATGGCTGCATGCAATTATGTATTTGAGATATGGCAATTTACTTAACCATTTGCATACATTTTTATATATTAAAAATAGTTTAAGTAAATACATATTTTTAAAATATCTTACATGAACTTTTATTTTTAAAAATAACACAGCAGTATTATTTACTAAGTAAATGTGTACAATATTTATTTATGCAAAAGTTGTATGCTATTTTTAGGCAAAGGAAGGAGGTATTATTTCCTTAGGATGGTTTCCTAGAAACCTTGGTAGAACAACCAAGTTAAAAAGTCTGACATTTTAAAAACTGTGTTCTAACTATCCAAAAGGCATGTCGGAGCAATACTGCTTTTATTACATGAGTCTATGCTGCTGGGTCCCAGCTAGCAGTTCACTGTAACACTTTAGATTTACCACGCTTGGCCTCTGGTCCCTATCTTGCTGTCAAGTCTGTCACTTAAACTATGCCTCAGTCCTACTTGGAAACACCTGGGAGAGTAGAACGTGCACTGAACTTGGGATCAGGAGACCCAGGTTTGTGCTGACTTTATCATTGACGTTCGTGTGTGAATTTTAGCCTGTCTCATGGCCTCAATCAGGATAGTTTTCTCATCTGTAAAATGGGAATAACCCATAAAGGTCTTTTCTGGTTATAAAATTCCAGTGCCTATGAAAACTATGAGATACTGAGGAATTACATTGTAATGCCTATAACCATCCTCAATTTGGTTTATATAAAATCAGATATTCGTATGTAACAGAGGATTTTTAAAAAATAACCAAAATTATTTCATGTTGTAGCTATTTAAGTCCGACTCCCGCTCTGCATCTCTGCTCTGCGAGGCTCTGTGCTCCCAGAGCCCACGATGACCAGCAGCAGTGGCTGGAGGAGGCAGAGCTGGTGCTCTGTGGGTGACTCCACTCACAAATCGCAAATGTATGCTGCTGTCCCCAAAGTGACCTCTAGTGTGATGTGATGGTTACATACTCTCACTTCCCCATTTCCAAATGTCAACCAAAGAATTTAAAAGAGGGATACAGTAAGTCCAAGGATTTCCTCCTAAATGTTTTTAATTCTTTTCTTGTAGTATAATTTGTAGACCCAAAAATGCATAGATCTTATTTGTTTAGCTCAAGGAGTTAACTGTCCACACATCTAACCACTACCCTAAAGATAGACCATATTTCCATCACCTTAGAAAGACTCCTTGAGCCAGTCGATTATAAAGCCATCCTATGGCCATTTTCTGACTTCTGTCAGCAAAGACTAGTTTTGCCTGTTCCTGGGAGTATATAAATGGAGTCACACAGTGTGTTTTGTGTGTATCTGGCTTCTCTCACTTAGCACAATGTCTATGAGACTAATCTATGTTGTTCTGTGCATTGGAAGTTCATTTTGTTTTATTGCCAAGTAGGATTCCATTGTCTGAATGGTTTTTGATTCACATGTTGATGAGCATCGGGGCTGTTTCCAGTTTTTGGCTATTAATGAGCAAGACTACTCTGGACATCCTTGTAAAAGTCTGAGAATCTCTTCAAAACATTTGCTAATTTGTCAAATTATATGTCCCGATGTTTCTACTAGACAAATAAAAAATTCTTAAGGGGTAAGAGATTCAAGCATTTTAGATTTAGGTTTGGAAAGTATTTTTCAGCACTATTTTTTATACTTTGTATATTCTGAATGAATACCAATATTGAGAACAGGGACTGGTACCTTACTGCTCATGAGTCAAACCATGTTCACCACATTTTTGTAAATAACACTTTATTGAAAACCAGTCATGTGCATCCATTTACATATTATCTATAGCTGCTTCTGCACTACAAGGGCAGAGATGATTAGGTGTAACAGAGACCACATGTCCTGCAGAGTCTGAAGTATTTATTATTTGGACCACTGCAGAAAATGTTTGCTAGAACTGGGCTAGAACATCAAACAACTCACAAGCCCATTTTGCAATGTGCAGGTTTATACGTTCCATAAGTGCAGTAGGGTCATGATTTTAGGAGACAATTTCTCTACCAGCTCCAACTCAGGTACAATTTATGCTCTCCACTGAGAGAATAAATAACTTAAGTGTTGAATTAAGGAGGAAACAAGTAACATTGCCAATAAAAAGGAAACAAGGGGACTGGCCTCTATAAAACACACTAGTACAGCCTTACCTTCTCATCTTCAATATACTCGATGTCCGCCGTGTTATAGCCGTCTCTGTGACGGTGGCTTAGGACTCTGAACCGACTAATGCCAATTGCATCTACGACTGAACTTCCATCAGGGAAAGTTCTGACATCCTTAATCTCCAGCATGCAGCCGTACTCAGAAATCCTGAAAGGACAGTTGGGAGAAATTACCGTGATTTTTTAAATGCAGGAGGTCTCTATTTTTCCCGGGATAAGAGTTTGGGTTTTAAAAGGAAAACAAACGGTGTCTCTGCGTCAGACCGGCAAGGTTATCATCTCTAAGAGACACCTGCAGATGACCGCTCTTATTAAATGCTAAACGTACTGGCGTGGGGGCTGCAATGGAAGCACTCCAGGTGAGAGAGGACCTGCGCCTCAGCAGTTCAGACAAGCTAGTGTCTTGGGAAGGACCCGAGATTTGGGAAGAGACAGAATCTTAAATGTGGCCTCCTGGCAGGCACTGTCGGGAGAGCAGGAGGACCGCCTGGCCCTTGTGGCACACGCAGACTCTGCCCCTTGCCCACGAGGTCTTCACCTCATCTCCACTGACACTGGCCCACTCTGCGTGCCGCAACCACAGTGCCATGGGGAGCATTCCACAGCCACTGCCCTCATCTCCTGCCTCTCCTTCACTCCTCCACATCAGCATTCCATTAAAGTTATTCCAAAAGAGGTCACAGGTGCCCTCTGAATTGCTAAACCAGCAGGCGGTTCCTGTCTGGCCTCTCTAAGGCATGAACCAACGCCTCCTCTGCTCTCTTGGGGTGGCATCCTGGCTACATCTATTCTTGTGCCAAAGCTCGCCCGATTCTAACTATCATCCAGATCCTGGTCATATTCTCACTTACCACGTGCCAAGCACTACACGGAACAGTTTATAACGCGCACTCAATCAAGCCTCACAAAAACATGGAGGGTTAGAGGAATTAAACAACTTATCTAAGTCACAATGAGATTTAGAGGTGAAACTGGGACCTAACCCAGTCTGATTCCAAAGTCCTTGGGGTGAACAACTCCACTCACTCACTCCCCCAAACGAGAGAGGAGGAAGGACTCCCCAGTTACAGGCCTATATGTCCACCTGCCTGCTGGACACCTCTCCCTGGAGAGTTACTAAAACTCTCTCTCCCTGGTTATCTCACAGGGTGATCTCGTCTACATCTGGTGTACCTGGAGGCACCCTGATGACACCCTTCAAGGGAAGATTTATTGCCCCAGCTGTCCGCAAACGCCCTCCCAATAAATGGCAGCTTCTCCAAGTCTGCCTGGCTCAGGGCATCTCCTGCCTTACCAGGAGCGTCTCGTCTTGTCTGTGGTCAAGAACCTGGGGTGGAGCACCCGCCTCTGCATCTGCAGCTCCCAGGGGATCTACACTCTGATGCTGGCCCACACAAGGTCAGTAACAATTTTCTTTTTAAATGAGCTGAATTCTTCCCACACACTCATCTGTCTCCTCCTTGGCTTTGTCCACTGTTCCTGGAAGGACCCATCTTTTCTTGGTTGAGCAACCTCTGCTCTCTGATGGGCTCAAGGTACGTACGTTCTATAGTTTATCTGTTTTTTTCTTGTTTGGGTGGGAATAACGTTCTTTTCAGTATTCTATATTCTCGGCAGAAGTGGAGTGCCTTGTTTTTTGAACAGGGAAGTGGCTTGTTTTTTCACATTGCTTTTGCTGCCTTTTGGTGAATCAAATTTTAATATATTCTAATTTATTAGCTCTTCTGTGTGCTCTCAGCATTTATTATGTTAAAAAAATCATTCCCAATTTCTAATTATAAAGATAATCCCCAATATTTCCTCTTAAATATTATATTTTGTTTTTCACATATCACATTAGGAATGTAAATGTGTAAGGTACAGAAGAGGTTGTTTTCCCCCATTTGGACTGCCCACTAATTTTACGGGTATCTTTTATCGAGCAGTTTGTCCTTTCTTACAAAATTATACATAAATTTGGAGCCCATGTATGAGTGGATCTGTTTCTGATCTCTGTATTATTCTGTTTCATTGGTCGACGTACTATGGCTTGTTTGATATTACAGGAACATGTTTCCCTGGTTGCTCAGCGGTTTCTTCAAAACTGTCTGGTCTTGTTCTTTTGCTTTTCCACACTGATTCTAAATTCAGCTTGAGCAAGTAAATGAAAAAAACCCTCTTGGGGTGCTGACAGAATTATTCTGGATTTGTAGACAAATTTGGGTAGATATGGCATCTCTATGACATTGAGTTTTTGCAACCATGAACATGGCATTTCTCTCCACTTATTTAAGGATTCTTGAATATCGTTCAATAAAGTTTTAGAATTTTGTCCATAAAGGTCTCACACATATTTAAAAAAAAATTGTCCCTAGGTATTTATGGTGGAAACTGTTGGGTGGCCCTAAAAATCCATTCTCCCATTTCTCCTGGGCACATGAGTGGACTACATTTCCCAGCCTCCCCTGCAACAGATGTGAGCAGAAGTGAGGTAGCCCCTTTTCTCCAGAGTCCTTTAAGGGCACATGTGCCTCTTCCACCAGCTAGAACTTGGATATAGTGACCTCATCATGACCGGGCAGGGCTGACAAAGCCCTAAGGGATGGGAAGCGTCTTGAGTCCCCAAATCAGCTCACAGAGGGGAGTTACTGGTTGACTGGCAACATTCTCTCTTGACAAATGATGAGGCTAAAACCAAGTGCAGTGGGTTTCTATGAGACTGAGATTTTATGGCTGTGGAGATAGAGAAATGCTTCGTGGGGTATGTTTCAATTTTTCAAGAACTTAAAGGCTGGACTGGATTTTTCTGTACATAGATGGGTTAGAAGATAATTGCAGGCAGAGGGAGCATGGAAGTATGGATGCGTGAGCTATCCTTAGAGAAGGACAAGTAATATGGCAGTGGACCAGCAAGTACGATGTGTGAAAGGAAGGCTTAGATGAGGCTAGAAAGAAAGGATGGGATCACATTATGGATAGTCTTGAACTTAGACTTTGGTATGTAATGGGAGCCACTGGAGATTTTCAAGCATCATGCTACACTGTTCTTCAAGAAAAATGACAAATTATGCCCTTAATTAGGACCCTTTGAGTGCTGGTAATTCTTACCCTGCGTGCTCAGTAGATAAACACATGCCAAACCGTTTGGTGCCGGTTTCCATGCATCTTCTTATCATAAGCCGATAGCGGGGCTCAAAGACATGGAGTGGACACGGGACAGTGGGGAAGGCCATGGCACACACAAAGATGGGGACGTCTCTGGTCAGACTGCAGGGCAAGGGGACATGTTAACTTAGATGCACAGCTGTTAGAGACAGAAGAGAGTACTAGTCACTAAGACAGCAAAAGCTCGCCAACCTCAAGTCTCTCGTCTATGAAACAAAACCCTCAAGGCCTGACTCAGTGGTTCTAAAAATGAGAACAGAAAGCCAAGGGCCATGGTGTGAGAAAATTCTCTGCTCACCCAGGTTTCCTGCAAAATCTGTCTTATTTAATTTGATGAAAGAAAATGTGCTGCATTATATTACTTTGCTTAAAAAAGTTACAGCTTCTGACCACTCTAAAGAAAATTCCGATAAAAGCAAAAACTACGTAGTAGTCAAAGGCAGTGAGTTTTAAATGGAAGAGTGGAAGAGTGCTAAGATCTCTACTAAACCACAAAATTTTAACCATTTTAAAAGATGAAAAACTGTCAAGCTGTTGTGAGTTGCAATCCTGGGTACTGCTTCTCACTCTATATCTCTGCCTTTTCAATCCTGAAAAATTCAGTATTGCTTATTTTGAAACAAAAAGCAACTACATAATTTTGTTAAAACATAATTTAAAAATATTTTTTATAACTTCCTGTAATTATATTTCCACAAATATTTTGTAATTAGAATTTTTACCCTTTACAGACCAAGAAATTTCTCTACTCCCCCCCAACAAAATCATCTGAGGTAAACCTGAGGTTAACATGGATTTTCTCCTTTGATCTGAACTTAGGACCAAGTATATACAACATGAGCACTTACTTTGATAGCTCTGTCATTTCTTCATCATAAATTCTCTTCCTATCAGACAATTCCTCTGACAAGTATCGAAATATTAATTCTTCAGCCAGAACTGTAATATTAAAATTTCTGCTTGCCAACAACTGCAACAACAACAACAAAGTCAAAGGATACCAGATGGTAATTGATTCTAAAGGACAAAGCTTCCCAGTCAGAAGGTCACTGAGGAGGTGGGGGTGTGATCTCTGAGAAGGTACAAGGAATGGGCATGTCCTGTGCCAGGGATGGGGGCCACTACTTCCCTGTGAGAAACATAGAGGAGGCAGGTGATCACCTGGAGGGAGGATGAGGCACCTCCAGCCTTGGTGGCATCTACATCTTCAGTCAAATATCATTATGTGAGTGAGGGGAGAGGAAGTGGAGTAAGGTAGGTGGGGAGAGAAGAGAAATATGAAGCGATCCATCTGGATAGTGAAGAACTGAAGTGTGTGTGTGTACACTCTGCACTGCTTTACTGCAGGCATACAAATGAGCAGATAATAGCGCTTCTTCACTGACATTCTGATATACATCAGGTACCACTGCAGGTGCTTCGCAGAAATTAGGTTAGTCCTTAAAACAGTGCTACAGTACAGGTGTTCTCTGCACTGCACTAACCGAGCTGGGTCTCAGAAGGTTCAGGGCCCAGTGCCGAGCCACCGTGGCACAGCTAGGACCCCAGGCCCCACGGGCTTCAGTGCTCAGTTCTTTCTCTGGTAACTTGCTGCATTTCTGGGCTAGGGATGGCTTCACATATTTCCAACACACTCTCAGGGAGTCCCACACGTCCTGCCAAGTTGCCCTGTAGCTACTGTGAAACAGGCTGAACGTACTGCTGTGTTTGACTGAGAACTAGGAGTTCAACCTTCAGAAATGACTGTGTTTGAGAACCACTAACACAGGATAACTGGTAGGAACAAGCTTTTATTTAATTCACAAAACTGCCTCATGACTGTCATTACTAATGACATAGGTATTTTATAAACTGTTAGTTTATGATATCCTTTTAATGAAGACAAATATAATAAAATTTGCTTTACTTGGCATTCTGTTAACCAAGTCTATAGATACATATATAATTGATGGTTCATGTTCATGGTAAGGCACGTAAAGAAATCTAAGCTCGTGACGTGACTGCTGCACTCAAGAAAGATAAAATTACGATTTTGGATTTGGGTTCGTTTTATTATATTCTAATTTCTGGAACGTTGGCAATCCATGAACAGTTTGCATGTAATCATTCGTTCCCAAAAGACTTCTAGAGTCTCTAGTGTGAGTTCTGGTCCCTGGAAATACAGTGAAAACAAGTCACATGCAGTTTCTGTCCTTAAAGAGCCTATACTGTAGCGCTAACCTCCAGGTATTGCTTCTTCCCACAGCCTACCAGGCAGCATTGAAACAGGAGTGAGTAAAAGGTCTGTACTGGAAACAGTGGTCACAAAGACACACATTTTACTCTGGGGGAACAGGTGAGTCATCGCCAGGCCCTCTGGCCCAGCACGCAGGAAACAATAAGGCAGTGGGTCACATGCTTCTGCTAGCAAGAGACAGCAAACACCAGGAAGAGGACTGAACAGAGACCACCAAAGGAAACTGCTATGTAGACTCAAAACGTATCTACCACCGTGACACACAGCACATAGTAAGGTAACAGATATTTACAATGAGAACCCTGATGAATTTAAAAAGATTCAGTATGCATGCAATTTAATAAAGTATGTACATATAATGTTTTAAAATGGCTAAAATTGTAACGGCTTATTTTAATAAGTTTTGGCAGTATAATAAACAGTTATAGTTATTTAAAAATTCGCTTAAGTATAATATCTCCTCTTATCATGTCAGATTAAAAAAATGAATTCTATATATTTGTAAAAACAAAAACTTTATGCCATGTAAAATGCATCTGTGAGTTTGCTCTCTGGTAAGTAGTTAAGGCAAATATTATTGGTCTCATTTTATGGATGAAAAAAAACAAAAGAAGATATGCACCCCCCCCCAAGATGTTAAATAGCTTGCTCCATGGAAAGTTAGTGGCACCAATGAGACCAGAGCCCAATACAAGTGACACAGATTCACTATTTCAAAAACTGATCACAGGCCTTCAGCTCGTAAATATTGCTCATTGAATTCACCATACCTAATGTAAAATTGATTCAATAGTTTATATTTGGGCTAAATATCATTAAATAGCTTCCTCATGGCACCTTAGTTTTACTGGTTTTGATTTCAGACCAAAGATAACAACAACCGACAACTGTGAAAGGAGCTAAAGGGACTTACCAGTAGCCAGAAATGATCCAGTCTTTGATCCTACACGAAACTCTTGAGATGAGGTAAGGAGAGAATTCTTGGCACATATTAAATGTGCCATGATGTTACTCATCCCTTTATAACTTATATATTGTAAGGGCTTAGTAATGTTAGCTATTTTCAATGTATCTCAACTATAATTAATACCTGATAATCTCCTTGAAATTTAGTTCTTTCTGCATCTGAACCTTCCTTGTGTATTTTTTGATGAATCAAAGAAATGGGAAAAGACCAATCTTGGAGAAACCTCACTTCCTTTAACAACTGGGTCACAGAAGCAAAGCACAACATGGGATGGGCACCTCCGAAGGGACCAGAAGAGGGGCTGTTTTTGTTTCACAAAATACACTAACCTCTGAAAGTTTGTCTTTGCACAACGGACAATGTGGGGCGTGGTCGAGGCAGCGTTCAAGGCATTTTAGGCAAAAAGTATGTCCACAGGGTGTCGTGACAGGCTCAAAGAGTAACCTGGGGGAAAAAAAAAATCTGTGTTTTCAGCGAGAAATATCCAGAAGAGACTTTCAAATAATCTATTAGTTCAAGGATCTTTATGCAATTCCCTTACTGTTCTAAAAATCATTTATATCCATTTCCATTTTATATCTTCTTTATCAAATATTTAGAAAATAAATCAATTATTACTGAGGTATGCACAATTTCCCTGATAATAAAAAGCCTACTATGTTTAGGTTTAAATTTCAGAAAGGCTAAAGTTTCAAAAGACTCCCATGGGCTCTGCACCATCCTACCTCATGCAGAGGGCGCACTCAAAGTCGGTCACATCGATTGAGAGGCCCTGGCCCTCTCCTAGCTCAGAGTCCATGGTCCTTTGAGGTGAGCAATCTGCATCTGAAACAATTAAAAATGCTATAATTAACACCTGAATAATGGCATATAATAAATGTATTTCCTCAGGACAAAATGTATACAAATCATGCTGGGCAGGAATATTTCCTATCCAGTTAACAGTATACAGCAATAATTCATCTGGATAGTGAGGCATGAAAAAAAGTTAAAATGACCTGAATTTTCTTTATTTTTGACTATGAGGCCCTTCCAGGATTAACCATCTAAAATGTTCTATAATCTTAGAGCTGATGTACTCATTTCATTACTAATTTTAAACAGTGTGAAATTTAAAAAAATATACTGAATATTGGCTAATGCTCTATCACTCTGGAGTCGCAGAAATGCATGACAGAGTAGTTTACTGACCTTTCTTGGGAATCTTTCCAGGGGTGTTCAGGTCAGGTGCCTCCTCTGTGTCATTCGGAAACTGTCTCTTTAAACCAGAGCTGGGCGCTACTGGAAGGATACTTTCTAATGTTGTTTTATCCTCTTCGAAGTGTAGACCCAGTATAAAATATAAAACTGAAGAATTGGCATTTCTAAATACATCAGATTTCTCGGATGGATTCTGGTGAAGTTGGAACAAAGAATCTTGAATATTAAAGAAATCATGGCATAAGAGAAAAAAAATTATGCAGTACCCTGGCTTAGAAATCTCGGGGAAAAAAGAAGGCTTATAACTCTTCCCTCATAATTGGTTTCATCTGGGGGGGGAGGAGTGGTAGGGGCAATGTATGTAATCCTAACAATATTTGTACCCCCATTATATGATGAAATAAAAAAAAATAAATAAAAAATAATTGGTTTCATCTATTAACTTCTAAGATGAGCTTTATTCTTTTCACAAATACGGGATCATTTCTTCCTGAGCCAGAGCAAATGAACACCAACTTCACGTGCAGTATTTATTATCTACCTACACACACACACACACACAATCATATATTCGAATCGTCCCTCTGCTTTCTTTTCTTCAAGCCAAAATAATTTCAGGTCTCCTAATGTTTAGGGTTGTTTGGAGGTGCTCTAAAGTTTCTTTTAATCTTTAATCATTTTCATTACTTCCATAGATTTCATTTAAAAGTTTCGACTCCCAGACTGAGGAGCTACAACTGGTCTTGAGAAATACATCTAACTAACAGAATGTCATGGTGTCTGAATAGCTTGTAAAATGAAGCGATCACATCAAGCCTGACCAAGAGAATCCTAACAAACACACGTCATACCTCAGAGCTCCCTGCGTCACCTCCGCCTTCCAGAGTAGACTGGGTGTTTACGTGGCTCTGACATTGAGCCTGTAATTTGCTTTGGATGGAAGATGTTAAATTTTGATGCACGTTTTCTGAAGCTGGAAAAAGCACCTCACACATTACCTATAAAATTGCCAAGAAAAGATAAAATAATTTATAACACTTTTGTAAAAATATATACTACGCCTTAAAGATTCAGAGGAAACCATGGGGCCAAACAGACCTAAAATGTTGAAAAGAATAATTACTATGTATTCCCACCGCCAACCTTTTAAAATTTAAACGTGTTTGAAACCACAGTCGGTGTTTTAAGCATTTTAGCTTCTAATCCCTTTTCATCTTAGTCTTACTAATGACAAAATATCAGCATTACAACTTCCTTCTGCCTGGTCCTTATATATCTGCTACATAAAACCTCCCCTCAAAGCCTCACAGATAAGAGAGAAAAACGGGGTATAGAGATTGCAGGGGGCCCCTGATTAAATCTAAGCTGTGATCACCCACAGAACTGAGATCTTTCTGGAGGAGTGCTCTATTCACAAGAGAAACAGAAGAGCCACCCAGTAAAGAACTTTAAAGGAAGAGAGGGTGACGGGCCATAATTCTAGTTCAAGAACCATGGGCTAGCACGCTGGTGGGGGACAGCGATGGCCAGTTAGGCATTCTAGCTGTCACTTGAATGGTCCTGCCAAACCTCATGGTCTCATGAGGTCCGGCCAAACCTTGGCCTCAGCTGAAGCCAAGGCTTGCAGGAAGCAGAGTGACTGAAACCTAAACAAAAAATGCCCCCTCCCCCAATGTTCTTCATAGTTCAAGGTGGGTGTACTGGAATCCCTGACTCTGTAGCAATGAGTAGCACCATCCTCTGCAGGACATCTCAGCACTGGCTCTGGGTAGCTCAGCTGCTGGGGATGGTATCACACTTCATGGGCGTCAAAACGCCAACACTGTTTGGAGTTGCAATAAAAGATATCTACCAGCCATGGACGGCTGAGGGGAAAACACCATGTCTGAAAAAGCATCAGACAGATAAGAATCCATAAGATCTAAATTCTGGTCCTGAGACCCTTAGGAACGTGCTAAATCTCTCTGAACGTGCTAAATCTCTCTCATGATGCTGTTGTAAGGATCAGTTGAGATAAGATACATTTTAAGATTCTTATGAAGTTTACAGGTGGGACAAAGCAGAGAGAGTTGAAATGGCAGGCTGAAGATTCAATATTATTAATAGTTTGACAAGTTGGAATGATGGCCAAGAACCAACAAGTGGCAATTGAACAGGACTAACAAATACCAATCAACTATGCAAGAAAAAGATTAAAATACTGCTAGAAAGTTCTTATTTTAAAAAAATATCTAGGTATTTTGGCTAACTACACTTCTAATAGGAACCAATAGTGTAACGAGATTAGGCTAAAAATAAACATGCCTCCTGATGTGAACACAAGGGAAATCCACCACCTGGAGCTGTCAGATGCAGATGCTGAAATTTTGGGTACACTAGAATGCATTCAGAGGAGGAAACCGTAGAACTCTTTTCTCTGAGAAAAGGTTATTTGGACCAAGGAATTACGTAGGCAAATATAATAGCTGTTCTCGAATATCTGAAGTATTCTGAATTGGAGAAGGAAGAACTGATTCATTTCCTGTTGCTTCAGAAAATAAAACTAGAACTGTTAAGTAAAAATTACAGGGTAAATATATGGTAGAAGTTGACAATGAATAGTGTTAAAATAGGGAAACACTGACATAAAAACAAAAACCTCTGGTCATCAGAAGTGCTATGTAAATATCAAGTAACTATTGTACAAGTTTTTTTATAGGATTCCTACGTTCAGGGTGACTCAGTAATGAATCAAAGAGAAGCTATTTCTGCATCATGCTGGTGAAGTTTTGCTGAAAATTACAAGTCAACCTATACAGCTGAATTGATATATTTTACATATATCACAATGTCTTTCATAGGGCTCCTACACAAACTATAACACTTGAGATCATAAACTCTAGGAAAAGACACTTTGCCTCCCCTAATACCTGTCATTACGGAAACAAAACAGAGGCATGTTTATGCTGTCTCATGAAACATTCTACTTTATGTGTGGACAAAAATGTAACATTTAACTAGAAGTTATCAATCACATTGTCATGAGCATTTGGAATTACATTTCTGGTTTATTTTACCTGCAAGGCTTACTCAGCATGGGCACGAAGGCTATAAATAAGACTTGAAGGAGAAAGTCATTTAATGGAAATCGTACCTTCTGTGCTTCTTTCTTCACGGGGTTACACTCAGGATTTAAAGCAAGGCAGTAGAGAAATTCCTTCAACACTTCCTTACTTCTTCCCAATCCAGAAAGAGCCTGAGCTTTTACATGATGTCCCTAGATTCACCAAAAGACAAAGTATACATTTTTAAAAACCCAGCATGATTATATATTTGAATACAAACAGCCCTGAAAAAATCCTTAGAACCATTTAATTTCATATTTAGTAGAATAAACAAACTCCACCAAAGATGACTCCAGCTCTACTACATCTCCCTGCCTTGGAAACTTAGCAAACTTCAATCAATGTCTCATAAATAACAATCTATAGTCAGAACACAGGAGTCACTATACCTGGAATTTGCTTTCCAAAGCAGTTCTAAGGAACATGCTAAGAGAGAACTGGCTACCAACTTTAAATTCACTCAGTAATTACAGGTCACTATCATGTTCCTGCCTTCAGGAAGTTATTGGGCTCATGAGAGTAGACATGACCAGAAACGACTATAATACAAAGGTAATATACTAAGTACCACAATAGAAACGAACAAAATACAATATGCATCAGTAATTTCCCACAGCATGTTCTTTTGGTCTTATGGATGTGATATTTTCTCAAATCAGTGAAAATAATATTTTTTTTGTTTTTGTTTTTTTACCGGTTCATGTGTTTTAGTTCCATTGGGGTTGGCTGTTCTAATCATTTATTTTCAGTCTTTCTCTTCTGAGCTATTGGATTTTTTCCTAATGATCCTTAGTTCTTTGTTCATATTTTTAAAAGTTAGAGTGTTTCACACAGGTTTTCTTTGCTGTAGACTTGGTAAAGGCTTCTTTCCTCATAGACCTCCCTGGTGAAAGGAAGACCAATTGTGTCCTTTGTCTATGTGGGTGAGCCTTATTTGGGACGCTTCATTTTCAAGAGTGTGGGGGAAGCCAGGCCTTAGGCTGGGAGCCTCAATACCAAAATGTAGATGGCCTTATTAGGCGGATCCACTGCATGTATTAATAGCAATGCTTCCCCCAGGTAGTTTGTTCAGCTTCTTTGGAAGGGACCCCTATGAGGTTTCCCCCAGTACTGCTCTGCATAGCACTGTCTAGCAAACCTCATTTCTTAATCCTACCCTCAGAGCCTAGATCCTCTCTGGAGTTTCCACTATGACATAAGACCTCAGGTCCCATTTGAACTATAATATTCTCTACTCTTTCATCCATTTATCCACATTCCAAAACTATGTTAAGCACCCTAATCCCATAATATCCCCTATTCTCTTCAATTATGGACTTATCCTTGTTTATACTTATCATCACATTTTTATTAAGGTGTAATTCATATACAACCAAAACTCACTGATTGTAAACGGTCAGTGTGATGAGTTTTGGCAAATGTGTATTTTATGATATAGCACATTCCCATCACCATGAAATGTTCTCTAACGCCTTTTGAAGCCAATCCTCTCACCTTTCCAGGTCCAGTAACCACTGATCTGTCACTACAGTTTTGCCTTTTTGAGGTTTCACATAAGTGGAATCACATACACAGTCTTTTGTGTGCCTTCCCTGGTTGAGTGTGTAACCCTTTTGATATTCATCCATGTTGCTGCACAGATCAACACCTCATTCTTTTCTATCACCAAGTAGTATTCCATTGTACAGACATACTATACTATTTGTCCATTTCCATGTTGATGGACATTTGGGTTACTTTTAGTCTTTGGCTATTACAAATTAAGCTGCTATGGACATTTGCATACATGTCTTTTTAAAATTTCTATTGAGAAAATACAGTTATGATTATTAAGTTGCATAGGAAGTGTATGTTTAACTTTAAAGAAACAGCCAAACTGTCTTCCAAAGCAGCTGAACCATTTTGCATTTCCACTAGTAAGAGAGTTTCGGCTACTAGACATCCTCGCTCACACTTGGTATGGTCAGTCTTTTTAATTTAAGCCATTCCAGTGAGTATGTAGTGGCATCTCTTTGAAGTTTGAATTTGCATTTTCTTGATGACTAATGGTGTGGAGCATCTTTTCATGCATTTATTTGATATTCATATGTCTTCCTTGGTAAAGTGTCTGCTCAGATACTTTGTCCATTATTTAACCGGGTGGTTTGACTTATTACTGAATTGGTAAGAGTGTTTTATATATGCTAAATACAACTCCTATATCAGATGTATGCCTTGCAAATATTTGCTCCCATTCTGTGTTTGCCTCTTCATTTTTGTAACAGTATCTTTTGAAGAGAAGTTTTTTTTAAATCCAACATTTATTAATACTTACAATGGCCCAGGCATTCTTCATCAGTGAGCAAAGGAGGCAAAAATTAATCCCTGCCTGTATTTTTTTTATTTCAGAATATTATGGGGATAAAACACTTTGGTCACATAAATTGCCTTTGCACCACCCTAGTCAAAGCTACAAGTGCGCCCATCCCCCAGACAGTGCACACCACACCAGTTAGCTGTGAATTTACAGAAGTTTTAAAATTTATCAGTTTGGCCACAACTGAGAATCATCCACTCTGGAACTGCCCTGCTTTAGGGGATTCCCCTAATTTCCAGCTGTTTGTCAGATTTGGGTTCCGTACTCTTAACACCTCAAGCTTTCTGCTGCCTGAGCTGTGTGCTGTTGGGAAATACATTCAGTTAAGAAAAGCACTAAACTCACAGATATGAGTCCCTGTCACTCTATGTTTTAGGAATAGATTTCTATCTGATCTCTACCACTTATCATTATTAGTATTATTTTACCATGCCCTCTGCATTTCTCACATGCACAGTTTAGCTGTGAATCAGGGATTTATGTTCTAAATTTGTGTCTCACTCCTGCTGTTTTTATGCTACCAACATGCCCCCTTTTCCCTTTACTAGCCCTGAACTCAGAACTCTGGTACTTTCAGGTGGTGATGCTGAGAGTTTTTCCCATTACTGTTTTTTGTAACTGGAGCTGTGGGGATAGATAGAATCCTTGGGCCGAAAAAACCATTTATTCATAATTCTTATCCTTTTCATGTGCAGGTTTTTGAGGTTAAACTCTCCCCCAGCTTCTGTTTTTGGATGCTTTACAGTGTCTTTATTTTTCTTTTTAAATCTAGTTTTTATAAGAGTTTTCTCCCCTTGGTTCACATGATCACTTCACTCCTTTGCTGTGACCAGAAGTAAACCACCCCCCAACCCACTACTGTCATTTTAACTGGGTCTCCTAAAAAGGAAAACAATAACGCATGCACTTCAGTTGTTAGCTCTTAATTACCTATGTCTCTTGTCCTTATCTCTGTATTTAAAATGCTCCAACACACCAGTAGCCACTAATAGCCAAATGTAGAGAGGTCTAGTTTCAAGCTTCTATCGCACCTGACTTCCTTCTCCACTGTTTTAAATACCACGAATGGCTGATGGTGACCAGTTTCCATCTCCAGCACCAGCATCTCTCCTAACATTTTTTAACTGTCTGTTCATCACATCACTTCCAGCTCTCTGAGACAGCGGCTATTTCAAAGACATGACAAATATTTGGACAACAGACCACCAGTTTCATCCCTGAGGTTCCTAAAAAGTCTCAAATATGCTTCAGGCCATCAGTGAATCACCTATAGGACTCTTTATGATGAATATGTGAAGTTTCACTAATTTTCTCATTCTCCTTTCATAGGAGTGGATCCAGCTTTTGTGGAGTCTGAATCTTACACATTTTGGAAGGTCCTTTTTTTAAAAAAAGTGCAAAATTATGAATACAAAGTTGCTAGGGTCCCTCCCAGGCCTTATGCAAGTAAAGGTCCCTGACTCTCAAGTTTCAGTAGCTTCTAAACCTGCTCATTCTGCTTATCACAAGTTCTGAGGGAATAAGACTGTCCTATATACACAAATAACCTCACATAAAGGTTTTCACACATGTGCGTATGATCTCAATCAAGATTTGCATTTTTGATACCACAGGGTATCCATAAATGTTTATTAATTGAATTAACTAGCTTTTAAATAATTTTAAATCTTATAGATTCCCTGTTTGAGTAAAAAATCAAACTAGTCATGCACCAATATATATTTCTGCCTATGAGCAAATAATTTGCTGGTATTGGCTTACATTCAGTTGTTCCAAAAGTTTTGAATCAGTAACCATGACTGGCTGCTTGAAAGTGTAGTTTCACTTGAATAAAACACACTGCTATGACATTCCCCCCAAATGGAATCTAGAAGTGTTTTTTTTTTTTTTTAAGAGACAGGGTCTCACTCTGTTACCCAGGGTGGAGTGAGGTGCCCTAATCATAGCTCACTGCAACCTTGAACACCTGGGCTTAGATGATCCTCCCACCTCGGCCTCCCAAGTAGCTGGGACTACAGGTGTGCAGCACCACACCCAGTTAATTTTTAAATTTTTTTTGTAGAGACGGGGTCTTGCTATGTTGCCCAGGTGATCTGGAAGTCCTGGCTTCAAGTGATCCTCTCACCTCAGCCTCCCAAGGTGCTGGGATTACAAGTGTGAGCCACTGCACCTGACTTAAAAGTGCTTCCATCTCGTCTTAATCATACTTGGCCAATTTAGCCTTCCCCTCAATCAACTTACTCTCCTTACCCCTTAACTATGGAGTAAATTTACATGCTTTCCTATCTTAAAGTGATTTGTTAGGGTATATTTCTGCTGAAGCTGCTCTTCACTAGGCATCTGTCAAAAATTGAGGTCCACAAATTTGCAATAAACCCTGAAGATATGACCACAATTTCAAACACTAAATAATCATTTGCTGCCTCTCTTAAAGTTACAATTACCCAGGTAACTTTGTAGTCAGTCAGTCTATCTTTTGTCAGAGAAACGCTACCAAGTTTTTAGCTCAAAGAATACTGTGGTATTTCAGAAGAGAATTTAGCTTTAGAAAGTGACTGCAGATCTATTGTCAGTCAGAAATACTACTTATAAGTCATAATAATTAAAGCTTGATCATTACTGACAGAAATTACCTCATAAGAAGAGTGTCAGGGGAGGGGGAAGTGGGGAGATACTGGTCAAAAGATACAAAATTTCAGTTAGACAGAAGGAATAAGTTCCAGAGATCTATTGTACAACATGCTGACTATAGTTAATGATAATGTACTATATAGTCTTGAAAATTGCTAACAGATTTTAAGTGCTCTCACTATAAAAATGATAAGTATGTGAGGTAATGCACATGTTAATTAACTTGATTTTGTCTTTTCAAAATGTATACATATTTCAAACATTGTACATAAACATATACAAATTTTTTATTTGTCAATTAAAAAATAATTTAAAAAAAGAATGGATCAAGGGATAGGAGAAAAGGCATCAGAAATTGGAGTAGAAAATGTTTTTGTAGTGAAGCAAACAAGCAACAAAATAGATTTCTGGACTTGGTCCAACAAACATTTGCTCCCATCCTTGGGTTTATCTTCAAGTCCAACTTTACACTCCATCTAATAACATTTTGTTTTAAAAGACTGAAGGATGGATGGATGGAAGGAAGGAAAGACAGGCTATTCCCAGCTTGTTTATTAGCCCCGCTTAGTATCTCTTCAATGTTTTGCAAACAAAGATGATAAAAGTGATATAGTAGGAGAATAAATATTTTTCATTATTGGCTGATTAATAGAGCATGCTATAGTTGTTAATTTCATCACAAGTTATTTAAAATTCAAGGATTCACGAGGAAGCATTTTTATTCTTTGGCTTCTTAAACTTCCTTAAGGACAATTTAAGCTATCATTAGATTAGCAAAGTTCATTTTGTGTCATCAGAGGAAGAAATATTAGACCTTTCCAAACAAAACACAGAGACTAAAATTAGTCCAAAAACACACAAAATGTTAACCGTTTCACTACTAGCACAGATAAGTCCCTTTGCCTATTAGGGCCCAACAGCGAATCATGATCATTATGTGATCTTCCTATTTAAACTGTAATTTTATATATTTTCTCTTCACTCACGATTTTATAAAATTTGATTATTTTGTTTCTATATTTTGCAGTGTATGGGGCATATTATTCAGGTAAATATCTACTAAGTGTAACCTAAATTAGTGTTTCTTATCTTAATTTTTAGTCTTCTAAGTTGGGTTGGTTTAGTATTAAGTGGATTGCTAAACTTAGACTACTGTAATTTGTGGGAAATGTAATTATCTCTAAGTACCTAATCACAATTAATCTTACATTATTTTTAAGAAAATTCCATAAACTTTCACTTACTATCTCCAAAGCCAACAAATACAAATACCTTAGTCAAGAGAGGTTCATTATGGCAAACCGCACTGGCATCCTGGAGAGCCTGCTCGTAGTTCTTCAGGGTTAAATACAACTCTGCTCTCAGCAGCAATAATGAATTATCATCAGGCGCTGAAACACAGGAGGAATGCAAATAAATAAAAATGACTGCATTTAAAAGCAAATAATCTTTAAGTTGTTAAAAATACTAAATTAGAAAATAAGTATAACGACAAAATAAGAAACAATTCTTCCTTCTATAGAGTTTTGTAGTTTGATGAGTATATTTTATACAGAGTTTCTCTCAGGAAGACAGAAAGAAGATTAACAAGACTTCAAAATGCACCAAGAAAAACAGACTGCCATTGAGCATTCCTGCATACACACTAGCTACAATATAATCTCCAATAATAAACTAAGTAACTGCTGAATCATCTTAAGGCTATAACCAGATTTGAAGAGATTTAATATAACCTGCATGAAAGTACATGAGGAAATCCATGCTTAAGACACTAACAAAAAAGTAAAACATAATTTGTTTTTCTATACAACTGGGTGGATGCTGATTTATCCCCATAATTGTACCTACAATATGTTCTCTTAAGGGGAAAAATGAGAAAAAAAACCTTCCTTTCCCTTAATTTCTCAAACAGAAGAGATTCTGATAATTACTCACATGCTATTACAGACATAAGTCTAGCTCCACAGAAGCCAAGAATGGCTCTATGAACTGACTTGTAGTATACGACGTACTGACCCGGCAGGGTCCCATGGAAAAGTGACGCTGCCAGACCTCACTAAAAGCAGAACCATCACAGCCGCTTTTCATACTGCGGCACCTGGCTCACTGCGTATACCCATACAGGGCTGTAGGTAATAGGGCTACAGCCGTGCACTGCAGTTGATCAACAAATTTTCTGAGCACCTAAGATGTGTTCTCTCTACCTAATACACATTTTCACTGTGCTCCAAATCCTTGAACCTGACTCTTTTTCAAACTACCTGCTTGGTCTGTTCCAAATGTCAGTATGCCTTCTTTCAGTTTATGTAAGCAACTGAGCAAGTGTGCATAAAGAACTCATGCAAAAAGATATTACACCAAGACATGGAGAACGATAACTATTTATAAATGTATTATCACTACATATATATATATAATATAGAGAAGGTATGACAAAAAAGTAGAAAAGGAAAGGAACAGCAGGAGTCAAGCAATACAATTTGAATTATTAAAAGTTTGATGCCATTGCTTGATGTAGATGAAAGGCTAGAACCGGGGAAGCAGCTTTTTTTTTCTTTTTCTGTAAAAGAACAGATAGTGAATATTTTAGGCTTTGTAGGCCAAGAGGCAAACTGGAGGATATTATGCAGTACTTGTATAACAAGAGAAAAAACAAATTTCACAGATTATTTTATTGATGAAATTTAAAATGTGATATTATTTTAGTGTTTTTTTTGTAACAGAGATCTGCTAATGAAAAGAATGGAATTATTTTGGGAGAATAACATTTTCCTTAATTAAAGGTTCTAAGTGTTCCCTATCATCAAAATCAACTGAAAATGTTTATCTGTTAATTATGATCTATCATGAGATTTTATGTATTTCATCTTTGAAAATGCATGCATGAACTGTGAAGTACTGATACCAATCCACAAATATATGATTTTAAATTGAACAGTTTCACTTCTGAGAAGGCATTACAGAATTTTATTTGATTTTTCTCATATTTGCCTTTTTAGTATGTCATTATATACTTAATATAATTGTAGATTAATCATTTCCAACTAAAAGTTTAGGTAAAAGTTCCTCAATTGCACAGTGAAATGCATTTTGAAATACACAATTCCCCTTTGGAGATTTTTGGAAATCTAAAAAAAAAAAAAAAGTGCTATTGAGACTACAGTTTGCGCTGGGGAAATATGCCTGCTGCACATTTATGTGAGAATGGAGATCTCACATCTTGTTCCCACTTTTCTAAAGTTCTCATTAGTTCAAACAGTCTGCCAACTAATTCTCTTGAATTTCCTAAATAGGCATATCATATGCAATTCACTTTGATTTTTTCATTCTAATATTTATACACTGTACCTCTTATTTCTTTTTACTCTCATATTGCAGTAGTAGTGACAATGGACATTTATCTCTTATTCTTGGATTTAAAAAGAATGTGTCTAAAGTATGAAGTATATCGCATACTTAAACATGAAGTATGTTTGCTGTAAGTTTCTGAGAGAAAATATTTATCAAGTTAGATAAATTCCCTCCTATTCCTAGTTTTCTCTAAGGACTTTATAACAAGTGGGTGTTGAATTTTACAGAATGCTTTTTCAGCATCTGAGAGATTGCAAATAGAATATCTCCTTCAACCTGTTGTTGTAGTGAATTACACTGAAAGGCTTGGCTAATACTGAATTACCCTTGTATTTCTTAGATAGGTTCTTCTTGATCCTAACTCTTATCTTACTGCTGGACTCGAAATACAAAGGAATTTAATTAGGATTTTGGCAACCATATATTAATACATAATTTGTACTAGCCTGTAATTTTTTTCCTGTACAAGCTTTACCTGATTGTGGTGTCAAGATTATACTAATTGTATGACATTAAGATCTTCCCATATCTTTCTATGATTTGACATAAGATGGGAATTAATCATCGAAAGTCTGTAAAAACTTGCTTCACCTTAGCGCCTTTTTAGCAGAAGAAAATCCCTAAAGACCATTTCAATTTCTTTTATGGTTATTGGTCCATGTCAGGCTTTTATTTCTTCCTGGAGCAATTTTGATAATTTGTGTTTTCCTAAAATTGTCCTTTTCATATAGGCTTTAAAATCTGTCATAAATATTCATTTGTATCTGCAATTATGCTTCTTCATTCCTGCTATTTGTGCTTTGTTTTTTTCTTCATCATATTTGCCAAACATTCATCTCTTACTAGTCTTTGTAATGACCACTTTCTGACTTGTTAACCAACTCCATTTTTTTTCGTTTCACTACGATTTTCCTCATTATTCCTTTGCTTATACTATCTTTATGTTAGCTTAATTAATCTTGACGAAGTTTTCTGGGTTGAAAACACATTTCACTTATATTTATTTTTAATCATTCTTTTCTAATAAATGCCTTTAAGTCTTTACTCCTCACATTCTACCAGTAACAGCTGCTTTTATTTAAGTCCAAAATTAATACAATTCACTTCCCATCTAGACCCTGAATGAACCAAACCATTTTCTTTGCTAACTTCCACGATTTAATGATCAATTCATGAAGACATAACTTCATAATCTAGTCTTTTAAAACATGTAAAACACATGCCTATACATTTTCTAAGCAATAAGCCTTAAGCTTAATAAAACTAGGGAATTTATTTATGAATAACTCAAAAATTAATAAAAGAGGAAAAGCAACTTAAAATGCTGTGTGTGGAGAAAGCATATGGAAGAAAAATGTGCACATGTACCTTGCAAAGAATTGACCCCAAATCTCAGAGGGTTCACCAGGTAACCCCTCTATGGGGAAGGGTCAAAGGTCAGCCTGAGAACCAGGTTTTGTGAGGAAGAGAAGAGACAATCTACTCTCTATGTTTATGTTTCTGGTTGATCAAAGGCTATTCTCCAACTGCAACCCAGAGCCATTGTTGTCCTGGGAGGTAGGGTTACTGCTGTAAAATCTGTCATATGCGTGAGTAGTGGTGAGAAATGGAGAACACGACAGTGTTATTTAAAAGAGTTAAATGAGCTGGGCACAGTGGCATACACCTGTAGCTCCCGCTATTCAGGAGGCTGAGGTGGGAGGACTGCCTGAGCCCAGGAGTTTGAGTCCAGCCTGGGCAACATAGTGAGACCCTATCTCTAAAAAATAAAATAAAAGAAAGAGTTAAAAATAATGTCTTTTGCAGCAACTTGAATGGAACTGGAGGCCATTATCCTAAGTGATATAACTCAAGAAAAAAAATACTTCATGTTCTGGAAAGTGGGAGCTAAACCATGGGTATGTCTGGTCACACAGAGTGGTATAATGGGCATTGGAGACTCAGAGGAGGAAGGTTGGAAGGGGGGGTGAAGGGTGAAAAATTACCTATTGGTACAATGTGCACTATTTGGGTGATGGGTTCACTAAAAGCCCAGACTTCGCCAATATACAATATATCTATGTAACAAAATTCCACTTGCTCCCCTCAAATCCATCAAAATAAAAATGAGTGATATGAACTGACATATAAAGCAATAAAACATGAGTAGTGTATTAATAGAAAGAATGAATGGCAATACTCCTCAAAGGCTACTTATTCAAATTGATGGAGGACTTACAGAGCAAAGTCCATAAATCTCAAGCGTGTGTCTTGAACTTTTATATATGTGCCCATGCAATCACCACCCAGGTAATTCCCAGGGCATAAGAAGGTTCTCTTGGGCACTCTCCCACTTAATACCCCCCTCCTAAAGGTAACATTACATCTGTGAGCTGTGTCACATTGTAGTTTATTAACTGTAGTTGGTTTATTTTCTTTTAGTATATTAGTCCATAAAGACACTGAAATATATTTACCCATTCTGCTCTTATTGGACATTTGGGTTTTTTCCACTTTAGGGGTCTAACAATGACCACTCTTATACATCCCTGTGCATTCTTTTGGTGCAGATACGCATGCACCTCTTTGAAACTGGCCAAAGAACATATTTTACACTTGTAGATACTACCAAACGATTTTCAGGGGTATAATCTGCAGTTCCATCAGCTGCATATGATAGTTCTCATTTTTCTATATCTTCTCCAACATCTAAATATAGATGAAGTAGTTCCAATAAAAATTTAGGGTCTGAATTGGAAAGTGCAGTGAATGCAAAATACACAATGGATTTCAAAGGCTTAGCTGGAAAAAAAGTAAAATCTCAATTATTTTTTTAAATTGAAGACATGTTGAAATAATATTTTGGATAGGTAGGGGTAAAAATATTGCTAAAACAAATTTCACCTGCTTTTTTTTTTCACCTTTTTAAACGTGGCTACCAGAAAGTTTTAAATTATATATGTGGCTTACACAATAGTTCCATTAGCTAGTACTGCTCTACACCATATGCACATATATAAGACAACTGAAAACTTAAAAATATGCAACCTGTTAAAGTATGGATATGTTGATTGTAAAAACTACAGAACACTTGTTACATAAAGCAAGTCAGTTGCTCTATTCCAGCAGCAATAATACCCCAATTTAGATATATATTAATAGATAACCTGTTCAAGTACTGAATCATAATTTGTTTTGCAAGACAAAATTGAACGTTAGTCACTTTGTAGTGTGTGCATTCTAAAAGAGAAAACCTCAACCCTAAGTTTAAAATAAAATGCATGCCTACTACAGCATACAAGAAGATTCTTTTAGTAATAAAGGATTAAACCAAGTCTTCTTGGTTAGTGATTTAAGTCATATATACTCTATAATTAACACAAAATCAGTGAATTCAAAAACGAACCACCCTTCACACGCTGCCCAAAACAACTGCAAATAGAGCATACTCATTCAAAGGCAAATACAATGACATAAGTTTGGCTTTCCTTTAGATTACATATTGTTAACAGGTGGTGGCTGGGTGAAGGAAGAAGAGAACCTAGCGCTGGTCTGAGACCTAAGTAAAGATGAATGAATGAATGAATGAATGAATGAATGATTAAAAACCACACACACTAGTCAGTACAACGACCAAATACACTAAACACGCCATAACAACAACCAATGGCCTTTGAGACAGAAAAAACGATAGAGCCAGACAGTACGAAGTAAGGAAAGCAGAGTGGAAAGGGTTCCTTCCTGGATACAGACTAGCTAAAACTCCAAAGCAAATCCTGCCCCAGCACAAGGCACTCCCGTTCTGCACCTCTACTGCGTCAGGTATTTGCATTTTCCTGCAGGACAAGCAAAAAATACTTTGTCACCCTCCCACTCCTAAACAGCTGAGAAGAGGCTGAAAGGCTTTACAGAGCTGCTCGGGGAGATCTCGGAAAACTATGCCCATTCCGGGTCCTGGACCAGCGGCGCGCACCTAACCTTTGACACTGGTCACCCCGGCTGCAGGGTGTGGCCGCTCCCACCTTCAGAAAGCACAATGACCCCTAAGCCTGAACAAAGCGCTCTAAAACCCTGGCCCACCGGTCAGCTCCCAGCCGGGCCGCTCGGCTCCACAGGTGTGCGGGTAGGCGAGCCCGCCCCCACGGCCCACTTACCCAGGTCCAGGGCCTGGTCGCACCTGAGCAGCGCGGCCTCGGGCTGCTGCTGGCGCTGCAGACTCCGCGCCTGGCCCGCCAGCCTGCGCAGCCGGCACTCGGCGGGGAAGCACTTCTCCAGCAGGCCGCTCAGCACCACGTTGACTCGCCGCGCCTGCGGCCACGCCGGCCCGGGCTCCACGCAGCGCTTGCAGACCGTGAGCCCGCAAGGCAGCGTCACCGGCTTGTGCAGCAGCCGCCGGCAGCGCGGGCAGCCGAGCAAATCGCGGGGCGCAGCGGACGCCGAGGCCGGGTGCCCCTCGCTGGGCGCCTCGGGCGCGCAGCCCGGCTTCCCCGCGGACAGCCGCCGCTCGCGCAGGCCGACGGCGCGCGC
>VBSM01002608.1:99850258-99876826 GCA_008086735.1 Cheirogaleus medius | reverse complement strand
TGCTTTTTACACATTTGACATAATACTTTGAATTTAATTTTTCATCAAAAGAACGTCTCATAAGAAAGTCATGGATCAGGAATAATCTCTTTCATCAAAAGATCATTTAAATTCAACTCTTACGTTACAGGACAAATTATTGAAACTGGCTACTGATGAAGGAATGAAGACATTTTGGAAATACAGTACAGTATTACTTGCTTCATTTGGGAAAAAATTCAAAATAAATATCCTGAATTCAATGAAATCCCTTTAAATTTAAACATTTTAAATGGAAATGTTTGTCAGCATTCTTCTGTGAGATGGTTTCTCTACTGTTAGTATTATTAAAACGAAACATAGAATAAAACAGAAACATTATCTGCTGCAAATGGCATTGTCGGTTATCTAACTTAGATTAGATTAATTAACACTTGAGAAGCAAGCTCACTTGTCACTGTAAAGACTTTACATATTAATATACATGATGCTTATTCAAAGGATAATTATAGATATTTCATATAGAGAAACTTCATTTCACTCATGAGGGTTTATTTAGTTACAATTGTGAAATGACCAAAAGTTACAAGTATATAGATTAGTTCCCCATACAAATGCATACTTTTTTCTTTTTTAAACAACTCAAGACATAGAAAAAATGCATACTTTCAATGAATGTAATTCTTTTCTTTTTTCTAATGTTATGTTTGTACTGATTATATTTATTGAAGTGTAATTTTATGTTAAGCTTATTAATAAATAGAATCTGTTGAATCTATTAATAAAAACCTGGGTTTATATTTTGTATGTCTTCACTTATTTCCTTTCATTTCTCTAGTAGTTTGTTCTATTGTGTTTTACAGAAATATTTATCTGAAATAGATTGGAAATAATGATAGTTTGACAAACACTGACAAAGAAACCCCTACCTTTTTTCCGCCCTAATCAAAATTTCCATTCTCTTTATGCAGATTGATCAGACCAAAATGATTAATGCTCACTCTTTTCCTTTCCTTCCCAACTCTCCCTGGGGTATTTAGCTGTTAATTCCCTGAATCTCTGATTGGTGTGATTTCAGGGAGTGGTAGAGGAGGAGTAGGATTGGTTAAGTCACCCAACTAGCCTTTATGGGAGAGCAGGGAACAGAGCCAGCGCTACTGCATAAATTATTTGGTGAATCTCTACTCCCAGCTTTTTATGACTTCCTCTCTGTTCAAAATATTTCATTGCAAAACTGCCAGCTACCTCCTCTCCAAATGCCTTTCCGTCATATCTCCAAATTTCCACGTATTTACTTCCACTCTCTGAGAGGTGCTAATGATTACTTACTTGCAATGACTTAAGATTATTAATAGGACTCAATTCTCTAGAAAGATATTCATACTTAAAAAGTGAAACCAGTTAACCCAAGTGAATGAGTGCTGCTCCAGCACTTAGAAACCCATTGTGACCATGCTGCTGTTACACCCTCTTCATTTACCTGGTCAGGGGACAGAATACACAAACTAAGGAGCCACCACCCATACTCACCCTGTCTCATTTACAAACAAAGCTCAACTGAAACAAGGCCAAATTCTACAATTTAACCCTAGAATATATGCTAGTAGAGGTTGAACACCCAATACATGGAAGCTTGACCCAGCTTACTTTGGGGATGAATTCGAACACATCTATAACCTAAAACTACTTAAATAATTTAAAAATGTCAAAGAAATGAACCACATGCCCTTGCACAGGAGCCGACATATCCAGCAGGCAGAGGGTGACTCAGATGGCGCCATAGTCCCTCACCGTCTGCCACATGTGCAGGCTTCCTATTGTGCCTGCCTCCCTCATGAAACTGTGAGTTCATGTAGGGGGTGACATATGTCCCCAACAGCTTCTGGCATTGAGGTCTAACCCATAGTTTGTGTCTAATAAACCTCTGCAGGGTGAATGTGTCTTACCTCTTCTAAACCCACAAAGCCCCGTGACCTTGGAGCCATGTGGCTGATTCCATCTGTAGAACACTGGAGCCAATGGATGAGGAACTCAGATGCCTGTTCTTGAAGAGTGGCCATACTGGGAATTTTCTTGATCCATCTACCCGCTGCCACCTCACTACATACACCAGAATGTGCCATGGCTTTGGCTTCGAAGCCTCATAGAACATGGAGGAAATGGATTTCTTATCTGGATGTATTGTGTATAGTGATCTAGACAGAAGCATGAGATTTTAATTATCTTATATGTTTGACAACATAACCAAGTCATCTGGAGCAACAGCTCAGGCACCTAGTGGCTGGGAAGGAGCTGCTCCTACCATGCCAGCCAAGCCACCTGGCTCTCCCTCTCTTGACAGTTCTCAAGAAGAGGTTTGATGTTTAGGGAGCCAGACCCAAGAGGTCAGGCACTAGCTTGGACTGGCAACCCCAGCATGCCAGCCTGTCAGCACACCAGCTCTGCAAGCAGCTGCACCCCAAGAGTCAGGATGTGCTGATTCCACAGCTGGGACCACAGAAAGGAATGTTCAGATGCTGCAGTGAGCAGACAGGATACTGCAGCGTCTGTATCGTATCGGCTTCCTGACCATTTCCAAAGTTCTTACCCCACACAGAAGGTGTTTGCACACACACCTGTGCTTTCCAGGTGCTGAGATGCTTACTTTCCTGATGAAAGAAAAGATCAAGGACACCCCCCTGCCACTCCCCACTAAGAGACACTAACTCTCCAACTTCCCCCATACTTCTCTTATTTTATGATAAAAATAAAGATGAGGAAGCTGAGGCACAAGAAGTTCTGGTACCTCACCTAAGAGTCCAGGAAAGGCCAGTGTTGAGATTTGAACCCAGACAGACAGGTCCAGGGTTCTCTGGTCTTAAGCACCATGTGCTCCATGCCCAGTGGCCCTCAGTCCTCAGTTCTAGGACTGAGACACGTGTAGCCCCATTCATCATGGGGGCCGTGTGGCGGTCCAGCTGTTGGGATGTTCTCTGACCCCAACCTTCCCCCATTTAGCTTTGGCATGAAATTCACCTCTATGAAAATATTTTTATAATTGCTTTTTAAAACATATTATTTGGTTACTCTAGCCTAAACTTAAGGTAATTTGCAAAATAACCCATTTACCTTTGACAATATTTAGAAAATGTCTTCACTATGATAGTCATTTTCACAGGGGTGACAACTTGGTTCCTGTAAAGGAAAAATGATAAATCTTAGCTCATGATTTCAGGTGGGCTAATAAAACTGAAATATTAATCCAATGCATTTAATAAAAGAGTACTACTTCATATGCAGCCAGAAATAAAACTGGAGATCATAAGAAATATTGTGTTGGAATATTTTCAAGTAACACATATTAATTACATTAGTTGCTATGAAATTTAGCTACTTTAGTGTTCAGCTATGTATTAGAGCCATGAAGGGAGACAGGAAAGGGGTTTGGATCAACCTGTATACGTTTATGTAGGGGCAAAGGGTGACTATGAATTAATTATTAAAATCCTGAATGTTAGAATTAGGGGCACTCTCTGAAGCCTGAAAGAAACAAATTTAGTTTGCTACATTACAAACAACTTTTAAACTGCTTCTACTCATAGATCCTAGTAAGTTTTAATAACTTCATGCTTTATAAATTGTCAAAAATAAAACAGACATGCATAAGGGAGGGAGTCATTTGATGGTTGTCATTAAAAAAAAGAAACCAAGAATTAAAAGAAAAAGAGAAGAGAGGGCTCGGGAGGAGAGAAAAAAACCACAGACTACCTGGGAAGAGTGGGTGTTGTTTTTGTATGTGCATAAACTCAGCAGCAGGCAGCTGGCCCAGGGGCCACTCTGCACAGACTTCTCTGGAACAAACTGACTCGGGGGAGGCAAAGCAAACAGTTTCAGTTATGTGCGGAGGGTCTGGAAACCCTGAGAGTTTAAGTGACAAATGTGGCAAGTGGTCTCCATCCTTCTATTAGCTCCTTTCCCTTAGCTGGCCAATGTGGGTTTTATTCAAATAGATTTATTTTCAATTATTTTCTGTAATAATTGAGATACATTTTTTTTTTTTGCCTTAGAGAAAATATAAGAATCTCTAAAGTAGAATTCTGTATTATTATTTTCTGGTTTTCAGAAAAGTTTACTTAGGTGATCATAAATCCCAATAGGCATGATAATATTCATAGGAAATCTGGTAAATGCTCAGGAAATTAAAAAAATCCTGAGTATCAAGCATAGTAATGAAATATTAATGTGGAACTATAAAACTTAATTGAATTTAACTGGTACTTTCTTTTATGTGTAAATATATTCTGACTCTAAACATAGTCAGTGGTTGCATTGGTTACTAAATTAGGAGAAAGAAGAACTAGGAGAAAAAAGAACCCCAACTGTGCCCTCCCATGGCCTAAGTCAGCAGGGACACAAGGATAGTCTCCCTGGCTTGCAAAGGATTCACCTGATCTCTACTCTGCCTTCCCCATAGGGAAAGCCGGGGCACGTGTGGAAACATCAGCCTTCCATGCAAGCCTCCCCTGCCTCCTTCCTCCTCCTTCTTGCCTGCCCTCTCTTGCATGTTATTCTCTTCCTACTCAGGGAATTTCCAAATCTCTCCCAGATCCAGCCTCCTCGGGTAGCTGGTGCTTACCTCTGTCTTGCTACTGCACTGACAATCCAGCAACCCAGCTTCTTCCTCAGTTTCCCAATTTGTTAAACCACATTTAAATATACTCCAACAACCACAGGGGCAGTCTACCCTGCTAAATAATTTTTACCAATTCATACACTAATTCATATTATTTAATAACAGCTGAAGGGGGACAAGGAGTCAGTAACAGCTCCTTGAATGTTACAGAAAATTCCTTTCCCATTTCTGCACACTCTATATCGACTTGGGAGTTTCTGAGTAAACATAGGTTCAAAAAGAGGTTGGGATGGAAGATGAGCACTATTTCTGGTGAAAATTTGTGGTTAACTCTTCCAAAACGTTGGCATATCTACATTCCTATATTACATTATTTTTCCAGTTTTTTTCCATATAGATTATAGTTCCCTAATAGATATTGTAAAATTAGGACAAATTGAAATTATATCAGGAGTGCAATATCTTGGCAGCTGCTGGAAGTCTGCTCAAGCACAATGTGATTTATTTTTCTTATTTTTACCTTATTCTTTTGCCCTCATATATACCTACAGCTAATAATAGGTTGTATGGCTTTCAACCATAAAAAATACAGGTCTTTAGGCTTTGTGTCTTTAGAGGATAAAAATAACCCTGGCTGAAGGGAAGTCATGAGCAAAAAGGCATGGATGAGGAACAGAGATGGGCTTTGCTCAAGACTGAGTCATTAGGTTGGTTTAGCTGGTGTGCAAGGAAAGGGAGACAAGGTGGAAAATAGGTTGGCCGGGAAAGAGGGCCCCCAGTGACAAGCTGAAGCATGCCTGGTCTGAATCCTAATATGGTGGAGCAGAAGGGGGATACAGTGACTCAGAAAAAGAACATATAACAATTTTATTGTCCCATTAGAAAAAATAAAAGGTACAGTGTAACTCACATCCTTCCTTGGTCTAAATCCCTTAGCACAGATTACAGTTCATGAAAAGGCTATTTTTCTTCCATTTTAAAAATCATTTTGAAAGTTAAGGCCACAAGATGAGGAACTTCTGCTCTGGCCTCAATTCTAATATAGGAGAAAGGACTCTTTGCCCAAGTGAGAGTGATGGGAACTTGGGAGAAATTCCTTGTCATGTTGGAGTGAGTTATAGACAAAGAAGGAGAGGCTGCTATTGTTTGGCATGGGCCTTATGAAGACACATTTAATAATTTCCAGGAAAAAAGATAATCATAAATTCTTTATGAAATTTTATAAAAGAAAAGAAAGAAGAATTATAACCATGAGTTTCTGCTAATGTATTTATAATGGAGGTGATAGTGGTGGTAAGAATTGGGGTAGGGGAGAAGGTTCCGATTATATCCAGCCTCACAGGCTTCTGTAGGGACTTTGGCTTTTACGCTAAGTGAGGTGGGACACTATTGGAGGGCTTTGAGTTTAGGATTGATGCGATTTGACTTACATTTGAAAATGTTCACACTGGCTGCTATGCTAACCTAGTATAGGTTATTATACTGCCTCAATAATGATGCAAGAAGTTTACAATATACTTCTATTCTCCACTCCATCTTTTGTGTTAGTATGTCACAGATATTTTTTCTGAAAGATTTTTATTTTGCCTTTATTTTTGAAAACTATTTTGATGAGCATAGAATTCTAAGTTGAAGGTTACTTTGTTTCAGCATGTTAATGATGGCATTTCATTGTTCTGATTTGCATGGCTTCTGATGAGAAGTCTGTTATTATTTCCATCATTTGTTCCCCTTATGTAATGTAATGTCTTTTTTCATATGATTGATCTTAAGATTTTTTTCTTTATCAATGGTTTTCAGGAATTTGTTTTAGGATTTCAGGATTTGTCTTAGTGTGGTTTTCTTTGTATTTACTTAATATTGTCCGATAGGTCACTGAGGCCTTGTTTATTTATTTTTAGTCTTGCATCTGTTTAATTTTGCATAGTGTTTATGGTTATCTATTTCTATGTCTTCAAGTTCACTACTTTTCTCTCAGATTAGGAAGATTGCAGGGTCTAATCTGAACTTTTTCCCACCCAGTGAGTTTTTTTTCCGATATTTTGTTTTTGATTTCTGGAACCAATTCCATTTGGTTTGAATATATATATTCTATATCTCTTCTCACTGTATTCATGTATTCTTTAAGTACTTAAATATAATTATAACAGTTTTAATGTCCTTTTCTGCCATTTCCATCTCCATCATTTCTGGGTCTATTTCTATTGACTGATTTTTCTCCTAAGTTGTGGGTCACATTATTCTATTTTTTGGCATGTCTAGTAATTATTAATTGGATACTTGAAAGTATGATTTTATTTTGATAAGTATTTGGATTTTATTTTCTATTTTAAAAATGTAGGGCATTCTGGTAGCAGGTTAAGTTCCTTTGAGGCTTCTGTTGAAGTTTTGTTATGGTGGATCTAAAGTTGCCTTTATTTTAAGGACAGTATAGCCCTACTTCCAAGGTGTAGCCCTTTTGGGGGTTTCTACTGAATGCCCTTAGTAGTGAAGGAGGACTCTTTACTCTGGATAATTACTCTGACCTTACATAATTTCTAGGAGTGTGTGAGCTCTGAGGGCCATTCAGCTCATAACTCTCTGATTGCTCTTTGCTCTACCTCATGACATTTCATTCTATACATGCACATTTTATAATTCAAGAAAGTCTCAAGGGGACACCTATGCAAATTTCTGTAGCTCTTTCTTTCCCCCTTTCACCCCTTATCTCTTTCTTCTCTTGCATTCTGCCCCCACAACTTCCAGTTGCCTGTACCCCAATCTCTGTCTTTTAAACTCAGGGAGAATCCTACTTTCTTCTTGGGATCCCGTCCGTACCTCATGGTCCAGAATGAGCCTCTGGACAGAAAGTTGGAGTATTATGGGGATAAACATACAGAATTTTTTAAATGCATGGAATCATAGCAGGGGTCCTCAAACTACGGCCCGCGAGCCACATGCGGCCCACCGAGGACATTTATTTGGCCTGCCAGGTGTTTTTGCCCGTTTTCTTTTTTTACTTCAAAATAAGATATGTGCGGTGTGCATAGGAATTTGTTCATAGTATTTTTTTTAAACTATAGTCTGGCCCTCCAACGGTCTGAGGGACAGTGAACTGGCCCCCTGTTTAAAAAGTTTGAGGACCCCTGAATAGAGTAAGCTATCCCATATACACAATATTAATTATTGATGTAAAAAAACCTTCCCCTATCTTAGGATCAGCTTAAACTTAATCTGGTTACTACATGAAGTAGACACATGGAAGAAAACTACTAAAGCAAACAAGTTTTCTTCCCCCAGGCATTCCAAAAGAAAAGAAGCTGGTATTTTCAGTTTCCCTTAGGATCTTCACTCAGCAAGATTACTGTGAAAGAATTCAACTGCCCTGCAGCAGAGCAATGGACATCCCCAGAATATGATGGTAAGACGACTGGCCTGGAAATAAGGAAAGACGGATTCCAGTCTGGATTGTGTGGTCACTGTGTGATCTGAGGCTTCAATTCCCTCATCTATAAATGAGGCAATCACAACTGCTCCCCCCAATCCTCACACTCGTTTTCAGGATCAAAAGAGCTGGTGGACACGGAAGTGCTATATAAAGTACAAAGGGCCACAGAAAAGGATTATCATTATTAGACTGACCAGAATTGTATCACGTTTGGGAGTAACTTAAGGCATCCATAGGTAGATGTTCCCAATTAGCGGGGCAAGTCAGATTGTATATCATGAACACAGCGGGTGTAAGTGGGCTTCCCTCTCCACACGTCTGGGTGGAGCTCTGCGTGAGCACCCCAGAGCCAGTTTACAGGAGCCCCCATTTTGTCATAATGGGACCCTCAGAAGTCCCCCTTCAGGGGTCACTGTACTGAGTGCTATCCCCTCTGTGCCGTTCAGCGTCACATGTTGTAGATTAACTGTCGTGGAGGCTCAGCAGGACCTGAGAGCTTTGTCCTTCCTGGTGAGTGCCCACGGCCAGTCCCAGGTCCCTCCCAGAGCAGCCTGGGCTGGCCGGGCTCCAGGTACCGCTCCTCCCCCCCCTTCCCCCTAGAAGTGCCATTCACCAGGCCTCCCACCCAGCCAGCTGGCTTTCCTCTTCTGTGCTGTGACAGTCAGAAATCCATTCTCATTAACTGCTGCCTAATTATCAACCTAATTCAGGATACCTGCTGGCGAGATCGGCGCCTCTGTTCCAGGCGCCTGCTGTACCGATCACAGTTAATTTGTTCCTGGAGCATCAGGACTGCCATCTTGTTTTAACCGTGATGTCTGGTTATCTGCATATCGGCTCCCACTCAGTCACCCCGAGTAAGTGGGAGTACCGTGTTTCCCCGAAAATAAGACAGGGTCTTATATTTATTTTTCCTCAAGAAGACACCCTAGGGCTTATTTTCAGGGGATGTTTTATTTTCCCCTCAAAGCCTCAGCTTGCAGCACGCACAGGATGTCCGGGACCTGACAGGGGGAGCCGACCTTGTTGGTGGGGCTGCCCGCACCTTTCCGGTCACCTCTGGGATAGTAGCTGTCACCATGGGGCAGATGAGAAGGGCTGCTCGTCTTCTTTACCGCTCCACGACGAAATGCATGGGTTGTGCAGATGCGCTGCGTAGCCACACCCATCACTAGGTCTTATTTTCCGGGTAGGGCTTATATTGTGCAAATGCTTAGAAATCCTGCTAGGGTTTATTTTATGGGTAGGTCTTATTTTTGGGGAAACATGGTTGCTTGTGCTGCAGGATGGGGCAGGGAACAGGGAGGAAGCCTCACAGGGTGAGCCTGCTGCTCACATGGTGTTGCCAGCCAGCACCACTGGCGTCACCTGGAGCTGCTTGGAAATGGACTATCTCAGGCCCTGCCTCCAACTATGGAACAAGAACATGTGTTTTCACCAGAGCCACCAGCGATTCGGGATTGAGAAGCACTGCTCCCGACCAAGCCATGCCCCTCAGAGAGCAGTGGACACATGCCAGGGGCACCTGGGAACCTCCAGGGACAGCATTACTCTGCTTTGAAGAGGAACCAAGGGAGCAGTGACCAAATGGGAGGAATGAAGGAGAATGTAATTACCACCTACAGGGCGAGGAGGAACGTGGGTCACTCGCAAGGCCTGAGAGTTGTGACTCCCTGCTGGGCAGATCCGTCTGGTCAACAGCAGGCAGTGGCCATCTGAGTGGGCTCCACTCCATTCATAGACACGCCGCCCCCTAACCCAGGTAATCTCTAAAGATATGTAAATAGGCACAAACCCAGCTCTCCAGACAATTCTAATTTCAAAACAGCAACGTTTATCTGAACATACTTAAATGAGGTCAAAATGAACAAGGTCAGAATGAATCAAGGATTTATATAAAAACAAACCACAAAACAAAACAAAAAACAACCAAAATTTGAAGGCAAAAGCAAATTAAAATAAATGACACTTACATACTATATAGTTAAGAGTTTGCCCCCCTGGTATCAGGGAGAAAGGATGAGAAGATGCCATCACAGACGAATCATGGGTAGAGTTTGAAATAAGGATGTAGAAGACCTAAATTTGAATCGTGGTTCTACTTTAAAAAATAACAGTTTCAAGCCTTTAACTTGTTGACAATATTTGATAAAATGAAGCTCATAGAGCCAGGCACAGTGGCTCATGCCTGTAATCCTAGCACTTTGAGAGGCCAATGTGGGAGGATCGCTTGAGGCCAGGAGTTCCAGACCAGCCTGAGCAAGAGTGAGACCCTATTTCCACTAAAAATAGTAAAAGTTAGCAGTGTGATGGTGTGTACACCTGTAGTCCCAGCTTCTCAAAAGGCTGAAGCAGGAGGATTGCTTGAGCCAAAGAGTTTGAAGTTCCACTGAGCTATGACCATGTCACTGCACTCTAGCCCAGGCAACAGAGTAAGACTCTGTCTTCAATAAGTAAATAAATGAATGAATAAAATGAAGTTCATAATATGTGTCTCAAGGGAGTGTTGTGGGAATCAGTTGGGATGGCTGGAAAACACCTACCTACCTGGCACCTGAGTAAGCATACAGGATAGTATTCATTCCTTCATCACTCAACACAAGGTGATGTTGGACTTAACAGGGTCCAGGGTGGCTGACCTAGGAGGAATAAGCAGCCGAACTCCCAGCCCAAGGAGGCTAGAGGAGAACCAGCCCCCTCTAGTGGAATCAAACATTGACTTTTGGAGAGGAGTCATTTTTAGGTTTTAGGGGAAGTTCTGGTGCAGGGACCCAGGACTAGCAGCTCATCTCAGCCTTTGTACTGGCTACAAAGATGCAAGGAAAAAATGAGAATCATCTGTCCTAGTCAATTGGAAATGACATGAAATTCCCTTAGGCTTCTCCATGCATTTATATGTTTTACTCAATTTTGCTTAATATGCAGACCTTTCTTTCTCCTAGCTCAAAAAGGCCTAGATATCTGCCTCTCAATTTTATTTTACAGCCAACCTGCTTCTATTAAAGGAAGTCAGGGTATTGTAACATGTCTAGCAAGTCCCAGAAGAAAAATCAGAGAAGAAAAGAAAAAATAAATCAGGTATATAGGGTAGATAGAAAATTTATATTTATTATTTTCAGCCTTGAGTGAAGTGGAAAGGAGAAGGATAAACTGGAAGAAAGGCGATGAAGAAAATGATTGAGAGGGCTTTTGATCACAAAAGAAGCCTTTTATAAAGCAGATTCTCAACCTACAGGCTGAGCCAGATGAATATTCGGTCACGCAGCATGTAATACAACAGCAGCGAGAGCAAGGGAGGCACAGGCCACAAACGAATCAGGTGTTAATAAAACCTTAAAAGCCTCCCCACATTGGAGTGTCAGGACAAGATGTGCTGAAGCATAAAGCCGTGCAATTTAATAAATACTATGGCTAAACAAGTGGGTGGCAAAAGCACTCGGAGCCATCTAAATCATGCTGAAGGTACAGGTAAAAGACTTCATAAAATACCTTGGAAAATAATGTGCTGATCTACTCACAGGTGGAAGGGGGGCAATTTTGTACTCATTTATAATTTTAAATTCCTTTTCCTCCTCTAAATCCTTCACTTTATTTTTAAAACATGGTAGGGAGAGAAATGCTCATAAAAAAATAATAAGTTTTGGGAAACAAAGCAAAGCATAGCACACAAAAAAGGAGGAGCATTAGGAGGAAGAAGAGAAACTGTAAAATGTAACTGGGAATTTCCTTCTATTTGACATAACAAGAGAAAGGGATATAAGGATTATAGTGAACCACAAGCAAAACTCAAGTCAGCATTGTGGTGCACTTAGATAAAAGGTAAGTATATGTGTTGCCATGACTAAGAGCAGAAATAGAGTGTGTTTTAGAAGAACTCTTGGACTGGCTTTAGAGGCTTCTAGAAGTAACTGCCATGCCCATTGTGATCATGAGGAGCCTGTGGCTCTGCTCCGGCTCAGTGGGCAATAGTGTAGGACCGATCACTGCCAGAGGCTACTGGTGTGTATAACATAAACTTGTAAGTTAGTTTATGTTGCTATGAAAGAACTTGGGGACTTTGTATATTTTCCCTAATTTAATTAAGCCTAAATATCTTCATCTATAAAATAAGAAGGATGGACAAAATGATCTCTAAGGGTTGCATGATGCACCAGGACAGGATGGTCACTGTCACAGCTGGGTTCTGTGGGTAAGTGAGGCTCCCAGAACAGGGAGCAAATCAAATATATCTACTTGGAAAAGGCCATATTTGGGCTCTGGAAAAGCCAACAGGAACACTGCATCTGCAATATTAAAGCTAGGATCAAAGTTTGAATCTCAGAGTCAGGAACTACAACTCAAAACCAAGCTCAGAAGAAAAGTTTGGGGAAAAAAATATAAGGGAGGATTTCCTGTTGAAGCAAAATCTTGATGGCATCATAATTTTCTAACTCTCCCTTAAATCGCTTCCTAAAAATGAACATCATAATCAAGATACCAAAGAAAAAGTCATGGACTACATCTTTGATAAAACTCAGTGACACGATACCTCATAAAACCCAAAGTATGAATAGGTAGGCCAGGCTGTCTGCCAACAATCAGACCTCCACAAGCCCCACATGGGATACGCAGCTGTGTGGAGGGGAGAGAGCTGAGCCCAACGTGGACCCCACGTTGTGTGGAAACCTCTGCAAGTGGATCTGAGAACAACTGGCAAAATGGGAAAAGTCTCCAAAGGTTCCTCTTTGGCTGTGAGTGTAGAAAGACCACAGGGACCCACTGAGGAGCAGTGGGAAGATCAGAGGGTGGCCGACACCTTTTACAAAACCTCCCTTCCAGAAGAACAAAGATGCACCACGAGGAAAAGCGGCTAGTAGTAAATCTAGATTGAGCCAAGTAGTAACTGGGGCACCAATACTGAAAAATGGACGGATCAGAGGAGTCCAGTGACAGGGAGAGGCCATTTTTTTATTACTTCCTGGTAACAACGTAAGAAGCCTTTGAGCTATGGAGCTAGGAAAATACCCTGACCCATCTCCATGCTGAACACTGGAATCTATTTCTAAAAGCCTAGGAAAATGCTTCTTATTTAAACATGAACAACAAAAATAATTGTTATTTAATTCTATATAAAGACTTATGAAGCTGGGACACAGGGGCTCACACCTATAATCCTAGCACTTTGGGAGGCCAAAGGCAGGAGGATCGCTTAAGGCCAGGAGTTTGAACTCAGCCTGAGTAGCCTAGCAAGACCTCGACTCTATTTAAAAACCAAAAAGAAAAAAAAAGACATATGAATAAAAATTGGGGGAAAAATATGACAGAACTAAAATAAAACATATCTAGCAGTTTAAAATACTTGTGTATGTCTAACTGAAATACACAACAATGATAATTAAAGAGGAAGAGTAAATAAAACCAAAATAGTATAACATTGTTTCATTGTAAGGGAAGGGATAAAAGTTGTAACTGAAAATATGCTACTTCCTTGAAGTCCAGATAAGATGGTGTAGATTCATCTCTCCATGCTTCTACCCACAAAGTACAACTATAAACCCTGCAAATAATATAAGAGGCAACCAAAGGAGATATTTCAAATGTGGTAGGAAGATGACAAACTGGTTTCCAACTTTTCTTCTGTAGCTTCCTCACCTCTCTCAGCCTTCATAGAATTGATGAGAGTTAAGACCTTGCTCTGTATTAAGCATTGGCTTAATGGAATGTTTTTGCTGGCTTAATCTGCTATCTAGACGATTAAAACTTTCTCCATATTGGCAATTTGGCAATAAAGCTGTTTCCTTCCTTCCTTCCTTCTTTCTTTCTTCCTTTCCTTTCCTTTCCTTTCCTTTCCTTTCCTTTCCTTTCCTTTCCTTTTCCCTCCCTCCCTCCCTCCCTCCCTCCCTCCCTCCCTTCCTTCCTTCCTTCCTTCCTTCCTTCCTTCCTTCCTTCCTTCCTTCCTTCCTTTTCTCTCTCTTTTGCCCACGCTAGAGTGCAGTGGCATCATCATAGCTCACTGCAACCTCAAACTCCTGGGCTCAAGCGATCCTTCTGCCTTAGCCTCCCAAGTAGCTGAGACTACAGGTATGCTACACCCTGGCTAATTTTTCTTATTTTTTTGTAGAGATGGGGTCTTGCTATTGCCCAGACTGTTCTTGAACTCCTGTCCTCAAGCAGTTTTCCTGCTTTGGCCGCCCAACGTGCTAGCATTACAGGCATGAGCCACCGAGCTCAGCCTTGCTTTTCTTTCTTATCATTCATGTGTTCATTGGAGTAGCACTTTTAATTTCCTTCAAGAACTTTTCCTTTGAATTCACAACTTGGCTAACTGGCACAGAGGCCTGGCTTTCAGCCTGTCTCAGCTTGTGACCTGCTTCCTTGCTAAGCTTAATCATTTCTAACCTCCCCTGGGGGAGGGTGGCAGAAGCTGTCCTGGACTGTGACATCTGCCCTTCTGACCGCAGCTGTGTTCACTACATCATGAAGGCTCAGGCACCCACCCAGTGCTCTGCAAGTCGCCTCTGCTGGGTGAAATGCTTGCACACCCTGCCAGAAACTCTTTTAAGCTTTTTATTTCATTTTTCCTATACTAGATCCTAATATGATGTGTGATGAGTTAACCCAGGGAGTCAAGGGACGAAAATATTAAAAGGGTCTGTTCTTAAGGAGTGGGGTTCATGCTCACAGCCATGGACCCTATTGCATTGGGGTTCCAGAATGCTTCTAAATAGGAATAATAATTATCATAGCACCTTGAATGCAATAAGTTGGATTAAATGACCTGGGCAATTATAAAGGACACAATAAGACAGTGATTTTGGACTCAAATAGTTTCTAGCTAAATGAAAAGATTGTCTTCTAAATACTTAACCTTCTTTGAGATAAGCAATCTTCCTTTTGCTACAATAATTTATTTTATGCTCACATTTTTTGGGAGCCACAATTTTGTAAGAGCTCTACAAGGGATTTGGTTTTGCTGAAAATGCATGCAACCTTCCCAAACACTTTCTATACTGTCATAGAGTAATAAATGCTAAGATGAAAAAATAAAGCAAGGTGAGAGGGCAGAGATGGCAGGAGGAGGCATTTTAATTTGGGTGATCAGGAGAGGCCTGTCTGAAAAGGTGAGTTTTGAACAGGCCGTGAGGAAGTAGACTGTCTGGGAAATTGCATTTGAGCCAGAGGGAATAGCTAGTTCAAGAGCCCAGAGGCGAAGAGGCCATTGTGGCTCTCAGGGAGGAGAGGAGGTCACAGACAGGTGTGCTGGGGAGTGGGGAGTTTGGGTTTGGCTATGTCCTGCACACTGATGGAGAACATTGAACCTGGGCTGATCTGCCTTTGAAAAGGCACCCCCTCCCTGCACCCACTTGATGGGGATGGGCTCCTGGGCCTGATCCCTCCTGGCTGCTTCACAGCGGGGAGGCTGTCAGCATTTTAAGTCAGCTGCTAGCTCTCAGTGGTTTACAGCTCAACCATGACACAGGCCTGGGCAACATGTGGCACCTCTCAGGGATTCACTTCCTCACCATTTCTATGTTTAGTGCCATTTAGTGCTTTTCGGCCAAGTTTTCAGAGAGAAAAAGGAAGAATTACGGGGCAGGGAGTTGGTTAAATTTTGTGGGTTTTTGTTTGTTTGTTTGTTTTGTTTTTGGTTTTAAACACGCAGAGCTATTTTTCAGTTGTTTTCTGAGATTATTTCCCAGCCCTTAAAAGGTTACGGGGCACCTGCTGGTGTAGTCTGTGATAGTGCTCACTTCTAAGCAAGAGAGCCTAATCCCTTGCAAAGCTGCCCTCTTCTCTTGCAAGTATGCGGATGCTTCCTGGTGAAGGAGCTGGATTTAAAGGACATCTGGACTGGGTGTGTGACTACGGGAAAAAGTCATCAATTACTTAATATTTCACGTGCTGTGGGCTGGGCTTCAGGCCAGGTGTTCCCACCCCCTCTGCCTCAAGATGGGATCCCCTCTGAGACCTCCAGCCAAGATCTCTGCAGAGCTTCTCGACCTTTAGTGTGTGCATGAATCACGTGGGAGTGTGTGGAAATGCAGCTTCTGATTCCATGTGGGGCTGGGCAGCTCCTGAGATTCTGCATTTCCAGTCAGTTCCCAGGTGATGCGGCCGATGCTGCCGGTCCAGGAACCACACTTTGTTTTATTTTATTTTTTAATTTTTTTTTTTGAGACAGAGTCTCACTCTGTAGCCCAGGCTAGAGTGCCGTGGCATCAGTTTAGCTCACAACAACCTCTAACTCCTGGGCTCAAGCAATCCTTCTGCCTCAGCCTCCCGAGTAGCTGGGACTACAGGCACGCACCACTGTGCCCAGCTAATTTTTTCTATTCTTAGTTGTTTGGCTAATTTCTTTCTATTTATAGTAAAGATGGGGTCTCGCTCTTACTCAGGCTGGTCTGGAACTCCTAAGTTCAAGCAATCCTCCCGCCTTGGCCTCTCAGAGTGCTAGGATTACAGGCGTGAGTAGGAACCAGACTTTGAACATCCAGGATTTCAACTGGCGCTGTCCAATTGAAAGATTATATAATACAAGCCACACATGTAACATAACATTTCCTAGTTGTCACATCAAAAAGGTAAAAAGAGATGACATTAAATTTAATAAGATATTTTATTAATTTAATTTATGCTAAATAGTATCATTTCAATATATAATCAATATAAAATACTGAAATACTTTACATTTCTTTTCTGTAATAAATCTTTGAAATCTGGAGTTTGTTTTATACTCATAGCACATCACAGTTCAGACTGGTGACATTTCAAGCACTCCTGTGGCTCGTGGCTCCCGGTTTGGAAGGTGCAGATCTAAATCTGGCTTGAATACCTCTGGTGATAGGGAGATCACTACCTTCTGGGAAGTCCACTCCATACTTGCATGATCTGAGTTGAGAGTTGACCGTAGGACTAGCTGGGGAGACCCAGCTTCACTTTCTGTGTCCCCAAGCCAATTGGCATTCTCTGTGAGTCAAGTACCTCACTTCCTCTGCCTCAGGTAGCCCCACAGCAGCCCTTGGATGGTTTCTGTGGCTGTTCTCAATCTCCGCTTTTCTTATTGAAGAGTCTGGCTCAGGGACGCTGAGCGATATCCTCAGGGAGACCCTGCCAGGAGGTGGCAGAGGTGGGACTTGAGGTCAGGACTTTGAAATCTCTTCTCCCTCTATTGTAAGAGGCTCTGGTTTCTTTAGTGTGACATGGTTTCAGAGGACCTTCCAGGTCGACTCACGCTCCTGCAGACACACTGACTTCTATTTCTGTGATGAATTGCATTTATAGATATATGAATGTTGAACCATCCCTGCATCTCTGGGATGAAGCCCACTTGGTCGTGATGGATTATTGTTTTGATAAGCACCTGAATTCAGTTTACTAGGATTTTATTGAGCATTTTTGCATCTATATTCCTAATGGATATTGGTCTGTAGTTTTCTTCTTTAGGTTTGGTATGAGGGTGATGTTGCCTTTGTAAAACGTTTGTGGAGGATTCCCTCCTTCTCAGTGTTGTAGAATAATTTCTGCAGGACAGGCACCTGTTCTTCTTTGTAGGTCTAGTTAAATTCAGGTGTAAAACCATCTGGTCCGGTATTTTTTTAAGGAAGGTTTATTATTGCTGCTGCAATTTTGGTACTTGATATTGGTCTGTTCAGAAACACTATTTCTTCCTGATTGAGCCTAGGGAGGCTGTGTTTTTCTAAGAGTTTGTCCATTTCCTCCATGTTTTGAAGTTTATGTGTGTAGACCTGTTTATAGTATTCATAGATATTTTGTATTTCCATGATGTTACTTGTAATTTTTCCTTTTTCATTCCTGATTGAGCTTATTAGAATCCTTTCTGTTCTGCTTCTGGTTAATCTAGTGAGAGCTGGTCAATTTTGTTTATCTTTTCAAAGAATCAACTTTTTATTTTATTAATCTTCAACGCAGTTTTTTTTATTATCGATTTCATTTAGTTCTGCTCTGATCTTTTTTATTTCATTTCTTCTGCTGGGTTTGTGGTTGCTTTTCTCATCATTTTCCAGTTCTTTGAGATGATTCATTAGATTGTTGCTTTGTGATCTTTCTGTCTTATGGATGTAGGCATTTATGGATATAAATTTTCATCTCAGAACTGTTTTACCTGTGTCCCACAGACTTTGATAACATGTGTCTTCTTTATCATTTAGTTGAAACAATCTTTTGATTTCTAACTTAATTTCTCCCTTAACCCAATAATTTTTCAGCAGAACATTGTTTGGTTTCCATGACTTTGTGTAGAGATGAGAGTTTCTGTTGGAGTTGATTTCTAATTTTATTCCACTGTGGTCTGAGAAGATGTATAAAAATAGAAAAATAATTTCTATTTTTTTAAATTTGTTGAGACATGCTTTGTGGCCTAGGATATGGGCAATCTTAGAGGATGTCCCATGAGCTGATGAGAAAAACATATATTCAGTGGTTTTGGGGTAGAATGTTCTATAACTGTCATCAGGTCCATTTGTTCTAGAGTTCTGTTTAAGTTCATTGTTTCTTTATTTTCTATTTGCAGGATCTGTCCTGTTCTCTCAGAGGTGTGTTGAAGTTTCTGGATATTACAGTGGTGCTGTTTATCATTTTGTTTAGATCAAGTAGGATTTGGTTTATGAATCCTGGTACACCTGAGTTAGGTACATAAATATTTAAAATTGTTATATCTTCTTGTTGCATGGTACCCTTCACCTTTATATAGTGACCATCTTTGTCTTTCATTACTGTTGTTGAAGACTAAGTTATCTGAAATCAGAACTGCTATGCCAGCTTTCTTTTGGCTTCCATTTACGTGGAATATTTTTTTACATCCCTTCACCTTGAGTCTGAATGCATCCTTGTGGGTTAAATGTGTTTCCTGAAGACAACAGATACTTGGCTTGTGTATATTTATCCATTCGGCCAGCCTATGTCTCTTCAGTGGGCAGTTCAAGCCATTCACATTTATTGAAAGAATTGATAAGTGAGGCAGATTTATGTTCATCCTGTTGAGTTAAACTTTGTTACTTTGTTTTCTCTCTTGAGCCATTGTGGTATCTGGCCTTTGACCTTTACCTTTTGGATGATTTTACACTAGTGTTTGTTGTGCTGATCTATGTGTAACGCTGTTCTGAGTACTTCCTGGAAGGCAAGTCTTGTCTTGATGAATTCCCTCAGTCTTTGCTTGTCTGAGAAGGTCTTTATTTCTCCTTCCTATAAGAAACTTAGTTTTGCAGGATACAAGATTCTAGGCTGGGCATTATTCTGTTTAAGAAGAGTGAGAATAGAGACCCAGTCTCTTCTGGCTTGTCAGGTCTCATTTGAGAAGTCTGCAGTTAGTCTGATGGCTTTCCTTTGTAGGTTACCTGTTTCTTTCACCTTACAACTCATAGGAGGGCCTCTTTCATATTTATTTTGGCCAGTCTGATGACTATGTTTCATGGTGTCTTCCTGTTTGCAAACAATCTCCCAGGATTCCTTTGACCTTCTTATACCTGGATATCTAGATTTATAGGAAGGCCAGGGAAATTGTCCTCCATTATATCCTCGAATAGTTTATCCAACCCTTATGTATTTTCTTCTTCACCCTCAGGGATGCCTATGATCATCATGTTAGGCCTCTTCACATAATCCCACATTTATTGCAGGCTTTGCTATTTCTCTTATTTCTCTGTTCTATCTCTGTGAATGACTTGGTTAATTGAAAGGTGTTATCTTCAATCACTGAGATTCTTTTTTCTGTTTGATCTACTCTATTCTTGAGGCTTTCCACTGTGCTTTATAATTCCTTCAATAAATTCTTCATATCTTAAAGTGAAGAATTTCACTTTCATTCTTCTTTAATATTTCAATTTCTTTAGTGAATTCTTCTTCAAAGTCCAAGATTTGTGTGTGTGTGGCTTTTTTATGTTGGGTATCCATTTTCTCTTGCATATCATTGAGTTTTCTTACAATCCATGTTTGAAATTCTTCTTCTGTCATTTTAGTGTTCTGTATTTGGTTGATATCCATTGTGAGATAGGAGGTGTCCCCTTTGGGGGTGTCCTTTCAGTTTGATTCTTTATACTTCCAGTGTTCTTTCGCTGATTGCTTCCTATCTGGAGCAGCTGTTGCTTCTTACCTTTGGATTTTCACTTAGATAATGACATGCCCAGTTTAGTCTCTGAGCTAGTAGGTGGTTCTTGTGGGTGACATTCAACTACACCCTGTATGATGAATCAGTAAATGTAGCAAAAGTGCATGCAAATTTACCTTCTTGCAGTAGGTGGTGTTTGTGGAAGGAGCAAGCTGCAGTGTTGTTTTTGTGTCCTGTAACTAGCTTTCTTTCCTCTGGAGAGGCATCCTACTGCCTCAGGTGGTGGGTGAGACTCTGGGACATCCAGGTGTGTTCTTATTCTCCACCTCGGCAGGGTGAGGTGGGGGAGTAAGGCTGGCAGGGCTGGGTTGGGTGAGCCTGCCCTCAAGCTCCACAAATGCTTTTAGCAGGGTTCAAAGATCTGTTTCTCTGCTTCTGGGCAAAGCTTTCAGGGAGAGGCTGAAATGTCCACACTCAGCCAAAAAATCTGCGTGTAGAGGTGGGGCCTTCTGAGATTTGCAGTCTAGAAATCTGGAGCAGGTCACTCCTTTCCAGCCTCCCCTATTCTGTTGTTTTTCCCGGGCCTCTGCAAGCATTCAGGACCTCAAGATAGCAGAGCTGCCCTGACTGTGATGTCCAGGGTCCCAGCGTGAGCTGGGAACATGGCCCTCCCATGGAAGGAGGGCTGTCCCTCCAGCATGCTGCAGCTAAGACACACTCCGATCTGCCCCTGAAGGCACGCACACCTCAGTAGACTCGTTCAAAAATATCCCATTGTGCCCCCAGGCAATGCCATCAAGTCCTGGGTGTACAGGACCTGGCCTGCTGGCCTATCTTCTGGGCCCTGTAGATTAATCCTCGATCCTGCCAGGGGGAAGAATGCTGGTCTCAAGTCACCCATAGGGTGCCCAGGCTGGATCAATGTCTCTCTGTCCTGGGGTTTGCCAGGCTCTACTGGAATCACTAGGCAAGCAACATCATGGAGGGCCAGTGGGTAGGGAGATCACAGTCCAAGTAACAGTTTGCTGCAGGGCCCAAGAAGAAAGGTCTCATTCCCTGTGGATGCTTCTGGGTGATGGCTAAATTGTCTCTCAGCAGCCACAGGTAGGGGAGGAGAAGGGGAGAATGAAGCAATATGGTGCTTGCCTATTGGCTCAGGTGTGTGGGTCTGGATGTGTCCCGAGGGAGCTGGGAGCCTGGTGCACTGTCCACAAGAGTTTCACTGCTCACTGGAGGCAGCCGTCTCTGGGCTGCTGTCGGCAAATCTCTGTAGTAGATGGGAGCCCACCAGCAGTCTGAGATGCAATGGAGGGGAAATTTAACTGCTCCACCTGCCCTTGTCACTGATCTTCAAGCCTCTCTGGGTTTAGTCTGCAGATGAGTCCCGATCCCAGCATAGCCCCCCAGCATGGCTCCAGGGCCTCCCCATCCACAGCAGCACCAGCAGCCCTGGGGAAGCCAAAAAGACGCCTCTCTCCAGGCTGGGCAGCCAGATGGGAAGACCTCGATCTCTCCCTCTCAGGAGGGCCAGGGCCACAAGGGGTTCGCTAGGAGATTTGCCAACTTTATATTAAGAATGTGCTGTGCCCCGCCAGCCCGAAAGATCTGCTACAGATGGCTAAACAAGGTGGTTCCAGTGAACGTGGACAGCTGAAGCAGCAAGAGCAAGTATGTGGGGGGGGGGGTTCGGGTCTAGCCACGCTTCCTGCATCTTATTCCATTTATTATGGTTTTGCTGCTATTGTTTTTAATAGACAAGTAATAGATGTATACGTGTATGAGGTACCATGTGAAGTTTCTGTATATGTGCACTATATAGAATGGTGACATAAAGCTAATTAACATATCCACCACCTCAGAAAGGCAAAGGCAGCATGATGTCACTTACCTGTGGTATCTGCAAAGCTGACCTCATAGAAGTACAGTAGCTTGATGGTGATGAGAGGCTGGGGGATGGCAGAGGGAGGGCACTGGTAGTTGGTCTCAGGGCTCAGAGTTTCAGACAGACAGGAGGAAGAAGCCCTGACATCTGTTGCAGAGCAGGGTACAAGAGTCAATGAGCATGTCCTGCACATTTGAAAATACCAGAGAGTCTGCTTATAACATATCCTTGCCTTTAGGATGGAGAAAGGGAAGACCCTGGGCTCCCCGGATCCTGACAACATGGAGTGTGAGGTCTGCCAGGGGTGGACTCACAGCTCCAGGTAGGACCTGCCCAACAGCAGCCCGTGGCCTTCAGAGAGGCATCCGAGCCACAGTACAGTCAGCTGCAGCATGGCCTGGAGCCCTGGAGACAAGAGGGCCCCTCCGCCCCCACTGTGTCCCCTTTGTTTCTCAGTGTGGATTTTCTTTATGCAGCCCAGTGAGCAGTCACCCCGTGCTGCTGTCCTTAAAATCTATCCCTGGTTCTTACCGCTTCAGCAATGCCTGTGTTCATTTTTGTTGTTTTTGTTTTTTAATGTCATCACACGTTACGATACAAATATGGGAGATTCAAATACATTTGAATCATTTGGGGAGGTAACTTTATTTCTAGGGACCCATAGTTCCAATTCTCTGGAAGCTTTCATCCTTCTGAGCGCTTCTGAACAGCTGACCTACATTCCTGGCTCATTTTTACCCCAAGATCTCAATTAATCATTTTGTTAAGGAGATAGAATATTCCAGATTGGCATTCTCTTGCCTTTCGGCTCTTTCTTGAGAACAGATGGATATCGAAGGATCATTCAAACCTGTCTTGTCTCGTTAGTTGACTTTCTGTAGTTTCCAGAGCAGAAGACACAAGGTAGAAACTGAATTGCACTGTGTCCTAGATTCTGCAGTTTCTAGTTATGAATCTTTGTTGTGCGAACAAGGGAAAAAGGTGAGTGGAGAACTGACTATATTTTTGTCTATTGCTTTATTTTATATTGTTATAATTCACTGAACACTTGTGAAGAGCATATTCTATTTGATTTAGTGAGAAGTAGTGTGAGCATTCTCTTTTGTCTAGTGTAATAACAAAGTTGTACAGAAGGTAATCACTGTGAAAGCGTGTATCATTGCTATCAATGCTTCTGATTAAAAAAGAGGCAAAGAGAATATTTGGAGAAGGAGTATCTTAAATTTTGAAAATGATAACTTTTTCTGTTGTTTTGGCTTTGGTTTTAATTTAGTGGTTGTATACAAGAAGAAAAGTGTGTATAAAATAATGACATAGAACATGACAATAAGGGATTCTTTGGGTAAAACAAGAAAGAACTACAATGCATGAGGGCATTTACTTATATTTCCTGTTGAAAATTTATTGTGATAGCAAATGGTAACACTTTTTTCAAGACTAAAAGTGTTATAGTTAAAATCGAGACACCTACAGAACAAGATTATCAAATAGGCAAAATGAGAATGTCCTCAAGGCTTAGTCTGATTGATTAGTCTAGTTGATTTTGATGCCACTGCAGATTGATTTATGCTGTTTATATTTTTTTAAGAGAGCAACTGAAAAAAATAAAATGTGACTTTCTAGACTTTGGATATTGGGCTCTATAGATTCTTAGGTTCAGCAAGTCTAAGTCTTTAAAAAAATCAACATACATGAAAACAAAGCAGGGATGATGACATCCAAATATTTTTCCAGATCATTTTTCCTACAATTGCATGATTGATTTGGAGTAGGTGAGTTCTGGCTTTATCCATCATTCATCACAGTACATATAAAATATAGCGAGAACAGATATAATAGCAAAAAATTTATAGCCATCTAAATTTGTCCCTGAAGTCAGAATTGAACTATTTATTGTTTTGTTTCCCAACCTCTGCCCTTACCCATGTGTTTATAGGAAAATTGGAAATATTTTACTTCTGATTAACTTGATTTTTACCCTAGGAGGTTCTCTTTTGTATTTTAGATTTTCCCATGGCAATTTTATTCTATATGGGGACAGTTCCCTGAAGAACAGACCTTTACTACCTTGAAATCAGATTGGGTCTCAGTTCTACTACCTATGCATGTGAGCAGGTTGCTTAGTCTCCCATTTCTGAAATGGGAAGTAATAGCTGCCCTACTTAAGTAAGATAATGTTTGGAAAATCACTCTGGAAAATTACAGAAGTGGTAGGTATTCTTTTTAAGGGTAGCATTTTAAAATAAGGAGAGAAGAAATTACATTGTACTACCTACTAAGTGCCATAGCTTTGTGAGGCCCTTAACACATATACATTAGCTCCTTTAACCCTCTGACATAGGCGTTGTGATCTTCATTGCATAAATGAGAAAACTGTGATTCAAAGATATGAACTATGACGTGTGTGATGTTCAGTTCTAGTAAATGGTGGCATCTGGGTTTGAATTCAACTTCAATTCCAAAGCTTATACCCTTTCCACTGCCATGTGCTGTCCAGTATTTTATGAAATATTTGATACAAGGTAGATTTCTGTTATCCAGTGACCTGAAATACAGTTTGGAAACTAGGTGTTGAGAAATCATTAAAGTGGCCATCCAAAGGTTATGATGGGATTGCAAATGTGTGCCTTCTGTGACTGATACCCACAGACTTCTGGCCCCCAAATAAACCACAGGGCTGTGCATTTGGGAATTATATCACATCCAGAAGTTCCCTTATTTGTTGAATGAGAAGGCTAGATGAAATGATTTCTGAAGTTTTACTGAGCTCCAGCATTCTGATGGTAAGAAGGAAATAAAACACACATTTAATATAAATTCCCTCCCTCCTTCCTTTCCCTTCCTTCTTTCCTTCCTTCTTTCCTTTGTTCCTTCCTTCCTCCTTTTCTCCTTCCTTTCCAGTAGTATGAAGTGAACACCTCCTGGAAACCAGGCACTAAGCACTGTAATCAAGCTCAAGAAATATGTTTGCTAGATCAATTTTAGTTATTAATTTTTCTAATGTGGAATACATTAAAGAGCCTAGAGTACTAGAACTTCTTAGAGGAAGAGCTAATTCCATTTCCCATTGAACCCTTCTGCCAAACCTCATGAACTTGCTTCTAAACATATTATAAAATTAAGTTTAGAATTATGAATCTAAACTTTAGAAAAGGAAATAAAAATATGAATGAGGACCATCAAGGATGAAATAGTACTTTTAACAAAATATGAATGTGAATATTAGCATGATAGTGCTGGTAATAATCTCAAATCAGATCTTACAAATGCAGAATTCCTGCTGTCTCTTTCTTTTTTCCAGCTACATAAGCCATAAACATGTAGAACTAGTTATGACTCCATTATACATGGATTTGTAGTATAGAACCAAATTCTCTTCTGGCAAAGGTAAACCAAATATACACTTCTACAGTATTGCATATGTTGATACAGTAAAACAAAACAAGCCCCCTGAATGTTTTGTTTGTCTTCTTAGAAAAATAATGTCCTGAAGAGCATGAAACAGAGGAAAACAACGTTAAAGCCAGTGTTTTCCAATATGTACAAATCCTGCATCTCTGCTAGTTACAAACTAAACTCCTAACCTATTTTGCAGCCTTTGTGGAGTCTGATTAGAATGACTAAATAATGTGGGTTTTAAAGAACACGGGAAACCTCCCAGAGGGATGCCACACAGCTCAGCTCGTGTTTCTTCCAGAAGTCTCAGAAGAGGATTTCGATTTACAGGTAACACTGGCCTGAATGACCAAGCAGCAAGTTTGCTTTTAATAAATCCGAGTGACAATCATGATATTTAATATTTAGTTAATGATGTGAATTTTGTTTCTCAATAGGCTTTTTGGTCCATACCAATGTATACCTTCCATGTATTGATTTATGACTCTAACTGTAACCCCTGTCTCCCTGAAATATATAAAACCAAACTGTAACCCTGGCACAGTGAGTCCACTTGCTCAAGGCCTCTTGACAGTGGCTCTGGGTCATGATCCTCAAATGTGACTCAGAATAAATCTCTTTAAATTATTTCACAGAGTTTGGCTTCTTTTCTGTAGAGAAGAGTGGTGCCCAACATGGGGCTCAGAGAAGACTCAAAACCCCCGAAGGAGCAGCCAGAACTCAGCACTAGGTACTGGCATCGTGCTTTTGGGCTCTCCCGACTCCGAGCTTCTCCTCTGGTGGAACTGCTAAGTCCTCTTGAGCTCCGGATATCCCATTTTTACTTGATGGTCCTGGTTTACTCTTAATTGGTTCTTTTCCTGGGAATTGTTGTTTGGGATCCTAATTTTGATTTGGAGAGGTGCATTGGAAAGTGTCTTCTCCATTGTCTTTTCATCCTAAAATTAATATCACTTGACCTTTCCGAGCATTTATGAAAGAGGAAACAGAACTGTCTTTTTTGTAGATAAATGAGAGACTGAGTTCTTCAGCTCCAAAGAAGAAAGGGCATATTATTCCTCCTAACCAAAAAGTACTCCAGGGTGACCAGGGTCATGAGTGGGAGCTGCCTGGGGCAATTCCCCAGGGCATCAGCCGCCATATAGGGAATCCCTCAACACATTATTTAAAGGAAGCCTCATCCAGGAAACACATATAAGAGCTGATCACCCGGCATTTTGAGCCCTCTT
>VBSM01002608.1:99816279-99829486 GCA_008086735.1 Cheirogaleus medius | reverse complement strand
CCTGCCCAGGTATGCTTAGTTTGGCTGAGAGTGGAACAGCTCCTGCTGAAAAGACATGCCCTTCTCTTCCCTTGATCCAGGCACAGGGAGCCAAATAGGGAGAAATATCCTGGGTTCACATGACTCCATCAAAGAAGTTTCTGTGGTGGGTCCTGTTAAGTCATGTAACATTTATTCACACTTGCTCTGGGTCTTGGAATGAATCAGATACAGTTCTATCCTTGGGGGAGCCCCCAGTCAAGGGAACCATTAAATGACCTGAGAATTATTAGCCCCAGAGAAATCCCCAGTTAAAAAACTGTCTTGGATCATGAAGCTATTAATTGTCAGAGCTGGGATTCAAACTGAGTTATTTGACTCTAAAGTCCACGTTCTTTTTACCAAGCCATGGTGCTCAGCTGATGCAAGCCCCGTGCTGGGTGCTGGGGATGGAGATGAAGGAGACAGCATGTTTCCCACACGGAGGTTACATTCTAAGTGAGGAGGAAGGGGGTGAGCCCAGACATCATTCAGGTTCTTCCAAGGTCAGCTCAGGGGTGGCGGGAGCGCAAAGGAAGAGATGCATGGAAGTGTGCTCCCCTCAAAGATCATGTGCTCGTGTTCACCAATGTAGCCCCATTTCTGGCACAGGCCTAGAACACTTTAAGACTCAAGGACTGTGGGGTGAATGAATGACTGAGAAAGAGACTAAGTGCTTAGGACAGAAGCAACACTGATCAAGGAAGGATTTTCAGAAGAGTCAATACTTGGCTTGCAGGATGAAGTTGGAGTTTACCAGGTGGAAAAGAGGGCTAAAGGCATTCTAGGCATGCACAAAGGAACGATAGGTTGCGGTAGCGGTCTCTCAATTTTTTAAAAAAATCAAAACCCCCAATGTACACACATACACACCAAATACACGCACACACACACACACACAGAGTTGGACCCTTATAATGTACAGTGGTCTCTGTTATTTTCAGGCCTATTGTCTTTTTGTAAGTGCTAGTGGAAACCCACTTATTTGTGTGATATGAGCACAGGAGTTTGGGAAATGTGGAGGCTGTAAGGGTAATTTGGAGCCAGACTGTAAAGCCCTTTGAGTGCTACAGTGACAGTATTAGACTCTTTTTAGCCCCTGTCTCCCCTGCCTTCTCTGTGAAGTCTGACACTGCAAACTCTTTTCTCTTCTCACTCTCTGATTAACTCCCTGCCTCTCAGACTGGTCTTCATCAGTCACCTTTTAGTGTCTTTATTTCCCTAGCTGGTTATTTAAATCATGCTGAGTTCCTGGGGCCCTGCAAGGGACTTTCCCCACTCATCCTTCTCGGCCTCCCAGGGTGTTCTGTCCACACCTTGATTTGAATGCCTGGCCACTCCTGACAGTGGAGACCCCAGTCACTGTCCACAGCCCCAGCCCTCCCTCCTGAGCACCATCTGCTTCTGGTGAGGGCCTCAAGTTGTTTCTGTTCCTGGCAGAAGGAGTCAGTATTCAGAGTGACGTGGCAAGAGAGGAGGCTTGAGAAAGAGATGGGGGAGGTGCCAGACTCTTTTTAACAATCAGCTCTCATGGGAACTAATAGAGGAAGAAGGAACTCACTCCCCACCCAGGTAGGACATTAATCTATTCCTGAAGGCTCCACCCCCATGGCCCAAACACCTCCCATTAGGCCCCACCTCCAACCTTGTGATCAAATTTCAATCTGAATTTTGGGAGGGACAAACATCCAAACTATGGCATCATATAATTAAAATCATACAGTACACAGCCCTTTCAGTCGGGATTATTTCACGTAGCATCTACGTTTTTTGTGGCTTAATAGCTCATTTCTTTTTATTGCTGAAAAACAGACCTTTGCACTGATGTGCCACAGTTTGTTTATCCATTCATCTACTGATGAACCATTTGGTTGTTTCCAGTTTTGAGCGATTATGAATGAATATGCTATAAACATTTGCATGCAGGTTTTTGTGCAAACATGTTTTCAAATCAGTTGGATAAATACTTAGGAGCATGACTGGTGGATCATATGCTAAGACTATTGAGTGTTATCCATTTATAATTATGGTGATTACTGTCTTAGATTTACTTCTAACATTTTATTTTGGACTTTCTATGTCCTCCTCTTCTGTTTCTTTTTATTCTTCCTTCTGGTTTTCTTGTCAGTTAACTGAAGCTTCTAATACACACTACTTTAAAAGTTACACAATATATATTTTTTTCTTTTACTGTTACCTTGAATAAAATATTTTAACATAGTTATCTTTACCAACCTCTTCAACATTTTTAACCACTTCAGTACCGTGCTCACCGGCCACGAAACTTTGCCCACAGCCGGCACTCATAGTCTGCACGATAGTTTGTGCTGTGCATTGACGAAGAATCCGTTTTGCTCTTGTGTGATGAGGAAAGCTTTAAAGCACTGAAAGCTTGTTTTACTTTACAGGCAGCTTTAGGAAAATAACTATAATAACTCCTACTAAGGACTTGTTAAAAGGTCACAGATTTGTAGTAACTTATTAGCTGAACGTACACACTGCAACTGCAGAGATAAAAGCTGTAAAAGTAAAAGCTTTTGGCTGTCGGCTAAAGTCGATCCTCGGCTGTGTGCCTTCATATCACAGCTGTTGGCTAAAGTTGATGCTCGCGTTCATCTGTGGCTGTCGACTATAGTCGATGCTGGGCTGTGCGAATTCATCTGTGGCTGACGACTATAGTCGACGCTGGTACCGAAGTGGTTAAGGGGTCTAAGAATGCTGAACTCCAATTAAGCCCCCTTCAACTTGCATGCTATTTTGTCCTGTCTTTCAGTTGTGTCTTGCTCTTAATGTCATAAATAAGACATTTTTGTATTGTTATGCAAAGTCAATGTTCATTCATATTTACTTCCTCCTCCCCACTCTTTTTGGGAGACAGGGTTTTGCTCTGTCACCCAGCTTAAAGTGCAGTGGTGTGATCATAGCTTAATGCAACCTCAAACTTCTGGGCTCAAGTGATCCTCCTGCCTCAGCCTCCCAAGTAGCTGGGACTACAGGCATGCACCACCATACCTGGCTAATTTTTTCCATTTTTGTAGAGATGGGGTCTTGCTATGTTGCCCAGGCTGGTCTTGAACTCCTGACTTCAAGTATCCTCCCGCCTTGCCTCCCAAAGTGCTGAGATTACAGGTGTAAACAAACCTGTTCCTGCCACCCTCCCCCATCTTTGTCACCATGCTTTCTTGAACCTCAAACCTTTCATCAATTCATCATCCTTCTGCACAAAGTAAATCCCTTAAATTTCCTTTCATGAGAGTCCATTGGTGATAAACTTATCCATTCTGTCTGAAATGTCTCTTTCAACCCCATTCCTAAAATATAGTTTCAGTGGTTATACATAATTTTTAATTAATCATTTTTTCCTTAAGCCACTGATGACACTACTCTACTATCTTCAGGCTTTTCTTGCTGCTGTTGGGAAGTCAGTAAGCCTAATTGTGGTTGTGTTGTAGCTAATCTGACTTTCGTCACTAACCACCTTTACAAATTTCCCTGATATTCTGCAGCTTCACTAGATGAATGGAAGTGTAGATTTATTTTATTTAGCTCACTCGGAATTTATCCAACTTTCTGAAAATGAGAATTGGTGTCTTTCATCAATTCTGGAAAATGTCTTTATCTTTTCAAATATTGCCTATTTCCAATTCCCTCCTAAAATTCTAAGAGACATGTTAGACAATCTGTCTGTCCTCCACATCTTTTAATCTAACCTTTATATTCCACCCATTTGTCTCTCTGTGCTACCTATGGGGTAATTATTTGGCTTTACTTCCAAATTCATTAATTCTCTCTTCCATTGGTTATTTTTATAAGGCATTTATTTTTACATAAGGAACTCTTTTATCTAATATATGAAATATATCATTTCATATTTTATATCTGAAAATTCTACCATCCTAAGTCATTGCAGGCCTGATTATACTGTTTTCTGTTGGCTTTTGTTCAGAATGCCTTATTGGTGGCATCATGTGATACTGTGGGTTTGTGATTAGTTGGAGGGCTAAATTAAAGGTGTGTTCTAGTGTGGAGATGTGGTTGCTTTGGCCATGAGCTCAGGGGTACTACCAACTTAAGGCCTCTTTAAAAACTTGATTTGAGAGATTTTTAGACTTCATGTAGCCTGAGAATTCAAACTACAGACCTCCATGAGGGAAGGCTTGTAGCTGACATCTCAGGGACAAACGAGTTCTCTTTCCCAGCTAGTGCCAGTTTCCCCTAACACTGAAGACAGTCTTTGGGGATTTCTGCTGTTTGCACGGGAATCTCCTATTAAAACTCCCACCATACGCACTCCCCAGAGTTGTCTCCTGTCACCTGTACGCCATGAGTCCATTCTAACATAAGCCCAGCATCACTAAGATTTGGTATGTGCCCCTAGGGAGAAACCAAATTGACCATCCCCTTATCATTCTGGAGTTCTGCTTTCACTTTGTTTTTGGCCTCTCAGAATGCTTTCCCTTCTCACCAGCTCAGTAAGACATCTAAAAATATTTTTGAAAACTTTCATTCAACAGTTCAGGTTGTTATCAGGCAGGTTGTTCAAGGTATCTAGCCCTTCACACACTGGAAATGCAAGTCCAAAAGTCTGGTTCATGAAACCACTGAAAGGCCATGATGGGAGCACAGAGGCAGGGAATATAGACTACTCTTCTGTTTTGTCAAGTAACCTGTAAATGGGGAGTAGAAAGCTAGAATGGTTAAGGTTTTCTTTGACAGGTGGCTTTATCAGGAAATGCATCAGCTGCTACTAACAGACCAAGATGGCAATTATTTCTTCCCCAATGAAGAAGTCCAGACAGGGCTGCCAAGAGTGGCTCCACGTCTTCAGGAATATTATCCTTCTGCTTTGCCTCTACTAAGATAACTTCTGGCCCAAGAAGGCTTCGAGCACATCTACACTTCCGTCGTGTCGGAAAGAAGGAAGGGGGTTACGCCGACAAAGGGCGCATGCCAGTTGTCTGTCCCTCTTGAGCAGCTTGCCCAGAACTGAACTCCTAGCCAACCACCCTTCGCTCAAGGGAGCTTTTAGTTGGTCCCATTGCTACTAGAGTAGAATTGGCGAATCCTGGATACTGGGTAGGCAGCCAGCAGTCTCTGCCATGGGACCCTAACACTTTTATTGTCCGAGGGCCCCACCTCAAGGGAGAAACTGAAATCCAGATGGATGATTACTAGAGCAAAGAACATGGGAGAGAATGTGGTTGAAAGCAGAGAGGGAAAGGTAGCAGCTCTCCTACAAACCCCACAGAACCAGCACCTAGTGATAGAACTGACCAAGATTCTTTCAACCCTGTGATTAAAATTTCATGAAACATCCTTCAAGGTAAACAAACCACTACAGAGAGTATGTTTTTATCAGCAGCACAGGTTCTCATGTATGTAGAAAAGCAAATATCACTAATGCAGACACCTTTGACAGATAAAATGGGTGACAGCTGCTTAGCATTCTTTGAATTAGAAGAAAATTAAATTTTACAATATAACCAAAGAACTCCATGCTGATTCAGATTTTTAAGATTCTAACCAGCATTAAGTACTATATCATTCAACAGAAATACTAGGAAGTAATATTTCCCCTAATTTTTCTGTTATCAATGTCAATTTGACAAGAATGATGAAGCTAACAGGATTCTGGTTCATGAAACAACTTGATATTTTTTATTGACTGAATGAGATACAGTTTATCTCTTTATATGTGTGCTTATATCTTTATTTCCAAAAAAGAATTTAATGTGGCCCTTTATAGTAATGAAAATAGCTGATACCTCGACAGTCTGAGATAAATATTAACTAGAAAAAACATTTAATCAAATATGGCAGTAAACTGGAATCTTTCCATTATTGCTTTGATAAGACAATGTTTGTTTCACAAAAATTATTGTCTATTTCTTCTAAATAGGATAAATACTAAGATTTTTTTCTTTAGAGATTGTTCTTATATGTTGAAGTGATAATTGTATTGCTATCTTTATAAAATAAAAATAAAAAATGTAACTATAAAGCTTAATTTGCCATTTTCCACTGTATAATTTATTCACATTTTCTTAAAACTCCATATTTCTTTTTATATAGTTATATGTCAAAAAATAGTGACTAGATTTTATGGCTTACTTAAAATATAAGTGAGAAAAACATAGACATTTGCCATACCAATGGCTGTTTTTAATTTTTTTTAAAGAAATGTTATAATTTAAAAAGAGTTCCAAGAAATTTAATAGAATTCCCAGCAATAATCATTTCTAAAATGTATGAGATTTGAAACATAATTATAAAAGACTTTAAAAACCCAAAGGATTCATTCTTACTTTTCCTTGTTTACAAAAATCCAGACAATTTGTCACATCAAGAAAGTTCGGCAAGCTGTGGCAGCTGCAGCCTTAGTCATCCTCAGAATCACTATCCCTCCTCAGGGGGACAGAGCACCGCACTGAGGACAGCAATGTGTCTTCAATCGGCTTCTTAGGGTTCTCCTCCAGGTCTGTCTTGACTGCTCCAGACTCAGACAGTTTCCACTCCAGCTCTACATGACAAAGAAAAAGCAAATCACCTGGGCACTGCTCCCTGCACCCTTAGTCAATTAAGCCAGTTTTTCTAAGCAGAAAATACAATTATCAAAATGATGACAATTTGATTTTAGTACCATAATTTTAAGGTACCTAAAAGAAAGGGGAAAAAAACCAGACCTTTAAGAAGCAAAATACAAAATACTTTCAAACATGTTTTTAGAAGATGAGATCAAATGAGGTATTATAGAAACTTGAGCCTATATGGAAATTAAAATAAAATACAAAGAATAAACCTATCCTCTAATGACTGTAGTTTCCCAGGTTGGACAAATTCCTACGCAAGAAATCAGCATGAAGCATTTAAAGAAAATAATTTCTACAGGCCTGCTGACAATCTGATCATTAAATCTAATTTTAGTTAATAAAAGGAAATTCTTCAGCCTCAAGTCCAGTACCTCAAAGTAGGGTCAAAGGATAAATGTATGATGATACCCTAGAATTGATAACATTTGTTCTAAGTAATAAAAAAATAAAATAAGATTACAGAAAGTAAAGAATCAGTGACTAAAGACTCAGCTCCTATATCTCACTGAAACTCCACATGGTGTGAGACCTTGTGAAGCAAAATTAAGTGATGTATTTTTCCACTGCAGAGAACTCAGGATGAACTAAAGGAGTACTCAAAAGATGCTAAAACAAATATCCTGGCTTAAAGGAAGATCAATGCAGAGATGTTCTGCTAATTGGGTACTTCTATTAAACTCTGACAACCGATTTTATTGAAGTCGTATTTTAACCAATTTTATTAAAGTGCTCCATGAAACAGAGTAGAATGGTGGTACCAGGGATTGGGGGTAAATGGGAAGACATTGGTCAAAGGGTACAAACTTTTAGTTATAAGATGCGTAAGTTCTGGAGACTTAATGTACAGCATGATAACTACAGTTAATAATCAGTAGATCTTAAGTATTCTTACCACAAAAAGAAAAAGGATAACTTGTAAGGTGATAAATGTGGTAATTAGTTTGACTGTGGTGATCATTTCACATTGTATATCAAATCATCATGTTGTATATCTTATATATACACATTTTTGTCAATCAGGTCAATAATGCTGCGGGGGAGTGCTCCAGAGAGATGAATAACAGCACTATTTTCAGCTCTAGGTACTTTGGTTCAATGTTATGCAAACTCAACAAATTTCTTTTAAAAAAACCCAAGAATTCTGATGCTTGACAGAAAATATTTATATGCTACCTTTCTATATCCACACATATGTATATATGAGTATATATATTTAATTTTAAGGTTAATTTACACACAGCATCATTTTATATAAGTTCACTAGTCCTCAAATAAGACTTTTTCTAGAAATAAAGACTGTAAGTATGATTATATACCTATCTCCCTCCCCTTGTGGTACATTCAAAAAAGGTCACAATAAGAGGTAAATATATTTAGTTTGAAATGCAATATGCCCTTGAACATTGGAAAATTGTTTAACTGATGTATCTCATATGTGTGTGTATGTTTATACTCATCCCAGTTGAATACTTTAGTGGTATAGTATTAAAGTCATGTTTTAAAATATGCTTTTGGAGACTAGTAAAGCATAGCTGAATATATTATTTCAGTAAAGAGATAAAGAATTTTACTTGGTGGGAAAGACTCTGGCCTCAAGTTCTCTTCCACATTACGTGTAGATACATATATTGACACTTCCATGTGTAACAGATCAAAAAGAATAAAAAAACACATCCTTCTGAGTTAAGAGGCAGAATTAAATAAAATTTTAATTTAAATGTAAAAGCTACTAATATAGTCAACTGAAAAATATTTTATAGAGAAATTTATATATTAGCACCTGTCACTAATATGTTCATATGAATTAAATAAAAAGTGAGTGCTGTGATCTTGAACTACAACTTAAAACAGCCAACTGTAGAGGCAAATAAAATATATTTGACATTAATATTAAATATATATGTATTTAAGTCCATTGTGCCTTCCTTTAACTGAGGCATTATTAGAGCCCAATTGTAACTGCTCCTTGTTATTTGCCTAAGATGAGAGATTAAATGTTCTTCCTTCCTTTTAACAATCACACACACATAGGCAACGGTGAACTTGACAAAGCATCATAGTACTTGTCTAGGAAATAAGCACTCTCTCCACCAGAACAGAAACGTTCCCTCCCCACCTCTCACATGCCTGTCTCCAGAGCCCCTTACCATCTCTTGTCAGGTTCATGCCACCAAACACCAGAGGACCAATAAACTGAGCCTTGATATCACCTTCGAGGTAAACAAATATCGTGGGCAGATTCCTATCAGGATAATTGGGTATGCAGGTTGTTGAAATGGCTTTGATAAATTTGACATCAGGAAACTTCCTGGCAAGTCCACTGAGGTGTTGATTTATCAGGGCACAGAGGGGAATCCTATAAAATAGAAAGAAAAAAACAGAAGCAATTTTGATTGCTCAAAAAGCTCAACTACCCTTTTACCCTATGTAAAGCCTCATAATAGCTTCATGAGTGATTCTGCTGCTAGCTAAGATGAATTAGTATTTTTTCAAAATTTTTCTAATATGCTCAGAGAAAGTGAAGAACTCGAAATCCAAAGTCCAATTTATTTTGAGACAAAAATAAGTCAGAAAAACAGCTTCAATGTAAAAGATAATTGCTATGCCTTTCTGTAAGGTTGAATAATAAAACATCGAAGATTTAGAATGTATGAATGTGTGAACTATGTCAGAAAGCAATTTCCTGCTTTAAAGAAATTCCTAGACAAGCACTGGCCTCTGTGGTTTAAGAACAGGACTGGGCGTCTGAGAAACACAAAGGACCTTGGCATCACTTAGCACAGGCAATTACCATAAAGGCCAACCTCACCATCTACAAGAGGGATTGCTTACATGGAATTCTGAAATGCCAGAGATCCGCTAGAGGGATAAATAACTTAGGAACTCTCTTTCAAAAAAAAAAGAAAAGTCTTCATTGGAACACTTTAACAGGGGCATTTGTATTAGTGACAAATATTAATTTGAAAGTCTTGAGATGAAAATTAGGCAATAAGGTTTGGGCAAGCCAGCAACAAACACACATAACTTGGTACCCCCCAAAAAACCAAAACAAACAAACAAAAAACCCTCCAATATGGATTAAGCCTGAAATGTTCAAGACATAAATTCAAATTAACATTTTATAGATAGTGTGGAAGATCAGCTCACCCTTGTTTGTAAAGGTGCAAGACTACCCACAAGCCCTCACCGGCTTTGGTAACTTCTTGAACATAATCCTTTCCTGAGATCTCCAAAACTTCTCCAAATTTATTCTTCAGTTTAGTTGCTTTCCATTCGGCCAGTCTTTGCTGCCTGCACAATAGGAAAAAAGAAACATCTTACACAGATACACACAAAAACACGTGCACATACATACACATCTTTCAGAAAGCAATCCTTGTAATGGTCCAGGTTTATTTATTTCTCAAGGCAAAAGTGTAAGACCAGTTTGTTGACAATTGCAATATTGCTATTATAGTCCTTTCCAAAAGTTATCTCAGCTGGAAAATTCATTTTTCAAAAGAAACACATTTTGTTACCACACAAAAAACCCAAACTGTCTCTCTGGGTGGTACTAACCTGTACATTTCAATAGCACGTTCATCCTCCTCATTAAATTCATCTTCATGATCCTCTAGCTCTTCCAAAGTCATATCTTCATATGTTTTCACTGAATTTCGTTATGTTGACAAAGAGCAAAAAATTTTAAAAGACAAACAAACATGCATTTTGCTTTTTCCCTTTGCCTTTCTCCTAAAGGCATGTACACAACACCAGAAGATCCCCAGCCCACCAAAAAAAAAAAAAAAAATTTCCCTAAGTTATTACACTAAGAAGTTGAGGGTGTTTTGAAAAAATAGGCCTATGTTGATTTCTGCAGACTTGACTGCCTCACCTCCACACAATAATAAGGTATGAATGAGAAGTTTCCCAAGTTTACAAAACAAGAGATTTGCCTGAGTCACCTGGTCCAATCTTCAAGTACATGAACAGTTCTCATATCATCCAAGGAGACAGGATACTATCCAGTGTCCTCCCCATGCACACCCTTCCTAGATTTAAAGGTGATTATCACATACTTCTTGATCTTTTATTATGAGTGATAGGCAGCTCTATCTTTTCTTGTAACCAATTGCTATAAAGTCTATATTTTTATTGCCATAAATACTTTCTTAAAATCAAATCAGGTTTATTCCCTCCCCCCATCCCCCCATGAAGCTCTCTACTAAAGGTCAACAATGACCCCTCACTTCTTGACTGATACCTCTCTCCTCCTACTCGTATGGCTGCTCCACCCCTTTGAACTTTTTGCTGTTCATTGTCTGACTCCTCCACTAGAATGTAAGTTCCATGAGGCAAAGAATTTTGTCTGGTGCATGCATAGCTAAATCCCCACACCCAGAATAGCACACGACATGTGATAATCATTCAGTAAACATTTGCTGGATAAATACTTTCCAATATATCCTTCTCTAAGTTAGCTCTAACATGTAAACGGGACAAAAGTACTAGTCCCTGTGATCAGTGTTTCTCACACTTTGGCATGCACCAGAAGTCCTTTATGGCACTTGTTTAAAATGCAGACCCCTTGGCCTCACCCCAGAGATCCCGATTCAGTAAAGATTGGGGGTGTTTTTTTTAAACAAGCACTCCAAGGGATTCCAATCCAAGTACATGGCTACCTTTGAGAAAACTCCTCACAGACCACATATATTGCAAACATCTTATGCCTCCCCAAATTAAGCTATTTTGATATCCTTACTCAATCCACAAAGATGATAAAATATAAGCTCAGGAAAATACAAACACTAAAAACTTTGAACAAATTTCAATGACATTATTTAAAATGAATCACAGACCAGAAAGTCAAGACTCAGAAATACTTTGTTCAAGGTTATCATGTGCTCATCTGACAGACAAGGACTTATGGGACCTCTGAAGTCCCCCTAATTCTATGGCCCAGGAAGGTGAAGGATAGAGACACCTTGGGATTTGCCTGAGGTTCCAGACTTGCCAGCACTCTGGTCCCTGTCTCCTGTTCAGAGGATCCTTCTACCGCAGTAGTCAGAGGCGTAGAAAGTTGTTCCCTAACTCAGAAAGACAAGGAACAAGAACATAAGCAAGCTCACCCACTGACTGCTGGAGGACTCTCTGCTCCTCCTCTTCTGCCTCCTTTTCCAAATCTTCCAGACTTTCCTTTGAGGGCAAGATGCCCTTTTTGCGTAAGATGTCATTCCACTCAGTGTCTGCGTTGGGGTCCTAGAACAGGAGGACCAAGGCTGTCATGAGTGCAAAGTCCAGTATGGAGGGCACCATGTTAGGCAAGGGGCCAGATGGGCAAAGTGGTGGAAATTGAGGAATTCAAACCAAATTATTCTGTGGTCTATTTGTGAGAAAGTGTCAAAAGCCCCACAGTCCCTGTTCTATTCTTCCTGCCTATATCCCTTCTCCCTCCCCCTGAGGAGGAGCTAGTCTTGGCTAAAAGTCAGGATATAATGTGCAGATCAGCATCAGTGCTGATACCAAGGCTCCGACCTGACTTATGTTCAATATTTGTATTAATGACTTTGCGTGATTCATTCAACAGATTTTTTAAGTACCTACCACAGGTATTAGATAATGGAGAAGCATAGTGAATAAAACAGTTAACTAACAGTTAAATGTTAATGTAACAGTTAAATGTAACACTTAAATGTTATAGTCAAGAAGAATAGACAGGTAAGGACAAGTATACATATACAAGTGCAATAACAAATGGGCTGCTTGCTGGTCTAGAGAGTTACAGGGGAGCTGCATTCCACAGGGCAGACAGAGATGTTCTCCATAGAAGGTGACATTTAACCATCACCTGAGGGTTGGAAGCAACCAGCCACAGGAGTGTGGGGACTTAGGAAACAGCTTTTCAGGCAGAATGAACAAAGAGGTTGTGACATTTTGAGCATCTCAAAGCCTAGAGAGGTAGCAGCAGAATCTTAGAGGGAGGAGAGCCTGAGGCTAGGCTGACAGAATTCTCTAATGGCCAGACCTGAAAGGAAGAGCTGAGAGCCCTCAGAGCAACTGGTAACAGCTAATGTTTATTAAACACTAAGTTCTGGACACTCTTCTAAGCCCTTCACTTGCACCTACTCACATAGTCCTCACAAGCCTAGGGGAGGCATGTGTTTAGAAAGACACTGCTCTGCTAGAACAGTTGGCCAAATATACCCGGATCAAATGTCAGAAAGATCAGTGTCAACCTGGACTCTTAGATCCAGAACCCTGCTGCCCAAGCACGGGTTTGCATGGTGTGGCAGGAACACCGCTTATGGAGCACAGGCTTGGTTTGGAGCACAAATCAAGGTGCGCTGTGGAAAGGGGACCGGGATAACCAGGCTCCAGCCCCACCTCTGTATCACAATCTTGCTGAGACACATTAAAAGGAAAATGGACAGAATCCTTTCAACAGGGTGGTCAGGGAAGGCTGAAGAGGTGGCATTTTAAAGCAGTGACCTGAAGGATGGAAGATGCAAAGGAGGGGCCAGAACAGTGCCTGAGCTTCCTCTTCGCGTTTAAAAGTGTCTGGCTGTGCGGGCATGGTGGCGCATGCCTGTAGTCCCAGCTACTCGGGAGGCTGAGGCAGA
>VBSM01002608.1:99749886-99814142 GCA_008086735.1 Cheirogaleus medius | reverse complement strand
TCGGCCTCCCAGAGAGCTAGGATTACAGGCGTGAGCCACCGCGCCTGGCCTACTTTGAATAGGAGTTCCAGTACTATGCTGAATAAGAGTGGTAAGAATGGGCTTTTTCCCGTTCAATAAGATGTTAGCTGTGGGTTTTTCATAAATGCCGGTGAGGATGCAGAGAAAAGGGAACTCTTATACCCTGTTGGTGGGAATGTAAACTAGTACAGCCACTATGGAGAACAGGATGGAGGCTCCTCAGGAAACTACAAATAGAACTACCATATTATCTAGAAATCCCACTACTTGACCTTTATCCAAAGAAAAGTAAATCAGTATATCAAAGAGACATCTGTACTCCCATGTTTATTGCAGTACTATCCACACAATAGCCAAGATATGGAATCAACCTAGGTATCCAACAGCAGATAAATGGATAGAGAAAATGTGGAATATATACACGATGGAATGCTATTCAACTGTAGAAAAGAATGAAATCCTGTCATTTGTGGCAACGTGGACGGAACTGGAGGAGATTATGTTAAGTGAAATAAGCCGGTAACAGAAAGTTAAATACTGCATGTTCTTGCTCATATGTGGAAGCTAAAAGATCTCTAATCTCATAGAAGTAAAAAGTAGGACAGAAGATAATAGGGGCTGGGAAGGGTAAGAGGAAGGGAGGGATGGAGAGAGATTTGTTAAAGGATACAAAATTACAGCTAGATACGAGGAATAAGTTCTAGTGTTCTATATGACTGTAGGATGACTGTAGTTAACAATAATACATAGTTTTAAATAGCTAGGAGGATAGTAAATATTCCCAACACAAAGAAATGATAAATGTTTGGGATGATAGATATGGTAATTACCCTGATCGGATCACTACATGTTATATGTATTGAAACATCAGTATGTACCCCCTGAATGTGGACCAGTATTATTTGTCAATTAAAAAGATAAAATGTAAAAAAACCCATGAAAACAGAAAGTTAAAGTCATTTTACTTGGTTGGGCCTCAGGAAACCCATATATGCAAAAGTGCTTAGCCCTAAGGTAGGCACACAAGGAGGCACGTAGTAAAAGTCAGCAGTCTGACATAAAATGCAGGTGTTGGGCTCCAGGGCTTCTGCAAATGCAGCACTCCTAGTTTAAGTTAAGAAAACAATATTCCTGCCTAGTAATGGAAGGAAGCATCCTATACACCTGGGCTAACTTGCTGCCTCCTGGCAATAAAGCAGACACAAATAATAGAGACCCACGTACCTGTTGGGTGGGTGTAGGGTTTCCAACCTTGGCTATGCATTAGAATCACCTCGGAGCCTTTAAGAACTGCAGCTATCTAGGGGCTCCAATCCCAGATAAATTAAATCCCTGGAGATGAGGCCTGGGACTGATATTTTCTTAAAGATCCTTAGGTGATGCTAAAGTCACAGCCATTGCTATACAGTGCATCAAATGATTGCTTGAGAACAAGATCTTTGATTTGATAATTTATTAGGATCCTTAAGATTTACCTAACTCCTCTCAACTGAATTACTAGTCTTTTTAAACATTTGTTTATTAATGTATCAGGCAGCAAAGTGTGAATGAATTTCCTTCAGTCTTACCACTGAAATCGGGACTTGGACTACTATTGAGTTTGACTCTGTGCTTCCCTTTCAGGCCTGCACAGCTATAGACTCAGTGTTCTGTGCTTTTCTCAGCCCCAGCTTTAGCTGTTTGCTGAGACCTGTTCTCTAAAACTCAGTCAGTCTACAATTCCCCACATGATCTCTGTCCAGGGATTAACAAACCAAATGCCTGCACCCTAGTACCCCCACTCCTTTCAGCGGAAAAGATGCCCTTCCCACTTTGGTCAAAAAGTTGTTCTTCTGTTATTCTTTTCTCCTGTGCAGCAGATCACAGTCCTTCTCACCTCCCCCAGAGACTTCTTACTATCATTCCATCCCTCTTGGCTGTGGAGAAAATAATGGGGGCTCAGGAGAAAAGATTAGAGCCATAAGAATTGGAAAAGGAAAGATAACCTATTTCTATTTATGGATGATATGATATAATAGCATACTTGGAAAACCCAGGGGAATCAAGTCTTAAATTCATACCAACAATCTGAGAATTCAGTATAGGAACAGTATATAAAATTAACAGATAAAAATAGCCTTCATTTGTATTTACAATATCACAAACTAGACAATGTGGTGGACCCCAATTACAATAACAATAGAAAAGAAAAAGCATTTAGGAATAAATTTAAGAAATGCACCAAAACCTACCTGAGGAAAATTACAAAACCTTCCTGAATATACAAAAGCAGACTTGAACACATGGAGAAAGAAATATCCTTTATTTTTGGATAGGATGACTCAACATCATAGAGATGTCAATTTTCTCCAAGTTAATATGCAAAATCTAACACCATCTTAATTTTAAAACCCAAAACATTATTTTCTGAGGTAGGCAGGTTGATTTCAAAGTTTTTATAATAAAATAACAATCAAGAATAGCACAAGGTGGGAGGGAGAGCTAGCCTTACCAGACATTAAAACAATGTGGTATTGAAGCATGAATAGACAAAGAGATCAAGGAAGCAGCATAGTAGTTCAGAACAAGCCCAGAAATAGAGCCAAGTACACATTAAGTGTTGGCGTATGCTTAAGATGGCATCTCAATCCACTGCAGAAGGACTTTTAATAAATAGCGTTGGGACAATTGGATAACCATATGAAAATAGATAAAATTGGATACATACTCCACAATGTATATTAAAATAAAAAATGCTAGAAGAACTCATGGAATAACTTCTTTATAACCTAGAAATGGAAAAGGACTTTGACTATTACTCAAAATCCAAAAGAAATCATATGAAAAAAAAAGATTTGACTACTTAATTTTTTTTTACATAGGAATAATGCACATAAGCATGCTACCTTTGGGGTAAAAGAAAAAGATTAAATAAGAATACATTTATGTGAATATTCATATTTGCTTAATTTTATATTAAGAAAAAGAATCACAGAAAGAAGAAACCAGAAATTAATGGTAATGGTTAACTATTTGGGGGAGGGGGGTAATGAGGTGGTAAGGGCAGGGATGGGAATGAGAATCCCCTGATAAACTTATATTTAGGAGCAGATAGTTTTGTAGGGCCTGAAGCACTTTCAATCTTGGATGCTGCTATAGTTTGGATGTTTATCCCCCAAAACCTCATGTTGAAATTTGGATCCCCAGTGTTGGAGATGGGAGATGTCATGGGGAAGATTCCCTCATGAATGGCTTAGTGCCATCCTTGGGTAAGACTGAGTTCCTGCTATATTTGTTCCCATGGGAGCTGGTTGTTAAAAAGAGCCTGGCATCTCGCTACTCTCTCTCTCTCTTGCTTCCTCTCTTGCCATGTGATCTCTGCACACACCAGCTCCCTTTCAGCTTCTGCCATGAGTGGAAGTTGCCTGAGGTCCTCACCGGAAGCAGATGGTATCACTATGCTTCTTGTACCGTCTGCAGAACCATGAGCCAAATAACCCTCTTTTCTTTATAAATTACCCAGCCTCAGGTATTCCTTTATAGCAACACAAACAGACAAAGACATATACCCTCTTTAAGAATACAAAATTATAAATGTAAAATTAAACATGAAACAGAATATTTAAATAACATATTGTATTTTAACTATCTATACAATACCATAGACTAACTTCTATGGTAGCCAGAAGCTTCATGAAGGTTTATATACTTTTTCTCATATAGGTTTTTGTGCACTTCTGGCTTATATAAGTCAAGCCCAGTTTCTTCAAGAACTTCCCAAATGCCTCATTTGGACAGAGCTCCAAAGATTACATTCATATCATGTGTTCTCTGGCCCTGTAACTTCGTGTCACGTCACTGAATGAATAGTCAGTGACAGTATTCCTGCAAGTCGTTTCTGCCCTGGGACAACCAGCAATAATTGCACATGGAAACAGCTGCAAACCACAGAAACGTATATCAGTAAATATATCCTCAGTTCAGCCCTCCCTTAGCCTTAGTGATTTCCGGTTAAGTGGAGCCCACTTTGTTATCTAGAACTTAATTTCCACTAATCAACCTTTTTTTTCTTTGTACACAGCTTTACAGTGGCTTTTGCCAGATTTTGCTTTTGTCTCCTTACCACTGGCAGCATCTGTGACAATGTCAATTGTTCTTGATAGGTTTTTATACACATTTGCTCACTGTAGAGATAGAAGACTTGGGGCTGGCCTGCCTGCCCTGCCTAGAAGTGCCTGTTTGTTCCACTTCTCCCCTCTGGGGTAGGTGGTTTACGGCCCCGCATAAATGATGAATGGATTTAATAAAACAGTGAGGGAGACAAATTCTGAAGTTATACACAGTGTATGGATTTCTTAACAGGCAAGTATAAGAAAAATTTTTCCATTGAGCTCAAGGACCCATGGAAATGTGACTCCTGCTTAGACTCACTTCTGCAGGACTCTCCTGCGATGCACAACTGCATGGGACATTACAGTTCCTTTACATGAACAGTTTTCTGAGCAAAATGCCTGGTATTAATGACTCTTGCACAAATTGCTGGAAAAGCTGCTGCTGCTGGTGTTAAAATTTGGTGAATGTGAGTCTTTGCCTATAGGATCCTGAATATAGAGATGCTGTTATTAGCCCATGGTTCCTTCTCCTTCCAGGGAAAGCACACAGGCACATTCATGTAATAAGCTGATCTCCAAATTTCATTTCTTTCTAAGACAAAAGGCCCATATATAAAGATTCAGCTGAGTGGCAATGGATAGAAGAGCAATTTTAATGAGATATCGTTAAACGTGGAACGCCATGACTACTGCCAGATTAACTGGAATTCCACATTCCAAATGCAATTTATGTTTGATCTTTAGGAAACTATCTTCCCAAGATTTATTTGTGTGTGAATTTTCAGTTAATGATAAGCTGCGCTCCACTCCCTTTCATCTCATTGTCTCCTATCCCTGGATTACTTGTCTTCAAAGAATATAAAAGAATTGGAAAGAGGCCGGGCGTGGTGGCTCACGCCTGTAATCCTAGCACTCTGGTGAGGCCAACGCGGGCGGATCGCTCAAGGTCAGGAGTTCGAAACCAGCCTGAGCGAGAGCGAGACCCCGTCTCTACTAAAAATAGAAAGAAATTAATTGGCCAACTAAAAATATATAGGAAAAATTAGCCGGGCATGATGGCACATACCTGTAGTCCCAGATACTCGGGAGGCTGAGGCAGTAGGATCACTTGAGCCCAGGAGATTGAGGTTGCTGTGAGCTAGGCTGATGCCACGGCACTCACTCTAGCCTGGGCAACAAAGTGAGACTCTGTCTCAGAAAAAAAAAAAAAAAAAGAATTGGAAAGAAAGTGTGCTGGCATGTTATTACAGATGATTGCATGGCTGCCGGCTTCTATCCACTTTGAGACTAGCTGAAGGTTAAGATGATTAAGGGGTGGCTGCAGGTACAACTAGATGCTGAGATGATGTCTGCAGTGAAAACATTTGGAAGTTTTTAGAACGTCCAAATGCTGTAGACTGACCAGATGCTCACCAAATCTGCCTCTTCTTCTTCCAGGCAACACAGTAGATTGCCTTTCCAGCTTCCTTTGCAGGCAGGCGTGGTCGTATGACTGAGCTCTGGTAGAAGAAATGGCCTGGCCCCTATAAATCCTCTCCCCAGACATCCTCTTATCTCTCCCCTTCCCCTTACTGAACAGTTGACGACTTGGAGGCCCTTGAGCCCATCTTGGGCAGAGCTTATCAGGTAGAAGGAACTGGACATTGAACAACCAGAAATACCTGCAGTGGATTATGTGGGAGATGAAAATAAAATTCTACTGGGGCAAGTCACTGAGATTCAGGGGGTTATCTGTTGCAGTAACTAGTGTTACTCTACTACACTACGCGGCAGGACTGTGGGGCTTAGTATACAGCACACGCTGCAGTGCCTGAAAGAGTTCATACTCAGGACACAAAACTTCCAGGCCTCCAGAAATGGAATCTCACGGCAAGAAATCTGTGATGTAATGTTAGTGTGTGTGGATGTATAGTAGTAATTGTGTACAGCTTACATTCATTCTTTTGTCTAATCATAGTAACATGCATAGGTGGTAGCTTCTGTCATTTGCCCCATTTTACAGATGAATAAATTGAGGCTCAGAGAAGACAAGTAAGTTGTCTAAGGTCACACAGGTAGTTGTTGATGACACAGCTAGCCCCTCCCAAGCTCTTAGCCACTGTATCTTTAAAAATTCAGAGGGGACAAATCTATAGTGTGCCCAAAGGCTACTTGCCAACTTGATGGAGGAGAGGAAGATTTTTCCGAACCTAGTCATGGTGACCTCCCCAGCACAGGATTCACACTGTCCCCAGGGTAGAAGATCCTTTGCTTATGCTGTACTGACAATAATAAATAACAAGCACTGAGTACTGAGGAGGTGCCAGATGCTGTCCTAAATTCTTTATAAGGATTAACTCATGTGATGCTTTTAGAACAACCCTATAAGGTAGTTTCTCTTACTGTGCTCACATCAATGGTGAGGAAACTGAGGCAGCAAATGGTGAGGTAACTCGTCAAGATTACACAAATAATAAGAAGCATAGGTAGAATTTAAACCCAGGCAGTGTGTGTGTGTTTGGGTTGGGGTAGGGGTTGCTCGTGGTGGAAGAAGGCATGAAGAACCCCCCTGCTATGCCCTCTGCCCTATAGTCAGACCAGGGTACTTGTCCCTGGACCATGCCCTACATTACCCCATTTCCCTGTCTCTGTGTTATTCTCTCTGTTGGGGACACTCTCTTCCCTCACCATCTACAGACATCCTATAGATCCTTGAAGGACCAATTCAAGAACTACCTCTCTCCTTGATTGTCTTGGACAAAAACAATCTCTTCCTTTTTGTGTTTCCATATACATTTATTTGTACATTATTTTCTCCATTTATAAATTGTTGCCTTTTACAGAATTGACTTCCAATACACCCACTACCACCTTAAGAAAAAAATTGCCAATACAGTTGAAGCTCCGCTGTAAACTTGCTGGTTTGTATTAGTCTTCCTCCCGTTAGGAATCACTGCTCTCCCAAATTTGATATTTATTCTCACCAAGGTGCTCAACTTATATAAATCTTACCTTGCTATAAAAAGCATCCTGCTTGTTTTATTCAACATCATGATTTTAAGACTCTTCTGACTTCGTGGTAAGTGGTTCATTCAATTTCACTGCTATATAAATTTCATTTTTATGAATAACAATGTTTATCTCTTCTCTTATTAATGGACATTTGGCTTCTTTACAACTTTATTTATTTACTTATTTAGATGGTCTCACTCTGTCACTCAGGCTAGAGTGCAGTGGCATTATTGAAGCTCACCACAACATCAACTGCTGGGCTCAGGCAATCCTCCTGCCTCAGCCTCCTGAATTGCTGGGACTACAGATGCATGCTGCTATGACTGGCTAATTTTTCTATTTTTTGTATATAGGGGAGGTCTCACTATGTTACCCAGACTGGTCTCAAACTCCAGGGCTCAAGCGATCCTTCCATCTCAGCCTCCAAAGTGCTGGGATTACAGGCATGAACTACCACACCCAGCAATAACTCTTTTGCTCAAACAAACCATGTGAACACTCTTGTCCCTGTGTCTTCAAGGACTTTGCTAGATTTTCTCTGATACCTAGGTTTCAGGAAGTATAACATGGCGGTGAAGACTTGTAGGGCCAAGATTTTATTGAAATGTAAACCCAGAAAGGCAAACAAACTAAGCCTTTCAGGGTGGTACATTTCTTCTAGGGATGTCTGAGGGTTCCAGGAAAAGTAGCTGTGAAACTGAAAACTGGGTAGAAATTTTTGCCACTCTAATGGGATGAGAGGGCAAAAATTAGAGACTACAGTATACAATGGGGAAGCCCACGACAAACTCTCAACTACTTCAGTCAGGACCCTAAAGAACTGCAAGAGTAAAGGTGAGCAGCAAATGAAAACAAGAGAAATAGCAGACAATAGAAACAGTCATACAAGAGATCTAGATAAAGTTATCAGAAACAAACTCTAAAAATATCTATTATTATGTTGAAGGAGAAAAAAAGACAAAATCAAGAATTTCATCAGAAATCTAGTAACTATTAGTTGGGTGTGGTGGCGTGTACCTGTAGGCCCAGCTACTTGGGAGGCTGAGACTGGAGCCTGAGCCTCATGGTTTTCTGGAGAGGCTGGAGTTGCTATGCCTTAACTTAATGCTGTCAGCAATAAAGAAACAGCTTTCCTGGGGGCAAGTCCTTTTGGTACACTTTGTGTAATGAAAACCATCTTTTAAGTGTAACCAGAGCCAACATTTATCGAGTGTTCACTATGTAGCACCATGCCAAGCCCTTCACATGGACCATCTCCTTAGTCCTCACAAAATCTATGTGAAGAAGGTACTAGTACTACCAACCCCATTTTACCATAAAGGAAACTGAGGCACAGGGATGGGCATTGACCTACCCAAGGTTACCAAGCTAAAAGCAGAGGAGACAGGAGTTGAAGCCAGTCAGCCTATCCCAATTCTGTACCCTCAACTATCAATAATAACAAGATAGTTAGGGGATGCTAAACCAATACCAAAGATGGTAAGTTTTAAAAAATACATTTTATTATTAAAAAATACACCCAACACTTCCTCACCAAGACTTTCCAATACGAAGTGAAAACAGGTGTAAAAACGGTTTTTCCTCTGCTCTCATACCACAATGTGTGTGTGGTTTTTCCCCAAGCAAGCAATCAGTTCTGCAGTAGACACCACTGGGTGTCCCATGCCAATGGCAAGCCCCAGGTGGTTTTACCTGTCATTCTGACTGACCGGCTAGAAATCAAAGTTCAACTAATTTGCTAGAGCAGCTCATAGAACTTGGGGAAACACTCATGTTTACCAATGTCCCGTAAAGGATAGTACAAAGGATACAGATGAAGGGATGCTTAGGGCAAGGCGTGTGGGAAGCTCCACGCCACCTCTGGGTGCACCTCCCTCCAGGAACCTCTACATGTTCAGCTATTTGGGAGTTCTTAAAGCCCTGTCCTTTGGGTTTTTCTGGAATCTTCATTATATAGCATCAGCCCTAAATAATGAGATTCAGAAAATACGATTAAATATACAGTTTATTTGGACAAAAAGTTTGAGGATGGCCACCTGTTAATGCTGACTCCAAATGAATGGAATCAGCATTCTGAAGTGGAAAGGTTTGAGAGTCGTTTACATTGTCAAGGTTTGGGGAAGCTTAAAAGGATCTCAACATTTTCCATACAAGGTTAGTACGTAGTTACGACAATTTGATCGCTTATAGGCTGTGTTCTTTTTTAGAAAGGGTATTTAACATTCCACACTGAAGATGTAATAGTCATAGGGTCTTTTGTGACATCTGATCTGAGTTGGGGGCAAAATAATAAAGGAAGAAGTTAATCAATAACAAAAAGCCAGTAATTAAGAGGGGGAGGGGTCTTATCTCTGGCACCATTCATTCTTAGTTCATTTTACAGAATAAAAAATAAGAAAGAGAGTTACTCTATAATTGGAGAAGCAGAAATTGCAGCTACATGCTATGTGACTCAGACCACACAGTCACATTTCTCTCAAGACTCAAATAATCTAAAGTTCCAACAGCTTTAAGTTTGAGTTATTTAATTTCACATTAGGTATGATTGATTAAATCATTGGCCATTGGTGATCGTCTTAACCAGGCGTCCTCAAACTACAGCCCGTGGGCCACATGCGGGTGTTTTTGCCCATTTGTTTTTTTTACTTCAAAATAAGATATGTGCAGTGTGCATAGGAATTTGTTCATAGTTTTTTTTAAACTATAGTCCGGCCCTCCAACGGTCTGAGGGACAGTGAACTGGCCCCCTGTTGAAAAAGTTTGAGGACCCCTGATCTTAACCTTCCGCCTCTCCTCCTTCCCCTGAGATTGGAGGAGTGGGGCTAAAAATCCTGAAAACCCTCTAATCCTGCCCTGGTCTTTCTGGTGACCAGCCCCACCTTGAAGCTACCTAGGGGCTGCCAGCCACCAGTCAACTCATTAGCATATAAAAGATGCTTGTCACTTTGAAGATATGCCAGGAAACAGGAGGAGGACCAAATATATATTTCACAATATCACACAGTCCCACTTTATTTTTATACAACTAAATATTCTAGTGAATACAGAGCAAAATAAATAGCTTTAAATATTGTTTGCAGAAAGAAATGTGACATTTGTTCAAAATAATCACAGAATGGCCTCATCATATCCAGCTTTCCTGTGCTACTGAATCCTGAAAAAAGAAAAGAAATGTACAGCTCAAGTCAAATCGTTCTCAGAATGAAGACAAGGCCCATGGGCATGCTATTATATAATGTATTTTACAATTATACCTCAACTTGACACATCATAAATGCCCAGATCACTTTCCCCCAATTAGTACTTATAAGACTTGTTTTTGCTGTGTCTACTTAGGCCATTAGATTGGTGTAAGTGCTGTGGCCTAAGGGAACATCTTCCCCTGGTGTTTGCCGGGTATTTTGACTCCCAGCAGTGGGACAGCCTTGTCAGGCACCTTGGACTTCTGGTGCCCTGACTGCTGCTGCCTGCTGGCAGCAACCATAGGACAGTGGCCACATGTCCCTGGAACCACATCATCATGAGAGACAGAGGAGTCCCAGAGCTGCCCTTGTGCATAGCTTTCCTCTTCCACAGGCCTGAAGGCCAAGGAGTCTCCCCAGACTTAAACTCTGGGTCTCAGAGCATCATTGGATTGGAGGGAACAGCTTTGCCTGGCTGTCCTTAGAAATGTTCCCACTATAGGGAGCCTAGTAGCTTCTAGGGGCTCATTATTGCACCACCCAAGCATGCCAAGGTTGTGTTTTCCTTATCAGAGGGGCCAGGTGAGAAGTCACAGAGGGCCCAGCTGGGCTATGTGGAGCTTTCATCCCCATCACAGCTAGAGCTGGAGATGACATACTCCCAAGGGCATGGAAGTGAAGGCTGTAATGCTGCCCGGGACAGCCTGCTTCTGCCAGACTGGGGTGGGGGTCTCTGTGGTGCTGTGAGCAGGAAAAGAGATAGGACAGGGTACTTGGAGGTTCCAGGTGGCCCCCCTTTCTTTGAACAATGCCCCCCCACCGCTGCCTCTCACTCCCCCCAGTCAGACACATAACATTTGCTTGGAAAACAAAAGCCACAATGAAGCTGACCTTGGACTATCTACTGGGCCTTGTCTTCAATGTTTCTTCCATTTCTTGGCTGAAAAAAAAAATGCAGTGACTTACAGATACTGAGACACAACCATCTGAGGCCTGTATCTTGGTCCAGTTCCTCTATGTACAGAGCCCTAAGGCCTCATTCTTCTAACTGGGATTTCATCCTCTTCCTTCTTGGGAACCCACCTGGTGAGCCCTCACCCCATGCTAGTGCTGGTCTGTAGGTCCTCCGGGGCAGCATTCTAGGACTCTTGCTGCTCCTAGGACCCTGACACCCATCACCTCTACCCATTAGCCGATGCTTGTGTGGTGAGATCCACAGACCATCCATCGGGACCATTCAGCCTGGAGACACCATGGGGATCTACTGTTTCTTAAAGTACTTTCCAGTGAACGATGCAATAATAGGTCATGTAGACCAAAAAGGGGTACGTGGGGTGGAAGTGGAGGAGAGATGGGAAGAGTCTCTGTGGTCAAATAAGTTTAGAAACCAAATGATTAAGTCAAGTGAAACATTGTTTCCCATGGGACTTCTCAGAGCCTGTGACAGGCCAGGTGCATGGGAATCTTTGTGAATGTTGGGTGCAGCATTTTCCAAACTTATCTGATTTTGCAGAGTAAAATCACTGCTAGCACCAGTGATTTACAGAACACAGTTTGGAGGCACAGATCTAGTCTGATTTGCTCAGTTTTCTAGGCAAACAACTGAGGATCTTGGTGGTTTAGCACAGCTAGTGAATGGCAGACCAAAAACTAAAAGAGAACTCGTCTGTCTCTGTGACGTTTGCAAGAATCTCTGTGTTCTAGAAAGAAGGGGAGGATGGTGCCTAGACTCCTCCTGCCAGGGTGTTTTGGGGGCCATGTGTCCTGCATCCTAATGCTCTAAAACACGGACTCAGACTCTGGTCTGCTTCGGTGTCTGTCCCTGAGCAGCACTCCCTCCCCCACTCCAATGCACTCAGCCTCTGTCATGTCAGACCCTTTGCTCTACAAGCTCATAGGAGGAGATTCTGAGCTTGAGTCACGCCCAGTGAAGGGTGAGAGTCCCCACAATTGGTCACCAGGGGTCCTGGCTGTGTCCATTCTGCAGTAACTCCATAACTGGGGCAGTTGCAGTGAATCAAGGTGAGAAAACAGAGATGAGGAAACATGTTATACCCTGAAAAGGAAAAATGGTCGTCCCAGGGTGGCAGCATGATCCTGCAACACAAAAACATAAACTGTTATGCAACCGCATTGCATCAAAGGTCTTTCAAAAATGTCTGCGGGGATGGCTGTCAAAAAGGGTGGTCCCAGAGCAGCAGCATCAACCACACCGGGGGCCTTGTGAGAAATGCAAACTCTCAGCCCCACCCCAGACCTACCGAACTTCTGAGGTGGGGCCAGCCATCTGGATTTTAACAGGTGACTCTGTTGCACCATCGAGTTTAAGAACCACTGGAGTGTGGGGTTTGTGCATGGCAGTGCCTCTCCCCTAGTTTGTGCATGTGGGCCCCTGAGCCAGAGAGAGCTGATTCCCAGGAGCAGATGGCCCCAGGTGCCTCATTTGTGAGACCAGAGATGAAATATTAACAGCCAGAGGCATTGCCCCATGGTTTCTTCCTGCCCCAGGGAAACCCAAACTTAGATGCTCAGCCACAGAAGGTTCTCAGGGGCACGTGTGAGACCAGTTCTTCCCACAGTGGTCTGGAGGGTGGCAGGGTGGCCAGCGCCAAGCCCTCCCTGCCCTTCTCGCATGGAGCTGTTTTCGGGGACTGCGTTCTCCATGGGGCTCACATACCTTCTTGGTAAAGTGCACTGCAGCAGCCCCTGACCCCTGCGAGGGAATGAGGCACAGATTAATTCAACAGGAACCACACCCACAACCTTGCATTTGGCCTGGGTGATCCTGCCCCTCCCTGCTTCCATTCTAAGGTAGTCAGAAGTCTGGCACAAAAAAGCAGTTAAAGAGAATGGCGACAGTGTGGCCAATCACAAGTTCCTGATGGGGAAGGCAAGCTTGCTTTCTTGGTTGAATTACCATTTGTGTCCAGCTACATTAAGTTACTGCTTTCTTCTAATAGCACCAACTTTGAAATTGATCCCTGGTTCAGACAAATTTTCAAGGATAAGCCACTACAGCTTCTTCAGCTTGTTCTCTCTGCCTGGGAATCTTCCATAAGAATGGAGGCAGACTGGACCAGAAGCTTGCAGTCAGCAGGCATCAGAAAAACTGCTGCCTGCACTGAGGACCAGCCAGTTTTCTGGAGATTGGAGGCCTTGGGATTTTCAGAGCTAAAACCAGGAAAGGCCTGGACAAACTGGGACTTGGTTGGTCACCTACCTGGGCTCAGGAGGTCCAAAAGAAATTTTCTTTTTCTTTTTTTTCTTGCTGGCATGCAATAAAACTAGATTAACATTTTGAACAGTTTCAGCTATTACTGAAACTGGTAATTTCTAAACTTAAAAATAGAAAAAAAAATTTTAAAAGCTCTGAGAAATAGACAAAGGGCAGGCAGGGCAATGGGGAACAGAGAATATCGCCAGGGCAATTTTCATGTCAGGAGGAAGGGACAGGGAAGTGACAAAACAACACAAAACCCAAACAAAACTAAGGGATGAAAAGAGCAAATTAGGAGAGGAGTGGAACCCTGCTGGGCCATGGGGCCCCTCCATCTGCCCTTCCAGCCACCTCATGGGGTTACAGTGGAGGAAACTGAAGCTCAGAGAGGTGGAGGAACTTGTGCAAGTTCAAGTTCAAAGGACCAGCAGCTCTGCCCAGAGCTCCCTCCCAAGACTGAGATTCAAGGAGAGAGTGAAAGTGAACCCCAAGGCAATGGCACGCTTTTACCATGGTTAAATGCACTTTGAGTAGCGTAAAACTAGTAGCGGAAGAAAAAAGGCACATACTCGCTGCAGAAATCTTGTCATCCGTCTGTTGGCGAGCTTGGCAGCCAGGCGCATTAAAGGATGTACGGGAGGAAACTGCGACAAAGAGGCACTGAGACGGTTAAGACTCGAGGCTGGGACATCAACACCAGAGGAATATTTTGAGAGCCCGGGGCTGTGTGCATTCCTTTCGACTCACTTCCCTTACAAATGGGTTTAATTTTCAGAGTAAAATCCATTTCAGAGCCTAAGCTTGAAATTTTATGTTTTCAATAAAGAGTTGCTTGCTTTGATTGCAGGTTTCAATTCCAACACATCACTTACAACTATCCCCTTGGGGTAAATCAGACTTTTACCTGCATTAATAACCCCCAGCACTCTGTACTCCTAGAGGGGAATGTGTTGTTCTAGAAGCAGCTCCATGCAGATGCTTCTCCCTCCCCAGGTGTGACTTCCTAATCCAAGGGACCAGGTAGAAGGGCAGCACCCTAACTCTCCCCTGCCCCACGCATTTCTATTTTCTTATACTTGTCTGCGACTGCCCACACACACCCAGGCACAGCCACCTGACCTTATCTAGTCCTCATGAATCCTCCCTGGGTGCTTTGGTTCAGAGTAAAAGTCAATTTGTGTCACAGTTTGCCTTTCCCCTTCCATTGTTCTCTTTCCCTTCTTGGTGCCCTTTTTGGTCTTGATAAGATCCCCTCCCTACCTGATCTCCCTTCCCAGACCTATAACACTGATTGACTCTTAGAGGGAAAAAAAGATTTTTATGAGTATTTGCTTTTTTAAGGATCCTCTTGAAGACTTGGAAAGCCTTGAATATATAAATAAGTGACTTTCTAATGGTAGAATTTCAGTTGTTATGAAAAGGCACCTAAATTAAAAATTATATTCTATGACCTTCCCAATATTCCTTCAATCATATGCCACAGAAATTTACCTACGCAAGCTGTTCCCGAGGGTAACTCAAATTTATAATAAGAAAGTTAAAGGTGACGGTTGTTATTCCCATTACACATACACATCGTGACAGCCACGGAAGATGCACACCCATGGAGCACTATTGGGGGGATGGTACTTTACACATCACAGAAGACAAATTTAAAAAACAGAAGGTAATAAGGAACCATGTAAGGAGAGCACAGTATTTACCAGGCTCTTCTTGTACGCCTAAGTGCATAATAAAAAGTTATTTCTTACTTATTTTTTTTTCTTTTCTATAAATTATTCTCTAATCATTCAGATCTGTCAGCCACCACAGAGAGGGAGAGAGACAATCCTGCAGCCCTAGGGAAAATTTCCCCTAGGAAGCTCCTACCCACGGGGTGTCTGGAGGCCCCAGCTTTGCTACTGGTCTGCACATATTAATCAGGAAGGAGTAAAAGACGTGCAGAGGGGAGTCACTTTTACAGAAACGTGGTTATGATAAAATACTAACCCCAGTTTTAACTGGATGTGTTGGCTCCTGAGTTCTGGAGTAGTGAAATAAAAACTAAATAAGAAAAAAAAAAGTAACATTAGTACTAAGTGTCACTTGGGTGGAAGCTGCATGCGCTTGTTGCTGGGCTGGAGGGTACTCACCCGTTTGTGTCTGTCTTGGTTATCCTGGAAAGAGAATTGTGAGGGTAAGTCACATGGCATTTTACTGGGGCAGGCAACTGGTGAGGTTTTCAGTATGAGACACACCATGGACTTTACTGGATTTCCCCAAATATTATGAAATAAATTGGCAATCTAAAAAGAAATTCCTCCATTATACAAATTTAATAAGACTATAGTTGATGCAAGATCTTACAATAAAGTTATCAGCAACACATCATCATTTTGAAACTTACTCTCTTTTTATCTTTTTAATTTTGAGTGAAAAAAAAATCTATTCTCTGATGCACAAAAGCAAATCAATTTCCAGATAACCATTTGACTAAGAAGTGAAAGAAAATATCCATTGCAGTCTAATTTGCTGCTGAGTATATACTAGCATTCTATTTTTAAGGAATGGTTCAAATTGACCAAGACTTTTTTCTTTCCAAAAGCTTTTTACATGAATCTTTACTCTTCTTGTAGAAAGTTCGATTTTTCATTTCTAAATCCTTGTTAGTGAACCCTTGCCCTTGTTTGCACAGATGACAGCTATATATGCACATATCCGACTCAAGGATATGCTGTGAAGAAGGTGTCTTATGAAATAATAATATACGTTTTCATGTACACGCTTTATAAAATTGTTAGAGATGATACTGTGAAAAATCTTTTAAATATGCTGATCTGGTTAGTGTTAACCATTCACATCTCATTAACATTTAAACATTCTTGAATCAGCTCAAACCTCAATCAAGACAGAAATTAAAGTTGTTAATAATATTTCTAATTTTACTGCTGTGAATACAATTACATCTTTCTGCAGACTTTGTGGAGGGTTTCTTTAGTAGAAGCAGGCGATATCTATGCATTCTCTACCCCAACCACCATGTACATATGTGTGCACACATGCACTTGGGTGTACACACACAGATACACACAATAAATAACAGACATACTAATAGGAGAGGCTCTCTGGAAACTGACTCTCTATATCCTTATAATCACCACTTTTAACCAGCAGAAAGTATTTGCTACTTTTTACAGCTCCTGGTCTTCTTGTCAGAATCTGTTCACAGTAGAAAGAGTGTGTGCGTGTGTGTGTGTGCGTGTGTGTGTATGTGTGTGTCCCTGGATACTTATTGGGCAAACAGTTGGGTTTTTTTATACCATGTTCATCAACTTTATACTGTTACTTTTATTTTTCAGGCCAAATGATAGTGAGGAATATGAAAATGCTTTTCCTGGTGCTAATTACCCTGCTCAACATTTCATATGCCACTTCCTTGTTTTATTATTTTTTTTAGAGAAAAAATATATTTAAACTTTTACTATCTATCTTGCCTATTACCCATTTCCCCAACTAAAATATAAGTTCCATGAGAGCAGGTTTCTCTTTATTTTGGTCACTACTATATCCTCAGCAACTGGCACTGGAATGCTCGCAGTAAAAATCTTTTTTGAATGAATGACTCGTAGGGCTCTGTTCACAGGAACTTATTGCCCTCTTCCCATCTAAACTTCTGATAATCCCATGTGGCGACCAGAAACACAAAGAATTTTGCAGATATTATTTGCAGAATGTAACTGCTTTCTGAACAGCCTCGAGATAAAAGTCCCTAGAGTCACAGATCTGGTCTCTTCTGGGGACCAGACAGGAGTGAACTTAGAGCCCAGGTCACTCGTTCAGACATTGGGCAGTGGAGGGAACCAAAGCCCCAGGAGAGGAAGTGACATGCTAAAAGCCACATTTCAGGAAGCAGCAAAGCCAGGAAGAGCCAGTCACTCTATTCATAGCTTTGAAATATTAGCAGTTTTGTTCACTGAGCAACCCCTTGCTATTCTGCAATTGGAAATAATGGATGGGATCAGCTTTGGGAAAACCGAGAAGGTGGAGGGAAATTCATTCTGAGTGGGCCCTTGCACTTGGGGACCCCACAGCCCAATTTAATGCTGCAGGTGGCCCATGTGACAGCCACACTTCCACTGCTTCTGCTCATGCAGGGGACACTCTCACAGCCATCACGCGAAGGGCAGGGAAACCCCTAGTGCAAGGCAGGGAGAAGGTAGCAAAGAGATGGAGAACCTTGAGTTCTCACCCTGAAATTTTGCTGTGGGTACCAAGGCTGTAAAGATTATTTCTGAAGATGGGAGATGACAATTGTCTTTAAATATATGCATAATGGTTAACTGAAAATAAGAAAAAAATAGGCACAACATATTCATGAAGTTTAAGAGACAAAGTGACTTTTGCGCCTTAAAGAATGAGAATTAGTTCCATTAAGAGGCAATGGAAGGCCAGGCATGGCTCACACCTGTAATCCTAGCACTCTGGAGGCCAAGGCAGGATCGCTTGAGCTCAGGAGTTCGAGACCAGCCTCAGCAAGAGTGAGAACCCTGTCTCTACTAAAAAAGAGAAAAATTAGCTGGGTGTTGTGGTGTGTGCCTGTAGTCCCAGTCACTTGGGAGGTTGAGGCAGGCGGATCGCTTGAGCCCAGGAGTTTGAGGTTACAGTGAGCTATGATGATGCCACTGCACTCTACCTGGGATGACAGAAAGAGATTCTGTCTCAAAATAAATAAATAAATAAAAAGATGCAATGGGAACAATTAGTTCCTAAATGCTGTCATTTACCATGTTTTGGATACTGTTGAAAGCACTTCACAAATATTAAGCCCATCAATCCTCATGATAACATTATGGGGCCAGTATGACTATTATCCCCATATTACAGATGAGGAAACTGAGGCACAGAGCAATTAAGAAACTGCCAAATATAAACAGAGCTGGACTTTGAACCTAGGTAGTTTAGTTTTAGGGTCTGAGCTGTTAACTGCAGCATGTGAAGGAGGCAAAGGCATTTCTGACTAAGAAAAAGGCTGTGCAAAGACACAGAGGGCCCGGTGCATTTGAGAAATAGTGGGAAGTTCAGTGTGGCTGGAGCATGGTGTGCCGTGGGTTGGGGAAGTGAGGGAGGAAGAGAGGTAGCTCAAGATGTAAACATATAGGCTATGCTAAGAATAATGGGCTATCCTGAGACCACCCCTTTGTATTTTCAGTTAAATCGACCTTTACTTTGCATCCATTGAAATATTTCTGTGTGGTTACTATAGTTACTGTTGGGTCCTTTAAATGAGAAATATTATATTGGAGAACTGCTATATCATAATATATCTATTTTTAATATAAAATATATAAAAACATATATAATTTAATTATATATAATTACAATAATTGTAAGAATATACATGAACTACCAATATTTTATAATAATTTATATTTAAAAGATTCACATGATATTTCCTAAAACTATCTTCTCTCATACAGACACACATTTACACATACACACAGCATTCTCCTGTAGGTAGCAAAAGAGTGTATTGATTGTAGGTATCAATTATGGCATAAACATATGCACTGTTATGACTATAATAATTATCATATGTAGATTAATTTTTTTACCTTAGGTTGGCTAGAAAGAGTTGCCCACTGACTCAGACAATATGCCAGTCGCTAAAAAATAAAATGAAGAAAATGAATCACAGTGAGGAGGACATAAAAAGAAGTAGATTAATAGGTACAAAAATACAGTTCAATAAAAGAAACAGACCTAGTGTTTGCTAAATCAGTAGAGTGACTATAGTAAAAAATAATCTATTGTATATTTCAAAATAGCTAGTAGAGAATAATTCAAATGCCCCCAGCATAAAGAAAAGATAAATGTTTAAGGTGATGAATATTCCAATTACCCTAATTTGAGTATTATACATATGAATGCATCAAAATATTACATGTAGGCTGAAAATATGTACATCTATTATGTATCAACAAACATTTTTTAAATGAATTAAAGATAAGTATAAATTCCTTAGTCAATAGAATTCTATTACAGCATATTTGAAGTTCTAAAACTGTCCCATTTATGAACTTTGCATTTTCTTCTCACAGAGTGACAGTGACTTTCAACACAACTCTCAGGATGCATTAAATGAGGATATGAAAATGGCAACAGTAAGTTTCTGCTGCAACCTAAAATCTGATCTTAAAATAGTACAAATAGTTTTAAGTGAGCATTATCCGCATGATGCTTTTCAGGCTCAGACTAAATAAAAATCTCACATTACTGAATAATAGGGTACCTCAAGCTGCACAATATCCAAGCCATTTGGAAGATCAGCCAAAGGTTGTGGAAGACCTGTTGTGACAAATCATAAAAATATCAATTAGAGAAAGAGGATATAGCATTTACTTCCAAATCTTTACCATGAAAAAAATACAGAAGTTCTATTACAACAATAAACCACCAAAGAACCAGACAAAAGAGGCCAATGGGAAGGTAAGATGGCATACGATGCTGTTAAAAGGATTTACAAAGAAAACACACTTCTACCTACCACTAGCAAATCTGAGATTTGTACAAAATTAATTTAAAACAGCATTTTTTTTTAGTTTACCAGGAGTTTTCATTAAAGATGTTAGCAACTCAGGAAAGAGGGGGAAAAATACCAAGGTAACAACTTAATTTGTATTTTGATGGAATTTATGAGAATGGAATAGCAGGAGATGCTGTGAACAAAGTATTTGCATCATAATCACCCTTGGAGCTTTTTAAAAATTACTCACCACTATACCAAGAGTACACTCTTGTAACTTTTAAGATAAACAAATACTTGCCTCTCTGCACAGACTCTGCAGGGGTGGGGCTCTGGGAAAGTTTGCTACCAGCAGCCACTGGACCATGTTGACAACCTTTGTCTGACTTTAATCAACACCTCTTCTCATTTGCATGTGATACACTTGGAGGAATAATCAATCGATAGAATTGATTGGATAGGTCAAGACTAACAAGATTAAATTAAATGTATAAATATAAAACCATGAACTTGGATTTTTTTAAATGTGGGAAAAGGAATATAGGGTTCAAGAATAGTTTATACTGAAAAAAAAAAGACAGTGGTATTTCGCTCCCTGCATTCTCTCTATGAGCCAAGAGAAAGTTAAAAACAATCTGAGGCTAGATTCAAATAATTGTGCCCCAAACTCGAAAGGTAATAGCCTGACTTGAAATGATAGGATATGAGGGGGAGTTCAAGTAACTGAGCATAGTTTTCTCTGGAAAGAAGAAAATTAGGAAGTGTATGTTAACTGCCTTCCACTATTTTGAGAACTGTCATAAGTAGGAGACATTAGTCTTATTCTGTGTTGCTCCCAAAATCTGAACTAGGGCTAATGGTTAGAAGTGACATGTGATCATATCTCAGCTTAGTATAAAGAAGTTTTTGATGATTAGAATCATTTAATAATGCAAAGTAGTGCAAACCAATCCTATAAGGATTTATTGGCAAGTTCTGTGTTAATACAAAGGCAAAGACCTCAGCAGCCCTATCCTCAGAAAACATAAAATCAAATAGGAAAAATAGGGAGGTGGATATGAATATAGAGAAAGATAGATAAAAGGTAATAACAGATTTCCAAAAGTGGAAAAAACAGGATTTTATTGGAGCCCAGTAGAGGCAGCAGCTGGCTGTCTTAGGCTGGTAGTGAGCTGGAGGTCATTGAAAGTGGTCAAATCTGGAAGACTTTCTGCAGGGAAACCATACAGGGAATTTCTGCATTCCGTGAGAGGTTAAACCCAGATGACCTCCACAGTTCCTTCCCAATGCCCAGGTTTTGCGATTACACTATAAGCACTATAAGACATGACAAAACATACTGTTCGAAATATGCTTTCTCTTTCAATATATTTTCAAAGATTTTCTACTCCCCTAAATCAAAATTCTAATGGAAAAACCTACAATTTTGAAACAGTCCGTGTTTTCAACTGTAGCTGCTTTGCCATTGCACACTTCCCTGCATCCCATGGAGATGATAATAACTGATTCCGATCGCAGACTCTCACCCCACCCCTGGTTCCTCACAACCGCACTGGTTCTCAGAAGTTGGTGACGCGCCGCCCGCACCCGGTCAGCACCTCGGACAGCGCCACGGTCCAGGGAGACCCGGGCCTCCGCTGCACTCTTTGGGATCCTGTCCCCTGCAGCCCATGGGAAAGGCTTTGAAAAGATTCCTTTCCCCTGTGAGCGCTCCTCCCCCGCCCCTCTCCAACTGCCCATCAATTTTCAGTCTTTGGGGCTGTAAACTCAGTGTTACTGCTTCTGCTCTCCTTTCTTCAGAATCCAGGGAGCACAAATGGCTAAGCAGTGGGACCTTCCCGGAACTCTCGCCGGGGCGAGCCTAGCCCTTCACAGTGTCGGAGGCACATATTCAGGACATCCCTGGGGAAGGAGCAGTTTAACTAATGCCAGTCCCACAGGGAAAAGTCTCCTTCGGTAAAAGGCTGCAGCATCTCGCTCTGTCCATCCTCCCTTAAAGGTTAGAAGCAAATTCGAAGCCAGAGAGCAAGAGGGTGGAAATGAGGGGGAGGGGGGGAATCTTGGCTCCCTCCAGAACCGCCCTGGAAGGATCCAGGTTGGTCCCAGTTTTCCTCAGATTTCAGGCCAGGTGGGGTCTGATGAGGGTCCCCTTACCTGAGGAGGGAATCTGTAGCATGCAGAAGCAGTAGATGATCAAGATGGAAGGGAATTGGGGAAGAAGATGTTTCATTCTGAGAGTCTGGTTTCTCTTTGCTGGCCACAGACCTGTGCTGCTGTGAGGGGAGCTGAGGATGTCCTCAAGGTCCACAGGCAGAGGCAACCCTCTGCCCTGCGTCTGAAACAGCCCAGTGGAGAAGGTGCCTTTATTTGCAGCGCCCTGGAGCCCGTTGGCTGACCACCAATCAGCTTCGCACAGGAGGACCCCAGCTTTCTCATAAATGTCATGCTGGGTCCTTATTTGTAGAATAATATCCTCTGGTGTGGGCATTGTAGAGAGTCATCTTTTTCAACCTAGCAATAAAAATAAAAAGTGGAGAGTCATAATTGTTATTCTATAGTGGTTTGAGAAACATTTCTCACTTAAGAAAGGCTTTTACTCCTTTTTTAATAAAAAAAAAACTGGACATACACTTATAAACTCTTGCATGATGAAGTCTTGTTTCCCAAGAAGCTGTTTATTTTCCACCATTAGCAAAGGTTGTTTTGTAGTCTTTGGTGCCTCTGAGAAAAACAGAATTTGGAGTCCAGGATAGAACATTACAAGAAACCAAAAGTTCAATTAGGGCTCTGTTTTTGTTTTTGTTTTTTAATCATGGTTGGAAATTAGCCTCTTTATGATTTTTCCAGATTCATGTCCATATGCAAGTTAAATATTCTAAATTAAATCAGCATTCAAGAAAACATGACAATGTTGTTATTTAATAATAACAAAAATAAAAAATGACTCCATATACTGAGATTTTACATGTTGGGATCTGTTTTAGGCATTTCACATAGGTTATTTCATGTAATTCTCACAGAAAATACATAAGAAATGTGTTATCCTGATTTTATCAATGGGGAAACTGAGGCTAAAAGAGATTAAGGAATTTTCCCAAGGTCACCTAGCTATCAAGGGTGAGAGGAGAAATTTGGACCCAAAGGTATCTGAGCCCAGTCACATCTGAAGGAATACAGGGTTTTAGATGATCAGTTAATTTTTTTATAAAAAAGCTTCCTTGAGATTAGATATGAGACAAAGAGAAGATGGGGAAAGAATGAAGTCTTCTATTTCTTGCAAAAAGGGTAACATATATAGTATATATGAAATAAATATTTTTAGTTTTTTTTATTATGGTATCTTTAAGTTTTGCTCTTTTAGACATTAGGAGGTAACTAACAACTGTCAGATGCTTACAGTGTACCTCAAATATGTTAATGATTTACCTAAGTCATATAATTTTTTTAATGACTGAACTTTTTTTTTCTTTTTTAGAGACATGGTCTCACTCTGTCACCCAGGCTGGAGTGCAGTGGCACAATTATAGCTCACTGCAGGCTTGAACTCCTGGGCTCAAGCAATCCTCCTACCTCAGCCTTCCAAAGTGCTGGAATTACATACATGAGCCACAATGCCCAGCCTGACTGAGCTTTTAAAGAATAATTTTGGTTGGGAATTCCTCAGAAGGGACTATTTATTTGTGACTTAAAATGTGGCATTATGCCAAAAAATTTCCAGTTCATAACAGAGTGGGAATTATAAGCTACAAAATAGCCGTAATATCTTGCCTACTTTCTTGAGCCAGCAAGAAAAATATTTCTACTTATTACAGTATTTACCATTTTGGTTCAAGGAGAATAACCCAAGGTCATTAAATAGCAGGCAGAGATTACACTGTTTGTATTAAAATACACTCACTGTCTAACAGCAAGTCTTTACTGAATGAAAGGGGGGAAATGAATGAATGCTTTTTGAACATAAACCACTTATCTACATGGAATTAAACACAATTACTTACAGACATTTTAGACACACAACACACACATAATAGCAAAGGTTTGCAGCAGTTTTATTGTCAATCAACAAGTGCTTTTTGAATATCTGCTCTGTGTCCACAAGCAAACTGCTGCTATATACAGAAACATATATTTTTCAAGTAAACCTCTGTGATAACTCTGATTTGTAACAAATTTACATTTCCTTTGCATATTTTCCCCACATTATTTCTCAGATATTCAGGACAAAAAATTATTATTATTATTAATTTTTAGAGATGAGGTCTTGCTATGTTGCCCAGGCTGGTCTCAAACTCCTGGGCTCAAGTGATCTTCCTGCCTCAGCCTCCCAAGTAGCTGAAACTGCATATGCATGCCACCACACCCAGCTAAAAATATTATTTTTAATGCTAATTCAGAAAAAAGGAAAAGAATAAGAAAAAAAATCTGTGCTGTTACTATTCAACAACCTTGTTATGAATTGTGTTTCCCCTAGAATTCATATGTTGAAACCCTATACCCCCATGTAACTGTGTTTGAGATATGGCTTAATTAAGGTTAAATGAGGTCATAGGGTGGGGCCCTAATTTTACAGAACTGGTGTCCTTATAAGAAGAGAAGGAGACAACAGGGATCTTTCTCCTGCTAAATGCTAGTAGAGGCAAGGCGTGTGAGTACACAGGAAGAAGGAGAGCATCTGTCTGCAAGCCAAGGAGAGAGGCCTCATCAGAAATCAAACTTGTTGGCACCTTGATCTTGGGCTTGCATTCTCTAGAGCTGTGCGAAAATAAATATCTGTTTGTTTAAGCTACCCAAGCTGCGGGTTTTTCTATCAAGTCTGAGCAGAATAATATAAACATCCAAGAATTTGTAGCCAATTCAATACCAAAAAACAAATGAAAAGTAAAAGTAAAACAACTCTCATTGTTTTCACATTGTATGATTATCCACCTATATTGTCTACCCAAAAATTCAGTGGAATCAACTGGCAAATGATTAGAATTAATAAAAGTCTACCAAAACGGCCAGATTTAAAGAAAACTATTGTCAGGAGTAATTTTCTTAGACATGAGAAAAAATAAATGTGTCAGAAAATGTAAATAACTTTAAGAACTATGACATATTGAGAAATAAATCTGCAATACATTATAAAGAAAACTATAAAACTTTACTGAAGGACATAAAGGAATATGTGAATAAAAGAAAAGGCATATCATTATCTTCAACAAGAAGATTCAATGTTGTTAAAAGTTCAATTGATGACAAATTAACCTATCAAGTTAGTGTAACACTAAATGAAATTCAAAATTACTTTTCATGCAATTTTAAAACTGATTTTGAAATTAATTTGGGAAAGAAAATATTCAAGAATATTCAACAATTTTTTTTAAAAAACCTGATACTTTATCAATGTCGAAATGTACTATAAAGTAGTAGTAATTGTTGTATTGTGGTATTAATTTAACCATTGATCCAGTAACAGGCAAATAGATCAATAGAATGGAACACAAAGTCTTGAAGGCAATTAATTTAACATACAGTAAAGGCTTCTTGAAGGTGATTAGTTTAACATAGAGTAAAGGCAGCATTTCAAATCAGTGAAAAATAGTAAACTACTCAGTAAATGTTGCTCAGGACAATTGGCTAGCCATTGGGCAAAAAAAATGTCCCTATTTCACACTCTGCAATAGTCCCCCCTCATCCTCATGGGATATATTTCAAAACCCCCAGTAGATACCCGACACCAGAGAGTATCAAACCCTATATATACTATGAGTGAATTCCTGTTCCTTCTTTGCAATTTCACAGACAGCAGATCTGTTCTTACCATAGATCTTAGCATCTTCCACGTAATACAATTTTTTTTTCTTTCCTTATTAAGCCTAGAACTTTCAAATTTTTACCTGAAGGGAGCACCTAATGGCTTCTCTTCGGCATATCCGAATTGCCAGCATCACTACTCTTGTGCTTTGGGACCATTATTAAGTCAAAGAAGGATGACTTGAACACAAGCACTGTGATGCCTGGACAGTCGGTCTGGTCACCCCCTGGGGCATAGACATCGTGGAGATGCTGGACAAAGGGACGGTTCACTTCCTGGGAGGGGAAGGATCCAGAGAGATGTCATCATGGTGTTCAGAAAGGCATGCAATTGAAAAAGTTATAAATTGTTTATTTCTGGAATTTTCCATTTAATATTTTCAGACCTCAGTTGACCAAGGGTAACTGAAACTATGGAAAGCAAAAGCAAGGATAAAAGGGAAACTACTATAAATTAAAATAAATTCCAGAGGATTAAGGAACTAAACCCAATTTTCTCTCTCACTCTTACACATATATACATACACATACTGAGTATTGTGAATAGTTTTAAATTGTTTTATATATTATGCTTTTTTAAATGCTTACATTTGTGTTTTATTATTATTTCAATAGATTTAGGGGTACAAGGGTTTTTTGTTTACATGGGTGAATTGTATAATGGTGAAGTCAGGACTTTTAGAGCACCCATCACCAGAATAGCCTACATTGCACCCAAAAGGTAATTTTTGATCCCTCACCCCCTCCCACCCTCCTCTTTTATTAGATTCCAATGTCTATTACACCACTTTATGACCATATATATTCATCATCTAGCTCCCACTTAAAAGTGAGAACATGTGATTTTTTCATTTGTATTTTCATTTCTGAGATACTTCACTTAGGATAATGGTCTCCAGTTATCTCAAAAACCCTTTCTGGCTGGAGAGAGACTAAGAAATTCTTAGAGATAGGAAGGACCCAGGCAGGAGTATGCCTTTGATAGGCAAACTAACCAATGCAGAGTCACAAATGCTCCATCTGGTCCCTGAACCCCAGAAGGCAATATTCCTCTGTCTTGATCATCCCAGGACCAAGTGCCAGGCAACTAAGAACCAGTCCCATAGCCCAAAGCCCACCAAAATATTCAAACTAGCTAATCCTAAATCATTCACTCTGCTCTGCCTGGCCTTCTCTTAGGAAGCCCCCATATAGGCAGTGTCCAAAACCTTCCCTTTGCTCCTGTGTCCTACCTCCTGACCTCCTGACCACCCTGGTGTCGTTACTGTGTGGTCCTGCGTGGCGTGGCACACCTCGTGACTCTAGCACCTGTGAGTATAATAAACTTCGTTTTTCCTGTGCCTCTCCTGTGTCTCCTCTTGTGGCCACACCAACTGACCATCACATAAAAGAATATAAAACACGTGCATGCAGACACACAGATACTCATATACAATCCTGTGTTAGGAAAAAAAATAGAGAGTAAAAACTTCGATTGGAAAATTGCTCTCAAGCAAAACTCAAAATAGGAAAGCCATGAAGGAAAAGAGTGATACATTTTAAAATATTTTTCAAAGTTCTATACGAAAAAAGATACCATAATCACTATCAGCAGAGAAAAGACACAGTAGGATAAAAAAGCTATGGGGATATTTACGAGAGAGAGAGAGAGAGAGAGAGAGAGAGAGAGAGAGAAAGGCAGGAAGGAACAGGGAAAGAAGAAAGGAAGAAAGAAACAACCTAAATGTCCATCAAAAGGTGAATGGGGAAAAACTGATACATACATACAATGAAAAACAATATTAAATAAACTATGGTATTCATAATATGGAAACTTATGTAACTGTTTAAAAGACTGAGATAGATCTATGTGTATTGACAAGGCAAATTCTCTATAACATGAGGAGTAAAGAAAAAGAAAGTTATAAAACTACATACCATATGCTGTAGTATCAGCTAGCTTCTGCTCATAACAAAACACTCCAAAACCTAGTTGTTTAAACAACCATTTATTTAGCTCAGAATTCTGTAGGTCAGCAATTTGGGTGGGGCTCAGCAGGGCAGTTCTTATGGTTTGGGCTGGGCTCAGCTAATCTCAGGTAGACTCATTTACACATTTGCATTCACCTGGTGAATTGACGGAATTCCTGAGACCTTTCTCGATGGAGTTCCTCATTCTCTAAGTGGTTACCCCACGCTGGATCTCATGCTCCTTTCAGAGTTCTAAGACAGTGAGAGTAGAAGCCAGAAGGCCTCTGTGTCCTACATTTGCAACAGGCACATCCCTTCTGCGTTATATTGGTCAAAGCCAGTCACAAGGCTAATTCCACCTCTCAATGAGATGAGCCGAAAAGTGTTATGGCCAATTTTGCAATCGACCAAGCTCCACTTATGTCAAAGCGTATTCAAAATAGAATATGCAATTACACGTGTACATATATAGGTAAATGCAAAGGAAAGGGTGGGATGTTATATACACCCCCCCCAAAATAGCAGAGGTTCTCATGCAGTGGGATTGTGAGTGGTATTAAAACCTTTTGCAGTATCTGTACTTTAAAATTTTTGCAGTGATGATTAATGAATTACTTGTATAAGTAAAACTAAATTTAAAAAATGTAGTAAATCTGAAACTCTCTTATGAGCATATGAGTTAATATTCAAAGATCTGAACTTACATATATAAAAGATCAACTCCTTTCTTATTTCATTATATTTATTTTTTCCAAAGTGTTTCATTTGTTAAGCATTATTGAAAAGGTTGCAACCAGTGGATTTGTCAGTGTCAAGCCAATTTAATAAGATATAACCTTTTTGAATAAATTAACTCACCATGTAGCGTTCCCAGACCATTTGAAACAAATGCCAGAGAACCACACTAAAAATAAATGCCTCCTTCTTCCCACATTAAATTAGCTTCCACTTTATAAATGGTTATTATGATAAAATTCAGCAGGCATTTAAGGAACTAAACTTTAATTTGTATGATATAAAAGTGGAATTTCTAAATCAATTGTAAGTTTCTGTACTCAAAGCATAACTTTCTGAATTCCTCAGTGGTACCCAACGTCCTTCAAGAACTCTTCTCGTCTAAAGTAAATTAAGATGTAGGTATGGGAATTAATGTCTGAGGACACTGAAGGAGAGGTAAAAATAATTTTTCTTCTACCCTTTCTGAGTTTTTAGTTGGGGTGGACCCCTGTAAAATGAGACAGATTAATAAGAGAAAAACAAACAGAAGGTTAATAACATGGTGCTATGGTTTAAATGACGGGGTCCCCTATAAAGTTCATATTGAAACTTAATCTCAATGTATACAGTGTTAAGAGGTGTGGTATTTGGAAGGTGAGGATCCCCTCGTGAATGGTATTGGTACCATTATAAAAGGCTCCATGTTGAAAGGAGTGCTCTCTTACCCTTCCATACCCTCTGCCACGTGAAGACACAGCATTCTTTCCCTCTGGAGGATGCAGCAAGAAGGCATCACCTTGGAAGCAAAGAGCAGGCTTCACCAGACAATGCCAGCACCTTGATCTTGGACTTCCCAGCCTCCAGAACTGTAAGAAATAAATTCCTGTTCCTCATAAATTACCCAGTCTCAGGTATTTTGTTATAGCAGCACAAATAGACTAAGACTGCCATCACCAATGCCCAGGCCTTGGATCAGTACTGGTCCGTGGCCTGTTAGGAACAGGGCTGCACAGCAGGAGGTGAGCAGCAGCCAGTGGGCGAGCGAAGGTTCATCTGTATTTACAGGCACTCCCCATTACTCGCATCACCAAGCTCTGCCTCGCCCCAACCCCAGTCCATGGAAAAACTGTCTTCCATGAAACTAGTCCCTGGTGCCAAAAAGGTTAGGGACCGCTGGAATAAGATACACAGATACCTCCTGTGTACATGGGAAATACCCAGGGAAAATGAGTAAATCTCAAAGAAGAGGCTCACATGCCATCATAGCTGAAACAAAGAAAGGAAGGAATGGGGAAGGCTCAGTTCTGGTGAGGTGGCCAGGGAAAGCACCATAAACAAGGGTAAGGTGTGGTATGCGGATTTAAGTCAGTGCCTTCTCCATTGATAAAAAAGTTTCTGGTGATTGAGAGTTACTTTTCTCTTCCTGATGCAGACAGACACCTTACAACTGGAGATCTCTTTTGTAGAAGTACATTTCTCTTTCAAAAGGATAACTTCTCTAGTTTTAAAGCTTCTCCTATGTCTGCTATTTCCTAAAATCATCAGTTCAAAATGAGGTTTATGCCAAAAAGGCATATTTTGGGGTGGTTTGTCTACACACAGAGCAGGGGATTATAGAAGGGTCTATTTTAGAGGATGGCTGTCAAATCCCCAAAAGCAGTTTGATGGCAGAAAAGGCCAGCCTCCCCCACTGGCCCACACTGGCCCCACCAGCCTGAATACACCTTCTCTTTTCTGCCACCTTCTGTACCTGCATCCTGTACTTTCTCTTGGCCTTTACATCTGCTTTTATACTGGGCTATTTAGTACTGGCAGAGGGTGGCAGAGCTATGCAACCTCAGGACAACCAGGATGTGCTAACAACAAGATCCATGAAAGTAAGAATCACACGCCTTTACCTGTTTTATATTTTCCTTTGTCGAGAGTAATATATCAGACAGGACAGTTGTGCCAGGGACTTGCCCATTGGCCTTTGGCTCCATAAACACCTTTCCTCACTCTCCTCTGATCATACAGAGTTGGAAAACTACAAAATAAACTTCCTTCCCAGCTGGCTTCTAGTTTGTTTCTGTCAACAGGAGAGAAGGCTTGGAGGAGGTTGGAACACAAAAGGAAGAAAGGAGAGGTGTCACCCTGCCTTGGGTGACACCTCCAGCAGAGGCAGCAGGAGGCACCTCGGTCCCCAGGTCCTGCAGGTGATGAAAGTGTGTGCTCCCAGCTTCCTGGAGAGAAGTAGAGATGGTCATTGAAACAGCAGCTCTTGTAGGGATCCCACCAGACAAGCAGAAATGGGCTTTCCTTATGTTCCTCCACCTCTAGGGATGGATGATGTTTTCTGCAGTTGCTAACCCCTGGGCAATGTTCCCTTTTGCCATTGTGCTATTCCAGCCTCCATCCTGGAGGACAATTGATTTCTTTGCAGTTTTGTTGAGCTATAATGGACATACAACTGTATATATTTAAAATGTAAGATTTGACAAACTTTAACATAAGTATACACTGTGATACCATCATCGCAATAAGAATAACGAACATATCCATCCCCCTCAAGAGGTCTGGTGCTCCTTTGTAATCTTGCCCTCTCCTTCTTTGACTGCTGATCTGCTTTCTGTGATTGTAGCTTGCATTTTATATTAAATATAAATGGAATCATATACAATGTTCTCCTTTTTTAAAATTTTGAATTCCTCCACTCAGCATAATTACACTGATCCATGTTGTTGCATGTTTCAATTGTCGATTCCATTTTATTGATGAATAGCATTCCATTGCATGAATATACCACAATTTGTTTATCTATAAATCTGTTGATGGACATTTGGCTTGTTTCCAGTTTTGAGCTATTATAAATAAAAGTAAGAGCATTTGTGCGCAATCTTTTTATGAATATCAGCTTTCATTTCTCTTGAGTAAATACTTAAGTTTAGAATGGCTGGATCATATGGTAGATGTTTATTTAACTTTTAAAGAAACAACCAAATAGTTTTCCAAAGTTGTATTATTTTACATTCCCATCAGAAGTGTGTAAGAATTCCAGTTGCTCCACATCCTTGTCAACACTTGGTACAATTAATGTTTTTAATTTTTGCCACTCTACTCCTTCCAACACTTTCGTAACCAATTCCCTAAATTAACATCCCTCTGTTTTAAATACCTAGAGTGATATCTTTTTTGCTAGCTGGATGCTGACTCAGTATAAGTAAGTATTAAGTGACTCACTGACAACATGTTAGATGAATGAATGAATCAGTGCATTATTGAGAGGAAAGCTCTCAGGGCTATGAAAGGTCGAAAAACCAAGAATCATGTCTAGGCAGGCAGATATTATGATGAGATGAGAATATAAAAACTTTATTTTAAGCCGGGTGCAGTGGCTCACGCCTGTAATCCCAGCATGTTGGGAGGCCAAGGTGGGAGGATCGCTTGAGGCCAAGAGTTTGAGACCAGCCTGAGCAATACAGTGAGACCTCATCTCTTCAAAAAATAAAAAGAATTAGCAGGGCATGGTGGCTCATGCCTGTAGTTCCAGCTACTTGGGAGGCTGATGCAGGAGGATCACTTGAGCCCAGGAGTTTGAGGCTATAATGAGCTATGATCACACCACCACACTCCAACCTGGGTGACAGAGTGAGACCTATCTCTAGAAAAACAAAAACCAAAAAACTATTTTAAACACAGACGTAGGAAAAATCAAGAAAAGAAGAAAAGAAATCTCTTGAATCTTCAGCAAATACATAGGGGAAGGTTTAGAGGTATCGAATGGGAGACATTTCAGGGCAGGAAAGCAGAGTAAACAGCTAGTGTTTAGAAACAGAGACTAAGTAATGGGAAAGTGTAGATGAACGTTGGGTAATTTAGCAAGAAAGAAAGAGTGAATAAGAATGGCAACCAATAGAAAAAACAATGGTTTACAAAAAGAATGGAGAGAGTTTCCAAGGGCAACTTTGGAGAAAGAGGGGTTTCATGGGGACCACTTGCCCGCCCAAAAGTTTAACTAAAGGCAAGAAAACATAAGCGGCTTGCATTAAACTCTGAACAATGCAACACAAAGTGTGTGGGTTATAGAGAAACAAAGGCCATGAACAGGGGAAGCAGCCCACATGCCCCAGGACAGACTCGGGAGGTCAGAAGAATGGATCTGACAGTGTCATAGGCACTGGCTCTGGCACTTGCCCCAACCTGTTTGTTCTGGGCAGGCGCCTGGGCTGGGTGGGAGGTATGGGTCACCTTGCTGCAGGTGGGAGCATGGTCCTTCTAGCCTGCTGATTCGGGGGCTGGAGGAGCAGGGAGGACTACCGGATCAGGAAAGAAGGGGTGACTCTTGTCTGGTGTGCAGAAGCCCCAAACCATGTCTCCTCCTCGCAACCTCATAGTGTTAGTGGGTTACACTGTCTTGTCCTACAGGATTTCCTATACATCCACACCACACCCACTACCAGCTTTACCCTCAGGAGGTGGGGACCGTGTTTTCTAGTTCTATCGCTCTTCCACGGCACCTGGAACAACAATAGTCATTCACTTGCTCATTCATTTGTGTCTTTAAACGACATTTATGGAACTCCTACTCTATGTCAGCCACCAGGGATAAGAAGAGGAATAAGATATAATTCCCGAGCTAAAGGAGGTCACATCATAAACAGGAAAGATAGACACATCAATAATCTCCTACGCTGTCTATAGGAGCGTGTGACAAGTGCATACAAGAGGTCTCCATATCTACGGAAAGGGGAAGAGGCAGGCAAAGCCCTATAGCTGAATTAGTTCCAGCTTCGACAGGGACTTAAGGACAAGTGGGAGCTTGCTAAGCAGGGCAGGCAGTGGAGGGGAACAGCAATATGACAGGTATAGAGGTGAGAAAGCACCCAGAGAAAAGTGAAGTTTGGGGTTCCTAGAGCCTGGGGACAGATGCACGGCTGATAGCTGGAATGCAGGGAGAGAGGGAGTTGTGGCATCTTTCAAAAGGTTGCCAGAACCAGGACAAAAGATGTTAGGGGAGACAGAATGAGGAGCCCAACAGAAACAGGCTGGCAGGCTGCAGACTTATAGAGAGAGTGGTGAATGAGAGGTGCCCTTTCCATAAGTTTACTTTCCCCATCTGCAAACTGAGCTGCCCACCATCAGCTGGGGATCCTCTGATGTTAGAACCTGGCCTAGCTTCTGATTGGGAAGGGAAGTGAACAGGGAGGGGACCAGTGGTTAGAGATGAGGCCAGCACAGGATACTGTACTCAAAGAGCCTGATGGAATTGTGGGGATGTCTTGTGTCGGTGTTAGGAAGGCATCAGTGTTGGAAAGCAGGGATGCTGGGATCTGCTCCGCCAGTGGCTGCAGAGAGAAGCTTGTGTTAGACGCAGGACCTGAAGTGTGACATCAGTTAGGAGGCATGTGCAGATGAACAATCCTCAGGGCCAGATGCATGGTAGTGCTACCAGGAATAGAAAAGGAGCGGGTGGACTCGACAGGTGTTTTAGTGGGAGAACCAACGGGAATTGGAGGTGACGGTCTGGAAGCTGATGGACAGGAAGGAGATGAAGAGGCCTCCATGAGATCAGGCCTGCGGGGCCGAGCAGAGGGGGGCAGCCGTGGCGGAGACTGGGAATGCGGGTTTGGAGGGAGACAGTGGGATGAGGGGTTGGATCCCTGCCCGTGGAGGATGCAAACGGAGGCATCAGGATGTGGCTGGAAACAAGTGCCTTGTGCTTAAGAGCCTGTGTAAATTTAATCACCAGGAACACAGGCTTGGTGGCTGAAGTCACTGGAGCAGGTGAGATCACTTTGGGAGGATGCATAAGTGAAGAAACATGAGACAAGTGACAGATGGCGACCCTGGGGAATATCAGTGTTCAAGGGTCGGGGAGGAAGAGAAGCCGAGAAGGGGTCTGGGAAGGGTTTGTCAGGGAGAGAGCCCTGCAGGAGGGGAGTGTCCAAGCAGGAGGGGGGTTCAACAGCATCCAAGTTGGGTGAGGGCTGGCGGGAAGCCTTTGGCATTTGGGGTGCCATGGGGAGCAGTTTCAGCAGGGGCTGGGGTGGGGAGGCAGGCAGGGAGACAGCCAAGGAGTCAGCTGCAGACTGGCCTTTCCAGGGCAGAAGGTGAGGACCTGGCACAAGGAAAGGCTTAGATCCAATTACACCTCTGAGTGTGTGGTGAGCAGAGCAGGGGAGCTGGTGGAGATGGGAAGGTGAAAGGAAATTGAGGAACCATATATAGGAACAGAAGGGGACAGAGTCACAAGCCCAGAGGAGGGAGACGTCTTCTCGTGCCTCTGGACCAGGAGGGAGGATGGGTGAGGGCACACATATGCCAGGTCACATGATGGGCAGAGTGTCCTTTCTGTGGAAAGAAGCGGCTAAGTCACTTAGGGGAGGGTGGGAAGAAGCCTAGAGCTAGAAAGGGTAATTTAAATGCAGAACATCACATATCCCATATTTGATTTGTTAAATTTTCTTTCTGCTTTTTCCTTCCCCATACTTTAATTTTTAAAATATTTTAGTAATTTAATAAAGCAGGCCTGCTTTATTTCTCTCAGGGCTAAGTAACTGAAACACAGGCCTTGAAATAATAGGCACTTTCAGTTGCTGGTGAGAGAGATCTCAGCTGGTTAAGGACAAAATAAATCCCTCTTTCCTTAACTGAAACAAATAAAACTAAATGAAAACAATACAAAATGTTCCTCTACATCATTTAACAATACTTGTCCATGTTATTTCTGACACAGGAGTTTTATAATGGATCTGAACTTCAGAGATTGTTTCTATGGCTTGTGGAAATAAGCTGTAGCTTCCATGAAAGTTGTAATTCTGATCAGTCTTGCTTTAAAAATGTGTTGCTCTTGGTAATGTTCCATTTGAAATCTGTTTTCTGGAACGTATGGGTACTTGTGCATCTTCTTTGCTATATCCCATTTGCATAAAGGTAAAATAATAATAATAAACTAAAACCTGTGACTCTTTGGGGTATGTTACCTAAACAAAGAGTTTGAAAGAATAACTTATGTCAATTAACAGTAATAAATGCTTGAGGAGACATGCGGGAACTGAAAAAATGGCTAAAGTCAGGCTGAAGGTCAGTATGGTCAATGGAGACGCTCTGTGCAACTTGGGCCATTATTCACAGCTTTGCACAGCTAGAGGGGCAGGAAAGGAAGGTTCTGGGAGCTCAAAAAGGCAGGCAGAGGGCTCTGAAACTGAAGGCAAAGGACTAGACAACCTCCAGAATCATTTCCCAGGCACTGACTGAGGAAAACCAGCACCCAGGAGAGCTTCATCCTCTTGGTATGTTTGGAAGCCATTGGCGTGGCTGGCTTGCTAATAACTGCACTGCTGTCTTTGTTTGCAGAGACATGCTGCAACCTCAGTAGGATGTCCCCTTTGAGTCACTTTTCTAGTAATGAAAACAGAGTCACAGAGACCCAGAATGTTCTCAGTGCCAAAAACATGTTGGATAGATTTCAGGGAGCAATCTGAGGCTGGAAGGAGAGAGAAGCTAAACACCCCTGTGGACATTGAGATCTGATCATTAGTTTCATACAGGCACATGCCATCATGGCTTGTCACTTTTGGAGGGGCATGTATGTACACCTCTGGATATACAAGGAAAGCTGCAAATCACCACCTCTGAAAAATGCACAAGTATCTCTGGATGCCCAATTTTTTATACCATTTTAGGGCTTTCAGGCATGTGGTTCTTTGTACAGTTCTTTTCATGAATCCCTACCACCAACAACCACATACTCTTGGGGGAAGTTTTCTTTGAATGCAGCCTCCGGACCAATTGCTTCTGAAACAACTGGGGTGTGCATGAGAAATGCAGGTTCTTGGGCCTCATTGCACACTCTGAATCAGTGTTGCTGGGTGTGGTGCCCAGGAATCTGCATTGTAAACAAGCTTTACTTCTGCTATACTCTGAGTCTGAGAACCCCTGCCTATAGGTAAGAATCTCAGTTCAAGCAGAACTAGGCAATTTGTCTTGTTCACCTGATGGCTCATTCTCAGCCCACGTTGGACCCCTTCTGCCTTGTGTCTCCAGCCAGCATGATGCTGGGATTTCCTCTTGCCATTTCCTTAGAGAGGCTCAGCACATGCAAAGGTATTTTTATACTGGTTCTGGAAAATCACTTACAAAGATAAGTCTTATGTCAAAAATGGATAAATAACAGACCACTCCCCTGAAGCCAAGTGAAATGTGTTGGGTGATCCAGGCTACAGCCTGGCTCCATCTCAGCTGCAGTCATCCACGTGACCTGTATGCTGTCATCTGACCACTTAAATACCATCCGTGCACTCGCCTAAGCAGCCCTGGTGGGTGGGAAGTTTTTAGGAGGCTTTTATGTCTAGAATCTGTCATTTAGAGAAGCAGTATGCAAACCACACCCCAGCTTCTCAGGCTGCTCTGCTCTGTGGGCGTCCTGGCCTTTTCATTTTATGACCACCGTGAATAATTCTCACAGTGCTCCATCTTCCTATTAGTCAGATGTCACAGCTCATTTTTTCACCCCAGGGTCATACTTTAATGCCATTTAGCAATGCTCTTCCTCAGGACTCTGTGTTTTTACTACCCATCAAGACATCCTAGGAGCGTGCCTCCCGGAACGCACTGAGGCGAACATATTACCCACTACGGAGGAAGCAATCGGTTCACAGGAAATAAAACTGGACTGTGACAGCACATTTATTCCTCTCCTTCTAATGTTAGTAATTCTCTATTTGGAAAATTTGCAGATCATTTCATGGACAGACTCAGTTCCTTGCTGTGTGAAAAAGGCTACAGGATTCTTGCAATTATAATTACCCAGCTATAATATCTGACACCACCATATTGATCAGAAAGCACAAATCCAAGTCCTGAGACCATGTCATACTATTAAGCGTCTGTATGAAAAGACTCTGGGCTGTCTTATGAATCTTTAAAAACTGGAATGTTTCATCAAATGGAAAAATAAGGATTTATTTTTCTTTCACATCAACTCTGAAATATTCAGACTATTATTTCCTTTGGACATTTGGAATCCACAAACCAAAATCACCATGGCCAATGTTTGAAGTTGTCTATTTTACATCTATTTTACATAGATGATTATATTAGCTACAGTATTCATAAAGAGACTCCAGCCTTTAGGGGTCTTTGGTACAAGAGAAATTACTAATCACTGGGAAAGACTGGTCCCTGAAAGGTACAGAGAAGAAAGCAGACCAACTGGGACCTTGGGACCCCAAGAGGAACATGGTGGTGAGTTCCCTGGGTTTGTGACTAGGTACTTGAGAAGCCAGCAACCCGGAAACGCCAACAGGTTTCTGACAAAGAAAAAAGAAAAAGAAAAAGGAAAAAAGGAAAAGCCCACTTTATTCTAAGCATAAAAGGCTAGTTCAACATTAGAAAATTATTCACTGTAACCTACCACATAAACAGGCTCAAGAAGAAAAACCACATGATATATCAATCAATGCATTAAAATATTTGACGAAATTCAACACCCATTCATGACAAAAACACCCTCTTTCTCTTTCATAAAAATAGGAATAGTGGATGACTTCCTCACCTTGTTAAAAAGCATCTACAAAAAACTCACAGCTAACATTATACTTAATGGTGAAAGGTGTCAGGATTTCCCTCTAAGATCAAGAACAAGTCAAGGATGTCTGTTTCACACTTATTCAACCTACTATTACAAATTAAAGCCAGTATAATAAGGCAAGAATAAGAAATAAAAGATACACACACAAATTGGAAAGAAAGAAATAAAACCATCCCTGTTTTCAGGTGACATGGTTGTCTGTACAGAAAATCTCAAATAATAATAATAAAAAAAACCTCTTAGAACTAATAAGTAAGTTCAGGAGGGTGACAGAATGCAAAGTAAATATACCAAAAAAAAAAAAAAAGTATTTCTATATACTAGCAATGAACAAGTGGACACCAGAGTTAAAAAATATAAAACCATTTACAATTTCTTGAAAAATAAAATACTTAGGTGTAAATCTAACAAAACATATACAGGACCTGTATGTTGAAAAGCACAAAGTGCTGATGAAAGAAATCAAATAGGAAAGATACAAAATGTTCATGGTTTAAAAGACTCAACATAGTAAAGATGTCAGTCCTCCCCAAATTGATATACAGGTTTGACACAATTCCTATCAAAGTTCCAGATAGAATTTTTGTGGAGAAAGGTTTATACTAAAATTTCTACGGCAATATAAAGAAAACTAGAATAGCTAAAATAATTTTGACAAAGAAGAATGAAGTGAGAGTAACGCATCTACCTAATTGCAGATTTCTTATTTAGCTACAGTAAACAAGAATGTGTGGCACTGACAGAGAGATAGAGAGATCAATGGAAGAATGGAGAACCCAGAAAGAGACCCACACAAATACAAACATGCCCAACTATTTTTTGACAAAGGTACGAAAGCAATTCTATGGAGGAAAGATAGCCACTTCAACAAAAGGTGCTGGAGCAACTGGGCTATCCATTGGCAAAAATGTGACCCTTAATCTAAGTCTCATGCCTTATGCAAAAGTTAACTCACAATAGATCATGCATTTAAATGTAAAATGTAAACCTATAAAACACCTAAGAAAAAGAAATCTGAGAATATATTCAAGAGCTAGGGCTAGGCAAAGAGTTCTTATACTTGAATCTGAAAGCATGAGCCCTAAAATTAAAAATTGATATATTGGATTTCATCAAAATTAAAGGCTTTGGTTCTGCTAAACACTTTGTAAAGACAATGAAAAGGAAAGTTAACAGACCACAAGAAAATATTTGTAAACCACATATCAGACAAACAACAAATACCTAGACTATATAAACAACTCTCAAAACCAAACAATAAACACAAAATCCAATCAGAAAATGGGCAAAAGACAAAAAGACATTGCAATGAAAGCTAGTACAGATGACAAGTAAGCACATAGGAATGTTCAATATCGTTTGCCATGAAGGAAGGATGGATGGAACTAGCGATTGAGGTCTGGAGTGGCAGGTACTGCATTAGGCATTCGTGGAGGATGCATAGATGAATTTGACAAGGATCCTGCCCTCAAGAAATGTACAGTCTACTAGGGCAGGGAAGGTCTAAGAAAAATATTATGTCAAGGTAGTGGTAACTGTCCCAATAAGTAGAGTTTCTAGCTGACATGCATTAGGAAAGACATTGTGTTGACATTTGGCACAAAGAATGGGTAGGGCCTGGGCAAGAAAAGATGTGGAGAGAAAACATTTCAGGTGGAAAGAAGCAGGAGCAAGCCTTGGAGTTAGGAGTGCGTAGGGTTCAACTGGGCTGGTGCTCTGGAGTGAGAAGGGAAGTGCTGAGCCAGGAGTTGAGATTGGAAAGGTGAGGTGGAGTCAGAGCCAGGAGGATTATGAAAGTATTTGTTAGAAATGTGCCCCTTGGGCCAGGGACAATGGCTCATGCCTGTAATCCTAGCACTCTGGGAGGCCGAGGCAGGAGGATGGCTTGAGGTTGAGAGTTCGAGACCAGCCTGAGCAAGAGCGAAACCCTGTCTCTACCAAAAATAGAAAAATTAGCTGAGCATGGTATCGGGTGCCTGTAGTCCTAGCTACTGGGGAGGCTGAGACAGGAGGATTGTTTGAGGCCAGGAGTTTGAGGTTGTAGTGAGCTATGATGATGCCACTGCACTCTTGCTAGGGTGACAGAGCAAGAATCTATCTCAAAAAACAAAACAAAACAAAAAAAGTGCTCCTGTGTCAAAATGAGCATGATTGATTTTAGTAAAATATGAAAAGCATTTCCTTTGGTAACACGTAGGAGCAAACTGAATGCCCTTCTTCTCCTAGGCTGCCATTGTATACTTTGAGAAGAGAGATGCCACCTGCTGACCCTATTGCTGTGGTGCTCATAAAACATGGAAAATGGAGCTAATGGAGGAAAGATAAGGACAAAAGGAATGTCTATCCATGTTCTCAAAAATTATCTGCTCCAGTACATAATCTATCTAACACTGATTCAACTGATTTCCAAGCTTCTCTTTTAAAATGCAAACACTCTCAGAAATTTGAGATTGGATTGGAGGGAAGCTGAGTTAAGTAATTTATGGAGTTGTGCTTTATTTTATTTGACCATATTTTTCTATAGCAGCCTGTTCCATTTGCAAGCTTTTAGATAATCCATCAGGTTAAAGGGTAAGGAAAAGATCAGAGACATCTCTCTAAAGGAAGATTCAGTCACCGTGTTGCTGATACGTCTACTGGAACTTTCAAACACGTAACTTCAACATAACTTTATGTAATAAATATGCTACTCCAAGCACACAGGGAAACTAGATCCTGTTCTGGAAGCCTAAATTAATGATTATGAATTAGGTCACCTTCCCACCACATCTAGAAAAAATTAGTCTCAACTTTGAATAGAAGAATGTCTGATCTCCCAACCCCATATTTTTTTTTTTCAGTGCAGAAAGACTTTTATTTCTCAAGGAGCCAGGCAAGGAGATGGGAGTAATTTCTCAAACCCATCCCCTGGAGAATTTGGGGGCTAAGGTTTTTAAAGGTGGTTTGGGAAACAAAGAGCTAGGAAACTGGGTCTGCTGATTGGCTGGGGATGAACTCATAGGGTTGGGAAGCAGAAATCCTCTTCTCAGCTGGGAAATCCCCTGGGTATGGGGGCTCAGAGCTTGCTGGATCCATTGCCACTCATGTCCACAAATCTGGTTGACATCAGTGGGTCCCCAAGAATGCAGAGTCTGAAAAATATCTCAAAGACAGTCTTAGGCTTTCCAATAGCAAGGCTATCTATAGAAGTTGTTGGGGAAGTCACAAATCTTGCCCCTGTCAGGGATACGTGCCACTTAAGCAGCGAGCAGTTACAGCAGTAAGGAATTGAGGGAACAACAGCTGATTAACTTCTGGCTATATCCATACTTTTATAGAAATCAGACTTTTATTATTATTTATCCCTTGTGGCTTTACATTATTTTAATATTGGTGGTTTCAACCCCCATCCCAGGCCTTGCAGGCTGCCACTGTGAATCCCCATCTGCTCCCCAGACATCATCTCATTCCTCCAAGCCTCCAGCTGCACCCTGATGAGGCTGCTGGAGCTCCAGGCCAGGGGCTGACGTCTCCACAGAGAAATCCAACAAAGCAGGAGCGGGAGATGGGACGTGCATGGGGCCACACCTCCCAGCCGCCCCGGCCGCTGACTGGCAACAAACCTCCCAACCCCATTTTGTGGAGTAGGGCAGAACTGTATAAAACACTGCTTCTCAAAATTTAATGTGCATACAAATTCTAATACTTGAAGATCTTGCTGAATGGTTGATAAGTCTGAGTGGGGTCCAAGAGGACTTGAATAAACCTACTAGATCCAATAGAACTCTACAGAACACTCTACCCAACAGCAACAGAACACACATTCTCAAATGCTGCTGGGACATTTTCTAGAATAGACTGTATTTTAAGCCACAGATTAAGTTTCGATAGATTTAAAAGAGAGTTACTATACAAAGTATACTCTCTGGACACAGTGGGATAAAATTAGAAATCACTAACAAAAAAAAAAAACTGGAAAATTTAAAAATTATAGGAAAAAAACCTCCAAATTTTGGCCCAGGGCCTGACATACTATAGGCATTCAACACATGATAATGGGTATCGACACGTGATTTAGGTTGAGTGGGCATAATTATTATGAAAGAGAATCTGCTTGCCATATATTTGCAACCTGGGAGAGGAGGGAGTTGTGAGTTATTATTTTAGTACACAGTTAAGAAAAACATTATCATTGCTTCCCGTAGCACGGGGAGGGAAGTCTCAAGGTAGTCATTTGCCCATTAAGAATACTGACACACCTTTATGGTCTATTCTTGGCTCACATACATGTGCTTCAGTCTATTGGATCTTAATATTTTATGTATTCCAATAGTTGGCTTCACATGAAGCAGTATATTCACAGGAAGGCCTATTTCAGAAAACGATCAATGAACATCAAACAATTTAAAATGATGATACAAAATTAATACTAACATTCATCCAATAATTTTACAAGTCTGGCCTTTCTCGTTTTTACTCCATACATGCAAAGCAAGAAGGGGCTGGTGCTATTTGTAGAAGGGAGGTTTGGGGAGCCACAGAGGACGGGTCACTTTTGTCCACGATCCTCCAGCGGTCCGTAGTAAACAGGGGCTGTGGTGGCTTGTTCTAGGACAACTTAGTTATATTGTGCAGCTAGAATTCCCTTGTCCATCCAGCCACAGGAGGCACTTGTGTGAAGCTTGAGGTGAAACAGCGACACGTTTGTAACTGGAAGGTCCGTGGAGAGTCAGGCCCCATCGCAGCTCGTGAACGGTGCTGCAGGTCTGCTGGCCCACCTTGGGGGGAGGCAGCGGCCGCATCTCCAACTTTTCCAGCTCCAGCTGAATTTCTCCTTGGGATTCTCTGCCTCCTGGGCCAGGTACATGTTTATCTCTGTGGCAAAGGATGCCCAGCTTCTCTGTCCGGTCACAGGCATCATGCAGTCACCAAAGTCGGAGTTGCAGAGGCGGGAGAGGATGATGCGGTCTGAGTCCCTCCTTGCAGGTTCCAGGTGGTTCCAGATCACTCTCATCTCTTTTCCCTCTTTCTTTCCTGGCTGCCTTCCCGACTAACAGCAGGCTCATGCCAGGTGCAGAATCGACTCTGTGTACGTATTAGCTGTTTAGCCCCTCCCACACTGCATAATCCCTGTAATAAATTCCACATTCTGTATCACTTCTAGTGGTTGTGCTTCTCTGATTGAGCTCTGATGGCGACGTGGGGAAATATCCACATTTTTTTTCATCTTTTCCTGAACCTCGTCCTTAATGCTGACTCATTAGAATAAAGAAGCTCAAACTTTGGGGGCTTCAGAGATCATCCAAGGTTGGGGATATAGGTGTATCATTAAAAACCAGACAAACAAAACTGGGAAAAATTCACCAGAACAGCAAAACACATCAACATTTTAAATATAGAATTTTGGCACCATTATTTTCTTGTTTCTTTCATGCCTTTTGGTTTTTTTCTTTAAATGTCATGATGAAAATTTTAGAAATTCAGCTAAGTAAAAAGAAAATAATTAAAGCAAAACCTTAATCCCACCACTTATATGTAACCATGGTTAACATTCTGTTGATTATCTTCCTATTATATTTTACGCCTCCAGACAAGGTAATTCAAAAAGAACTAAACACTTTTAAAAATGTCAGGCATGGTGGCTCATGCCTGTAATACCAGCACTTTGGGAGGCTGAGGTGGGAGGATTGCTTGAGGCCAAGAGTTTGAGTTAGCCTGGGCAACATTGCGAGAACCCCATCTCTATAATAAATTTAAAAATTAAAAATTAGCCAGGCATGATGACACACACCTATAGTTCTAGCTAGTTGTGAGGCTGAGATGGAAGGATTGCTTGAGCCCAGGAATTCCAGTTTACAGTGGGCTATGGTTGCAACATTGCATTTCAGCTTGGGTGACAACAGTGCAATTTTGTCTCAAACTAAAAATAAAATTAAAATTAAAATGTATTACTCAGTAAAATAGACTATATATAAACGCACAATCAAGAGCAATTTATAAACAAACTGTCACAGCTGTTTCTATACTCTTATAGTTGTTCACTCCATGCCTCTTGTGTCACACGATGGTAAATCTCAGACTCTCTGTGGCATATCTCTGCCAATGGTTGAATTAGCTTCCTCAATGTGCACCTTCATTTCTGCAAGTGGAGGCACAACAGGAGATCTTTAGATATTCCCACAGGAAATCTCACATTCATGTATAATCTAGTGTCTGAGTGACATAATTTTGAAAGTTTAGTTCCTTTCAAATCACCCTGTAATTTCTAATACAAATGTCATCATACTATGCATATACTGTTTTGTAATGTGTGTGTTTTTCCACATAAAAGGGAGATGTTCACAATCTATTTTTCTAGACAGATAAACACTGTTCAGGGTCTTGCATTTTTAATAATAAAATATACAGATTAATTGCATTTTTCAGCTTTAATGAAGTATAATTGGCAAATAGAAATTGTACATATTTAAGGTGTACAACTTGATGTTTTGATATTCATATATTAATACATTGTGAAATGATCAACACAATCAAGTTAGTTAACATTTCCATCACTTCACATAGTTACCTTTTTTTTTTGGTGGTGAGAACACTGAAGATATATCCTCTTAGCAAATTTCAAATAATTATACAGCATTAACTATAGTCACCATGTTGTACATTAGATCTCCAGAACTTATTCATCTTCTTTAACTGAAATTTTGTACCCTTTGACCACTGTATTATTTTTTAATGTTTTATTATAAAATAAAAATAGATACAGTAGTTCCCCCATATCCACCATTTCACTTTCCACAGTTTCAGTTACCCACGATCAACCATGGTCCAAAAATATTAAATGGAAAATTCCAGAAGCAAACAATTCATAAGTTTTAAGTCTTGCACCATCCATCCTGCTCTGTCCCACCCAGGACTTGAATTATCCCTTTGTCCAGCATATCCACACTCTATACACTACCCACCCATTAGTCACTTAGTGGCCGTCTTGGTTAGTGGATCAAGAGAACACAGTATATGAGTGGGTATTATCTTTACTTTCAGGCATCCCCTGGGGGTCTGGAAGGCATCCCCCGCAGATAAGGGGGGGAACCACACAATTAAAACATAGCTTAATGAATTATTATAAGGCAAATAACACTCATGTTAAGAAGAACTTTGCCAGCTCTCTCTGTGCTCCATCCTAATCACAACCTCCCTACTCCTCATAATTAACCACTATCCTGACTTTTAAGGTAATCACATCTTTGTGTTTCTTCATAGTTTTTTCACCCAAATATGTGTTCCTAGTTCAGGGTCACAATCATGATTCTCAATATGGAAGAAAGGAAATTCAGATGTAATAGATACAGCTTAAGTATTAAAAGCTCTAGCCTTACATTAAAATTGGAAGTTATCAGTATGAATTTATGAAATATATATGTGTGTATATTCTATATATTTTTTCTTAGCTTGGCTGAACAGGCAAAAAGACAATGAAGAGCCCAATAACAACGCACAACTCTAGAGCCCGAATAGTGGTCTTAAATTATCATTTCTTACTAAGAGAAACCATAGCTTCTTGGAGAAAGGACTCCAGCTCTGGGATAGGAAATGTATAGGATGAACCTAGAACATCTTCTAGTACCAGACAGTAAGGAAGCTCCCAAAGACTAGCAGGGTCATGTCTAAAGGACTCAGGAGCCAGTGTGAGGAGACAAAAGATGAGACAGTGCAAGCTTCAATACTGTTAATTGCAATAAATTGAAACCATCAAATATGTTTGAATCTATGAGCTCATAATGATGTTTTTAAAAACGACTTTCTATCCTTTGGAGGATGATGGGGAACCAATTCATTATATTGGAAACTAGTAAGTAGAAGGAAAGAATAAAGCACTTTTTTTTGCCTTTCCCTTATAAACTAGACCCCCAGGTAACCAAATAGTAGATGAAAAGTAGTATCTCTTTCTAAAAGTATTACAACCAATAAATAAAAAAGAAATTTTGGAACTGGAATATCATATTTTGCAACTCACGAAGAATGCTGGTCATTAAGCATCAGTGGTTGACAAGATCACATAAGAGAGACAGATGGAAATCCCATGCCTCCCTGGCCAAACACAGCCTAGAATCTTGCCAGAGGAATTGAACCTGATTCTAATCCAGTCTCTGGATGGAGCTGCCAATTGGCAGGAAATATAAAGGACAGAGAGCCTGGTGAACTGCACCATGAATGTGTAACCACCAAAATCCAGACTGTGAGAAACTCTTCTGGCCACAGAGACCAGGTTCTTCAACAGACAAACTGTAAAGAAATGAAAGGGTGAAGGAGGAACCTACAAATTGAAAGAGACTTTAAAAGAGATATTAAATTTTCAAGAAATTGTCAAGACTACACATATCTTCCTCCATTTTCTTCTAGCATAATAATTGGTGTCAAAAAGTCTGATGATAATCTAATTTTATCTACCTTAAAAGTCATAGGTTCCTCTTCTTTTTAGATGCTCAAAAATGTTTTCCTTTTCCATTAAGTCCAACAAATTTACTAGAATTTATCTCAGTGTTCATCATACCAGTATGATTATGGTGTACACGATGTGCTCTTTCATTTTTAGTTCCAAGTTTTTTTTATTTCAAGAAAATTGTCTTGAATTATAGTTTTTAGTATATGTTCTGTTTCCTTGCTTTGGTTTTCTTCTTCAGGGACTTACTAACATCACTGTTTTTTGTTTATCTTCAATATTTGTCACTTTCTATCAAATCCTTTTTATTTTTGATCTATTTAAATTTTCTTCTTTTCTACCTTATATTTTTCTGTTTATTGTTTATTCACTCTTGTATTTCTTCTGATTTACTCTTCATTTCTTCTCATATAATACTCTTGTATGAGAATACAATTTCTTCATTTCTTCATACAATACTCTTGTATTTCTTCTGATTTACTCTTCATTTCTTTATTTGCTCTTTTCCTTTTATTCCTAATTCTTTCCTATATTCTGTCATCTCATTTCAGAGTTTTTCTAATTCTGATTTATTTTTTCTTCATGTGTTATATCATTTTCTTAATGCCTTTTATCTTGTTCTGAAATAATAGAATACACTTTTATTCTATTCTGTGGCAACATCCACAGCATGCTTTTCTCACCTGCAGGGATATTACTCTGTTCCTTGTTTTCTTTTTTTTTTTTCCTTATAATAACTTTGTATGGGATTTGATCTTGATCCTTTCCTGTAGCTCCTTTTTATGTGGAATTAGTTTTCCTGAACTTTTGGAGTAAGGAAAGGATTCAAGAAATCCTTTCTAAATCCACAATTCACACTCTTTCTGTCATTTTTGTGCATGTTCAAAAACAGGCAGCTTGCTTCCTGCTGTTCCCTGTGGCTGTTTTATGATGTATGTGTGTGTGTGTTCCACAAAAACAAGAGAAAAATGTTCACAATCTATTGTTTTTTTAGACAGATAAATACTATTCAGGATCTTGTGTCTTTAACAACAAAATATATAGATTCGCTACATTTTCAATTTTACTGATATATAATTAACAAATAGAAATTGTATATATTTAAGATGTACAACTTGATGTTTTGATATATGTACACACTGTGAAAGATCATCATTAATCGAATTAGTTAATACTTCCATAACTTTACATAGTTAATCTGTTTTGAGGCCGGGAGGGTGGTGAGAACACTTAAGATCTACCCTCTTGACAAATTTCAAGTGCATAATACAGTATTATTAACTGTGCTATAGCTACAGTATAATGCAGTATTGTTACCCTCCCACTTGGTTCTGGGTTGTCCCTTTCCTTCATCCTTGTTGTACCTGTCCTGCTCAATTTTGACTTCACTTCTAACAATTTATCCTGACAGTGGGGCCCCTTCCAGAAGGGAGCTCTAGTGAGCAGTGCAGGTTCCTAAGGCCTAGACTGCCCAGCCCCCCAGTCCTGACCACAGGCTCCTGCCTCCCACCTGCTACTGGATTGGGCAAGATCCTTCCCAAGTTCAGCTGTGGTTCTCAAATTCATTTTGGGTTTCTCCTGTTCTCCAGTCTTTCAGATGCTACCTTTTGCTTCTGTCTTTTTCTTCCCCTGTACTGATGCTGCTATGGACAAGTCTGTGGTTTGTCCCTGCCCACTGGTATTTTGAGGTTTGTGTCAATACCATATCACCTAGCTTTGTTGTAAATATCGTTCATGGGTTTTTGGTTTTACTGTCTAGTTGCTCTGTCTTGCTTTTATGTGGATATTTTGAGAGACTGAAAAACTCTGCTGCCACCACCACTGTCTTATTCCTGGGATACTTATTCTTTTATTTTAAAATATCCTCTCATGGTATCACTTGTAATGGCTACACACAATGCCATTTTATGGGGAAACTGAAGTATTCTAAACAGATACCCTTTATTGGCCTTTTAGGATACCTCTAATTCTTTCATGTCATAAAGGGTGAGGTGGTGAATCTTGCCTCTAAATTACATGGTGCTCTTCCTGGGGAGAACACTCTGACACCTCCACCTGCTCTCAGAGAAGTGCCCCACTCCTTGCCCACCCCTTGCCAGTTTACTGCCACCTCCCTCAATGCCGGAGGAAGTCCTTGCCCCACACCCTATAACACAAATTAAGTTCACAAAACACTTGAACTTTCTACTTAGAGACCACCAAGACTGACCCTATCTTACATATGTGTTTATATCAGTCACTGTCAGAGTCTGAGCCTCCTTTGTCACCAGTCTTTCATCCCCGGGGGGTTCTTTTCCCACTTGCTCAGAACACTACCTAACCTAACACCATAACTTCCCTCCCAAGCCCTTCCCTCCTGCCCTCTGTGGCTCCTGGCCTGTGACCAGCCAATCCCCCGCAAGGCTCCATCTACTCGGTGGAACTACATTTGCCAGAATTCCTTCTGCTCTACATTTTGGATTAGGGCAGGCCACAGGAGCAGTTTTCAGGCAAGGTTTAGAGCATGGAAGTGAAGCCCATGTCACTGTGCTTGCAACCACTGCTTCTTCCAATTCAGACACCTCTGCACTCACCCACACCAGCGATACAGACGTGTCCTGCGGGGCCTATGGCCTCGTGCCGCTCCTGTGAGGTTGTGTACACAACAACTGATTGCTACTGACCCTGCTTGCCATCCACAAAGGAGCCTGGAATTTTGACTTCTTCATTTGTGAAACAGATTTGCAAGGTGGGAATTTCCTCTAAGCCTGAGAGGGCTGGTCAAAAGATGCCGGGTAGCCATCACTATGAAAGATGTCCCCTAGTCAGAGCTCTCTGTTATGGTTACTGTTGTGACTGTTGCCCTGACCTCAGTCAGTTCCCAGTTCAGGGAGGGGTTGGGGAAGCAAGATTTACCTCCAGAGGATGCAGGGGAGAAAAGAAAAACAAGTTTCTCAAAAGTCAGATATATGGAAATTTTCACAGGAAGGGTCATATTCAGTCATCTCTTAATTGTTTTAAAGCAATTTACAAAGCAATAGCTTCTGTTTTTCAGTATTACGATTATAAGTCATGGATTTTTTTTTAAGTTATTTTAAACTGTAGATAAGCTAAAAGAAAATAAAATCACTTATAATCCCCACTCCAAGAGATAACCACTGTCAATATTTGGTATTTATCCTTCTGGTCTTTTATCAATGCATTAAATATATAATATATATTATATATGTGTGTATATATATATATTTATATGTGAACTAAAAGAAAATCCTAAGGCCCCCACTTACTGAATGGACCCCCTCTTGGCTAAGGGGACCCAACAGAAAACTTAAAACTGAGTTCCTAGCCATGATGGGATAGGTCGGACATGCATCTTTATACCCCCTCCCTTGCTATCGGCCATCAGGCTTTTTTCCTAAGGGCTAAACAGAAACCAATCTCCTGATCCAGACCAGCATTCTTTCCTGATAGGAGACCACCAACCACAAAGTGGGTTTAACCAGTCTATGGAGCATGTACAGAGAGGGTTTTCATGTTCTTGCTTCACCATTTTGACATAGAGGATGGCCATTTCTGAACAAGGAACCCATGAATGGCAGAAAGCTCAATCGCTCAGGCGCATGTTTCTATTTTCATAAATATTCATGATTCCTCCCATAGCTTGGTAATAGGTATATTTGGCCATCCCACTCAGTATAAATTCATGTTCCCATTGTCCCTGTCTTGAAGCATGTGTTCCTGACTTCTGGCCAGGGCTTGGCTTTCTCAGAATGGGCACCCACAGGCTGCAACCCTTTATGAGAAATGAAGCTCTCCTTTCCAAATTATGAATCTTGTTCTTTCAGTTAACAATACCATATGCTCTTTTTAAAAAGATAAAAACTGATTATCTCATATATAATATTTTAGCTTAAAAATAGCATGAATGTTTTTCTATAGCATGAAATATTCATCAGCATAATTTTTTGCTCTATCATATTCTAATATAATAAACTTATATTACCTATTTGAGAACACTTAGGCTTCTTGAAGTTTTTATAGAATTATAAGCACCATTATGATGGAGACTTATAGTTTAAATATTCACACATATAAGTAGTTATTTCCTTAGAACAATCCTTAGATACAGAATTGCTGAGTCAAGGGCCATATAAAATGTTAAGGCTTCTGAAGCAAATTTTCTGAGTTTCAACAAACAAGACCACTTCTGGCTCCCTCTCGAAAAGCTGGTACTGCAATTAACTAGGCCAGTTTTCATCCCACTGTGTGCCATGAGTCAAGTAATGTCTGCGTCAGGAGGTAAAATTAATCTTTAAGGGGACTTTCATATATGATAAAATGACTCAGAATCATAGAAGCAAAACATTACCAGCCTCACATTCCATTTGCTAAATATCTTATTCTGCTCCATTTTCACATTGCAAGTGTAAGTCTCCTGGGCCTGCCTTTCTCTCTTGGTGCTAATGGAATTCCATGCTTAGCCGTGAGACTGCAGGCCCTTCGAACCACAGGTGAAAAATATCTCAGTAAGAAGAGAAGAAAACGTTGTGTTTTCCTCCACACTTCTGGGAAAACAGATTCCGGTTTGCATCATAAAGGTGTTCTTGCAAATGTAACTGGATTTCAGATATTGCTACTGTGAAAGTAAATTTTTATATGTACAAAATCTTTAATTCTGATTGGTTGTCTTAATTGTTGCCCTGGTTATAATACTTAGCATTTCCATTTTCTGGAAAGTTTAAATACTTTTGAGCTTTATTTATTAACACAAAATAAGATCATTGTCACTGCCTCCTTTGGCCAAATATATGGAGGTTAAGAACAAATAACACTTAATAGTTCATTTTTTAAAAAGAGTTTGAGATGCTATTTCTCATAAACTGTATAGAAGAAGGGAACAATCAAAATATACTCTCCTGATCAAAACCATTCAAGACTCAATGCCAAAAGATGTTATGTTAGGTATATTATAAGGAAAAATGATAATGGGAACTATGTGAATATTGCTCTGATGTTTGCAGTAGCCCACTGCCTACTTCTGAACTCCTCAAAACAAAAAAAAGAAAAGAAACACTAACTGGGCACTGATAAAAAAGCTATCCAAATTAAGCAGGACAAGCACTGAGTTGTGCCTTACATATTAAAATTTAGGAGGTACAGCCAAACTATTACTCAGAGGGAAATTTATAGCCTTAAATGCAAATATTAAAGAAAAGGAAGGTTGAGAATAAATAATCTAAGCTTCTATCTCAAAAATAACAGCAAATAAATAAAAAGATGAGGTGGAAGGAAATAAAGATAAAAATAGAAAGTAATGAAATAGAAAGCAGGCATGCAACAGAGAAAATCAATAAGATCAACAGTTGGATTTTTGAAAAATATTAATAAATTATAAATCTTAGCAAGACTGGACAAGAAAAAAACAGAGAAAACACAAATATCAGGAGTGAGAAGGGAGACCTTAATACAGACTCTACAGATATTACAAAAGATGATATTATGGATAAATTTATAGAAACAAATTTGAAAATTTGGATGAAATGGAAAAATTTCCCCCAAATACGATATACTAAAACTTACATAAGAGAAAATATAAAACTTGGAATAACCTTATATCTGTTAAAGAAATTGAATCTATAATTAAATACTTTCTCACACAGAAAATTCCAGCAACAAACTTCCCTAGTGAACTCTTCCAAACATTTAAAGAAGAGAAAATACTCAGAAAACATCTATCTACCTAAAGGGTTGGTGTGAGGATTAAATGACTTAATATATATTAATATAATACTTTGGATTTTCTCTATGCCAAATCATTTCATCTTTGAGTAAAGACAGTTTCATTTCTTTCTCTCTAAACTAAGACCATCAGTACAATATTGAATAGAAATAGTGATAGTGTATATATTTGCCTTGTTCACCCAATAAATATGATGTTAGCTATAAGACTTTTGTTGTTTACTTTTGTTTGTTTCTTTGTAGATGTCCTTTATCAGATTATGGACATTTTCTCCTATGTCTACTTTGCTGAGAAATTTTATCAAGAATGGGTATTGAAGTTTATTAAATGCCTTTTCTGCATCTATTTAGATGATCATACTATTCTTTTATTTTTTAATGTGATGAATTATATTGATTGCTTTTCAAATATTAAGGCCACCTTTCATTCCTAGAACAAACTCCACTTGGTCCTGATGCATTGTTCTTTTTATATATTGCTGGATTCAATTTGCTATATTTGAAAAGATTTTTTTTCTGTGTTTTTGAGAAATATTGACCTATAATTTTATTTTCTTATAAAATGCATATTGGTTTGAGAAGTTGAAAATGTGAAAATATTTATATTCACAATTTCTGTAATAATGCTCTAGATCATTGGTTTTAAAAATGTGTTGACCAGAACAATAGGAAAAACATGTTAATATATTGTGACCATATACATGTGAGCACATAGATGTGTGTGTGTGTGTATAAAATGAAAATTTTACAGAACAATCCCTTACCCTTAATAGGAGGGAAGCATGCTACCATTTTCTATCCAGTTCTCTTCTATTCTTTTAAATGATGGTTGTGAAGCACTAAATTGATTATTGTGACACACTAATAGGTTGCTAAGTATAGTTTGAAAAACATTGCTTGCATATACCAGGAAGTACATAAGTGTTTCCTATTATTATTATTATTATTATTCTATGGATCTCCAGCACCTCGTGCAATACCTGGCTGGTAGTAAGCACTTGAAAAATGTCTGTGAATGAATGAATTGGGTTATCAGTGGCTTTTAAAGGAGTGGTTTCAATAGAAGGTTGGGAGTAGCATCTTCTTTTAAGACATTCTTTATTTTGACTCTTACTATGAACTAAGGTATCACTTGGATCCATGCTTGGCTGTTATATTTGATAGCAAAAGAAATTTGCCAGCCACCAGAAAGAAGAAAACGTGTAGCATAGTTGCCATTGTCTGCACAAATGCAAAGTCATGCACGCAGGCAAGGCATCTGTTATCCCATTGTCATCTCAGTTAGGTAAATTACTTTGGAGGAACCTATATGTGGCTGAATTTTAACTTGAATTCAGATTATTTTCATTAAGAATGAAAAAATGAAATTTTCAAAAAGAAAAGGCTTACAACCACAGTGCAGCACTGAAACAGTATCTTTGGGTTTGCAAAGCAAAGCAATGTAAAGGGAGGGGAATTATTAGCCCTCTCAGATGTCCAAAGCTAGAGTGTCCAAAGCCAGGAGAGGTTATTGTAACCATGGTAACCAGTGTATACTTCGCAATGGTATCCAAATGCATTGGATTACTCTGTAAAAAGCCTGCAGCCAACTTTGAAGAAGAGCTTTTAAAAACATCCAGTAATGAGTGATCCAATTAAGGGGAGGGGATGGATGAACTGATTTTGACTAAATAGAAAATGCAGATAAAATGCTAATATTCTTTTGTGTGCTTTGGAATCACTCACTCAGTTCTGAGAGCTTTCAAGTGATCAAGATCATGCACTCAGGTTACTAAGGGCAGCTTGTTTCCACAATGCTATGCATTATTGCCAGGGAATCAGGGAAGTCTTTAGACTCTGGGAACAAAGAGGACTTAGGCTAAAGCTTTGAATGTGGTCCTGAGAAAGAAAAGGGTATGTAATTGCAAGGATATGTGATTACTATTTTCAATTAGCAAAAAGAGTTTTAGTACAATTATGTAGTGTTTCTCTACCTACCCTGTCCCTTCAAAAGCTGTTCCTTTCCTGCAGATCATACTGGGCACACACACAAAAAAGCTGTTCCTAAATTAACACAGGATCTTACAGTCAGTGGCATCTGAGTACTGATGATATCCAGTAATTCAGGGTCTTGATTAAATCAGTGTTCCCAAACCTGGCCACCCACTGCTATTGTTTAGGGAGCTTTTAAAAATTAGGGTCTCCAGGTTTCACCTGGACCTACCTAGGCAACTGTCTAGGAATATGGCCCACAGATCTGCATTTTCTTTAGACACTCCAAGTGTTTCCCTTATGGTCTGAAGACTCTATGCTCCTCCTTTGCAGCTAAATTGTTGCTAGGAAGAGACTTCAATGGTAAAGAAAAAAGAGCACATGCACGGTGAGTTTCCAACTTCCCACTTGATGTAGAGCTTTCTGATAACAACCCTGAGACATTTAATAGTAAGACATCAGAAGTTTGTTTCTTTTTGATACTTACGGTCTATTCATGCTTTATTATTAATAGGTCTTATCTGAGAGGGGTACATTTTTCCATGCTATGTGAGCTCAATATTGGAAGAGAGACAGGGCCAATTTTCAAAGTACCAACCTAGAACAACATTACTTTACTATAAAAGATGGTCCCACTTTTGCATTCTGAGCAACATACCTTGTATGAAAAAAGAAAACAGTAACTATTTTAATCAGCATTCTCCTTAACAGACATAAAAATAGATCCCATCCTTCCATTATTGGAGAGAAAGCAGTAATTGTATTTTCAAACAACTGGATGGGCAATTATTTAACTATTTACCACAAAAATCAGCTTACTCATTTCTTCTTATTTCTCTTCTCCTTATTTCTCCTCATATTTTCCTTCTTAGATCAACGTTTTCTACATCTTTCCTTACAAACTTTGCTACTTTTTTTTACAGGACATAGATCCAGATATAAATGTGCATTCCCTACAGGACTCTGCACAGATTCAGGTCTAGCTTCCATAGAATAATGTGCTAGTAGAGCCGTCTGGGAACATGGAAGTCATTCAAAACAAGACTGATTATATATTAAAAAATTAAAGCCCAGAAGTTAAGTGATTTACCAGAGTCCACAACAAATACAGAATGAAGTGAACTGCGATATGTGTGAGGGTAATCATCAGAGTTCTTCAGAGAAACAGAACCAATAGGAGATGCATATGTATATCGAGAGAGAGAGAGAGAGAGAGAGAGAGAGCGAGCCTGACTTATTGATTTATTATCAGAATTGGCTCATGTGATTATGGAGGCTGAGAAGTCACACCGTCTGCTGTCTGCAAGCTGGAGAACCAGGAAAGCTGGTGGTCATTTATTCTGAGACCAAAGGCCTGAGAACTAGGAGCTCCAATGTCCAAGGGCAGGAGAAGATGGATGTCTCAGCTCAAGAGGAGAGAATGAGAATTTGCTCCTCCTTTGCCTTTTTGTTCTGTTCAGGCCCTCTACAGATTGGATGATGCCTGCCCACATTGGTGAAGGCAGATCTTCTTTACTCAGACTACTGATACAAATGCTAATCTCTTCCAGAAACATCCTCATGGATACACCCAGAAATAATATTTTATCGGCTATCTGGGCATCACTTAGCCCAGTCAAGTTAATATATAAAACTAATCATCATAGTCTGGGTACTTTTTAAACCACTACACACCCACATTTTTTATTAACACCTTTATTGAGATATAATTTCACATACCACAAAACTCACGCATTTAAATTGTATGGTTCAGTAGTTTCTGGTATGTTCATGAAGTTGTGCAACAATTACCACAGTCTAATTTCAGAATATTTTCATCCCCTCAAAAAGAAACTCTGTACTTATTAGTAGTCATTCCCAATTTCCAACCCACACACCAGACTCAGGAAACCACTAATCTACTTTCTGTCTCTATAGATTTGCCAATTTTGCACATTTCATACAAATGGAATCATACAATATGTGGTCTTTTGTGACTAGCTTCTTTGACTTAGTATAATGTTTTCAAAGTTCATCCATACTGTAGCATGCATCAGTACTTCATTCCTTCTTATTGTCAAATAATGTTCCACTGCATGGATATAGCACATTTTAAAAATTCATTCACCATTTGATAAACATTTGAGTTATTTCCACTCTAGCTATTATGAATAATGATGTTGTGATCATTAATGTATAAGTTTTTGCATAGATTGTTTTCATTTTTCTTGCAAATATGCCTAGGAGTGAAATTGCTGAATTACATGGTAACTCTATGTTTAATATTTTTTAAAACTGCCACAAAGTTTTCCAAAGTGACTGTACCATTTCCCATTCTCATCAGCAATGTATGAAGGTTCTATTTCCCACAAGGCACCAACATTTGTTATCATCTTTTTGATTATAGCTGTCATGGTGGGTGTGAAGTAGTTTTGATTTGCATTTCCTTACTGATTAATGATGTTCAGCATCTTTACATGTCCTTATCGGTCATTTGTATATCTTCACTGGAGAAATGTTATGCAGATCTTTGCCCATATTTAAGTTGGGTTATTTGTTTTTTATTTTTCAACTATAAGAATTCTGTAGATATTGTAGATATTAGTCCCTTATCATATATATGATTTGCAAAAATTTTCTCCCATTCTGTGGGTTGTCTCTGCATTTTCTTGATAGTGTCCTTGGAAGCACAAAATTTTTAAAATTTTGATAAAGTCCAATTTATCTATTTTTTTGTTGCTTGTGCTTTTGGTGTCATATCTAAGAAAACATTGTCTAACCCAAAGTTACAAAGACTTATTTGTATGTTTTTTACTAGTTTTTTAGTTTTAGCTCTTGAAGTTAGGTCTATGATCCATTCTGAGTTAATTTTTGTATAAGGTGGGAGGTATCTAAAGGTATCTAAATTCATTCTGTTGCATATGGAATCCAGTTGTCCCAGCATCATTTATTGAAAAGACTACTCCTTTTTCATTTTATTATCTTAGCATTCTTTGTTGGAAATCCATTGACCATAAATGTGAAGGTTTATTTCTGGACTCTCAATTCTATTACATTGATCTATATATCTATTCTTATGCTGTTTCCACATTGTCTTGATTACTGTAGCTTTGTAGTAAGTTTTAAGATTAGAAAATGTGATTCCTCAGACACTGATCTTCTTTTTCAAAATGTTTTTGGTTACTCTGAGTCTCTTGAATTTTCATGTTAATTTTTAGGTTCAGAGTGGCAATTTCTGTCAAGAAGCCAGCTGGAATTTTAATGAGGACTGCAATAAATTTGTAGATCAATATGAAGAATATTACTATCTTAACAACATTAAGTCCTCTGATAAATGAACATGGAATTTCTTTACATTTGTTTAGGTATTCTTTAATTTCTTTGAAAAAAATGTTTATACTTTTCAGAGTATATGCTTTGAACCTCCTTTGTTAAATTTATCCCTAAGAATTTTATATGCTATTATAAATATAATTTTTTTCCTAATTTCATTTTTGGGTTGTTTGTTACTAATCTATAAAAATACAATTGATTTTTATATATTGGTCTTATATCCTATAATTTTGCTGAACTCATTTATTAGTTCTAATCATTTTCTGGTGGAGAGATGATTTCATCTGCAAATAGAGATAGTTTAACAGTTAACTTCTTCCTTTCCAATATGGATGCCTTCTATTTCTTTTTCTTGTCTAACTGTCCTAGCAGAAACACTCAGTAAAATGTTGAATAGATGCGATGAAAGAGGAATGATAGAAGTGATGACAGTGGACATCCTCATCTTATTTCTGATCTCAGGAGGAAAGATTTTGGTCTTTCATCATTGAGTATAATATTACATGTGGGTCTTTGTGGATGGTGTTTAGCAGGTTGAGAAAGTTCCCTCCTTTTCCTAATGTGTTGTATGTGTTTATTATGAAGGGAAGTTGAATTTTTTCAAATCCTTTTCCTGCTTCTATTTAGTCATGTGATTTTTATTTGTCCTTTATCCTATCGATATGGTATATTATATTGATTGATTTTCAGATGTTAAAGCAACCTTACATTCCTGGAATACATTCCACTTGGTCATGGTATATAATTCTATTATATGTTGCTAGGTTCAGTTTGCTTGTGGTTTATTGACAATTTATGTGTATATAGTCATAAAAGATATTGGTCTGTTGTTTTCTTGTGATGTCTAAGTGTGGTGTTGCAATCAGGGTAGTATTGGCTTCATAGAATGAGTTGGGATGTATTCCATCCTCTTCTATTTTTTGGAAGAGTTTGTGAAAGATTGGTATTAATTCATTTTTAAATGTTTGGTAGAATTCAACAGTGAAGTCAACTGGGCCTAGTCTTTTCTTTGTAGAAAGTTTCAAAATTACTAATTCAATCTCTTACTTATTAACAGTCTATTTGAATTTTCTATTTCTTCTTGAGTTAATTTAGCTTGTGTCTCTCTAGGAATTTGTCCCTTTCATTAGGTCATCTAATTTATTGGCATACAATTGTTCATACTATTATTTATTTACAATCCTTTTTACTTCTGTAGGATTTGCAATAATGCCCCTTCTTTCATTCTTGATTTCAGTAATTTGATTCCTCTCTTTTTACTTGGTCAGTTTAGCAAAAGGCATATCAATTTTGCCAATCTTTTCAAAAATAAACTTTTTGTTTCATTGATTTTCTCTATTGTTTTTCTGTTTTCTCTTTCATTTGTTTCTACTCTTTATTATTTCCTTTCTTCTCGCTTTAGGTTTAGTTTGCTATTCTTTTTCTAGTTTCTTAAAGTGAAAGGTTAGGTTAGATTTGAGATCTGGTTTTTGGTTTTGTTTTTTTTTGTAAGTTGGCATTTACAGCTATAAGGTTCTGAACACTGCTCTCAGTTTATTCCATAAGTTTTGGTGTGTTGTGCATTCATTTTCATTCTCTTGAAAGTATTTTCTAATTTCACTTATGATTTATTCTTTGACCCATTAGTTATTTAGGAGTGTGTTATTTAATTTCCACATATTTGTAAATTTCCCAAATTTCCTGCTGTTATTGTCAACAACAAACTTAACTCTACTGTGGCTAGAGAATATACTTTGTATGACTTCGGTCTTTTCAAATGTATTGGAGTTTGTTTTACAGCTTAGCATATGGCATATGTATCATGAAGAATGTTTTATGAGTTCTTGATAAGAACGTGTATTCAGCTGTTAATGGGTGGCGTATTCTCCAGATGTTTATTAGGTATGATTTTTATAGATGAGGAAAAGGAGATGCAGATGGGATTAGTGGATTATCCAATATTATATACGTAGCTGGTATGTATCTTCATTCCATGAAGATAAAGCAACTTTCTTACAATTGGTGACTCAGGGATCACAGCTGCTCCTATTTTGCCTGTCTACCTTCTAGAACACACGGCACACAACAGGGGAAGAAAACCTCAGGATCACATGGCATGTTCTTAAGGGTGAGTCCTAGGGGTGGCTTAGATCACATCTGCACACACTTCACTGGCCAGAACACAGTCACACCACCCAAACATACTCCGTGTGGCCACCTTACTTCCAATATAATTTTGCATCCTTGGCCGATTAATTATATTGGGAATGCAGTCCAACTTGACAGTGGGTTGTGTCTGTGGTCTCTTCCCACCTCAAGAGTTCAGCACCTCTATGGGTTTTCTCCTTTTAGTAATTTTTATAATATATTTTTAACAATTCAAAATGTAGGTCTTGAAAATGCCTCTTAGACTTAAAATATGAAACAAAGCCTCTTGGTGAATTTCCCCAAATGTGTAGTCCTAATATCTTAGATAATTTAGAAGTTCTTAACAAGGTAAAACAGCCCCACCATAAAGACCATAATAAACATATTAAAGGTTTCTGAGGGCAAGAATGTGGAATTCAGCTTGTTTCATTCAGCCTTCTCCTGGTTTTTTAAAAAAAAAAATCTTTGAATTGCATTGCCATCTATAAATAGGAAAGGGATCTCAACTTGTGTGGGTTTGTGTAATTCCTGCTTCTAACTCTATGTCTGCTGGGAAGAGCCCTCTGACCAGCTGAGCATTTTCAGTTCTGGCACTACCCAGAGATGCCTGGCTGGGGCCACTAGAGCTCTCCTAAAGCCTTAACCTGGACGAAATCCTATTTCAATTCTGGTAAGCTTCTCCTCATACACCCACCAAGGGACCCAAGTGTAAATTTTCAGTGTGCTCAGAGAAAGGAACTGGAATATACATTCTCTGTTTCCAATTTTCCTTTACTTTTACAATTCATAGTGGCTAAGAAGTCATTTCTAAACCCACTTCTTAAAGGAACCCCGAGGGAAACCTGAGTGACTGATGCCCACTATGTATCCTGAGATGAGAGTTCAGGAATAGGAGAGCCAGGATTCTAGGAATTGTCCCTTTTCTTGGCTGACATGGAAACTGCAAAAGCTTCTTTATGGTATGTCTAGGAGTTGGGGGACAGGCCAGAGGGAAAACAATTCCAGATTCTAGCATCTAGCATTAAAGGACCTTGAATCCATACATATTTAACACCAAATGAAGAATAGGGGAGGAATTTATAAAATCTTAATACAGAAGGCTCAGAGGAACTGGCAAATTCCTACTTGTGTAGGATGATAGTTCTCCGTATGAACCTTCTCCCTGCCCCTCAAGACATCTTGGTTTTTCTAGATGCATCTGTTCTACTACTCCACTTTTAGGAATGGCTGTGGTTGGTTCAAGCAGATGCCAATAGGCTTTGGTTGGTGGTTAACTTGTATCATTCTTCAGTGTCACTTCCAGCCCAGGCATTTCCAGCTGCGACTTCAGAAACAGTCACTTAGTAGTGTGGGGATGGTAAAAGAATCTGGTGTATTTTTCTCTTACTGTTAATAATTTGGTTTTTTATGAGAACAGCAATTCTCAACCATTTTGGTCTCAGGACCCATTTATACTCTTAAAATTATCAAGGAACCCAAAGAGCTTTTGTTAATCTGAATTATATCCATTTATACTAACAATATGAAGAAAATAAAACTGAGAAAATTAAAACATTTATTTATTAATTCATTTAAAAAATGAATATTCCCATTATATCTTAAATAACACACTTTAAGGAAAAAAATAGCTATATTTTCCAAAACAGAAATATGGCATTGTTTACCTTTTTTTGCAAATCTCTTTAATGTCTGGCTTAGTAGAAGATAGCTGAAATCATATACCTCTTTCTCTGCATTCGATCTGATACAATAAACATTCTTTTGCATAACAAATATGAAGAAAATCCTTCCTCACACAGCTAAGTAGAAAAAGGAAGAAGTATTTTAATATTGTCAGATAATTTTGGGTATTCTGGGTTCCTACACCCAAACTCAACAAGTGGTAGTTTTTTAAAGGTTGGTATAATGTGGAATCCAAAACCCTATCAATGAACATTTTCATGCTCTGTAACATCAAAATTCAACGGTCTAGGTTGTTTTCCAACACCAACAACCAATTCTCTGATTCTCCACACACCAGCTGGATGTCCTATAATTCAATTTAATCCTGACACTTAGTATCTGGAGTTGGAGTCAGACCCCACAGCTTCAGGGCTCAACTCCCAAGACTTCCTTCACTTCAGATGCCAGTTGCAAGTACAGGGTTCCCAGGTTATCCCTATTTCTGCCAATTTGGCTATAAATCAGGGGTTCCCATGACTCTCCCCTATGAAAATTTGCTAGCACGGCTCACAGAACTCAGAAAAAGTTTACTTGCTATTACGGGTTTATTACAAAGGCTACAACTCCAGGATAGCCAATGGAAGAGACAGATACACAGAAGGGGTGCAGAGCTTCCATGCTCTCTCCAAGCACACCTCTCCTAGCACCTGGACATGTTCGCCAACCTGGAAAGTCTCTGAACCCTGTTGTTTAGGGTTGTTTTTTTTTTATGGAGGTTTCATCAAGTAGACATGATGACATTAATTCAATCTCCAGCCCCTCCGCCCTCCCCAGAGGATGGGGCATAGGGCAGAAAGTTCCAGGCTTCTAATCCAGGTCTGGTCTTTCCAGGGACCAGTCCCCATCTCAAGAGTCGCCTCATTAGAATAAAAGATGATCCTATCACCCAGGAAATTCCAAGGGATTTAGGAGCTTTGTGTCAGGAACCAGGGTCAAAGGCCAAATATATGTTTATTATGCCACAATTGGTAGATCATTATAGAATATTAAAACAAAAAGATTGCCAGTACCACCTCTGATCTCATTAGAAAAATCTTTAAATGTGGGGATGCTGTCAAACTCACAGTGATGGATATAGGTTTTCCAAAAGTTTGAATTTTCACTTGAAAGCCTGAATGAATTTTATCACCGTCAACAAATACTATCAGTGGTTTTCCTTGAAGTGACAGGCTCATTTCATTCGTTTTGGAGAAATGTCTGTCTAATACCCAAATCTGAGTAACCACATTTTGTCTGTCAGTTCTTCTTTCAAGTACAAATGATGTCGTATGAAAAAGAGCAGCTAGCTGTTCTGCTTTGCAAACCACCACCCAAGCCTGTGGCCTCCACACAGCCACCATCCTTTGTGATACAGCAGGAGAGCTTCTGTGCATTTCCCATCCCATCACAAGGGATATGATCACTTCACAATGACATTTTTTATTTGTTTTTACTGCAAATGCCTGATGGTGAAGGACGAAATGACTACTGATTCAGTTTTGTTCCACTGCTGGGATTCTTGCTAAATGCCATCCTTTCTTTTGCACCATCAGAGCAAATGTCTACATAGCAAAGGAGACAAATAATGTCCTAGTATTACTATGAAAACAGTTTTGTCATTGCAGATCCCTTAAAAAGATCTTGGAGACCCCTCAGAAGTCCACAGATCACTCTTTGAGAAGTGCTACTTTAGAAACCATCCTCCTGCTATAAAGTCTAAATACTAATATTTTCCTGGAAGTTCATTTACAGAAACAAAAAGAACTAGAATAACTTGGGGAAATGCCAAGAAAAATACTCAGTTACCTTAGCTGCAAATATGTAAGCCTCTAGAAAGAACTATATCTTTTAATATTTTTAACAACATCTTAGGAATGCAGTAATATATAATAATAATGACACTATGTTTGTTTATTGCAGTATTTACTCCTGGGGGAGAACTGTGCTATGTACTTTAAATGTAACATCTCAATATTCTTTAGTACCACCCCCTAAGGGAAATGCTATGTACTTTCTTCCATGTTATAGATGAGGGAATTGGGGCACAGAGATATGAAAGAACTTGACAAGGTCACAAGTATATGTGGTGAATAAGGATTTGAATCCCCAAATGATTCAATTCATTCCCAGAGCTTGGATTCTTAAACCCTGCATAATATGCTATGTCATATCTAAGCTCCAAATTTACTTACTGCTTTTCTCCATTGTATGAGTGTCCACTCAAATCCTCAAAAGGAAACCAAATGTCTCATCTCAACCACAGTGCCCCCAAAAAGGGCTCAATAAACATCTTCTGAATGAGGGACCAAAAGACAGAGGGAACCACTTTGACGTCTTTTAAACCACATGGCTAGCAATGGTGCTGAAAGTGAAATTCTCAGTGAGCTCCCTCAATATTATATTTAATTCATTAATGAGGAAACCAACAGGGAAGGCAAAAAAACAAAACAAAACAAAAACCCGGTTCCTTGAAAGCTTAATGAAAATTTTATGTGTGCATGCACATGTGTATACATAAGCATATCGATTTTCTCTAATTTGCTAAATAGATATAGTTGGGTAGTTAACAAACAGGTAGGTTAGATAAAAATAAAACTAGTTTACCTTTTTGAGGGCAATAAAACCGAATACCTTTGGGATCGACTCTTCCCCCAGGCTCTAAAATCCTAAAGCCTTATCCGTTTCTGCAGTTTAAGAAGTTAACAACTCTGTAGGCCTCTACACCGTTCAGGCCTTTAGTTATCACTTGTTAACCCACTACACCGTGACAGAGTTACAGGGCCAAGACAGGCAGCCGGCTCTTAGGGAATAGAAGGCCTTGCGTTTACTAGGCGGGCTTATTAGAAAATGCTGGGAGGTAACCCAAACTCAAGCAATTTGGCCTTTTTCCAAGTTGGGGATTTTTAAAAAAAGAATAATTATTTACCAACTTTTTGCATTTCCCAAGTTCGGGATTTTTTTTTTTTTTTT